>CM061138.1:115157589-116357589 GCA_030789695.1 Scilla litardierei
GGTAGTTTCTTTCAAAAGCATGCCAAAGTATTAGGTCTTAAAATGCAGCCGTTATTCGCTCTTGGAGATCAGTGCCCTTAATGGATTTAGGTTGCTCTTAAATTGCAACATTTGGAAGTTGCTGGATGTAGGTTGTTCGCAACTGAACTAGGGTAAAACTCTTGTGTCTGTTGTTTGATTTATTTATTGCTATTTCGTTTGCTGCTTTACTTTGCAAGGTCGTAGGGAATTTTGTTGGGGTATTTTGAGTATATGATTTTTGCTAGTCCTAGATTCCTGATCAACTTTTAGGAGTGGTTGTTTCCGCGGGGATCTCAAAGGTGTTTATTATTTCCTAACAATTAGAGGCTGGATTAGTCATAACCCTTATGAAATCGTGGCCCATGCAATTTCCTCGTGATTTGCTTTCCCACTTGACTCTATGGCCTTGTTTATTTTGTAGGATTACTAGTCATAACCCGTGCCCGCGGGCACGGTTCATTTAAGATTTCTCCCGGGAAATCTTTATTCCCCGAAAAATTATTTCCACATTCAAAATTTAACAGAACAATAAATTACGTGTAAAAATATTTAGCGGCACTGATACCTTCGGTATGGAACAATAAATTCGGCGCATGCGCCTTCGGCGTGGAACAACAAATTTGCCGCCCGCGCCTTCGGTGCGGAACAATGAGCGTAAAAAAATTTATCGGCGCGGAACAACAAACCTCGGGTTATTTTACGCTAATTTGTTGTTCCGCTAAATTGTTTTGCGCTGAATTTTTTACTTTGTTTAATTTAATCGATCATTCTTCTCCACAATCTTTCTCAATGCACTTTTAGTTTCAAAGTTTAGGTTCACAATGTACTGTTCCCCCAAATTTAATCTTCACAATCTTTCCCAAGGTACTTCTAATTTCAAAGTTTAGGTTCCCAAGGCACTTCCCCCCAAATTTAATCTCCACAATCTTTCACAAGACACTTTTAATTTCAAAGTTCTGGTTTCCAAGACACTTTTCCCATCAAAATTTAAGTTTTCCAACTAAATTTTTTACAGAATCCAATCTCAACCAGTGAATTTCTAAGATCAAATCCCATCTACTCTTTATCTTGTCCTAGTCAGCCCTAGAATTCAAAAAACGTTGTCAAATGTATATAGGATTATTGTTTAGGTCAAGACTTTTTTCATTTCCCTCTTGGTAGTTTTAGTTGGTTGTATCTCTACCATTACCCTTTCTTAGTCAATTGAAACTGTGAGTGTAGAACAATTTGTCCCCGTGATTCGATCCTGGGCGCATCAGAACATTTATTACTTGAAGACCTCCTATACGTGGGAGCGCGAGCAATATTTTGCACCAGTTATATGGCCTTTTTGATAGGCCTTACCAGTAAACTGAAGAATAAAAAGGTAGGCTCAGTGGTTTGCTTTATGCGAAGACTGACCAATCTCCAATAATAGAAGTAAATAATGCAAAAGGAAAGGAGGACCATCTCTTCATGCATGTCAGATCGACGAGACATGTTGCACATTTTATTTTCTCCTTTATATTGCAAGTGGGTCCCACATAAAGGCCACTACATTAAGTTCACAATATGTGGGAGCAGGGAATGAAAGCAGTGATCAAGAGATAAAATTGTCTGGGCCCATCAAATCATTGGATGCGGTAGTTCTTTTCGTTCACTCTGTCTCTCTCTGTGTAGACATAAGGAAATCATATGCCTTATATACTAGGCTATGTGTGTGACACTTGCCATACTTAACCAGGCACTAAATTAATTTTTAGCTTATTTAGATATATATGTTAACATTTGAATATCTCATAACCTTTTATCCTTGTACATATCCTATATTTCTTTATTCTCTTCAAAGGTTTATTTAAAACATGTTAAAAGTCTTTCAGCAAAATTATATATTCCTACCTAAATTAAAATTTAAAGAAAAATGCATAGTCGTGGGAAAATGATGTTTTTATATGTATATAAAATAATAATTTTACCATAACAATTTAAATAATAAAGAGCTTGGTCTCTTTTGCTAAAATATTTATATGATTTTATTCTTGAAGACACTTTTGCAAAGATATTATTATTATTATTTAACTATAATCCCTTAAAAATAAAACTTTAACACCTAACCTTATTTTTATTTGTCCTTATTTATACACTTCAATCTCTACAGAATTTTTTTCTTATTAGTCGTTATCTGTGTTGACGCCTAATATGTTGATTTGTTTTACATTTAATATTTTTAAATAGAAACATCAAATATTTAGTACACTTCCATCTAAGCAATCATCCATGCTTCTCTATAGGAAATAGATGTAAAAGTTTCATGCGCATTGGACTAAAACATTTGATTTGCGTTTATGGTCATTTATTTTTTTGCTATGAATTTACATTCTAGCAAAAATCTTCATATAAATAAATTTCTTAAGTAGGACATGACAAACTATTTGTGTCTAGTTCAAAAAATTCATATAAAAGGGAAGTGAAAGGAAAGAGAGGACGTTAAAGTCAGGAAGAAATCTATGCTTTAATTACCATCTTATTTCGATATGTTTGCACTACATTAGTAGATTTCTTTAGTATTTTAATGAGTATATGCATTTGCATGTGCCAATAGACTAGTTTTATATTAATAGCAAAGAAGGTTCGAAACCACTAGCTTACTACTTTATTTTTTTATTCAATTTTGATGAAGAAGCAATGATGTCCAAATTAGGCCTTCTATTCAATGCATCTCAGTAGGCAACAACAATGATGCTGAAATTACTTTGAAGATGTCTAAGAATATAGATTGTTTAATTAAATACTAGCACGTATTGCATGAGTCCTAATTTTATGATATTCATGAAAGTGAATTGGTGTACATGTGTTCCACTATCATAATATGACAAAAAATATTTTTTGAAATTTAAAACACCTTATTAAACATTAACAAAGATGGTAGATGACTTGGATTTACGGTAGACATGGTACAGATTGGTTTGCATGTGTGTCTTCGACGTAATACATCAAAAAAGAAATAATTATTTTAAATTTCAAATAAAATTTAATTATTTATTATATTATATTAGAGGAATAGATGAATAGAAGTTCATGTTAAGGATATCTTATAATCAAGTTTCTTGCAATAAACCTTTTAGTGTTTAATAAAATGACTTAAAGTTATAATATTTATTCTTTCGCATATTTTTTAAAGGAAAATTTTTTGGCCATTTTATGTCAGAGAAATATATGCACAATACTTCATGACCATGCACATTTTTGAACTATTTTTCGTCCAACATGTGTTCGTGATTATGATCAAGATTATTTAAAATTGAAATAATATTTTTTGCCATATGTTTTTACAAAAATATTTTGTAGTCATATTTTGTCAATAAACATATGCACACCAATTTGTGCCCATGGATATGTCAGAACCAAGTTTTGTGCGACTTGTATCAAAGTTTAATATGATGAGATAATTAAATTCGAATAATGTACTTTCTTTGTCATGTCCAAGACATACTTGCATAACGATTATTGTTTATGAATATTTAAAATAGACTCTGTGCAACATATGTTAGGATTAATAAGATATTTATGTTCAATGAAATCTTTAAAAAACAAAAAGAAAAGAAAGAAGCCAATGCCATAAAGGAGAAAAGTAAGAACACGATTCATCCTTCGTCAGACAGATGAGTAAAAAGGAGAAGCCATAAGAAAAGTAAGAAAGCAGAAGCCAATGCCATAAAGCAGAAGCCATTTCACTCACTTGCCAATGCCATGATTGCAAGGGGTTTTTATTAGCAAGTGAGTGAAATGGCTGTATTGATTATGGAATAAAACACGAGACGAAGTTCTATAAACGAGATGTCTTACTTTTCTATTCTTACATTTTACAGAACGTAGAAGGCTTCTGCTTCCTTTTCAGTTTATTACCACACGTATTAAATTATTACTCTATATCTACTCGACGCATTGTGTGTTTATTTTTGCGAAAAGAATTAGAATTATTACTTTGAAAAGAGATAATTGAACTAAAATTCAAATATTCGTCTAGTGATAAATAATGCAGTGTATCAAAAGCATATATATTGCCAACATTTTTTCGTTTATCTTTAGTGACATGATATAAGTGGTCTAAATACTATAGATGATGGCAAAAGTGTGATCCATACCAATATAGGTCCCTTAATCAATTGAATAAAATTTCAAATAAATATTGCAATTAGAATAACTCCTTTCCTTGTACATGAAGCATGGAGGGGGTCCTAACTTTTCATATTTTCATATAATAACAAAATATTATTTTTTACGAAGATATCTTCATGCATCCAATTCATGCATCCAATCAAAAACTCAAGCATAGAAAAAAGACGATGGCATTCTATCCAACTTCATTAATATTGTTTCAAACTATTAATATTTTCGTCTTCATCCCATCTCATTCATGTCTATAAAAAGATTTGTACTCCTCTTTTCTTTTATCAAACAAACTATCATCTCTTCTACATCTTCCCTTCCTCTTCTAATTTTGAAAAAAGAAGAAGAAAAAATGGCAATGTCCTCGAGCAACCCAACAATTATCGAAATAGATCAATATAATGGAAGAATAACAATCTTTGTTATGATGGCATGCATGATCGCCGCCATAGAAGGTGCCATCTTTGGCTACGATATTGGAATTACAGGTCTAAGTTCTCAACTTGCTCGCATTTTTCAATTTCTTTTCTTCATTTCAAAGTAGTAGTAGTATTCATGCATCACTGTAAAAAATTTATTTTAATTCTTAAGGTGGTATAATATCAATGGAGCCATTCTTGGAAAAGTTCTTCCAGCCAATACATAGAAGAATGAAGAATGAAACTACAAAATACTTTGGCAACTATTGTAGGTCTTATAGCCATCTGCTCGTCATCTTCATATCGTCTTTGTACATTGTTGCTGCATTTGCTTCTTTAATAGCAGCACCAATTACGCATAAGCATGGACGTCGGACAGTGATGATGATAGGAGGCATAGCATCATTGGTTGGTGCAGTGATGGAAGGTGTAGCAGGCTACATATGGATGCTTATTTTGGGTCGGGTTCTCTAAGGGGTTGGGGTAGGGCTTGCCAACCAGGTAATTCGTTAATTATCGTTTGCTAATTAATTAATGCATGCATCCAAAGTTTGCAAGTTATGATTAACATGGGAATAGTTGATGTGCTTGTAATAAATACAGCTACAAGTGGAGATTGTATATGACCCACTCTTGGATGCAGTGGTAGTAATGCAGAGGGAAAATGCTAATTAGGCAAAATAATATAACAATAAAATGTAATTAAGCCCTTCACATGTTTGGATTCAAGTCCATTGGGTCCACATGCATGTCAAAAGTTTAGTTTGTTTAGTAGCTAAATTAATTAAAAAATATATTTTACTTTGACGTGTTTCTGTAAAACACCAAGCAATTTGAAATTAAAGTTAACTACCCCAACATGGTATTTATCAAAATTATAAGGTATTTTTGTGAAACAGTGATGAAAAGGTTAGAATATTTGATTTTAACTTTTAGGTAGTTACTTTCAAAGGATGCCCAAGCATAAGGTCTTAAAATGCAGCCTTTGTTTGCTCATAGAGGCCAGTGCCCTTGTATGATTTGATTTACTAATAAGTTGCAATACAAATTGATGTAGTTGGGGACTTAAAGATGTAAAGTGATATACATGTTATACTCTAGCTACTATTGTTACCAAAGTAGTAGTAGAACATGCATAAGTCACATTGACCTAGCCAACACCTTTAATATTTTTTTAAACCTAGTTTTAGCAATCTACATGACAAACAGCTTCATCGAATCAATCACCGCATGTACACACAATAAACTTTTGAATAGGTTGTGCCAATCATGCAAAAACACATTCTTCCCCCTAGGACGCACATCTCAATAGAATCCTAACAACTAGCATTAATTATGAAAAAGAGGATGTGCCGCAAAAAGACGTTCTTTCCACCTTGGACACACATCTCAAGAGAATCCTATCAACTAGCATTAAGTCTGAGAATAGGACATTCGTTACACATTGGACACATCTCAAGAGAATCCTAACAACTCGCATTAATTATACAAATAGAATGTGTCAAATATGACTCTACTACCTCCACACATATCAAGGTGGATATATACTGCCAAAATGCAGTAGAATTGTCACTCCCCAACCAGGTTCGACCTCTGACTTTCCTACGTATGTCCTTTTCCTCTTAACAAACAAACGAACAATTACATTCAATTTGTGTCCTCGTCCTCTCAACAAAGTAACAAACCAAAAAACAAACAACTACACTTAAATTTGTGGCATTTTCCTCTTCTTTGTTTTTACTAATAGTCTTGCCATAAATAATCAATTCTGCCCAACTATTTACTGCAGGCTGTTCCCCTCTACCTCTCAGAGATGTCACTCCCTGTCCATAGGGGAGCATGCGGCGTCGCGTTCCGCTTCTGCCAAGGCTTGGGCTTCATCCTCGCAAGCCTCATCAATTTCGTCTCCCCGAGGCTCGTGGGCCGCCATGCATGGCGCCTTGCCATTGCCTTTGCAGCAGCCCCCGCATCGTTCCTTATCCTCGGTGCTGCCTTCCTCCCCGAAACCCCCACGGCCCTCATCCAATGGGGTACCCTCCAAAACGCCGTAGGTACGCTCCAAAGGATCCGTGGCACTGCCGACGTCCTCACGGAGCTCAATGATGTAGTCGGCGGGGCTTCTTCCGACCAACATCACTCTGCTACGTCGTTCGGCGGCTTGTATCGATCGACAATCAGACGCGAGTTCTGGCCTCAGCTAATAACGGAAATCGCCATCCCATCCTTCTCTCAGCTCACGGGGTCGGTTCTGGTGAGCTTCTACGTGCCCATCTTGCTGAGAAAATTGGGGAATGATGAGCGCACATTCTTGTTGTCAGCGGTGGTGCTGGGACTGATCGGCCTAGCCACTAACACCGCTGCGGCTATGTCAGTGGACCGATTAGGCCGACGGCCCCTGCTGATGACAGGCGGTGCTCTTATGCTCGTCTCTCAGCTTGTGATCGGGGGAGCCAATGTTGGAAACTTAGATGGAGGCTTCGTCTACTTCGAGCTGGCGATGGCATGCGTCTTCCTCTTCAGGTTCGAGCTGTCGTTGGGGCCGGCAGGGTCGCTTTTGCCGAGCGAGATCTTTCCCCTGCAGATCCGATCCGCTGGACAGAGCATTGCGGTGGCCGTGAACTTTCTGGTGGCGGCCGCCGTTGCTCAGAGTTTTCTGAGTATGCTCTGTGCGTTCAGGGAGGGGATATTCTTCTTCTTCGCTGGGTGGGCGGGGGTGATGACGGCGTTCGCTTGGTTCCTACTGCCGGATACGAAGGGGTTGCCGATGGAGCAGATGGAGGCGGTGTGGAGGCGTCACTGGTTCTGGAGGAGGAACTACACGGCTGCTCAGTCTCCCAATGAAGGAGCAGGGCATGATTGAATGATTAAGCCTTGCATGATGTTGTATCTGTACCGATACTGAGAGTCTGACAGCTTGTAGCTATAAATATCAACTAACATTCCGAATTTGATGTGTTTATTGTATGTAAGGAATTACATAATATAATATGCCGATTATGATATTTCCATGGGGAAAATGTTGCGTCCACCAAAATGTAAGGAAAGCAAAATATTTTTTCCTGAAATGTTCTAGACCATATGTCCCAAAGGTGATGGTAGCAATTACAGAAATATAAGGCTGGTACCATGGTAGGCCAAAGAGTCGTGGAAAAGTTTCAGAATGAGCACACATTATTTGAAATAAATTTGAAGTATCCGCTGATTTATTAACACACAAAGATTCTACTCAAGTAATAATATTCTTCTCAGAGGGGGGTTTCCTGCTTTCAATCTGCCAGACTCTAATAACCTAAAATATAATGAAATATTTCCCTAATGCATACGCTGCAGCATTTCTATTACCAATACTTTCAGGAACTATTATGATACGGGGAAAACAAATACATAAGAAGGTGATGGTGACTGGCCAGACATAAGCTAGTGATGATAAATGGGATACTGCTGTATGTCATAATATTAGCTCTCACTCATACCATAGGGTCACCCTAAAACTAAAAAAACCAGAACCATTTAAGCCAAAAACATAAAGACGACAAAAATTCATCAAATTTGGCAAGGCAAACGATGTCTTTTGATGAATCTCTACAACAATGGATGGTGGAACTGTATGAAATGAACATAAAGTTTCAGCTTCCAACGAAAACCTAGGGAAGCCAAAAAAAAATATGTCAGTTTCAGACCAATACTCAGAGAATCCATATCGAAACAGCCATAACCAAGATGTCGTTTTATGAAGTAATGACCGGTAATAAGAAAAGTCGTTTTTTCTGTAGAAATTGAAGTTGAACATTATACAGTTCAGTTTTTTCGGTAGAAAATTCCACATAGCTAGCAAGACGGAAGCTTTGCTTGGCAGCATCTGTACAGCTATACTGAACATACTTAAAAAATATATTATGATCATCATATCCCTGTAGAGTTTGAATGTGCTGGAAGAGAGTTTACTTTATATCCGATATCTATTTCGTATTGGATTCCAACCATGCCAATATGAAGAGATTCAGGATTCAGGATTATCAAAATTTTAAACTTCTATTTTATCTTATATAATTGTAAAAATCTCATTTAATGATCAAAAATCAAGATTCAAAAAACCGGTTGATGCCAATGCAGGTAAGCAATTTTGATTTAGATTTATAGCAAGAATAAAAAAAGACTCATCTTTATAGGTACTAGGAGAAACTCTTCTAGTTTCACGAGACTCATAGTATCAAATTATTTTGAATATAGTACATGATTACGACATTAGTGAACCCTGAAACAAAAGCAGAATCAATTGGTTTAACTAAATCATGAAGACAACCCATTGATGGAGTTAAAAGAAGAAGAGAGTGTCATGGTTGGTATAGGATGATCCATGAACAGATGAAGTACCTATTGAAAATGAAGATCTATATATCGAAAGACCGATGCTTCTGATAATACTTATGATGCAAACGATACTGATACTGCAAAGTGCCAGGCAATATCAAGACTGAAACTGAAATTTCACACCTTGATATGGCCGCTAAACAAAGGCTTGATTGAAGTAAAAAACAAACAGACTTCACTATAGACTTATAGAAGGTGCTACCATGTGATTTAGGATAAAGTTTGGGAGTCCTGAAGATGATAGATATCAATTAGATATGAAAAGTATGGTGCATAATTACTTAAAAGGTTCATTATCAATCTCTGAACAACCAACCATCTAGCTTAAATCAGGTAAATTAAACATAACACATCCAACACTATTTTTTGTCAATGCTGGTTGTCAGAATTGATGGAAATTGAATTCCACCCCTAAGTAATTTTAATGATGAGCACACCAAATGAATGCTTAGTATACTAACTACACTACACTTTAAGTATACAGATTTCGTGAAGCTCTACTAATACTCCAAGAAGCACGCATCAACGCTCCACAACAACGACGAACATGGCTAAAACTCAAGTGATGAAGCTCAAGCTCAAACAAAGCAAGAAGCTCAAAGAAGAAGCTCATCTTCACTTCATCAAGTTGACTAAACTGCCGAAGACATGTTCTGAGTCTAGTGTGAGTGTGTCGTGTCTTTTAGGATATTTGTCAAAGCCATATCAAATAGACAACACACACACACACAAAAGATTTCGAAATATTTTTCACTACAAAAATAATTTTCAAGAGCTTTTTTAGTCAATTCATAAATCTCGTAGTGAAACTCCACGCACCCTGGAGTTAACTACCCTTTTGACTAGAACAACAGGAAAAACTCCTCTGGGAGTCGACTACCAAAAGTAGGGAGTCGACTACCAGTCAGGGATGAAAATTTCCTAGACTCCTCTGGGAGTCGACTACCTATAGAGGGAGTCGACTACCTGCTGGAAATTTTCAAACTTTTTGAATTTGAATTTTAAATTCTTTTGAGTGATTTACTCTGAAATTTTTGGGACAAAAGTCAAACGAAATTCAAATTTCAAATCCCAGTTTTTCCCTATAAATAGAGCTTAATTCTTTTGTGAAAATACAAGATTATTGAAAATCAAAATTTGCAAAAGTTCTCGTGAATCAAAGCTCTCTCATTTCTTCTCTAGCCAATTTTAATTTCAGTTTTTGATCTTGCAATATTTTTTCCAATTCTTTTGAAGATCATATTATTATTTTTATTGTCTAAGTTGTTTTTCAAAATCCTCTCTATTATTTCTCTTTAAATTCTATTTGAAGGATTTTTGAAAAAGCTCTAGATCACAAAGAACTTATCTCGTATCTTTGTGTGATCTAGACTATCATTCTATTAAGCCACTGCACAATTGTCTATATTTTGATTGGCTATAGAATCGGGTGTATTTCCAATCTCTATCACTTGTTGTAGAGTATTGGACAAATTTCTCATTGTGCTATTTGTTGGAACACTAGACAAGTCTAGTTGTTGCCATTTGGAAAGTCCTCGGTTTGTGAGGCAAGGGTATAACCCTAGACAAGTCTAGGCGTTGTGTTCGGAAATCCTGGTCAAGGCTAGGTCGTTGGAAATCCTAACGAGTGAAGTTAGGTGCTTGTATTTGCCAAGGCAGATAGTGGAAATCTCGTACCGGATTGGTCGGGGACTGGACGTACCCGGGTTGCGGGGAACCAGGATAAAAATCCTTGTCTTTGCGCTTGCATTTTCTGTGTTTGATTATCTTTGCATTTATTCTATCTTTAGCAAATATCAATCCTATTTCTATACGCTGAGATTTGCATCTGTAATTTTATTTGCTCTAACTTATACTCTGGGAGTCGACTACTGCTCATAGGGAGTCGACTACCTGCTGTGAATTTTCGTTGTGCACTTTAAATTATATTGTTGAATAAGAACCAAGCGTAGATCGCTCTACTTGGTTTCTTAGGCAACATTAGAAGGATTTATTTTTGTGTTGATTGATTAAAGAACGAAAAAGTTTTATCTTTATACAACACTATTCAACCCCCCCTTCTAGTGTTGTTTGCCATCCACAGGATCCAACACTTGGTATCAGAGCAAGGCAACAAATAGTGATGGCATCAACCTCTTTTCACTCCGAAGGACTGAACACTATGCGACCACCTCTATTTAACGGAACCAACTACGCCAGCTGGAAGATCCGAATGAAGACTCACCTAGAGTCATTAGACATAGAAGCATGGACTATCACCAAAGTCCCGTACATCGCACCCACCGACGTTGAGTTTGGAAAATGGTCCATCGATGATAAGAAGAAAGCTAATCTCAATGCAAAATCAATGAATGCCTTGTTTTGCGCTGTTACAGGAAATGAGTTCAATCGAGTCTCCCAATGTGAGACAGCACATCAAATTTGGCACACTCTTCAGGTAAGTCACGAAGGTACAGAAAAGGTAAAAGAATCTCGTATAAATGTATTACATTCAAAATTCGAAACTTTTAAAATGGAAGAAGGAGAGAGTATCACCGATGTGAATACTCGTTTTACTAACATTACAAATGAGCTTGCAGGACTAGGAAAGAAACTTTCCGAGTATGAACAGGTAATGAAGATACTAAGATCACTCCGTCCCGAATGGAAAGGAAAGACCACGGCCATTCGAGAAGCTCATAATGTGAAGGATCTCACCATCGAAGAACTGATGGGAAATCTCATGGCATATGAGATCGAGCTTGAAGAAGACAAGAAGATCGAAGAAAAACCAAAGAAGAAAAATCTTGCATTCAAAGCTCAGGAAGAAGATTCCGATTATACGGACAAAGAAGATCACATCGCGTTCATCTCAAAGAACTTTAAAGAGTTCATCACAAGTAAGTATGGAAAACGATCTTTTAGACCCACTAACGGTATTATCTGTTTTGGTTGTAATAAACCAGGACATGTCAAGAGAGATTGTCCATTGGAAAGAAACAACCGTGATTCCATAGATCGAGGGAAGAACAAAGAGAATAATGAAAGACGAAACAATACAAGAAGCAAGTTTAGACGACCAAAGAAAGAAGCCTATGCAGCCTTCGATCAAAGCGACGATTCCTCATCCGACGAATCCTCAAACGAAGATAATGATGAAAGAAGAGAGACAGCACACATGTGTTTCATGGCATCTACATCCTCCAAGGTAAGCTCGCATCATGATTCATCTAGCGACAATGAGTCATCATCAAGCGATGATGAAGACTTGGACTATAGGGGAGCATATAAAGAGCTATGCAAAATGCATGAAAAGCTCATTAAAGAACATAGAAAAACACTTAGAACTGCTAAAAGAGAGACTAAAGAAAAGGAAGAAGTTATTAAAGAAAATAGCCTTCTTAAAGAGAAAAATGATCTTTTACAAAAGGATATTTTGCTAGTAAATGAAAAGGTTGAAAGTCTAAATAATCTTCTCGTAACCGTCAAAAATAAATACGACGCTACGATGAAAATTATTGAGAACTTCAATAAAGGAAAAGGGAAGCTAGATAATATAATAGATAATCAAAAATTATCATCTAGCAAAACCGGACTTGGCTATGACTCTCATCATACCAAGAAACGGGTTAAGCACACTAGGATGCATCATGCTAACGATAATGTTTTAAGCATCTGGGTACCAAGAAAATTATCTGATCAGCAAAAAGAAAGGTACGCTACTAACTTTGTTCAACAGATTCATTTTAATAGAAATTATAAGTATATTGTTCATGAAGGAACTAAACCATATTGGGTTTGGTTTCATAAAGACTAACTCCTCGGACTCAAAATCAAAAAGAGTACCATAAAACGCTTATCTTTCAGGTGCTCTAAAAAGGAGGAAGACAATGAAGAAAATTCAGGAAGTCAAACGGCTGAATCGGAATAAATTTTTATATATTTATATAATTATTTAAAATGAGTTGAAATAAGTTAAAATTGTATGCATGATTGTGTTTTATTGCTTAAAATATTTTTTTGTTAAAAGAGCTCGCTCAACCTGGACCAAACTTTTTCCGGGATGAGAAAACGACTCTACCCAGGAGGGAGTCGACTACCTACAGGAGGGAGTCGACTACCAGCGCGTAAATTTCTGGGTTGCATTTTTTTGACTAACTCCTATTGGGTTCTATTTGAGTGGTTGGGTCAAGATCCGTTAAGACAACTTACCCACTAAAGTCTAAAACCCATCCTAGCCACCCAAATCTAGATCTAATGGCTCCTAATTCTCCTCATCTCTTCATCTCTTCAATTAAAACCCCAAGAAAACCCTAGAGGTAGCCGACTACCTCCTTTTCCCCTCTCCTCTCTTGGGTTTTCATCTTGAAGCTTGGATTTTTGGAATAATTTCTTTTTCATCTTCCTTCAAATTTACCCAAGGTAAAATTTTTTTTACTTTCATGAACTTTGCTACTTCATTTCTCTTGGTTATCTAGTAGTGTAAAATATTTTTATTGTTGTTGTTTTACTCTATCTAGATGCCTTTCAAAGGAGCTTTTCCTAAGAAGAGAAAGATTGCTACTCCTAATGTTGATTCTGAAAAAGAAATCATTCTACCATATCTCTTCAAATCAACTACCTATGAACATTTTGTTAAAGTGTCTAAGAAACCTATCTTGCATGAAAGATTTGTCAAACTCAATGATGTTATCAATTACGGTATTGACAGTCTGCTAGATTTCCAGAACTTAGCAAATTTGTTCTCCTCTGAAAATGTGTATATGTGTTATCCTAGGCTTATTCATCTCTTTTATGCAAACATGGATTATGATCTCGTAAAAAGTCGTTTCATTACTAAAGTTCTCGATACCAAACTTGCAATAACTATAAAATCCCTAGGTGAAGCCTTAGGAATCCCATACTCCGGCATGATCCTCGAGAAAATTGAGATGACTGACGAAAATATCCTAGAAAGAATGTATCTGCCTGGTAAACACTTTCAGACCAAACTTCCTTGTAGCCATCTTCGCTATCCGGCGAGAATCTTAGCTAATATTCTGTCGCATAACATTACTCAAAAATCTGGAAGTCATGCTATCCTTTCTGAAAAACAAGCTAAATGCATCTATGCCATTCTTGGTAACATTCGTGTGAATTGGGCTAAAGTCATCATGGATTCCATCCTACTTTCAGCTTCATCTGACAGACCTTCCTCCACACTTTCTCATGGGCACTATCTGACCATT
The DNA here is from genome assembly GCA_030789695.1 of Scilla litardierei. NCBI lineage: Eukaryota > Viridiplantae > Streptophyta > Magnoliopsida > Asparagales > Asparagaceae > Scilla > Scilla litardierei. The sequence continues at coordinate 115,171,757 of CM061138.1, forward strand.
CTATTCATTAGCTTTAACGTGCCTTTGGATCATGAAACAACCATTTTAGAACCTGCTCGTGTTTTTGATGTTCATGCTCTTGGGAGAATGAATCTCCATCATGACCTTGATGAGAACGTCCCTGAAGAGCAAATCGCTACCGAAGGAGGATCATCATCCTCAAGGCGAGGTAAGAAGGTTGTAATTGCAGATTCTGATGAAGAAAGTGAAGAAGAAGAAAAAGGAAGCGACGAGGAAGAATAAGAAGTTCCTGCTTACATTCTTGAACTTCAGGAGATGCTCCTGAAAAAGATTGGAAAATTGAAGATCTCACAGGAGAAAGGATTTGAAGATCTCAACCAAAAGGTGGATGACCTCAAGGAAATCGTAGTGCAAAGCAAGAAGATGACTGAGGAAACGCTTGTTATGATCCTTGAAGAGATCAAGGAACTGAAAAAGAACAGCGGTCACCCTTAGTTTCATGCACTTCTACTTCAAAAACAATGGTTTTCTCGTTTCAAAAACAATGTTCTCTTAAACTATGGTTTGTAATAACTCTTATTGTGCGATGCTAGCTTCTATGAAGCTATATGCTATGCTAAACTTAGTTGTTCTATGAACTAACATCTTCATTGCAGGCATATGGAATTGAATTCCTCTTATTGATCCATAGAAATTACTGTTTTATTGTATTTTTTTTGTTGATGACAAGGGGGAGAAAAATGTTATAATGCAAAAATGTGAATATGTGAAATAGCTTCGATGCAGGGGGAGAACCGCATCAAAGCAGGGGGAGTAAGTATACTTGAAATTTTATTCATATTCATGTATTCCTTCAAATTTTGCATTTGGGTGTCATCATCAAAAAGGGGGAGAGTGATGGAAATTGAATTCCACCCCTAAGTAATTTTGATGATGAGCACACCAAATGAATGCTTAGTATACTAACTACACTACACTTTAAGTATACAGATTTCGTGAAGCTCTACTAATACTCCAAGAAGCACGCATCAACGCTCCACAACAAAGACGAACATGGCTAAAACTCAAGTGATGAAGCTCAAGCTCAAACAAAGCAAGAAGCTCAAAGAAGAAGCTCATCTTCACTTCATCAAGTTGACTAAACTGCCGAAGACATGTTCTGAGTCTAGTGTGAGTGTGTCGTGTCTTTTAGGATATTTGTCAAAGCCATATCAAATAGACAACACACACACACAAAAGATTTCGAAATATTTTTCACTACAAAAATAATTTTCAAGAGCTTTTTTAGTCAATTCATAAATCTCGTAGTGAAACTCCACGCACCCTGGAGTTAACTACCCTTTTGACTAGAACAACAGGAAAAACTCCTCTGGGAGTCGACTACCAAAAGTAGGGAGTCGACTACCAGTCAGGGATGAAAATTTCCTAGACTCCTCTGGGAGTCGACTACCTATAGAGGGAGTCGACTACCTGCTGGAAATTTTCAAACTTTTTGAATTTGAATTTTAAATTCTTTTGAGTGATTTACTCCGAAATTTTTGGGACAAAAGTCAAACGAAATTCAAATTTCAAATCCCAGTTTTTCCCTATAAATAGAGCTTAATTCTTTTGTGAAAAATACAAGATTATTGAAAATCAAAATTTGCAAAAGCTCTCGTGAATCAAAGCTCTCTCATTTCTTCTCTAGCCAATTTTAAGTTCAGTTTTTGATCTTGCAATATTTTTTCCAATTCTTTTGAAGATCATATTATTATTTTTATTGGCTAAGTTGTTTTTCAAAATCCTCTCTATTATTTCTCTTTAAATTCTATTTGAAGGATTTTTGAAAAAGCTCTAGATCACAAAGAACTTATCTCGTATCTTTGTGTGATCTAGACTATCATTCTATTAAGCCACTGCACAATTGTCTATATTTTGATTGGCTATAGAATCGGGTGTATTTCCAATCTCTATCACTTGTTGTAGAGTATTGGACAAATTTCTCATTGTGCTATTTGTTGGAACACTAGACAAGTCTAGTTGTTGCCATTTGGAAAGTCCTCGGTTTGTGAGGCAAGGGTATAACCCTAGACAAGTCTAGGCGTTGTGTTCGGAAATCCTGGTCAAGGCTAGGTCGTTAGAAATCCTAACGAGTGAAGTTAGGTGCTTGTATTTGCCAAGGCAGATAGTGGAAATCTCGTACCGGATTGGTCGGGGACTGGACGTACCCGGGTTGCGGGGAACCAGGATAAAAATCCTTGTCTTTGCGCTTGCATTTTCTGTGTTTGATTATCTTTGCATTTATTCTATATTTAGCAAATATCAATCCTATTTCTATACGCTGAGATTTGCATCTGTAATTTTATTTGCTCTAACTTATACTCTGGGAGTCGACTACTGCTCATAGGGAGTCGACTACCTGCTGTGAATTTTCGCTGTGCACTTTAAATTATATTGTTGATTAAGAACCAAGCGTAGATCGCTCTACTTGGTTTCTTAGGCAACATTAGAAGGATTTATTTTTGTGTTGATTGATTAAAGAACGAAAAAGTTTTATCTTTATACAACACTATTCAATCCCCCCTTCTAGTGTTGTTTGCCATCCACAGGATCCAACAAGAATTTCCTAAAGAAACAGAAATTCACCTTGATGCAAGTTGAGGTTTTTGTCACAGAATTTTAATGAGATTGGTGCAAGAATTTGAAGCAATGTGTTTGGTTTATAAGAAATCAAAACCCAAATCCTAGGATTAGTCAATTCACAGAGAAAGAGCCAAAAAAACCACAAAGTGTTGATAATGACCAATGATGATTACTTCAAAATCTACAAGAAAAGGAAAGGGCAAATGAAAATAGTTGATCTCAGCTAGTCCTATTAGTCACTAGTCAAAGTCTGAAATAGAATGATTTCCTTGTTATACTCCACTTGGAAATTTTAGAATTCACTCAATTGAATCTGTTTGTTTGCATCCTTTACATATGATTGAATAATAAGAGTTGATCAGCCTACTATCTTACTTCACCCCCAACAACTCAACTCCACAAGATCTCTTTATTTACTCGGATAATCAAACACATAACTCAATTCCACAAGATCTGTTTGAATGCTGATCAAAACCATTTGATATCACGCACTGATAGTACTAACAGTCGACCGCGTGACTTATTTGGTATGGTACGACATGGACCCTTTTTTAACATTATTGTCTTAATCACTTATCGTAATTATTGTATGAAAATGACCGACTTTTATCACATATAATTTAACTTGACACACACCCATGTTCGCCCTGGCTCAAACTCACGCAAGCAGTGGAGAAAGAAAAACACAGCACTCACTTAATTTGCATGGACACAAAAGCTCTGCAAGACTCTTGATTTTGTGCTGCAATTGGTGCAGCTTTTCTGATTTTTTCCACTCTTATTTATTAAGGCGTAAAACAAAAAACAGAGGTAACAAACGTGCCGAGAAAAGTGCAGAGATCGTGCTGTGGCATCCCACGAAGTAACGATCGTGCTGTGCCGAGAAATGAGGTAACGATTGTGCTGTGCCCTTGACGAGTTCGCCAGCGCTCCTACATGCACGGCGCAATCAAGTTCATGGCGTCGTGCGTTATTTTTGAGTTAACCAAAAAAAACAAACAACAAGATTATCTAACAAACTCCCCCTAATCTAGTTGTTCTGGATGTTGACGATGCCGAGCTTTGCGCGCAGGTCCTGGAACTTGACCCGCCCGAGTGCTTTTGTCAATATGTCCGCCAGCTGCTCGTCGGTGTTGATGTAGTCGACGGCGATCTTGTCGCCTTCGACGCACTGCCTGATGAAATGGTAGCGCGTCTCGATGTGCTTACTCCGGTCATGAAATACCGGATTCTTGCACAGCTGAATGGCAAACTTGTTGTCCACGAGGAGAGTAGCGCCGGCCTCCTTGTCGAGCAAATCTCCGAGTAGCTGCGCGAGCCAAACGCCTTGGCATGCTGCAGTAGTTGCGGCAATATAATCCGCCTCGCAAGACGATAGGCCAACCACTTTCTGCTTCTGTGATTGCCAGCTTACCGGGCTCCCCCCGAGAACAAACACCACGTCGGTAGTGCTCTTCCTGTCGTCGACATCGCCGGCCATGTCGGCGTCGCTGTACCCCACGAGTTTAGCTCCGGAGATGTCCTTGGCGTAGCGACATCCGTAGCCAATAATGCCAGCAATATACCTGAGTATGTGCTTGACGGCGCTCCAATGCTCGGTCGTGGGCGACTCCATGTAGCGACTGACGTAGCCGATGTCGAACGTGATATCGGGCCGCGTGTGCACCAAGTAGCGTAGACTCCCGACGATACTCCGGTAGAGCGTCGTATCCACCGGTGGGTTCGAGCTCTCCTTGCTCAGTTTCAATCGTGGCTCCATTGGGACGTGGACCGGGTTGCAACCGATCATGCCCGCTTTCTCGAGCACCTTGGCTGCGTACGCAGTCTGCCGCAGCGTGATCTCACCAGTGCCTTGTCGTACTTCAATGCCGAGGTAATAGCTAAGCTAGTCGAGGTCGCTCATCTGGAACTTGGCCTTCATCTCCTGCTTAAAATGATCGATGGCCTTCATGTGCGCGCCTGTGATGATCAGATCGTCCACGTAAACGCCCAGCAGCAGCTTCTCATCGCCGACGCCCCCGGTGTATACTGCTTGCTCCGTTTCGTTCTTGTGAAACCCAAGTGATAACAGCGTGTCATTCAACTTGGCGTTCCATGCACGAGGAGCTTGACGCAGTCTGTACAAAGCCTTGTGCAGCCGCAATACTTTGTGCTCGTGCCCGTCTCGAACGAATCCGGGCGGCTGCGCTACATACACTTCTTCCTCCAGATCGCCGTTCAGGAATGCAGACTTGACGTCAAGGAGGTGTACTTCCCAACCGGCGTGCATCGCGACCGCCAGCAGCACTTTGACGGAGTCCAGTCGAGCCACAGGAGCGAAGACTTCATCGAAGTCGATCCCCGCGTGCTGGACATAGCTCTTAGCCATGAGCCTAGCCTTGTGCTTGATCACTTCGCCAGCACTGTTCTTCTTCAACTTGAAAACCCACTTCAGCCCAATCGGCTTTTTCCCTTCAGGCAACTCCGTTAGCGTTCAAGTGTGGTTTTCGACGATCGAGCCCAGCTCATCGAGCATCGCCTTCCGCCAGCATGCATGCAGCTCAGCCTCCTGGAACGTCACCGGCTCATCACCGGTCGCGAGCAGGAGCTCCTCTGGGTCCATCACGTGCTCACCGGTCGTGGTGTACACGTTGTTGATTGTGCGATAGCGTCGTGGTGCCTCGTTGTTGCCGATCATGGCCGCATGTATTGCATCAGACGGTGGAGACACAAACTCCATGGCGTTCGGCTCAAGGGTAGATGAGGCACGCAACGGCGTGGGCGTGTCCAGTTCGGGTGTCCGTGCACGCGACGTGGCCGGCTCGGACGCAGGTGGTGTTGTCGCTCCCCCTTGTGTCGACATGGTGGTTCCCCTGCATGCCGTCGTGAAGGGCGGTGTGTACTCCACCGTGAACGAAGACGAATCCTCGTCAGAGCCAACCCAGTCCCAGCACGTCGCTTCATCGAACACGGCGTCGCGTGTCACACACACACGCTTGCTCGTCGGGTCATACACCCGGTAAGCCTTGGACTCAATGTCGTAGCCGATCAACACCAAGGGGATGTTGCGATCATCAAATTTCTTCAGGTTAGGCCGTGTTACCTTAACATGTGCGATGCAGCCGAACGTTCTGAAGAAGTGCACCGCCGGCTTCTTCCTGTGCCAAGCCTCGTATGGAGTCATGCCACGCACACTCTGGGTCGGCGAGCAGTTCAGGATGAACACCACTGTGCTGACTGCCTCCCCCCAGAACGCGCCCGGCATCTTCCTCGCCTTCAACAGATAATGCGCCATGGACATGACGGTTTGGTTCCGCCGCTCGACGACACCGTTCTGCTGCGGGGAGTACGGTGCCGTCAGCTGCCGGTGCATGCCACGATCGGCACAGTAGTCCCCAAACTCCACAGAGGTGAACTCTCCACCACGATCTGTGAGAAGCGTGCGTAGCTTCCTCCCGGTCTCCACCTCGACAGCAGCTTAGTACTTTTTGATCGCGGCCGACGCCTCATCCTTGTATGTCAGCAAGGCGGCCCACATGTAGCGGGTTTTTTCGTCGACGAGGAGGAGGAAGTACTTCCTCCCTTCGTGTGTTTCCGGCGTGATGGGCCTGTAAATATCACAGTGTACGAGGTCGATGCGACCCTCGTCACGATAATTCACCATCTGCGGGAAGGGTGCATGCCTATGCTTGCCGACGAGACACACGTCACAGAGTTGGTCCATGTGTTCGATGTGAGGAAGTCCATGCACCATGCCATCATGCGTGAGCCTGCGCAGTGCCTCGAAGTTCAGATGGCCGAAACGCCCATGCCAAAGCCAAGTAGTGTCCCCTGTACTAGCTGACATGCACACCGGTTTCGTAACATTAAGGGAAATCACATACAGCCGGTTGCTAGTCCGCGTTACCTTAACGGGGAGATGTTGTTGTCAATCTCGCACGTGCATGACGTTGCCTCTGATGAGCACCTCACAGCCCACCTCATCGAGCTGCCCAAGGGAGATGATGTTGCTGCGGAGCTTGGGTATGTAGTAGACGTTGGTGAATATATGGTGCCAGCCACCATGCGCTGTGAAAAGCACAGTGCCGTGCCCCCTGATCTCCACCACTGAGCCATCACCGAACCGGACCGACCCGGTCACGGCAGCATCCAGCTCGGTGAACGCGGCGCGGTCGCCCGTCATGTGATTTGACGCCACAGTGTCTAGGTACCACACGTCATCCTTCATGTCATCCTCCTTGCCGAGCAGGACCTCGGTGCATTCTTCGTTGAGAAAGACAGAGACGTCGCTGCCGCCGCGTTCTGACTCGGCATGCACCACGGTGAGCGATGCAACTTCAGCCATGAGGAGTGCGGGCTCCTCATCCTCCACCTACACGAGGTTGGCGGCCTCGTCGCATTTCTTCTTCCTGCAATCACGTGCCCAGTGCCCCAGTTTATCACAGTACCTGCACTTGTCCTTCTTGACGTCGCGGCCGGCACCGAATGCCCTGCCACCGTCGCACGCGACCTCCTTGCCATGCGCGTCCTGTGCCTTGCCACGATGCTTGTTTGAGATGAAGCCACTACGACCATGGCTGGAGGAGCCATCCTGTTCGTGTCGCCGCAAGCACGCGAGCCACTCCTCCTTTGACAGCATGAGCTTGCCACTGCCATCCTCTGCCGCCTCCAGCTCAAACCGTTCCTCGGCCGCTTTGAAACGACCTGTCAGGTCCTCCATCGAGAGCGTGTTCAGGTCGAGCAGGCTCTCCACGGACATGACCAGCTGTGAGTACCGCTTGGGAATAACGCGTAGGAACTTCTGCATGACTTTCTTCTCCTTGATCTCGTCACCGATGTCAGAGAGCTTGCTAACAATGCCGGTTAGACGCAAAGACAACTCATCGATTGACTCACCGGGTTTATGTTTCAACTCCTCGAACTCGATCCTGAGCGTCTGAGCTTTGGCGTCTTGCACACGTTCAGACCCCATGCGCAGGGTCTTGATTGTCTCACATGCCTCCTTTTGCCGTGGGCTTTACCGCCAGAGTTGCGATCATCTTCGACGACACGGCGTGGAGGATGGCCTCCATCACCTTGCGGTCATTGCGGTAGCCGGCGTCGTCGGTGACGGCCTCTGCGCCCTCGACTACCCGCCACAGGCCTCTCGCCTGCAGGATTACCCTCATCAAGAGGACCCAGTCGTTGTAGTTTGATCGTGTCAGGATGGGGTACGTCGTTGTCCCGCACGGCTCCTTCATCATCTGCGGTAGCGCAAGCTCATGCCCATGGCCGCTTGCCGCTTGATTGGTGGAGATCCTCTCCATCGCGAGGTGCCGAAGAACTCGAACCGGGCTCCGATACCACTTGTTTGCCCTGACTCAAACTCACGCAAGCAGTGGAGAAAGAAAAACACAGCACTCACTTAATTTGCGTGGACACAAAAGCTCTGCAAGACTCTTGATTTTGCGCTGCAATTGGTGCAGCTTTTCTGATTTTTTCCACTCTTATTTATTAAGGTGAAAAACAAAAAACAGAGGTAACAAACGTGCCGAGAAAAGTGCAGAGCTCGTGCTGTGGCATCCCACGAAGTAACGATCGTGCTGTGCCGAGAAATGAGGTAACGATTGTGCTGTGTGCTTGACGAGTTCGCCAGCGCTCCTACATGCACGGCGCACTCAAGTTCGTGGCGTCATGCGTTATTTTTGAGTTAACCAAAAAAAAACAAACAACAAGATTATCTAACAACCCACACACACACACGCACACACCCAAATTTGAATTAGGCCTTGAGCTATATTTTTTTTTGAACTCACGACAAGAACACATGTTTGATTCCCAACGCTACAATTCATCAACATAACGCACCCATTTTATGTTTCCAACATATATTTAAAATAAAACAAAAGGAAGTGCCATAAATGAAGGAAAAATGAACTCAACTAGAAAATTGAACTACACAAATAGCAAAATCAAGGAGTGGCATTAAAAAAGTACAACAACAATTACGAGGAAATATCAAATGCTAACAAAAACTAAACATGACATTTGCATGAATTTGGATAAGGACATTTACATGAGTTTGGAAAAGCTAGAAAATATGGTGGTATTTAATACTAATTGCAGGTACATATGAGTGCTGATAATTGAACATTTAATACTAATTGCAGGTACAAAATATGGTGGTATTTAGCCGGGGCACGAAGAATCCCCTTCCTGGGAAACGAGGTGGCGAGCGACGCAGTCGCTTGTGCATTGGAGCTCGCATCATGGTTATATCGAACAACAATCTTCTTCCTCGTCTGCATGCTCTTCCGTTTGATCTGCTACCTGCAGATACTCAGGCTTCACAAACGTGTTCCAAGAGGAGTCGGAGGTGGCCGCCGTGTTACGCGAGCATCTGAAGATCAGGAGGCAGCTCATTGTCATCAGCCATAGGTTCAGACAGTTCATCCTCGTCGGGCTGATCCTCGTCACCGCCAGCCAGTTTGCTGCTCTACTGCTGACCACACGGCCGCATTCAGATGTTCATCTGTTCAACACTGGAGAGCTAGCGGTAAGATATTAGAAGAAATCCGAACTAGATATGATGAAGTTGGTCGAATGATGTGTTTATGTTTTTTCGATATTGGCAGCTATGTTCAGTGGTGCTTGTTACGGGCCTATTGATATGCTTGCGAAGAGCTTCAAAGATCATGCACAAGGCTGCGATCACCAAGCATGCAGCTAAATGGCATGTGTGTGCTACCATCGAGTCCTTCAATCCAGACCCTGAGACTCCCTCCGAAGGCAACGTTGCTAGCAGCTGCGTTTTCCCTGTCGAAAACGCTGATGGTGTAGAAGAGTACGACCCTTGTGTGGCTGAAGACGATGATGAATACGAGGACACGAAGCTGGTTCCGCCACATGCCAACACCATTTCTTTACAAAAAGAGGCAAGCACATTTACTAGGTGCTGTTTTCTCATTCTCTTTTTGATTTTTCATTTCATCATAATATCGATTCCATAAAGTGTTCCTCCTTTTTTTTCCATTGAACCCTCATTGCTTTCTTTATTTTGTGGCAAGAAACTGTTGGATCTGGATCCTAGCCTAGAGGGGGGGTGAATAGGCTAATAAAAAAATTCTCGTGCAACCCACGAGAAATCACACGCAGTTAAAAGCACAACCAGAGCAGACACAGAGTACACAGCAGATTTACCCTGGTTCGGTTGTCCCAACGACCTACTCCAGCCCCAAAGCTAACACTAGATTGAATAGTGCAATAGGTACAAAGTCACAAGTTAGAGCACGCTCAGAGCACTCTCTACGCCTCTACACTCGCCAGACTCTCAGTACCCCACACAGAGTGTTTCCTCTCACTATCAATCCTAGCAAAGCTTTCTACCAGCTAGTCCCAAACTAGCTGGTTCCCACTTGTCTAGTCCCAACTAGACAAGTCCCAAAATAGTCAAACAAAAATAGGTAAAGTTTCCCCTACAGAGAACGTTACACTAAGACACAAATAAAAGAGTTTAAGGGTTTAGAAATGCTCAGTTTGTGTCCGTGTAGGCGTCTCTGTCAATCAGCACATCGTCAGCTCCAATCTGACGCAAACGGTGTCTCAATCCGACTCCTGGATGTCAAGATATACACTGGTCTGTGCGCAAAGCAATTTCAGTTCAATCCTTTAATAAATGGTCGGTCTGTGCGTTCATCAACCTCCTTTAAATAAGCCGTCGGTACCCAAAGCAACTCAGTTCAATCTCTTTAATTTACGTCCTGTGCGCAAAGCAAAACCCAATTAACTTTCCCGCCACGTCAGCACAGCGATTCGATCACTTTGTTTCGCGGCTCACGTGATCAGGCGGCTTCGAAAGTAAATCTCCGCCGTTGATATCTCGCGATCAGCTGCCCACGTCAGCACGTAAACGAACTCGATTTCGTTTTCAGGTAGCGGTCGCCACGTCGGGATTATTTCGTTCGTCTCCTTCCGTTCGCTTCGTATTAGGGTTTGCAGGCGGAATCTTTACGGCGACGGCAAAGACTTCGTGCGGCGGAATTCTTCGTCTTCGGCAACAGCGACGAGTGGATTCGTTTCAGAACAGGGCAGCGATGGCGAAGTCTCTTTGGCGATGATGGACGACGGCGACTTCTTCTTCGAGATGCCGTTCTCTTGTTTCGTGCAGCGGCGGTCTCTTCAGCGGTGAGCAGCAAATCTCCGATGGCGGTGGACCGGTGCACCGTCGTTCTTTTAATGGCAGCATCGATCAGCTCCGACGGGGAAACGACGACGACGGCCTGTCGACTGTAGCAGCGATAATTGTTGGGCACGGGTTTTGAGCAGCGGTAGCGACACTACGTCGTCTTCTTCTCAGCATCGAGATCTCCTTGTTTCGATGAACTCCGATAGCTCAGTGATGTCGATTGCAGCACTTTGACGACGGTGAGCACATGTCGAGGCAGCGTCGCTTCTCCTCGACGTTACCTACACGCTGCAACAACGGCGTTTGATGGCAACGTGTCCGGTATCCCCTCCGACGTCTGACTTCTTCGAACGACAGCGGCGATTATGGCTTCTTCGAGCCTCGACAATGATGAGGGCTTGCGTGAACGTTCGACTGTGTAGATGACACTCACGGAGATTGCGGATTCCAGATGCTTGCGGATGCTTCACGGCGAGGGCCTCTCGTGCGATGACTTGAACTTGAGGAAGCTGGCGATTCTCTTTTGAAGACGAGTCTTTCTTAGAGAAAATTGTTACCTCGGAGAGAAACTTGAATTGTTGGGAGGAGACAGGGTGGTTTTTTGATTTTTGAGAGGCTCGAAGGTTTTTGCTTGATTAAATTCCGTGAGCACTTGGAGATGGGGCTTGTGGCTCAAGGATAGGGATAGGCTGCCGTAGTGTATATTGTGGAACCCCTCTTTAATATTTGTATTGCCCTTTTTTTTCATTAGGGTTGAGGGGATGGCTTATATAGAGTATAGGAGATGAATTGTCAAAGATAAGATCCCTAGTATTTAGGAAAGATTTGAGGCCATCTTTGAATGGGAAATCAAGTAGGATTTGAATAGGATTGGAAATACGAATTTAGAATTTGATCTCCATGGCAATTGAGATTGAGAATACAAATTGTGAACTAGGAGTTGGTATTGGCTAAGAAGTTTGTATAGCTATAGGATAAATTCCAATAACCAAATAGGATTTGGCTCCATCTCTTCATGTTGGACCAAGTCCAACTTTGATCCATATTGGCCAAGTCAACCTTCTTTGTGCACACACACACTTCCTCTCTCCCAATATGCTATACGAATAGCAATTCCGCCAAATAGCAAAAGTATATTGTTTAGCCAAGCCTGAAACACACTAAGCACACACATTAGATATACCGACACGTTTGTCATCATCAAACTAAGATCCTAGATCGTTGCTTCCAACAATCTCCCCCTTTTGGTGATGACAAACCCACAAAAGATTTTATCAATAGGAATGAGTGTGTGAAGTGTGTTGAAGGGTGTAATGCAATATGGATCATGAGATGAATATTCAAGCACTACAACATGGCATGCACAAACCAATAACAAATACAATAGCATGCTCCCCCTTCTCTTAAGCTCCCCCTTCAACAAATATTCAAGTACTTTCCCATGCTCCCCCTAAAACAAATAATACCGACATCAGTCAAATCTTTTGTTTTCTTTCTCCCCCTTTGTAATCACCAAAAGTGGATTAATGAAGTCACAAATGTATCCCATGCAAAAATAAACCATTATTAAAAGTAGCGTGCATTTACATGAGTTCTCCAAAGAATAGACAATTCTAGCTCATAGAATTTCATAACACGACTTCCCACCTTTGTGTAAGTGTAGTGATACAGACAATAAAGTGCAAGAGGAGATTCAATATCAGAAAATCAACCAAAACAATCCACATTTTCCATTTTTCATGAATATCACTAGGATTGACTTTTCCCACCTCATCAAAGATGAGTTCAAGTTACCGAACCCTGAAACATAGCCTAAGAGGACTTTTAAATGTGGGGTGGCATTGCTTGACGAGTTATATACACCAACGCTAATGATTACCCATGTAGCACAAGTTGGATACTCGTGGGTTGTGTATTAGCCATGAAGTGTATCCATTTTTCATACGGAGAAAATATCGTTTTTTTTTCATTCTTTTGTGCTCAATTTTAATTCATGGCTAAACACATCATATCCCTTAGAAATTTCAGAAATTAATCATTCCTACATTCACTTTCCATTATTCTTCAAAAGAATCTCCAAAAGCACTAAAAAGTCAAATATCGTGGAAGTGCAAATGTAGGTGTAGAAGTCAAGTTTGAAACTTATGAGACATGTCATGGCTACTAAAAAGAATAACATCATGTTCATGTAGCTACAACAATAATGAATTGACTTCTACAAGGGATAGAATTGATCATTCATACAATATCACTCAAGAGATTCAAAAGAGGATTCAATAAGCACACATTTTTTTTTTGATTTTTGATTTTTCATTTTTTTTCAGAAATAAAAACATTAAAAATCATCCATGCAAGCACACAAAACAAAATACAAACAAGCACACACGAAATCTATGAAGGTATGCAATGAAATGCAAAGAGGGATAAAAATTATACCTTCTCGTCGCTTTTTGACGAAGGAGCTAAAAGAATGAAACATTGAATTTAACGCTCCTCGCCAAAACTCCATCACACCTACATGAAAGGTGTTAAGTGTGACCTTGGAATCCAACAAGGTCCACTAGTGTTAGCCAATATTGTTTTAGGAACCCACACTTGTTTAAACTTGATTTTAGTGTTCCTAAATTTACAATAATATGAAGTATGGCCTACACTATCACAAGTAAAGCACTTTCCATATAAGTTCTTCGCAATAGACGGTGCATTGTGGAATTTCTTGAATTTTTGTTTTTCAACGTTTTTCAGACCAAAACCAAGTCCTCTTCTATTATTGCCATATAATTGATTCTCTAAAATAGTGTCCAACGATTGTTTTCCCGTAGAGAATTTCTTAATGGCCAATTCAAGATTAGAGACTTTGGTTTTCAACAATTTATTTTCTTCCACAAGCAATGTGCATTTACTTATAAAAGCTCTCTTGTTTTCCTCTTCCTTCTTTTCAAATTCAACCATTTTTCTTTTAAAATCATTATCCAACATGCAGAATTTATCATTAAGCTCTCTAATAACATAGTCTTTTTCAGTTTCGAGCTTAATCAAATCGAGTTTAAGCATGCTAATATTATTTATCAAGGAAGGGCAAGAGAGACAAGGTGCTTCATCATTAAAACTGGATTTTTCCTTTTTCAGAATATCAATAGTAGAGTCACATGCAACAGTATCAATTTTGAGTTTTTCAATCTCTTTAGACATTTCATATTCAGATTGTTGCATTTCAAAGTTCTCATTTTGGTAATCATCTATAGTGGATTCAAGCTCTACTATTTTATCTTGCATTTCTTTACAAAGAGTAAGGAGTTCAGTTTTACTACCAGAAGTTACCTCAGTGTGTATTCCCATCAATGCCATGCATGAATGGGCTTCGTGTTCCTCCTCCTCGCTCTCAGCTTCGCTATCCATGTCCCAAGTAAGCACCTTGGATTTTCCCTTTTCTTTAGCTACCTGAGCTGTCTCATGTGGGCAATCCCTCATTCGATGTCCTCTTTTCTTGCATTTAAAACAAGTCATTCTATTAGTAGTATTCTGATCATAATTTTGCTTAGAAGACTGAAAAAAGTTAGAGCGATTAAACCTGGGTGCCATTTCTGCTCTTCCTTGCTTGGTCTTGACAAACTTTCTGAAATTTCTGACCATTAGCGCTATGTCATCATCATCTTCTTCACTTTCGTCAGCTTTCAGAGCAAGTGGCTTGGTAGCTTTCTCCTTTTCCTCAGGTTTCTCCCTTTCATCAATATTTTGCAATTCAAGCTCGTGGGACATTAAATTACCTATTAAGTCCTCCACCCTCATCTGTGATAAATCTTTCGCTTCTTGGATGGCAGTGACTTTAGGTCTGAAAGAGCTTGGCAGAGCTCTTAATATCTTCCTCACCTGCTCAAGGCTAGAATACGGCTTACCGAGCGAACTAGACTTGTCGACAATGTTGGTGAACCTCGCAAACATTTCTGATATCGTCTCTGATGGTAGCATGCGAAATCCCTCGTATTTCGTGCTCAGAAGTGCAAGTCTAGACTCCTTCACCTGTGACGTTCCCTCGTGCGTCACCTCCAAAGTATGCCATATTTCCTGCGCAGTTAGACAATGTGAGATACGATTAAATTCAGATTTATCTAATGCACAAATAAGAGCATTCATAGCTTTAGCATTTAAAGAATAAAGCTTCCAATCATTATCATCCCACTTATCATCAGGTTTAGGCATTTCAGTATTTTCAATTTTAATAACAGGTAATTTATAGCCTTTTTCAACAATTTGCCAAGCTTTATAATCAATAGAAATAAGGTAGATTTTCATACGATTTTCCAATAAGCATAATCACCTCCATTAAATCTAGGTGGTCGGGAAATAGACTGACCCTCAGCAAAAGCGTTATCAATGTGGTCCATGGTCAAACTAGGCTAGATCCTAAAACCCGCTCTGATACCACTTGTTGGATCTGGATCCTAGCCTAGAGGGGGGGTGAATAGGCTAATAAAAAAATTCTCGTGCAACCCACGAGAAATCACACGCAGTTAAAAGCACAACCAGAGCAGACACAGAGTACACAGCAGATTTACCCTGGTTCGGTCGTCCCAACGACCTACTCCAGCCCCAAAGCTTAGACTAGATTGAATAGTGCAATAGGTACAAAGTCACAAGTTAGAGCACGCTCAGAGCACTCTCTACGCCTCTACACTCGCCAGACTCTCAGTACCCCACACACAGTGTTTCCTCTCACTATCAATCCTAGCAAAGCTTTCTACCAGCTAGTCCCAAACTAGCTGGGTCCCACTTGTCTAGTCCCAACTAGACAAGTCCCAAAATAGTCAAACAAAAATAGGTAAAGTTTCCCCTACAGAGAACGTTACACTAAGACACATATAAAAGAGTTTAAGGGTTTAGAAATGCTCAGTTTGTGTCCGTGTAGGCGTCTCTGTCAATCAGCACATCGTCAGCTCCAATCTGACGCAAACGGTGTCTCAATCCGACTCCTGGATGTCAAGATATGCACTGGTCTGTGCGCAAAGCAATTTCAGTTCAATCCTTTAATAAATGGTCGATCTGTGCGTTCAGCAACCTCCTTTAAATAAGCCGTCGGTACCCAAAGCAACTCAGTTCAATCTCTTTAATTTACGGCCTGTGCGCAAAGCAAAACCCAATTAACTTTCCCGCCACGTCAGCACAGCGATTCGATCACTTTGTTTCGCGGCTCACGTGATCAGGCGGCTTCGAAAGTAAATCTCCGCCGTTGATATCTCGCGATCAGCCGCCCACGTCAGCACGCAAACGAACTCGATTTCGTTTTCAGCTAGCGGTCGCCACGTCGGGATTATTTCGTTCGTCTCCTTCCGTTCGCTTCGTATTAGGGTTTGCAGGCGGAATCTTTACGGCGACGGCAAAGACTTCGTGCGGCGGAATTCTTCGTCTTCGGCAACATCGACGAGCGGATTCGTTTCAGAACAGGGTAGCGATGGCGAAGTCTCTTTGGCGATGATGGACGACGGTGACTTCTTCTTCGTGATGCCGTTCTCTTGTTTCGTGCAGCGGCGGTCTCTTCAGCGGTGAGCAGCAAATCTCCGATGGCGGTGGACCGGTGCACCGTCGTTCTTTTAATGGCAGCATCGATCAGCTCCGACAGGGAAACGACGACGACGGCCTGTCGACTGCAGCAGCGATAATTGTTGGGCACGGGTTTTGAGCAGCGGCAGCGACACTACGTCGTCTTCTTCTCAGCGTCGAGATCTCCTTGTTTCGATGAACTCCGATAGCTCAGTGACGTCGACTGCAGCACTGTGACGATGGTGAGCACATGTCGAGGCAGCGTCGCTTCTCCTCGACGTTACCTACATGCTGCAACAACGGCGTTTGATGGCACCGTGTCTGGTATCCCCTCCGACGTCTGACTTCTTCGAACGACAGCTGCGACTATGGCTTCTTCGAGCCTCGACAATGATGAGGGCTTGCGTGAACGTTCGACTGTGTAGATGACACTCGCGGAGATTGCGGATTGCAGATGCTTGCGGATGCTTCACGGCGAGGGCCTCTCGTGCGATGACTTGAACTTGAGGAAGCTGGCGATTCTCTTTTGAAGACGAGTCTTTCTTAGAGAAAATTGTTGCCTCGGAGAGAAACTTGAATTGTTGGGAGGAGACAGGGTGGTTTTTTGATTTTTGAGAGGCTCGAAGGTTTTTGCTTGATTAAATTCCGTGAGCACTTGGAGATGGGGCTTGTGGCTCAAGGATAGGGATAGGCTGCCGTAGTGTATATTGTGGAACCCCTCTTTAATATTTGTATTGCCCTTTTTTTTCATTAGGGTTGAGGGGATGGCTTATATAGAGTATATGAGATGAATTGTCAAAGATAAGATCCCTAGTATTTAGGAAAGATTTGAGGCCATCTTTGAATGGGAAATCAAGTAGGATTTGAATAGGATTGGAAATACGAATTTAGAATTTGATCTCCATGGCAATTGAGATTGAGAATACAAATTGTGAACTAGGAGTTGGTATTGGCTAAGAAGTTTGTATAGCCATAGGATAAATTCCAATAACCAAATAGGATTTGGCTCCATCTCTTCATGTTGGACCAAGTCCAACTTTGATCCATATTGGCCAAGTCAACCTTCTTTGTGCACACACACACTCCCTCTCTCCCAATATGCTATACGAATAGCAATTCCGCCAAATATCAAAAGTATATTGTTTAGCCAAGCCTGAAACACACTAAGCACACACATTAGATATACCGACACGTTTGGCATCATCAAACTAAGATCCTAGATCGTTGCTTCCAACAGAAACTTCTTCATACTCATGAAGTTCAATGTGGAACGTAGTGTACAAAGTGAAAAACAACAAGTTAGATTGATAATAAGATTCAAAATCGAAAAAAAACATTTGTGTTATAATATTCTGGTGAAAGAAGGCATACCAGTACCTGAGGTAGGCTCGCATAATCCTTGATCTCCTGGGGTATTACCTTACAATCATTACGTATACAGGAAATTTTTCCCTATCTAATATCACCTCCCTCAAAATAGAGAGGAGTGGCTTAACACCCTTTTCTACAATACCATGATCTTTTGGTTTGAATGTCAGTACTGCTCTTTTGTGGAAGGGTACCAGAATGTCCTTTGCATATTTCAAAACCATTGTACCATGCTTTTGGGGGGATTTCAGGATCTGAAACATTTGCATAATTAAGTGTTGGGAATCTGAGACAATATCAAACAACACCTAAGCGTGCATAGCAGAATATATGATAAATATTGTGTCGCCAATTAAATCAATGCAGAGTTAGGATCTTGGAAGAATCATAAGAAGCATAAGAAACACCACAAGACCAAAACCAAGCAATCACCCAGAGAGGCAAGGATTTGTACTAGTTTGGCCCAATGTATGGCATACGTCCAGTCTTCCGTTATCACGGTTTTCACAAGATCAGAGATGATAATATAGAGAATACACCGACTATAAATCTCCTCCAAACCAATGTATGCCTTCTCGACAAAATAACTCTAGCACTCTAGCAATTACATATTGTACACACAACCAATGGAGTGATATTACCAGAAACTCTAGAACATGGAATACCTCCCCTCCCAAAGCTCGTAGTCACCTCGAAGCTCTTTCTTCGTATATCGCTGGCAAACGATCTGCTTTTCTCTTGAAGACTCAAGGAGTTCTTCTCAATTCTCCCTTGTATCGCCGTCAAAAGTGTATCTCTTGGTATTTATATCATAGAAATCCTTTCTCGGGTAGTAGAGGATGTTTTAGATCATGTCCATCCGATTAAACCCCAATAGAAATCAACGGTCCAGATTAGATGCCGAAATCTGGACGTATTAGGGTTTTTAGGCATCGGTACGGCCGTGCGCAGAATTATGTAATCTACATGTAGCTCCAAAATAATTGGCAAGGCCGTGTTGGGTATAACACGGCTGTGTCCAATAAAACACAAAGTTACATGCCAGTGCTGCTGGACATGCACGGCCGTGTTGTGTAAAGCATGACCGTGTCCAATAAAATAGAGAGTTGCCTGCTTGCGCTGCTAGACTTGTATGGCCGTGTTGGGTATATCACGGCCATGACCAAACCTGTCTAAGTCAGCTGATAAATCTGGTGTGACACGCACGACCGTGCTAAAACCCACAAGTCAGTGTAACCTTTCAGATTTCCAGTTTGAAGCACTAATCTACAAACTCTACCTTGTTTTAAACTCCTTCAACAACTACGGCATAATAAAACTCTCCACAGCAACTCTACCTAAATACCAAATATCTCTACATAGATCTAGAATTTACGAAACTCTCATGACAAAGGGACATCATCACCAACTCACTATGTATAGATCAAGCTTGTTAATATTCAGGTACGGCCCACGAAGTGAAAGCAAGGTGATGAATCCAAATTAAATACTTAAACCTCTGTCCAATAACTTAAGAGCCTGTCAGCGAAGGAGAGTTATCACTCAGTCAATGAGACAGCTCATTGGACCGTTGAAGCCTCGTTGGTTATGCGGGAGTAGTTAATGGAGACCGAGTAAATCGGCAGCCATTATCAATAATCCCAGAGAAGATCTCGCCACAGTCAATGAAAAGCCGTTATACACTATTGACAGACACCCTCAATTATAAATAGATGAAAAGACAACGTAAGAAGATTTCAGACTTCCCAGGTACGAAAGACCAATACTCTGAATTATTCTATCACTTTCATATTTCTTCCTCTAAATAGATTGAGGTGATTGACTCGAGATGAACCTGCAGGGGTCGAGCTCAACAACCCCAAGCCTTCCCTTAAGTTCCGATTTTAACTTATGCATCGGAGGGGATGTGGGTCAGAACCCAGATTCCACCCCTCTGACGTTCCTTTGTGGTGTAGAAAGATTATGGTACAACCCAACAGGAGGGTTGAGTGACAGCTTTCGACGATAGTCATTCGAAGATCGACCCCACAAGAGGGTCAAACGACCGTTGCATCTAGCCAATGGGTCGAGCGATCTTCCGCACTATATTCTAACACCCATCATCATCGACCCTGGTTTGACTAACCGATGGTCCCACTGCATCAACTGATAAGGATTCACTTCATCAAGAGAGTCCATGTTAGCCCAAATACTGTTGACGCCAATTTCGGCTTTAACAGTTGGCGCCGTCTGTGGAAAAACTGAGTCGACATCCATGTCATCCAACTACTTTGACCATGTCGAATTGTCCAACAACACATGGTGAGAACACCATTTTTGGATACAACGTATGTTGGATACACCGATCGATAACTTCGTGTTTAATGATAACAAACGTGCGTGAACGTTCTAATGTGTGTGCTAAGTGTTTTCAGGAGTGGCATGCTTGTAAATCTTTGAAGTGATGACTAAGTCAATTGATGGAGGAATTTCTATTCACATAGCAAATTGGAAGATGGAGAAATTGCTATTCATATAGCAACTTGGACTTGGTCAATTGTGGATAGCCATGGTGAAATCAATTTGGTTTGATTCAAATCAATTAAAGATATGATTCTAATCCTAATCCTATTAGCATTACAAAAAGATCTATTCAAATCTCCAAAATCCAATTCAAACACCAATTGCAAGATCATTTCCTATCTCCAAGAGGATTCCCCCATAGTTGAATCCTACTCATTCCCTTTGCCTCCCTTACCGCGCAAAAACTCTAGCTACTCCCCTATTTAAACATGCTTCAAAGAGAGGAGAGGGGTTGCAGCAAACAAAAGAAAAAGGAGGCCAACCGCAAGTTACAAGAAGGGGAGCCGCAATATTTGACTAACCAGTCCTCAACAAGCTTATTCAATTCAACAATCTTGCAAAGCTCCATGTGCTAAGCTTCAGTCGCAATTTTTGTTGGAATCCTCATATGCATGGCACAAGTCTCCTAGTTTGAGAGGAAGAGAGGGACAAGTAGCTCACGCATCATGTTGTAGCCGTTATCTGCTCAAAGCCACAATCTTCTTAAGCTACAAGTTATAAAGAATGCAGTTGTTTCTTTGTGTTTAATTTGAATAAGCTTGCTTCTTGGTGTGTGCAGGTGAACAAAGATTGACAATCCATGTGCAGCCAAAATCTTGTGAACTCCCCATGTGCAAGCTGCAATCTTTGACCCATGATATGTGCAAGCTGCTGCAACATTGCACTTGAATCCTCCTCCCTTTGCTGTATTAGTTGATTGGAGAACCAGCAGTGCCATCAAGCCAAGCTTTCCTTGCTAACCCTTGGAGATTCAAACCGCAAGCATTAGCTGACTCTTGCTCATTGCACATTGCCACAACTCTCTAGAGTCATCACCCATGTGCCACAACATCAAGAAGTTCACATTGCCGCAATTCTCTAGAGCCAACATTCAAGTGCAAGGCTGCAACTTAAAGAGAGTTTGTTGACGCATCATTGAGTTGTTGAGGAGACGAAAGACGTAACATCTACATCTTGCCAGACGAGAGCTGGCCAGTGCTGATTGACGGAGAAGACGACGACTACACAAAACTGATATTTCTAAACTATTATTTTTATTTTTATTTAGTATTGTTTGATCTCTGTAAGAGAAACTTCACTGCTTTTTGTGTGACATTTTGGGGTCTTGTCTAGTGGTGGTCCAGACATGAGGAACTTGACGGGTGTTGTCAAGTGAGAGCATATATTAGGATTGATAATGTTGAACACGGTGAGTGGGGTACTAAGACTAGTGAGTGTAGAGACGTTAGTTCTCTAGCTATTACGGTTGTGCATGTACACTATTAATATAATATTTGCTTTCGGGGGCTGGACGTAGGTCGTGGTGATCGACCGAACCAGGGTAAATCTGCTGTGCATCTGTGATTGCTTTTTATTTACTCTGAATTTGCTATAACTGCGTGTGATTGATCATGGGTTACACGAGAATTTTTAATAGCCGATTGATGTGTCCATATTTTCTCTCTTTTCATAGCATCATTTAGTACCCTAGTTTTCTTTTTTATTAAGTCAACAACACCATCACAACCAATCTTTCCAAACCGACAGTTATCTCACTCTGAGACCAAAAAATAATCTGAGACCTCAAATACACTATCACTGTCCCTATGGGATCCGACATCTTTTATACTATAATTTGACACCGTCCGCTTGCGGATATAGCCCAGAGCTGACACCGAGGAGCCATACTACGCCTAGCGACTGTGACATCGCTAGGTGGAATTTAGGTGTAAGTTCGGGGTGCGTCAAGTTTTTCGCACCATTGCCGGGGACTGTTACGGTGTATCTCGGTTTATTTTTATTTTGAAGAGTTTGCGAGTGAATCTTATCATTCCTTATCTCTTTGTTCATGGCATATCAGCAAGCTTATAGCTGAACAGCAAATTCCGATGTCTACTCAATATGGAGAAGAGATTGTTGCACATTTCAGTCGGTGGCATCGAGCAAGCACTATAGAGAAATGTGAGGAGCGTTGGAAAGCTTTAAAAGAAAAGTTCAGTATTGACGAGACAGCTTATGATTGGCTACCAAGAATGTGGAGATTGTGGTCATATTGGGTTGATGCATATTTGAAAGACGCATTTTGGGCGGGAATGACAACTAGTCAATGGAGTGAGAGTATAAATGCCTTCTTTGATGGTTATGTCAATGCAAAGACAAAGCTCGTAGAATTTATTACACAATATGATAAAGCAATTACCAATCGTCGTGAATTCGAATCCTTTGAAGATTTCATGACTTTAAACACCATCCATCAAATATGTTTTGGACATTGGATTAAAAAGGAAGCTGGAAAAACATACACGAGGGTGATCGTGAAGGTATTTCAATGGGAACTGTCACCCGGGTTGTCTCTTTATCATGAAGAAGTGGAAACAGATGGGATGAAGACAATTTATCTTGTTGGTGATGAGGAAGATGAAAAGCATAAGTGGGAAGAAGTGATTTTTTATCGGGTGGAAGATACAAAGCTTACATGTACTTGTGCATTTTTTGAAACAGAAGGAGTTCTATGCAAGCATATATTGAATATCATACATCATAATCAGATGAAAACAATTCCAGATAGATATCTCTTGCACCGCTGGAGAATTGAGGCGAGACATAGCAATATATCTTTCGTTAATGCTATGAATTTGAGGGCTAATGCAGCTAATAAGGATGAAGGTATTATTATAAGGAACTGGGCAATCCTTGCGAAGTTCAATATGGCACTGGACATGATATCGGATTCGGATACCTATCTTTGCAAGATGGAAACTATGCTAGAAAATTTTATACTGGAAGCTGAGAAAGAAATAAGGCCCAAAGAGATGCCTATTCAAAGTGCTCAAAATGAAAGTCATGTATGTTCTAATGTTCTTGCACCTGTAGTATTAACAGATGGGGAAGTGATAACAGTTCGTGCTCCCGAGTGCCCCTTAAAACAAAGGGGCGTCCAAAAAATTCAAGTCGAATGAAATCTGGGCTTGAAATAGCGCAAGAGAAGAAGATAGAAAAGCAAAGAAAATGCGGAAATTGTCAGCATCTTGGTCATTATAAGACAAATTGTCCTTTGTTAATACGTTCATTTTACTGACTGTTCTTACATGTCGTCTATGTTGAAATCGATATTTTGAATTGTATACTCATTCCAATTCTTATTATTTATGGACAGAAGAATTAGTAACAAGAAGAAGAAGCCATGACAATCCAATCTATTTTTGAAGGAAAGTTTGTTCTGTTTTTATAGTGTCATCCATGATTGAGATACCTCTGATAATATCAATGTATGCTTTGTTTTTGCATTATCATGACAGTATACCAAACATATTCATAGCCAATTATGGATGCATTTGTTGGGTTGCATGTGTACAAGTTGTTACAATTATATACATAAATGTCATTCTGCTGGTTGAAATTTGAGTTAGTCTTTACGCCGATAATTGTTAGTTGTGTTTGTAATAACGTCACAGAATTTCTGTGCATAAGTATTATAACATCACAGAATTTGCCGGGGTCTTGCACGAGCGTATTTACTAAATTTCCGACTGATTAAAAAAACATTAGTCAGCATGCAACTTTATATTTCTAACCAGTTTATGCTACAAACATGTTCTACTATCCATATGCTCATTGCTCACTGATCCAAACCATAATGATCCGCTAGTGCCTCAGATTGCTAACACGTACTGATGCTCAGACATTACAATTTTTTGTACCGATCAAATAGTAAACTTCAATCAATTCTAAAGTAAACCTTTGGCCATTTCTCTGTTATTGTACACGTCTCATTTGATCTGCTTGAAGAGTACTTAGCTCAGCATCCGGAGGCATACAACTAGGGCTTTGGCATATCTGGCTTCAGAGAAATGGCCACAATGCATGCAGGCTTCAAACCACACTGACACTTTATCAAGAAAGAAAATTATATATTGTTGATTCCTGATAAAAAATGATACAAGAGAAGGTGACATGCAGGCTTTAAACCACAATGTGCCATTAAAGAGCAGCTAGAGATGATAACACTAACAACCTAGAAGCTTGGACTCAGAGATGGTGTACAAGTTTTCTACTTTTGTTTTATTTCATGCAAGGTCCTACATGCAGAATCTACTTTTGTTCACAAAAACCATTCTGGCTATTAATGTTGGTTTTAGCCACCTTTTGTTTGTAAAGTAATTAATGATGTGGAGGCTTGTTTCGGTCAGTATATTTTTTGAAATGTTTACATGGCTCATGAGAGCTCTAGAAAAATGAGATTTTATTGCCAAACACTTGCTCAACTTAAACAAAACTATAGTTTCAGAAATTGAGGTGGGCAACTTGCTCATGTTGCATTGGTGTTATTTTCAGTATTCCATGATGCATTGTGGCTTCAGGCTGCATTGTTGCATTATGGCTTCAGGCTGCATTGTTGCATTGTGGCTTCAGGCTGCATAATAGTCTCTAAATTATCATTATGGATTCAGGCTGCATCGTTGCATTGTTGCATCCACCACTTCATGGTGTTCACACAAGCATCATTTGTTAAAATAATCTAATGTAACATATAGAGGGCGGAGATACCAATGATTTAGAAACAGTCGACCGTGTGATGTTTCATCTTTCGACATAAGGTGTTGAAGGACCAAGAAATCCCACCCGATCCACCAAAATTTTGACATCATAAACATCCCAGCCAGATTGCTTCTGCAGCCTATTCCTCCACTTTTAACTCCAATATCTCTGTCATTGACCTCCCGCCTGTTTGGCACGCAAATCGGGATGGGGATACTATAATTAGAATTTGCAAATCGCAAGCGCACGGTGTCGAAGTGTGGCTTGGGGGTCGATCACGGGAAGGCGTGTGTTGTACTCATAAACATTCGGGAATCGGAACACCCGGTGGATGAGCTAGCCTATTCTCTGGTTGTTGTCACGATTATAAGCTAACAGAAAAGATGTGAAAGGTAAAAAGGTAACATAGGACTTTGGCTTCCGCCCTAATCATGGGTTCTCACTATTACGGTCGAAGGATAGGAATGTGATCGAATGCTTAGGTTTGGCAGTGAGACATTGCCTCTAATAGTGGTACCTAGCGTCACATGGGCCCGATATTCCGGTCGATGCCCATGATGATACGCTAGGTCTACCCGGGTTCGGATGGTGGGCATTCCCATGTCCAACACCACCCGACTCTGGGAGCACTAAGCTTGCAACGATTGCTCCCGACATTTCATCCAAGCCGGTCCCACGTGCAAGGACTCAATGTCTATGCTAGGGGGTGAGCTATGGCTAGAGAATCAAACTCCCATTTTATTTCCTCTTGGCCCGACGGTCAAAAGCGGTCTTTCTCCCGCCGATGACAATGAAACACCCCCGCGTAACCATCAAAATCCCAAGATCCAATCGGATCCATAATTCTATGGCCGTTTTAGGAAGAACCCACGAAGGGGCTTCCACCAATGTCCCAGATTGAAGAACTACTCACTATACATGGTATGAAATGCAATAAAACAGGATATAGCCATAAGAATGGAAATCATGCGATTGTTTACCCTAGAAAATAGAAGTATAAACGCAATATCAGAATATAAGAACGATCAAAGACCTTACAATTAATGTTTAATTTAGACCAGCCAAAAATCCCTAAAAACAGCTTAAAATGGGGATCCTCGTTTCTGGGAAAACCTAGCCCTATTTATACAAGTGGGCAAGATACCAGGGAATATTCCCAGAAGAAGACAAAAATAGACATTCACCCGATCGGGTAAGACAACGTAAAGATTAGTTTTCGGCTCTGATAAATCTTGCCCGATCACTGAACCGATCAGGTGAGTCTTTGATTTCTCGAGCTTGGGAAACATCAGCTACAGATGACCCGATCGGTTGACAAGTCAACCGATCGGGTGAGCTTTGGCCTTCAAAACTGCGTTCTGTTTTACATCCACCCGATCATTGAACCGATCAGGTGGATCTGTCTCTTCCTCAGGACTGATACAGTCGCATGAACCGATCGGGTGGATATTCCACCCGATCGTTTGAGAGCTGATACATGGTTTTTCCTTGACGAATGGCTCTCGGGATCTCGTGCGACACCTCCCGTTGCTCCGGAGACTCATGATGTTAGCCGTATATGTCCCCTGTGCTAGCAATGTCCTGCAAATGCACACAAACACAGTGAAAGTAAAAAGGAACTAAAAACACAAAGAAACGGATACAAAACAACGAAAAACGACAGGAAACGACGGAGAAGACGTGCGTGAATATATAAAATATAAACGCACGTCAAAATCCCCCAAGCTGAACCCTTCCTCGTCCTCGAAGAAGACGAGTTAGAATAGAAGCCCACCATGTAATGCCCTACAAGCTACTGCACAAGTACTAGAGGGGGGGGGGGGGGGTGAATAGTACTTTAAAATAACAAGGAGTATAATTCCAAATTATAGTGCAAACAACTACCAAAACAATTTGCGGAAGCTTAAATTGAATGACAACAACAAAATTAACAAAGCAAACAAATGATGTTAATGGGTTCGGATCCACCCAAGTCTCCCCGACTTGTTCCCGGTGATCCTACGTCCCAACCACCCGGATCCCCTCCGGATACTTAGGTTAGAAACCCTAACCTAAGATTTCCACTATGAATATCTTGTGAAAAACCTTCACAAGATCAAATCATACAACAATGGCAATAGTGAATCCCACAACCCGGGATCACAACCTTCTCTCACAACCGAGAGAATCAACAAGCAATATAAATGAGTTTATATTGAAATAAGCAAACTTACCACAAAATCCTATACCTTGAGTTTTTCTTACCAAATAGGTGAAAGGAAGGATTTGAGGAAGATGAAGTCACCAAGACCTAGCACCAAGGAAATGACCAGCAATAGGTGCCTAGGAGAGATTTGGAGACTTGATTCAAGCTAGAGCTTGAAGGGCTCACCAAGAACAAGCTTCTCTCAAGATGGATTCTAGATCTAGAAATGAGAGAGAATGGGTTTCTTGTGAGGAAGAGAGCTTTAGAAATGAGTGAGAATGGCTATCTCTTTCTATCTCAATGGATCTCTTAATGGCAGCTCTAACCTAGAGAGAAATGACCTAGGTTCGTATTTATAGGGTCCCATAAAAACAAATTAGGTTAAATCCCAACGGATAGAAATCTGAGAAAACTAGTCGGTCAAAGAACAACCACTGACCGACTAGTTCATCAACTAGTCGGTCAGTCAAACAGCATGGACCGACTAAGTGAGGAACTGAGAACAAAAAGAAATTCAGACCTAGAAATCTAGTCGGTCCAAGAAGACTTTCTGACCGACTAGTTTCACAACTAGTCGGTCAGTCAGTGAACGTAGACCGACTAAGAGGCAAAATGAAATAGTCTGAATACAAATTGACTTAGTCGGTCCAAGAACAAGAGTTGACCGACTAGATTGTCAACTAGTCGGTCACCAAACGTTCTTAGACCGACTAACGATAAACAGTAGCTTAGGAGAAATTTAGTATGAACAGTAAGTCACAACTAGTCGGTCAAAGAAGGATCACTGACCGACTAGTTCACAAACTAGTCGGTCGGTGAGTCAACGTAGACCGACTAACTGTAAACAGTAAAGTCCAAGAAATTAAGGAATCAAACTAGTCGGTCCAAGAAGAGTTGCTGACCGACTAGATCACCATCTAGTCGGTCAGTACTTCTTCTTGTACCAACTAACATGCACAAACAAGTCCGAATCGAAGCGCGACGCTTCGAGGAAGTTAGAATGAACTTGTACTAAGATCCTAGAGCTACGATATGAGCGATATGAAGTTAGAATCGTAAGATATACTCAAGGCTTAACATTCTATAGATCGAAGCTAAAAGACTATAAATAAAACCTTAAAGAACGGTCTTCGAGAGCTTCGATTAATTCTTCATGACTTCCAAAACGGCGCAAGAGCTTCAACGAAGCTTTAGGCATGAATACGTGCTTTGAGAAGTCTTGAGATGTCGCTTTGAATGTTCTCGTGATTTTTGCGACGATCTCCAATACCGCGCTCACAAATTGTTAGTTCATGAATTATTTATGTTTGCTCATCATCCAAAACCAAATCCGGGGAGTCCAATATTCAACATTCTCCCCCTTTTTGGTGATGACAAACCAACATAAATAATAATCAAAAAATAATGATTCAAATGAAAAATACTTACTCCCCCTGCATTGATGACACGTTAATTCCAAAATGAATATATATGAATTGCATCAATCAGACAAGTAAGATAAACAAAGAGAATCGATTTTTGAAATATCGGATTTTGAAAATCCTTATATATATCTTAACTCCCCCTAAATCTAACATATCAAACTAGATTCTTGGAAATTGAGTTAAATTTTCATTTGCGCTATTTATTATCATTATCTCTCCCCTCTTTGGCATTAACCCAAAAATGGGGGGCATACAACGACAACAACTAGGAAATGGAAAATCCAACATCGGGAGTCGTAGACAATGACGATGGACCTAATTGACACCAAGGGAAAAATGATGAAAACAAATCAAGGTGTGCCAAATTGTCCATTATCAAAAAGCGATAATCAAAATCATCAAAAATACCAAATAATTGTTTATTTCTTGAATAAAGAAACATACCCTTCAATATTCAATATTCTTGGTTAAATTTGTGCATGGAAAACAATTCTATACAATTATAGAATTTCAATCTATTTAACCAAGTTTTTCAATCGTCGAGCGACGATTTCATATAGCATGGACATTGAATGAGAATTAATGTGCACGACGAAGAAAATATCACAACATGAACATCGATGTATATATAGATAGAAACATCATGAGTACATCCAAAAAGATATCGAATACAAGAAGTACATCATATCAAGTACGACACATCATCTATATAAACATCAAAAAGTACAACAACATCAACCAAAGTACATCAAAATACCCAACACCGACATCCAGAAAACTCAAAAAAAATACATCAGAACAACCCTCAAACTCCATCCTAACCCAAAATACTCTCAAAAAGATATATCATCCAAAGAGTAGTGGAGAGTCCTCGGAACTGACGATCACGAGGAAGTGGCTGGATCTGTAGTCTCCGTGGGTCCAGTCGACGGAGTGGACTCAGGCTCTGCAGGGAGGAGAGGCGTGTCAACAGACGGGATCGTCGGGGCAGGTGTGGAAACGACGGGCACAACAGCTGGGGTCTCAACAGGAGTAACAGCAGGGGTCTCAACAGCAGCAGGTGAGATAGGAGCAGGCTCGTCAACAGGGACATCAGCAGCCTCAGAAGTCTGAACTACTGAAGCAGAAGGCTCTGGAGCACCGGAAGTGGTGCCATCTCCAGGAGCAGAAGTGGTAGCAGCAGCAGCAGCAGTGGCCTCATCGCCACGAGCCAAGGAAGTGACAAGATCGTCAATCTCCTCATCGTCCATCTCCTCGGCCTCAGAAACGGAAGGAGGAAGATCAATGCCCATCATCTGAGCCATACAGCAGACGACCTCCTCGGTATGAGCCAAACGCGACTCGTGCCGACGAAGAAGGCGTACGACATCATCTAATGTGGCAGAAGGAGTGGGGGCTGCAGCAGCTGAGGGAGTGGCCTGAGAAGCAGATGCGGTCGACCTCTGCATGTGATGAAGTGCCGCTAGAGATTTCTTAACGGCCGTCGCGTTCAGAGGGGGACCTAAGGGACGCTCATCGTCAGGAGGGAGAGGGACTCGGAAATGACAGAAAACCAGGGTCAACATACACGGATAAGGAATATGCGCAGATTTATTGGTCTTGCGTATACACTCAAAAGAGTCCATCTTATCGAGTATAACGCGAGCCCAATTAATCTCGCAACCCAAGAAAAGAGCGTAAATCAGCTTCAAAAATGGCTGGGATGGAAGAGACGATGAGCCGTACTTGGGAAGCAAGCACGACTTCAGAATGAGATTTAGTACCCAGGCATTTGGTTTGAACGACTTCGAAGGAACTCCAATAAAGGCAGGAGGGATCACATGGAAGATATCAGAAAGAACGGACTGATCCAAGGAGGTGATATCATCGACGGAAATGTCAGAAGGAAGGAGACCAGACGACGAACAGCCAAGTATCTCCCCCAAGATTTCTACCGTGAGAACTATAGGAGTTCCCAAGACAGTAGTCTCGATGGAGTGACTCACATCATACTGGCCTCGGACACGATTGTCATAGAACAATTTTACCAGGCGAGGATATGGTTTAGGGTTGGCCTTAAGATCGTAGCGTAGGTAGTCAAGGAGCCCACTATAGGAGAGGAGGTCAGCTAAGCCAAGGAAATCTGAAAACTGAACATAGTGCTCCAATAGCATCGGGCAGTGTTCAATACGGTTGTAGGCCGCTAGACACATAGGGTCGTCGCGACACAACGATATGTCAACACCACCCGCTGGCATTGGGCCCTTTCCCTTAGGCTGGCGAGTCCTAGGACGAAGTGGAGGAGAAGGTTCCCTATGGCCAGACTCATCCTCAGGGATAAACTCAGTATCGGAATCAGGAGGAGTAGAGGGAGAGTGGAGTATGGGATTTTTAGACTTAGATTTTCGGGGTTTGACCGTCACCGTCCTCTGCTTCTTCAGAGGAGGCGAAGACGGAGAAGCTTGGGTAGATTTAGCACGACGCTTGGGCTTAGAAGGCTCTACAGTCATTGGGGAAGCCCCAGATGAAGTGATAGGGATCCTAGTCTTTGCCATGATCGTGGAACAACGAGTACAGGCAAACGAAGCTACACAAACCCTAGAGCTGAAAAATCGGAGTGATCAAACCCTAGAAACACAATCAACAAGCCCTAAAAGAGTAAAACCGAAACCCTAGAACACCTAGATGAGAAATCGGCCAAGATCGAACCCTAGAATAGGAAAACGACCAAGGAGGAGGAGGGAGATACCTAGGGGAGCGATCGGTGGCGGCGGATGGACGGAAAGATGGCCAGAATCGATGGGAGAGACGTCGGAAGTCGAAGGGGCTCGAGGGGGGTTTTGTGTTTTTGCGGGCTGGAGAAGAAAACACACCGACTAAAATGAAGATTAGTCGGATAAAAGTTGAGTTAAGTCGGTCTGGAAGCAAAAACACACGTTTCCCTAACCCACTTAGTCGGTCACAGTTCAAGCACTGACCGACTAGATCACGATCTAGTCGGTCGGTCAATGAGCTTGAACCGACTAAGTCGAAACAGAGGCAAACAGGAAATTTTTAGGGCTAGAGTTAGTCGGTCGCAGTATATTCACTGACCGACTAGTTTTCAATCTAGTCGGTCGGTAAGTGTACTGTGACCGACTAAAGAAAGAAAATGATAAGAGTTAGATACAAGCTTGATCTAGTCGGTCTGAGTTCACTAGCTGACCGACTAGATGAGCATCTAGTCGGTTGACTAATGAACTGAAACCGACTAGAAGAGTCCAAAAATTGATAATTGATTTCTCTTCACAAACCACTTGGATGAAACATCATAACACTCTCATTAGTCATCTAAATTACCCCATAAAACGTCGAAATCTTAAATACGACATTCAAAGTAGAATTCGAGCAAAAATTCAAACATATCACATAAAATTCCCAAAAATTCAATAAAGCTAGCATGAACGAAATATCGCGAAATCGAATAGCATGCAAGACAATTGAATGAAACATGAACCCTATATCTCGGATTCACCCATAATCCCCAATTCTTGACGCAACCGCACAAAGGAGTCCTCCTTTAGGGGTTTCGTTAAAATATCGGCGATTTGCTTTTGGGTTTCAACGTACACTAAAATGATGTCCTTTTTAGCAACATGATCATCTAAAAAGTGGTGTCGGACATCTATGTGTTTTGATCGGGAATGGTGCACCGGATTCTTTGAAAGACAGATAGCACTTTGGTTATCCACCATGATAAGGCTAGTATCACAGTGAATACCAAAATCCTTCAAAGTGTGTCTCATCCAAAGAACCTGGGCACAAGCGGCACCGGCGGCAATATATTCCGCCTCGGTGGTTGAAAGTGATACGGAATTTTGCTTCTTGGAAAACCAAGAGACAAGAGAATTTCCTAGAAAATGGCAAGTGCCACTAGTACTTTTCTTGTCGGATTTGTATCCCGCATAATCGGCATCACTGTATGAGACTAACTCATACGTGCTAGATTTTGGATAAAGTAATCCAAAATCAAGTGTATAACTTAGATAACGGAAAATACGTTTTACCGCTACTAAGTGAGACTCCTTAGGTTGAGACTGATAACGAGCACATATGCATACGACAAACATAATATCGGGCCTACTTGCGGTAAGATAAAGTAAACTACCTATCATACCTCGATATAGACGAATGTCTACATCCTTACCGCCCGTATCCTTGTCAAGATGCGTAGTTGTGCTCATTGGAGTCTTTTTCCCGGAAGCACTTTCCATTCCAAATCGCTTAAGCAACTCCACCGTATACTTCGTTTGGTGGATGAAGATTGCATCGTTCAATTGGCGAATTTGGAGACCTAAGAAATATTTGAGTTCGCCCATGTGGCTCATCTCAAATTGTTCCTTCATAACATTAGAAAACTCTTCGCAAAGAGTGAAGTTAGTAGCACCGAAAATGATATCATCAACATAAATTTGAACTAATAAAATATCATTATTCGCATGCTTAACAAAAAGTGTAGAATCGGCTTCGCCCATTTTAAAATTCAAATCCAAAAGAAAATTCTTTAGGCGATCATACCAAGCTCGAGGAGCTTGTCTCAAACCATAAAGAGCTTTCTTTAGTTTAAAAACATGATTTGGAAATTTTTCATTTATGAAGCCCGGAGGTTGAGAAACGTAAACTTCCTCAACAACATCTCCGTTTAAAAATGCACTTTTAACATCCATTTGAAACAACTTAAAATTTTTATGGCATGCATAAGACAATAAAAGTCTAATTGATTCTAATCTAGCTACCGAAGCGAAGGATTCTTCGAAATCGATACCTTCCTCTTGGCGATAGCCTTGAGCAACTAACCGAGCTTTGTTCCGGACGACGACTTGATTTTCGTCGGTTTTGTTCTTGAAGATCAACTTTGTCCCTATGACGGTGTGGTTCTTCGATGGCAAAGGAACAAGCTCCCATACCTCATTCCTCTCGAATTGAATGAGTTCCTCCTCCATGGCAAGGATCCAAGCACTATCTTCACACGCTTCAACTATATTCTTTGGCTCTATTGATGAGGCAAAGGCACAATTGGCGAAGTGGTGGATTTGAGATCTCGTCTTGACACTATCATTAATATTGCCAATGACTTGCTCATGGGGATGGTTGCGAACGGTATGAAGCCGCTTGGGAATACCTTGATCACTAGGCACATTCTCAACAACTTCATTAGTCGGGTTAGTATCAATAGAATCAATTGAATCAATAGACTTAGAATTTTCAAACGAATCACATAAAACATCCATAGAATCATTATCATTTGAAATTCTAGAAGTAGTAAAATTCTCATTAAAAGAGACATGAAGTGATTCCTCGATCGTAGAGGATCTTTTGTTGTATATCCGGTAGGCTTTGCTACGTGAGGAATACCCAACAAATATCCCCTCATCCGATCTCGGATCAAACTTGTCCAAATTATCATATGTGTTTTTAATAAAACATTTTGCGCCGAAAACACGAAAATGTTTAACTTGAGGCAATCTACCAAACAACAATTCATAGCAAGTTTGTTTGGTGCCGGGCCTCAAAAGTATTCTATTAAACACATAACAAGCGGTGTGTACCGCTTCCGCCCAAAATTGATAACCAAGTTGACTATCTTCGAGCATAGTCCGAGCACACTCCACAAGCGTTCTATTCTTCCTCTCAACAACACCATTTTGAGGAGGTGCGCGAGGGAAAGAAAACGTGTGAGTAATTCCAAGATCATCACAAAAATTTGAGAGAGACTCATTCTCAAATTCACCCCCATGATCACTACGAATAGTGACAATGGTGGTTCCGATGAGATTTTGTACTTTCTTCACAAATATTGTGAAGTTTTCAAAAGCTTCATTTTTATTACATAAGAAAAATACTCATGTAAATCCTGAATAATCATCAACGATGACTAGTCCATATCTTGCATTTCCTAAGGAAGCAACTCTAGTTGGCCCAAATAAATCTAGATGTAATAGCTCTAGTGGCCGTTTCGTAGAAATGCTTTTCTTAGGTTTAAATGAAGATTTAGGAAGCTTGCCACGTTGACAAGAATCACAAAAACTTTTCTTTTCAAAAACGAGCTTCGGAAAACCTTTAATGGAATTTAATTTCGAAAGCTTATAAAGTGTTCCAAAGTTCACATGTCCAAAGCGTCGATGCCATAAGTGTTGTTCACTTGTGTTGGCAACGAGACATTGTTCATATGACTTAGGAAGATCCAAAATATAGATATCTTTATGGCGTGTGCCGGAAAATAATAATTTATTATTATCATTTGAAATATGACACAATCCTTTCGCAAAGCTAACTTTGTAACCTTTGTCACAAAGTTGGCTTATTGAAATAAGATTATGATTTAAACCATCAACTAGATAAACATCACTAATTAAGGGTTTAGACAGGTTACCCACTTTACCAACACCGACGATGGTTCCGCTCTCGTTGCCTCCAAATACGACGCGATTTCCATTTGCAATGGGAACCACTCCGGAGAGCAATTGAGCGTCACCCGTCATGTGTTTTGAACACCCGCTATCGAGTATCCAATTCCCTTTGG
The DNA here is from genome assembly GCA_030789695.1 of Scilla litardierei. NCBI lineage: Eukaryota > Viridiplantae > Streptophyta > Magnoliopsida > Asparagales > Asparagaceae > Scilla > Scilla litardierei. The sequence continues at coordinate 115,206,619 of CM061138.1, forward strand.
AGCTAAATTTAAATTTGTTGCTCCTCTTCTTTTTTTTCCTTGAGTACCTAAAGATAGAAACTTTCATATCATGGTACCCAAGGTCATTGGGTCCTCAAAGGTTAGACCTTTGGAAGCCAAGTCCAATTGGACTTAGACTTCCCCACATAATTTCTACTACGCACAACATCCGAAAAATAAGCATTCATATATACTTGTTTTTCTTCCATGCTTGTGTCCTTTGGGCTCCAAATAGTGAAAATTTTGGGAGCCATCATCCTATTGGGTGCATGCATGCGTTGTTGGTTTCTACGTGATGCATGTCGTGGATAGGCATAAGGAACATGATGGAATGGTGCACGATGAGAATTATTCATATGATGAGGTGGGTAAACATATGCATGTGTGGGAACACGTGCGTGAGGGTGTCTCACATGGTGTGCACGTGCCCGTGAACGTGTAGCATAGAAATCATCATATGTGTGAGACGGTGGAGTAGGACGTGTGTTCCTACGTGGCATGGTATTGGTGTACATATAAGCATGCCTCTTCTTTGGAGGTCCACCCAAAGTGGGTTTCTTTCCAAAAGAGGGTGTGGACGAGGTGGAAGCACCATTGGTAGATGAACTACCAATAGAGTGTTTGCTACCACTCGTAGAGTCACCGGAAGTTGGCCTAACAAAAGTAGTGGCCGCTTTGGATGGACATCCCATCGTATACCCCAAACCAATGTGGTGATTGGCCGGAAGTAAGTCACTTAGGATTTTATCCAAATGGTCCTTACCCTTATTGAATTTATTAATTCGGCCTAATGTGTTCTCATATTTCTCTTTGAGAGAACGCATAGAAGTATCCAAGTTGGATACTTGCGATGTGAGCACATAAACACGAGATTTGAGATTCTCGTTCTCAATACTCAAAGTCGAGTTTTGAGAAGTTAAATCCGCTATCCTATGTTCTTCCGGATCATCAATGCTAACATGTTCAAGTTTAGATTTGAGATTAACAATCTCATTTCTTAACTCTTCAACAACGGTGTCGTTGTTGGTGATGATAGTCTTAGGCGAGGTTTGAATGCTAGCTAGGTCATCTTTTACTTTAGTATATCTATTTACTAATTTAGTGTATTTAGACCATAAATGAGAGTTAGCATCCCTAAGATCATCCATAGTTACCTCATCGCCTTCGTCGTCGCTATCATCGGAGGAGGAAGATCTTTGATCATGCTCCTCTCTCGCCATGAAGCACATGTGCGCTTGCTCCACTTTCTCATCGTCCGACTCTCCGCTTGAGGAATCCTCGAAGTCGGTGAATGTTGCTCCGACAAGTCCCTTTTTGTACCCCTTTTTGTACTTCTTTGACTTGTCGAACTTCGGCGCCTTCCACTTCTCCTTTTGCTTGTTTTGAGGACAATCCGCTTTGATGTGTCCTGGCTTATTGCATTTAAAGCACAAAGGTGGAGAGGCGTTAGTAGAAGTAAATTTAGATTTTTGTTTGAAGTTACCCTTTCGGAAGAAGCGATTGAACTTCTTTGCCATGAGTGCAATGGATTCCATGTCCATTTCTTCTTCCGAGCCCTCATCATCGGTAGAGGTGGATGAAGCCGCCTTGAATGCAATCGCCTTTTTCTTAGGCGCGTCTTGATTCAAATAGGACTTCATCTTTTCTTGTAACTTCACCTTGCTATCTTTGCGTACCTCGTATGACATCAAAGTACCCATCAATTGAACTACAGTATATTTATTCATGTCATTACCTTCCTCGATGTCGAAGGTACGTTTCTCCCAAGAAGAAGGAAGTCCTTCGATAAGCTTTGAGCACTTCTCCTTTTGAGTGTAGGACTTGCCGAGGGCCTCTAACTCGTTTATTATGTCAACGAAGCGAGCGTAATATTCTTTCATCTTCTCGCCCTGTTGCATATGAAACATTTCGTAATCTTTGTTTACGACTACGAGTTTAGAGTCTCTTAACCTACTCGTCCCTTCATGAAGTATGAGGAGGGAGTTCCAAATTTGATATGCACTCTTACATGTGCATATCTTATTGAAGTCCTCGGGCTCCAATGCGCATTGCAAGGCGTTCATTGCCTTGGCATTGCTTACCTCCGCGGCGATCTCCGCGGTAGTCCATTTCTCAAAGTCTTCTTCTTCGGGCTCGATGTATTCCTTCATTGTGGTCCTCCATAAAGAAGCACTCCGGAGGAAGGTTTCCATCCGGCATTTCCAGTACCCGTAGTTGGTACCGTTGAAGAATGGAGGCCTCGTAGAGGAATGTCCTTCCATCACCGAAGATGCTCCTTCACGGTTCCTGAAGTTGTCATAGTTGGAAGGTGGACGCACGGTCTTGTTGTCGTTGGCAGACATAGCTAAGTATCTGGCTCCGATACCAAATGTAATGCCCTACAAGCTACTGCACAAGTACTAGAGGGGGGGGGGGTGAATAGTACTTTAAAATAACAAGGAGTATAATTCCAAATTATAGTGCAAACAACTACCAAAACAATTTGCAGAAGCTTAAATTGAATGACAACAACAAAATTAACAAAGCAAACAAATGATGTTAATGGGTTCGGATCCACCCAAGTCTCCCCGACTTGTTCCTGGTGATCCTACGTCCCAACCACCCGGATCCCCTCCGGATACTTAGGTTAGAAACCCTAACCTAAGATTTCCACTATGAATATCTTGTGAAAAACCTTCACAAGATCAAATCATACAACAATGGCAATAGTGAATCCCACAACCCGGGATCACAACCTTCTCTCACAACCGAGAGAATCAACAAGCAATATAAATGAGTTTATATTGAAATAAGCAAACTTACCACAAAATCCTATACCTTGAGTTTTTCTTACCAAATAGGTGAAAGGAAGGATTTGAGGAAGATGAAGTCACCAAGACCTAGCACCAAGGAAATGACCAGCAATAGGTGCCTAGGAGAGATTTGGAGACTTGATTCAAGCTAGAGCTTGAAGTGCTCACCAAGAACAAGCTTCTCTCAAGATGGATTCTAGATCTAGAAATGAGAGAGAATGGGTTTCTTGTGAGGAAGAGAGCTTTAGAAATGAGTGAGAATGGCTATCTCTTTCTATCTCAATGGATCTCTTAATGGCAGCTCTAACCTAGAGAGAAATGACCTAGGTTCGTATTTATAGGGTCCCATAAAAACAAATTAGGTTAAATCCCAACGGATAGAAATCTGAGAAAACTAGTCGGTCAAAGAACAACCACTGACCGACTAGTTCATCAACTAGTCGGTCAGTCAAACAGCATGGACCGACTAAGTGAGGAACTGAGAACAAAAAGAAATTCAGACCTAGAAATCTAGTCGGTCCAAGAAGACTTTCTGACCGACTAGTTTCACAACTAGTCGGTCAGTCAGTGAACGTAGACCGACTAAGAGGCAAAATGAAATAGTCTGAATACAAATTGACTTAGTCGGTCCAAGAACAAGAGTTGACCGACTAGATTGTCAACTAGTCGGTCACCAAATGTTCTTAGACCGACTAACGATAAACAGTAGCTTAGGAGAAATTTAGTATGAACAGTAAGTCACAACTAGTCGGTCAAAGAAGGATCACTGACCGACTAGTTCACAAACTAGTCGGTCGGTGAGTCAATGTAGACCGACTAAATGTAAACAGTAAAGTCCAAGAAATTAAGGAATCAAACTAGTCGGTCCAAGAAGAGTTGCTGACCGACTAGATCACCATCTAGTCGGTCAGTACTTCTTCTTGTACCAACTAACATGCACAAACAAGTCCGAATCGAAGCGCGACGCTTCGAGGAAGTTAGAATGAACTTGTACTAAGATCCTAGAGCTACGATATGAGCGATATGAAGTTAGAATCGTAAGATATACTCAAGGCTTAACATTCTATAGATCGAAGCTAAAAGACTATAAATAAAACCTTAAAGAACGGTCTTCGAGAGCTTCGATTAATTCTTCATGACTTCCAAAACGGCGCAAGAGCTTCAACGAAGCTTTAGGCATGAATACGTGCTTTGAGAAGTCTTGAGATGTCGCTTTGAATGTTCTCGTGATTTTTGCGACGATCTCCAATACTGCGCTCACAAATTGTTAGTTCATGAATTATTTATGTTTGCTCATCATCCAAAACCAAATCCGGGGAGTCCAATATTCAACACATCAGGAGAAAACAGAAGGAGAGAAACAGAAAAAGAAAAGGAAATCCTAGATTACCCGTCAGAGCCAACAGAAACAAACACATCACACTAAGTAAGCATGCGAGAAGCATAACAACATGCCCAGGAATATGAGTTCCTACTAGTGTCGTGGGTTCACGCGGTGAAGCGCGAGTGAGTGCGGTGGTGAGCTAGCCAACGGTGTAACTATCTAAATCATGCAATGAAGCTCCATATACACATATCCATTGAATGACCCAAATATCGAATCAATTCGAGTTAGCGGTGAATAATAGTTCAAGAATGCATGAGAATAGAGTAAGAATAGAAACATGTCATATGTCAGAGACTCTACCACTAGAAACTAGGAAATCACCGCACGATTGCCGAGATGATTGCTAGAAAGCTCCTATGCCAAGTGTGTTCGAAAACGAAAGGGGTTGAGTAGGTTTGGAGGAGACCACTTGGTGCAAATTCTCGCCTTCCCTTTATTCACGGCGGTAGGAGCAATATTCACAACAGAATTTTTTTTTGGGTTTTGGATTTTTGTGTGTGTGTATATATATATTGAATTTTGGCTATACATATTCTTTCTTTTCTCCTCTCTATTTTTTTGTAGAAGTAGGAAAATGCGCATTCTCCAAAAGCGGTAGAACGATGCGTTAGTATGTGGAAAAATTGTGTACTCTCCCAATTGGGAGTTAAGTACACGAAGAGGGGATTTGCACCAAGTAAAACAAAAAAGAATTTGAATTCTAAACACTTGGCAAAAGGTGTTTTTTCGTAGATCAGAGCGTAAGCAACATGGGTTATCCAAGTCATATTGGTAGAGTCCCGACACATGCGAATTGAAGCGTATATATATAATATGATTCATGCATAATGAAGCAGGAAGTAGACGCAATATACCGCACATTCGAAATTGAAGCATGATAGTTTAGGGGTCATCCAAGGATAGGCATATAAAACAAAATCACGACCTAGAAGCACACCAACTAGCTAGTCACTACACACAACTCAACGCAGAAGGCAAAGTGAACCCACGGAGCATAAAATGCAATAGAACTCGGCTTCCTAGGGTTAGTGAGGATAGTTATCGTTGCTTAGCTAAGTGTGTGTGTGTGTGTGTGGTTTAGTGGAAATTTCATCATGCGGGGTCATCTCTAGGAGAGGGAGAATAGACGGATGGAAAAAAAAGAAAAACACGACGAAAACGACTCAAAAAGGCGAAAAAGACACGTTTGACGCACATAGTGCGATTCCCCTAAGCTGAACGTTGCATTGCACTCAATGCAATAGGATGAAGTGCGGGAGGGCAATGAAAGATGGGAGGAAAGTACGCACAGACAAAGAAACGGAAAAACATGAAAAACACAGAAAATGAGACGTAGAAAAATAATGAAAATAAAGACCGAAACCAACTAGACAAAAGACATACAAACAAACAAACTAAACAAGCACACATCAAACAAATGACACCACCACAAGCACAAGAAAATCAGTCCGAGCTGCTATCAGAGGAATTGTAGAGAGATGGTGAAATGGGAGGTGAATAGTGGACGAAAGATGATTGTGAGGACGATGGAGAAGGTGTGCCGACAGGAGGAGGAGGGGCAACAGGCTGGATCACCGATTGATCGAGATTGATCGATGGATCGTGGTGGATTGGGATGGCACCAGGTGAACCGGCGTATGGGTGCCAATCGGGAGGATCCATGGGTGGAAGATTTACTAGTGTAGCATACCATGGATCGGGATAGAATTCCCAAGGTAAATGGGAAGTGCAAATGAGGATTCGCTCAAGAGATGATGGTGGGAGGACGATAAAAGGAATATTGTCAGGCTGATAAAGATAAACTGCACGTTCGCGACCAAAATGAGTGAGCATTCCAATACCGATCAAGTAGTTACAATCGATGCGGGTCCGACCCGGTAAAATTTGGAGATCAGATGGCAGCCTCAAAACAAGACAGACAATTAGAGTGATAATCTCACCATAGTAAATAGATCCGGAGGTTGCACGTCTAACAGATAAAAGCTCATGGATGATCCAATGGGCGGTGTTGATGGGTAATGTGTCATGTCCACGGATCCTGTCGTGAGACATGGCATATAGAAAGAAAAGCTCGTCCCTAGACACCATGGAAATATCCACGCGGGAAAAGATGGTATTGGCAAAGAGACATTGGGCGTAGCGGTAACACGGGTGTATAACGTAGGTGTAGATAGATGTATGCCCTCGAGGAAATTTATCTCTGTGTAAACAATACAAACATCTTGTTCGAAATAACAGTAAGTTTTTTGGTAATAATTTATCTAAGTTATATTATAATGTAGTAAACATTAGATATTAACTTAGGTAAAGTCCTGAGACTTTATGCAAGGTCAAACATGTATCGAGATGAGTATCTCGATCATGGAGAAATGTTTGACCGTCTGTAGCATAAGTCTAAAAGGATTCGTGGTCGTAGATGTTTCGAGACAAAAATAACGAAACATCGGATAGATCATTGTATCTTAGTCTTCACCGTATAGCGGTGACAATGATCTTAGGTCGTTTTGACTTGGTGAAGTCGAAGACGAGACACAGATGCTCATTAGAGAATGAGTTCACTGAACGATCCACAAGAGTTATCATATGGTTATATTGGCCAATCTGTCAATGATAACTCTTAGTAATGATAGGCAAGTTGGTCTTTTGACTTGAGGTCATTTTACGAACCTGTGCAAGAACGATGTCACCTAGATCACTGACATAGCTTTGAGGCTAGGCCTATCGAAAGGTCTTTGATTCGGTGTCACTTGAAGCATACGAGGAGAGTAATGACCAAGAGAGGATTCGTCTCTCCAGGTCAATGGGAGTTAGTGTCGGAGAGTTAGTTCGGTCATTAGTAAAATCTCTGATCAGAGTATGTTGGAAGAAGTCCAACATTAGTTGACTAAAGATCGATAGAAACTAACCGGATTCAAGTTATTGGGGGTGACAGTTTGACCGTACCCTAGACTTGATCTACATGACATAGTTTAGACGAAGAGACTAAAACTGTGAAACTCATCACAGACACAGTTAGGGTGGTCCCGACAATACTCATGTCGATGAGTCAACCACATAATTATAATTCTGAAATAGGGACGTCAACTACTTCTAGTGGTCTCTGTCGTATTGGGCTTCGAGCCCAACCTGTAGTAGGGTCAGGCTGTAGGGTCACACACAGAGTGTGACCTTCGTCTAGTAATAGGTAGAAATTAGTTAGGGAGAAGAATTTGCATTTGATGCAAGTGATGGAATATTGCATTTGATGCAATATAATAATGTAAGCTTAGATAAGGACTATTTTGCATTTGATGTAAACCGGATTAAAGGTGCCATAAATAGTTTACGACAATATTTAATGAAATAAATGCAAGGAAAAGTTCACGGGTAAGACCGGAATATCCCGGTTCAAACCCAGGTTCGAACGACGTCCAAATCAGACGCCGAATGCCCAACTTACACCCAAAATAGCTCAATGGGTCAGATCAGACCAGGTTGACCTAGGCCAGACCGCCCGGGTCTGGCCTGGGCGTCTGGCCAGCCAGGGCCAGGGGCCCTGGGCCTGGGCGCTCAGGGTGCCAGGTGCCCTGGGCCTGGGCCTGGTGCCTAGGCCCAGGCGCCTGGGCGCCGGCCCAGGCGCCATAGGCCGGGCGCCTAGGGCACCAGTCCCAGGCGCCTGGCGCCGGCACCCAGGTCTGGGCCAGGCGCCCAGTCAGCCGTTTTTTGAGCAATGGAGCCCACATGTTGGGCCCCACCACTGGGTGCAGAACCCTAGGGGCTGTATGTGTTTTGGACAGCTGATTTTGGACGAAAATCAAGCCTTGGTGTCATCTTTGGGTGATCAATTGGAGGGTCAAACGGACTCCGATTAACTCGTTATTTTTTCTTACGTGTTCACCGTTGAACGCCCTTCGATTTGATAGGTTGTATCAATTGTGAAGCTCAACGGTGAGGGAGTTAAAATTCACGAAAGTTTGGACTTTGTGAAAGCAAACTAAATTGAATTTATTAACTCCAAATAATAGTCCCACATCGAAATTTGTGTAAAGGGGAGGGTTCAGCTCCCTATATAAATAGGGGTCTTCTCTCCATCTCAAAACTTGTTCCAAGCTCAAAATCTGAGCATCTCCCAAAAACGTTGGAGCATGCTAAGATCAAATCTTAAATTAATTCCTCTTCTCCCTAAATTTCCGCCTTACTCCTGATGGGCTCTAGCAAAGCCATAAAGGGGTTCGGATTCGGATTCGAAATATTGGCGAAGGCTTTCACTCGCGTGAAAATTTCTTCGGCGCGTGGTTGGCTCGACAACACGAGGATTGCTCGCCTCGGGATGCGGATCGGTTCGATGAGCGGTTCGGCGTGGGACAGGGATCGGCTCGAAAGACGGTGCGATACACCTTGCCTGCCCCAGGGCAAGGTTCCGGGTATGTTTTTAGAAGCTTTCGTTTTAATTATTCGCAGTAGTTTAGATCCCTCTTGGGGTGGTCAGATCCACCCCGAGTTGGCAGAGATCCTGGTTAAGGGTCTTGTTCCTTAGGGCTAAGTTAAAATGTTTAACTGCATGTTAATTAGATTAACCTGTTTATTTTTCCGCAGCATATTTTTGCTTCCGTGTTCCGTCCGACTTAGGACATGCACAGATTTTAGCCCTGAGGGTCCACCAAAACCCTTCAGTGGTATCAGAGCGATGTCTGCATGCCGATCTAGGACTGCGATTAATTAATTGAATGCTTTTAAATACAGTAAAATGTTTCTTTAAATTTATGCGATAAGTTTAAAATGATTTTAGATGGTTAAATATTTTATATGATAAAATTTTTAAGGATGAAATTTTTTAAATGATGTTTAAAATTTATGTGATATTTTTAAAACTGATTTTAAAACTTTAAAACTTTATGCGATAAATATTTTAGTAGCATGCATATCATATGACCATTTTAAAACTATTATATTTTTATGAGATAAAAATTAAAATGTTTTAAATTCATTCTTATAAATTTAAATGTTAAATTTAAGAAATGCATGCAAAATTGTATATTCGATAAATAATTTTCTATTTAATTGTTAAATGGTAGGACACTCTTTTTATGCGTTAAAATTAGTGTAACTTTATGTTAATGGCTATGCAAATGTTGTCACTTATTTGATAACACAAGACACCCCTCTTAGGTTAGCCATTAAGAACTCGTTAAAATTTATTAGATAAATTCTAATGACATGCTATGTTTTAATAAATCATTAACAACATTTTAAGACCTAATTCCTAATTAGGGTAGTCCCTTTAATGAAAATTTTAATTCTAATTGTTATGTAATTACTTCTCATTAAAGGACTTCTCTTTTAGCATTGTTAATAAATTTATTAAAATCCTAATAACGATTAGGATAGCACGTGAACCTTATAGTTGATAAGGATTTAATAAAAGTTATTAAACAAATCCTAAAATTTTGAATTTAAGGATTCAACTAGTTGATAGGAGTAATTAGTTGTTAATAAAAGCCTGTTAGTCTATGTCACGCATAGAAAAATGACAAGCTTCATTCAATGGACCATGATCTAGTCAATGTGCTTTGCTAAGTTTGTTGGATCACCCTAGCTAGTCTAAGGGATAAGTGATCATAGCTTAGTCAATTCCCTGGCTGTGTTTCGCTGGACCGTAATGTCGCGAATCATGACTATATGACACCCTGGACTATATCTAAGTCAAATACGTTAATCATCTTCTTCAAGATTAGCCGTAGCCCTCCTTATTTTAGGGGTTGGCAACTATAGGACCCGTGTTCCAGTTGTTGAGCTACACTCAAGCTGTGACATGGCAATCTTATAGAAACCAATTTCTTAAACACATATGATGTAGTCTAAGACCTAACCCAAACCGATGTGTCGTGAATACACCGAGCGCCAGGGCAAGTCAGGCTAGACGCGAATACAAGGGTCCGACTAGACTGGTCATTGTGATTTGGATGAGCACACTCATGATCACAAATGGCTAGGGGTAAAAACCGATAAGAGAGTCATATCTGATATGATCGATGAAGAGTCATCTTCCGATTACAGAGTCAAGCAATTTGTCGTGAATACACCGAGGTTGTTAGGCTCAAGGTGATTGGATCTCTTACCCATTAATTTAATTTGATTAAATCGTTCGTTATTAAAGATTTAAAACGATCACAAAAATAGTGGGAGTGTATAGATAGGTAAAAGCCAATCTATCTATATTTAATATTGAATATATGCTAAAACTAGGGTAAGTTCTAAGTTTACAAAAGGAATCAAAATATAATATTTTAATGGAATTAGTTATCTAGTTAAATAGTTTGATTAATGGAATGTCAAAGATAAATTCTATCAATAAATTCTAATTGATAGAATTAAACTATATTCTCGTTGACATTAAAATGACCTTCTAAAGAATATATTTAAGAAATATGATTTCATTAAGTTCTGGGTCCAACAAATAAATTCACGCTACATGTCACTCGCCTCTATATGGGGCAACTTGAAGATATAGGATATTCGAAGTATGTTTCTTCCTACAACTTGTTGAGCTACACTCAAGGCTGTATGGAAAAACAATTTCGATCTGCAGAGTTTGAGAATTCGATCAAACTGTTTGAGTCGAATACGAGTGCATGAACGGTGCAAGGCTATGTATCCCAACCGGATTTAGAGACAAGCAACTTGTTGAGCTACACTCAAGGTTGCAAAGCTCAGGCGTTTGGATACATGAGACGCTTGCATAGCTATTCATTTATGTTGGGCTATTTAATATCTAAATGTAATTTAGAAAAAGAAGAAGGTACTCCGGAAAGTCAATCGAGTTACATAGTTTAATTTATCATTAGAAAGGCATATGTCACCACAACAAAAAAAATGCTTGCATAGCGCTTTTTTTAAACTTGGATAGCGCTTTTAAGTGCTATCCAAGCTACCACTATGGTATCTTGGATAGCGCTTTTATAAGCGCTATCTAAGTGGTTTACTAAGATAGCGCTTTACTACCTTAGCGCTTTTAGAACCGCTATTCAAGATTACTCGAGAAATTTTGATTTTGACCTTACATAGCACTTTCTAAGCGCTATACCAGGTACCACTATCATAGCGCTTTCTAAAGCGCTATTGTAGTAAATTACTTCGATAACACCAGAATTCTTTTCTCTCCATTAGTCTCAGAACCCTCTACGGCCCCCACTGCCTACTCTGTTCTTTTCCTCATCATCCTTCATCAAAAGGCAGTAATCAGCGACCTCCCTAAACTTGGGCACTCTCCCCAAGTCAATATATGAATCAAAAGTAAACAAAAAACAGCCAACATATTTAGCTAGTACTCTAGCACAAATGACAGAAAGTTCACATGTATACGAGCCCATTATTCCCTGAACAAAAAATAGGAATTGCATTGAGACGTGCTAAAAATAGTCATTAAATTACACAGGGGTAAACGTATGTACAACACTGATGGTATCACTATGGATGGCATAACAACCTCTGTAGTTACAATTGAACAGAATGTGGTCCAAAGCTTGGGAGGCACCACAGAATACTATCCTCGCTGAGGCTCTGCCAACAAACCATATAGTTTGGATTCAAACTGGAACAAAACCACCTTTAACAACGAAATGTTTTCGGGCTTGTACATGTTTTCACCTGGAACAAAGATTAAAATTAGAAAATAATTATTTGGGCAAAAATGTGAAGTTAAAAGATAAAGATGAACATTATAATGATAAATACTACTATTACGTGAGTAGTCTGAACTTGAAAACAAAAAGGAAAAGTGAAAAATGAGGGAGCGATATACTTCATGCTGGACTACAGCCTCTCCCAAATACTTATCAGATAAATATAACTATTGAAAAGATAAGCAATATCCATTGTGTCGAGTAGCATGTGATAGTATAGTGTTCTAGTAGTAAGCTATGCACTCTTACACAAATCGCGCTATTTAGCAGTTATACAATTGATGATTAAATTAATGAGAAATCAAAATCTGTGAAAAGATGTCCGTAGAAGAAATTTCAAAGTTATTGCAGGCTCACACTGTCGGCTAATCATGAATATTTTTGAGTACCAGTCTGTCCTTACTGAGATTTCTCTTTAAAATATTTCATACAAGATTTAATTAGCTGAAGTGGACACCAATGTCTAAATCCAGTGAACACCATAACACAAATCTGTTCTTATGTTGGCTCAAAGTTTGATTGCAATATGAAGTAGTGTATAAATAGTAGTCCAGATGAGAATCAGTAGTGTATAAATACATGATCAGCGAATCTCTTTCTTATCTGCTGAGCAAGAATAACAGCATCTAACGGTAAAGCAACTAGTGTTATATAAGAAAAACAACCCATATAAAGCACTTCAGTATATATTTAAAAATAACTTGAGACACAGAAATGAAGCTGCTACTTGGGAATGATATAAGCTGATACGAGGAGCCACATGATGTATTTACCAGGATACGAGGAGGTTGTCCCAAGGGAGGGCACGCCGATCCCAAAGGACCCGTCAAAGAGGGGGAATCTGAGAATCATGTTCAACATCAAGTTTCTGACAAGGCTGACAGCAGAGCAGAAGACATGATTATCTCTATTGAGTACAACAATGTCCAAAAGATATAGTGTGTAAATAATAGGACTAAAATCTAATGCATCTGACAGCTTTTGAGCCACAACACACTCATAATATCGAAACCTTGAAGCAGAGATATAGGAGTCAACTTGCTGGTGGTAAGGGCAATCAACACTTGTGAATAATGAGCTTCGTAACATTGTCCACCACTCCACTCATTTAAATTATTAAGTCATAGTCGAGCTCAATTTTGAGCTCAGGTATGAATCAAGCAGAGAAGATTAATTTAGTTAAGCTTAATTGAACTTGCCCAAATATTAAACAGATATATACACAAACATATAGTTGCTAGTTCATGGTCACTTATTCAAGTTCTAGTTAAGACCAAGCTTAATTTTGAGCTCAAGTATTCTGCTAAAAGGGCTCAAGTTACAAGAATATCGACTCCTCAAGTTTAATTTAGCCCAGTCAAATGAACAGAGGAATAAATATATGAAATTATAGACATGTATTTTCATTTAAGTTAGCCTGATCTTATTCGCTAACTTTATTAGTTAATTCTGGTTGTAATTCATCATTTTTAAAACCTCCTTCCATCTTAGTGGTTCCACCATTAACCCAGCTAACTAGCCATCAAATTGATGTGAACCATATATTAATTAGTTAATTTCGTGTAAGATAAGAGTGCATTTCTCCTCCTCCTTTTTTAAATGTTTTCAGTATCCTTCCACCTGCAATTGGAACTTTTGTTTACATCCAACCGAACACATGTATTAAAACTACATGAAATTTTTATAACTATATCAAATAATGAAAGTTGAGTTGAAGCACATGATTCATAATTCCATGAACTGGAGAAAATAAATGAAGGATCCATTGCAAAGAATGTAGGAGGTCAACTCAAAAATCAAGGTTTGTTGAAATTTACACGAATCATTAATCTTTGCTAAAAACTCTTTCATTGGAAACTAAACAACCAGATTGCAACTATGACTCATCCATAACAGTTAACATGACAAAGTGTTTTACTTCAGGAAACAAATGTTAATATATCCAATTACACCAATATGCCAAACCACATGGAAAACACTAGATTGACACCCACCTAGACAGTCAATGGTCATGTGTACTTAATTAACTAGCCAGACCAAGGCAGACTCATATGGCTACATGCTACCTGTCAATTGCCCAACAGTTAGGCGTCAACAAAGCATTAAAGGAGGCAGGTCACAAACAAGCTTAAGATGGTATAGCTTAAGATGGTATAACACCATGAATATGCTTCTCGACTTTTCAACATAGCCAAATTCTTAACAAGCAAATCCTGGTCAGTTAGGAACCAAAGCATAAAGGAATTAAAAGTAAACATAGAATAGATGATACAAGGTAACAATTAATTACTTACAGACTTAATAGATTCTTGCTGGAGTTGCCTCCATCTTGCATCAGACTGTAATCGCTCCTGCATCTCATTATATAGAATTTCCATGCATGCTTCATGCTCCACAGTGCATTTTTCGAGCAGACCACGAACCCTACGGTTCTGAAAACAAGAAAATGATAGAATTCTTTATGATGTAAATGAAACATTGGATGATTAAAAAACAACCAAGCATATCCATACATTAATCTTGAGGGAGTTCTACTAAGTTTAAGGAAAAAAAACTCAGTTTACATAACTGGATATGAAGATAATGCCACGCAGGATCTGAATCGGGTTCCAACTCTAATCTTTTGATATCATGACTTCAGGTCCAAACACTTCACATTTCATAAGTGAGTCCAGCTCAACTTATTATTGCCTCGTTCCACATTATTTGGCTAAATCTCTACGTTTGCTTCAGGAAACAGAGATTGGAACGATATCCATGGTAAACTGAAATGTGAGTAATTTTCGATAAGTGTGTTTTATCCAAATACCTCCCCATGTACGTACATTATTCAATTTATTCCAGATTCATCTCTTCTAGAGGTTGTGGAAAGGGAGCGGATATGGAGATGAGCTCACTTTCCTGTGGTGGAATTGCTTTAGGGCCTCCAGGAGTTATTTCTCGCTTTGGAGCCTCATGGTATATCCTCTCATCCATTGAGGATATCCACTTCTGCTACTAGTGGATTACATCCATTATATTTGGTATGTCAATCCTAGCTGGATTTTTAGTAGCAGGAATGTGTGAATTTGACAATATTTATATTGTCAGTAACTATGTCTTATAACCGTTTAACAGTTTCATAAGTGTGGATCTTCAGGATCTAATCACAATTTATGATAATCAGATCATAGGCATTAATTATTTAAATGATTAGTTGAGCTTCAGGCTCATGGATGATTATAGTATTTCTGTTGAACCTAATATTGGGGAATTAAAGATGTGCGAGATCTTCAGGATCTCATCGAATCTTTAAAGGAGGGCCCATCAATGCACATCTTAGGAGAAGTGATTTTTTAATGCTTCCCCCGTTTAGAGTGCTTTTTGATGGTTTAAAGTGGTGATGTGGGGATGTATACTCATCATGGCACAATCTGTAAGATGTGCTCTAAACGCTTCCCCCGTTAGGGGTTATCGAAAACTATTTATATGAGTTGATCAGGCCCAGATAAATAGATTCTAAAGAAGTGTTTTGATGGTCTGCATTGTAATTGCATGTCCACATGTAGTACTAGTGTTATCCAATGTTCCCGGCTTTGCTTTGAAAAAGCGGAACTGCGGTTTGGATAATAGGTTTGATAATGACCATTTTTAGAGGATACATGGATGTGTACTCTAAGCTACATCATCAGCCATATGTAGGGAGTGGGTAAGTCCACTTTTATCCCTCAAATACTCTCAAGAGATCTAAAAATCTCATTATCCTAATGATGATAGTATATCATCTTAAATTTGTTAGAGGAAGTGAGGAGAGTCAATGTCCACGTGAATGGAGATGATCTCGCAATCATTTTTCCCTTTTGAATGTGACAATGAAAGTTTCACTCTTTTTAAAGAATCTTCGGGTTCGTCCAGTTAATGATGTCTTGCATCATCAATCTAGGGTGACATCGTTCCAAAGTTGGTCGATTCTGGACACTTCTGATGTTCGAAATTAATTCCTCTTTTCAAATTTATGTGGGACTTTTGAAAGTCCATTAACATGCTCAAGTTAATTTTGTCCGGTAATTGGTGAACTTGTTCAAACTGTGAAGGATTACATCTTCACATTGACTATTATGCGGATCATTATGGGACAAAGCTTCAGGCTTCATTGATTTATTGAGTCATTAAGGATTTTGTTTTGACGAATATCCATCGAAACTTTATAAGTTTCATAGAGTAAATGGCATCCTCATTTTTGGAGTATTCAGGATAAAAAATCATTCACATACAGTAAAATAAAATGCATAAAAAGCATGAAATTCATCAATAAGAAATATTGTGATAATGCATTTAAACACATATATACTGCAAGAAATTACTTTTGATAATTATGTTATGGCAACAAGTTTTATAGTGTGATGTGTGCTCAAGGAATAGCGAGGTAGACAAATGCTAGTTTTGTACCGATATTTTATATTGAACTAGCGTTGTCAGTTGGATGTATGTTATGAGTTGTCAGGAGAATTTCTTTGTATTTGCTCTGTCATTAGTAGGGAGGCAAGCATCTCAAATTATTTTGTGAAGTTTTATTCACAGTTTGTTGCATCAGAATCGCGTCTTTCTCGTGGAAAGAAGTTTAAGTCATTTCTAACATACGCGTCTGAGAGACATCCTTACCATAACGCTACAGGCGTGGGGTGAAGTATAATAGTACTGAATTAAATTCAACAATGGACTTGAAGTCCTGGTGTCTCATAAATTCTCTTACTCATAACGGTCTTTTGGAACTATTTCATCTTTATGATGTTTATATATTTCATCCAAGGCCGCCCGTACTGTTGTTTAGGTCATCAACAGTGAGGTAATCTGATTTCAGAGGTTTGTCCATGTGGCGGTGGATTGCTTTTGCTATTGCTATTCCTCTTCGAACTTTGTCACATCTTCCCTTTCCCTAATTTGTATAAGACCTTGTTTTTATTCTTCCACTTTTCCACTCAACATTTATTTCGTTGTATATCATTAGACTTTTGAATGTCCATTTAATTATTCAAATATGGCTTTAATGCCATTTTTCTTTCTCTTGAGTATGCTATACAAACATTAAGTATTTCATTTAAACGAATATCCTTTGAAACTTTGTAAGTTTCTTTAGGTATTTGTAGGAGAAGATACATAGGTCAGTTGAGCAATTACGTGGGTGTGAATATATTTCTCACTTAAGTCACGACTTCGGGCGTGGTCTTTATTATATGCAAGGTCAGATATAAGAATACTGCCTTGCAGTGAGATAACTCTTAAAGAGTTAGCGGTGTTATGCCATCCTGGTTAGGTGTCCGTATTGGTCCAGTTAGACCCTAGATTTTCAAAATCTATTTACTGCATGTTGCTCATCTTTACGATGGCATACGTGATTGTTCGCATGATCCCAACATTTTATTATTTTTGGGAATAAGGGGTATTGTCGTATTATTTGAACTTCAGGTTCAATTTTGCCATTTTGAACAATTATATGTATGCCATAAACATAGTTATAATTAGCTCTATGAACACATATGCATGGAATAAGTTCATCACAGGCATAATCATAGAGACATAAGGAAATTTGTGTGGATCGGCTTGTCACCCTCAAGCAAAGTACAAAGTCCAAAAGTCCATAGTTACAGTCCATACATAAAAATAGGATAAGTACAATTTCGAAAACCTACGAAGGTTCCTTAGACGACGTTTGCATGGAAGTGCTGCAAATACACCATCCCCTCCGTATGGAAAGCAACGCCGGTCTCTGGTCTTGTACATTTTCATTTATTCCTCACTACATTTTTCACTCAAAATAAAATAAATGCAGGAAAAATAAACAAAGTGTGAAAAACCTAGCCGATCCAAAAAGCCATAGATTTCCATCACATTCATTTATATTTACATCACAGGCAGTTATCAACAACCACGCAGTTATAATGTATCACATATTAATGTAAACATCATAGGCATGTAGTATGTATAATCGTAAAGAAATTCATACTATGGGCAATGAAAATATGCAACATCGTAGGCATTTATAATGGAATAAAATATCTTTGTTTAATAATTTTGGACCACTGGTCAACGTCATACACCATTAGGGTAGTTAACTAACGGCAGAGCAGTCGCATGATCTTCCTAATTATAAATGTCTAATAATCAAACAATCCAAAGATGCGATGATTTATAATGCATGAAATTAATCAGGATTTAAAGAAGAAAAATCTTAATTAAATCTGAAAATAATTTGTAAAAACGAATTTTTTGTGGGAAACCCCTAGTTAGGGTTTTTGGAGGCGATCAGTCGTGAGGGCATGTGCGGGCAGCTAAGGTTTGCATCGCGGGGGCCGCCGCTTCGAGCGGCTAGGGTTTACGCCGTGGGCTGGCGCTGCTTCGGGCGGCTAGGCGACGCCGGCTGCCGCTTCGGGCGGCAGCGCCGGCTGTTGCCCGGGGCGACAGCGCCTGTTGCCGCTTGGAGCAGCAATTTTTTATTATATTATATTAGAGGAATAGATGCATAGCAGTTCATGTCAAGGATATCTTAGAATCAAGTTTTAGGCAATGAACCCTTTTTTTGATTAAATGGCAATGAACCTTTTAGTGTTTAATAAAATGACTTAAAGTTATAATATTTCTTCTTTCGCTTATTTTTTAAAGGTAAACATTTTGGCCATTTTATGTCAAAGAAATACATGCACAATACTTCATATCCATGCACATTTTTGAACTATGTTTCATCCAATATGTGTTCGTGATTATGATCAAGATTATTTAAAATTGAAATAATATTTATTGCCATATGTTTTTATGGAAATCTTTTGTAGTCATATTTTGTCAATAAACTTATGCATAATAATTTGTGTCCATGGATATGTCAGAACCAAGTTTTGTGCGACTTGTATTAATGTTTAATATGATTATATAATTAAATTCAAATAATGTATTTTCTTTGTCATGTCTGAGACATACTTGCATAACAATTATTGTTTATGGATATTTAAAATAGGTTGTGTGCAACTTATGTTAGGATTAATAAGATATTTATGTTCAATGAAATCTTTAAAAACAAAAAGAAAAGAAAGAAGCCAATGCCATAAAGGAGAAAACTAAGAAAGTGATTTATCCTTCATCGGACAGATGAGTAATAAAGCAGAAGCCATAAGAAAAGTAAGAAATCAGAAGCCAATGCCATAAAGCAGAAGCCATTTCACTCACTTGACAATGCCATGATTTGCAAGGGGTTTTTATTAGAAAATGAGTGAAATGGCTGTATTGATTATGGAATGAAACACGAGCGCGAGACAGAGTACTGTAAAAAAGATGTCTTACTTTTATATTTTTGCATTTTACAGAACGTAAAAGGCTTCTGCTTCCTTTTCAGTGTATTACCACATATATTAAATTGTTATTCTATAGCTACTCGACGCGTTGTGTGTTTATTTTTGCGAAAAGAATTAAAATTATTACTTTGAAAAGAAATAATTTAATTAAAATTCAAATATTCGTCTAGTGATAAATAATGCAGTCCATCAAAAACATATATACTGCCAAAATTTTGTCGTTTATCTTTAGTGACATGGTATAAGTGGTCTAAATACTATATATGATGGCAAACGTGTGATCCATACCAATATAGGTCCCTTAATCAAGTGAAAAGAATTTAAAATAAATATTGCAATTAGAAGAATTCATTCCATTACACATGAATGGTCCTAACTTTTCATATTTTCACAAAATAATAAAATATTATTGTTTACGATGATATCTTCATGCATCCAATCAAAAACTCAAGCATGGAAAAAAGACGATGGCATTCTATCCAACTTCATTAATATTGTTTCAAAATATTAATATTTTCGTCTTCATCCCTTCTCATTCATGTCTATAAGAAGATTTAGACTCCTCTTTTCTTTCCTCAAACAAACTATAATCTCTTCTACATCTTCCATTCCTCTTCTAATTTTGAAAAAAGAGGAAGCAAAAATGGCAATGTCCACGAGCAACCCAACAATTATCTAAATAGGTCAATATAATGGAAAAATAACATTCTTTGTTATGATGGCATGCATGATCACCGCCATAGAAGGTGCCATCTTTGGTTACGATATTGGAATTATAGGTCTAAGTTCTCAACTTGCTCTCATTTATTCAATTTCTTTTTCTTCATTTCATAGTAGTAGTAAGATTCATGCATCACGGTAAAAATTTTATTTTAATTCTTAAGGTGGTATAATATCAATGGAGCCATTCTTGGAAAAGTTCTTCCAGCCAATACATGGAAGAATGAAGAATGAAACAGCAAAAAACTTTGGCAACTACTGTAGGTCTGATAGCCATCTACTCGTCATCTTCATATCGTCTTAGTACATTGTTGCTGCATTTGCTTCTTTAATAGCAGCACCAATTATGATAAGCATGGACGTCGGATAATGATGATGATCGGAGGCATAACATCATTGGCTGGTGCAGTAATGAGAGGAGTAGCGGGCTACATATGGATGCTCATTTTGGGTCGGGTTCTCCAAGGGGTTGGGGTAGGGCTTTCCAACCAGGTAATTCGTTAAGTATCGTTTGCCAATTAATTAGTGCATGCCTCCAAAGTTTGCAAGTTATGATTAACATGTGAATATTTGATGTGCTTGTAATAAATCCAGCTACAAGTGGAGATTGTATAAGAACCACGCTTGGATGTAGTGATAGAAATGCATAAGGAAAAGGCTAATTATGGAAAATAATATAAAAATAAAATGTAATTAAGCTCAACACATGTTCGGATTCAAGTCCATTGGGTCCACATGCATGTCCAAAGTTTAGTTTGTTTAGTAGCTAAATTAATTAAAAATTTATGTGTTACTTTGACGAGTTTCGAAAAAACACCAAGCACTTTGAAATTAAATTTAACTAATCCAACATGGTATTTATCAAAATTATAAGGTAGTTTTGTGAAACGGTGATGAAACGGTTAGAATATTTAATTTTAACTTTTAGGTAGTTTCTTTCAAAAGCATAAGGTCCTAAAATGCAGCCTTTATTTGCTCCTAGAGATCAGTGCCATTGTACGATTTTATTTACTAATAAATTTCAATACAAATTGATGTAGTTGGAGACTTAAAGATGTAAAATGATATATATGTTACTCTAGCTACTACTCTTATTAAAGTAGTAGTAGAACATGCATAAGTCAAATTGACCTAGCCAACATCTTTAATATTTTTTTCCTAGTTTTAGCAATCTACATGACAAATAGCTTCATCAAATCAATCACCTCTTGAACCCACTATAAAATACTGAAAAGGTTGTGGATGGGTTCACCTCATATACCCATTATAAACTATTGAATAGGTTGTGTAAATCTTGCAAAAAGACTTTCTTTCCACCTAGGACACACGTCTCTAGAGAATCCTAACAACTAGCATTAATTATAAAAATAGGATGTGCCACAAAAAGACATTCTTTCCACCTTGGACACACATCTCAAGAGAATCCTATCAACTAGCATTAATTCTGAGAATATGACATTCTTTCCACCTTGGACACATCTCAACTGAATCCTAACAATTCGCATTAATTATAAAAATATAATGGGCCAAATATGACTCTACCTCCACACATATCAAGGTGGATAATGCCAAAATGTACCAGAATTGTCACTCCCCAACCAGGTTTGACCTCTGACTTTCCTACGTATGTCCTTTTCCTTTTAAGAAACAAACGAACAATTAAATTTAATTTGTGTCCTCTTCCTCTCAACAAAACCAAACAAACAAACAACTACACTTAATTTGTGGTATTTTCCTCTTCTTTGTTTTTACTGATAATTTTGCAATAAATAATCAATTCTGCTTAACTATTTGCTGCAGGCAGTTCCCGTCTACCCCTCAAAGATGTCACTCCCCGTCCATAGGGGAGAATTCGGCGTCGCGTCCCTCTTCTGCCAAGGCATGGGCTTCATTCTTGCCAGCCTCATCAATTTCGTCCCCCGAGTCTCGTGGGTCGCCACGCTTGGCGCCTTGCAATTGCCTTCGCAGCAGCCCCCGCATCGTTCATTATCCTCGGTGCTGCCTTCCTGCCCGAAACTCCAACGGCCCTTATCCAACGGGGCACCCTCCAAAAATCCGTAGGTACGCTCCAAAAGATCTGTGGCACTGCCGACGTCCTCACGGAGCTCAATGATGCAGTCGGTGAGGCTTCTTCCGACCAACATCACTCGGTTATGTCGTTCGGTGGCTGGTATCAATCGATAATCAGACGCAAGTTTTGGCCTCAGCTCATAACGACAATCGCCATCTAGTCCTTCTATGAACTAGCATTAATTCTGAGAATAGGACATTCTTTCCACCTTGGACACATCTCAAGTGAATCATAACAACTCGCATTAATTATAAAAATAGAATGGGCCAAATATGACTCTACCTCCACCCATATCAAGGTGGATACTGCCAAAATGTACCAGAATTGTCACTCCCCAACCAGGTTCGACCTCTGACTTTCCTACGTATGTCATTTTCCTTTTAACAAGCAAACGAACAATTACATTTAATTTGTGTCCTCTTCCTCTCAACAAAACCAAACAAACAAACAACTACACTTAATTTGTGGCAATTTCCTCTTCTTTGTTTTTACTGATAATTTCGCAATAAATAATCAATTCTGCTTAACTAATTGCTACAGGCAGTTCCCCTCTACCTCTCAGAGATGTCACTCCCCATCCATAGGGGAGCATTCGGCGTCGCGTTTTGCTTCTGCCAAGGTCTGGGCTTCATTTTTGCCATCCTCATCATTTTCGTCTCCCCGAGGCTCATGGGCCGCCATGCATGGCACCTTGCAATTGCCTTCGTAGCAGCCCCCGCGTCATTCCTTATCCTCGGTGCTGCCTTCCTCCCCGAAACTCCAACGGCCCTCATCCAACGGGCACCTGTTGTTTTTTGTGATTCAAATCGACTGCACAGTTTTTCCCAGGCTGCTCGGTCGAGCAACAAGTCACTCGGACCGAGTAATCCGTCGCCTCAAAAAACAGAGAGCTGGGATGTTTTGCCTCGAAGAGGCTACTGTCATACTCGGCCCGAGTAGCTTGTCTACTCGACCGAGTGGACTTGACTCGACCTTGGAGCACGACCGAGTCGATCGAGTCGGATATGCTCGCTTCTCCGTGCTCGACCGAGCAGGCGGTTGACTCGGTCGAGCTACTTGGGCCGGCGCGCAGCATTCGACGGTCTGGATGTTTTTTTCTCTCCGTTCGTTTGGGTTTGTACTTAACCTATCGATGTTTTAGATTAGGTTAAGCTGTCATCTTGAGTTGGTAAGCCTCCATTGATTTTTATAAGCCTCTTGCTACCCCATTGGAGATTGGAGAGAGTTTTAGGGTTTGTATTCTTGAGAGAAAGGTTTGATTTTTCCTTCTCTTCTTCTTCCATTGATTTATTTCTCTTGAGTGGATTTGTGAGGGCTTGTTCCGTTGACAAGTTATTACTCATGCGTGAGGGAGCGTTTTGTAACCCTAATTGTTTGGATCTCTATACTAGTGGAATCGTCTCGGATTGGATTGTGTATGTAGGTTGTTTACAACCGAAGCAGGGTAAATTCTTTTGTGTCTGTGATTGATTTATTTGTTGCTGTGAATCATTTGCTGCTTTCTATTACAAGGTCATTTGGAAAAAATTTTAGGTCTTTGAGATTAGATTTTTGCTAGCCCAGTATTCCTGATCAGTTTATTAGGGTTGGTTTCCGCATTGATCTCAAGGCGTTTCGGATCTTCCTCCCAACAAGTGGTATCAGAGCTTATGGTTTTATTGCAAAGGAAGTTAGTGGCTAAGGAAAGATGGTGTCTTTGGTAACTTTGAACATTGAGAAGTTCACCGGTTGGAATGATTTTCGAATTTGGCAGACAAAGGTGAATAATGTTATTATGCAGACGGGGTGTTACCAGATCGTATTCGATGTCTTGAATATCGATAAGGAGGTGATTGCATCCGCTAAAGCGGATATGTAGAGGAAGTCGTACAATGCAATTCAGTTGTCGTTATCAGATAATGTTCTGAGGAAAGTCCTGGATGAGGCGACGACATTTGAAACGTGGAAGAAGCTTGAGGGAATTTATATGAAGAAGTCTTTCACGAGTCGCCTATATTTGCTTCAGCAGCTGTATACTCTCAAGATGAAGTCTGGTTCAGCGGTAAAGGATCACATGGATGAATTGAACAGGATTGTGCTAGAGTTGCGTGGTATGGATGTGAAGATTAAAGGTGAGCAGAAAGCGGTTATCTTGTTGTGCTCATTGCCTGAAGAGTATAATCAGTTTGTTCGGTCCATGATTTACAACCGGACTACTCTCACCGTGGAAGAGGTGAGCGGCGCTTCACACGAAGCAACTATGTGGCAAGGTTCAAGGTAGAGATCATGTGAGTAACCGTGAGGAGGCATTGCATGTGAGGGGTCGACAGGAAAGGAGAGGAGGCTTCAGGAAGAATAATGTCCACTCCAAGTCGAGACACTCGCAGGACAGATTTGCAAACATCATATACTATAATTGCCACAAGAAGGGTCATTATTCGAATCATTGTCCTATCAAGAATAGGAAGAAAGGAATGGAAACCGAGAAGGATTCCGGTTCGACATCTTTGGGTATTGATGGTGATCAGGTTCATGATGAATGTATAGAGATACCAAGATTTTTGCTGCGAGGATTATAGGTGATGCCAGTATGGCATGGCTCATGGACAGTGGATGCTCGTATCATATGACTCCTCATAGGAGTTGGTTCACGACATACCGTTTCAAGCAAGATGGAGGCTCAATCCTCATGGGGAATAATGCAGTGTGTAGAACTGCAGGTATTGGAACCGTTCGGATAAAGATGCATGACGGCATAGTGCGTACACTTGCCGATGTGAGGCATGTCTCGGATTTGCAGAAGAGCCTAATCTCCATAGGCGTTTTAGACAATACCGGATGTAAGTCGGTCTTTAAAAAAGACCAACTTCGTGTTTTGAAAGGCGCCATGGTTGTGATGAAGGGAGGGAAGGTTGGAAACCTATATGCTCTTCAAGGTACCACAGTTGAAGTGAAGCAGACGTAAGCACTATGAGCGTAGTTTCTGGAGATTCAGCCAAGTTATGTCATTATCTTTTGGGTCATCCATGTGACAAAAGGCTTGATGTACTCCGAAGAAGAAAGGTGATTGAAGCCTCGAATAAGAGTGTAGAATTCTACGAATCCTCTGTGTACGGTAAGAAGACAAAGCTACAGTTTAACATGGGGAAGCATACTAGCAAAGGACCACTTGACTATGTACACACCGATGTGTGGGGACCGTGCCCAGAGCCATCAAGAGGGGGAGCTAAGTACTTTGTCTTGTTTATTGATAACTACTCTTGCAAAGTTTGGATGTACCTAATGAAGTCAAAGGACCAAACTTTTGATATGTTTCGAGAGTGGAAGACCATGGTGGAGAAGCAAACCGAAAGGCATGTGAAGGTGCTTAGATCTGACAATGGAGGTGAGTTTACCTCGAGGGAGTTTAGAAATTTCGAGAAACTCCACGGGATCCGCAGACACATTAGCACATCGAGTGATCCGCAGTCAAATGGTGTGGTGGAGTGGATGAATATGACATTGTTGGAGAGGGTGCGGTGTTTGAGGCACTCTGTCGGTTTGGGGAAGGAATTCTGGGGAGAGATACCCTCGACTACTGTGCACATTGTGAACAGAGTTCCTTAGTAGCGATTGGCTACAAGATCCCTGAGGAGATGTGGAGTGGTGAAGCTGGTGATTATTTGTACTTGCGCATTATGGGTTACCCGACATATGTGCATGAGTGGGGTGACAAGTTGGATCCAAGAGCAAAGAAGTGTGTCTTTCTTGGATATGGCCACGACGTCAAGGGATTTCGTTTGTGGGATCTAGAGGGTCAGAAAGCGATAGTGAGCCAACATGTCACTTTGGATGAGAATGCAATGCTCAGGGCAGAGCATTCTCACTCAAAAGGGGACATGTCCGCAGAGGTGATTTCACCGGAGAGGGTTAGTCTTCCGGTCCAGTCCACTCAGTGACCAGGCAAAGAGTTGATGGTCGATGCTCCAGTTGAAGGAGATGATGAGGTCCATGTTGAGGACCATGTTCAGACACCCGGTACATCTCAGGTACGTGTTGACACTTATGCAGGTGATGATGGAACGCGGAGATCGAAGAGGGTGAAGAAAGCACCAGAAAGATTACGTTCATGGGATTATGCCTGGTACTCTTTCGATGATATGGCGTCTTATACACTTAACCTAGAGCACAAGGAGCCAGCGACATATGGTGGAGCCATAGTCTCAGGAGATGCCGCTCAGTGGCAAGGAGCTATGGAGGAGGAGATGGAGTCCCTTCACCAGAACGACACTTGAGATTTGGTGTCGTTACCTATCGAGAAGTGTGCTATAGGTTGTCGTTGGACATACAAGGTCAAGAAAAGTTCAACTCAAGATGGGAACAATGTCAGGTACAAGGAAAGGTTGGTTGCCAAGGGATTTGAACAACGGAAGGGTGAAGACTACAACAAAATATTTTCACCGATGGTGCGACACACGTCCATTTGTGTGTTATTGGTGCTAGTTGCTAGCAAGGACATGGAGTTGGAGCAACTCGATGTGAAGACCGCCTTTCTGCTTGGAGACCTTGATGAGGAAATTTATATGTAGCAGCCTGAGAGGTTCAGAGTTGAAGGGAAACAAACCTTGGTATGTAGGATGTAGGTTGAAGAAATCATTGTACGGGTTGAAGCAGTCACCTAGGCAGTGGTACAAACGATTCGATAGCTTCATGATGGGAGTAGGCTTCGAGAGGAGCATCAAGGATCAATGCGTGTATGTTCGCACACTTGAGAATGGATTGAAGATTTACTTGTTGCTCTATGTGGACGACATACTAATTGCTTCTAATAGCATGTCGGAAGTGAAGAAGCTGAAGGAGAAGCTAGGGCAAGAATTCGACATGAAGGATTTGGGGTCCGCCAAGAAGATTCTTGAAATGGAGATTGTTCGAGATCGAAAGAAGCATGAGATTAGATTGTCACAGAAGGGGTATGTTCAGAAGGTACTAGCCCGGTTTGGGATGGATAGTGCGAAGCCCGTGACGACTCCTTTGGGAGCTCATTTTCAGCTGTCGGCGAGTCAGTCACTAAGCACCGATGAGGAGAAGACTTACATGTCTCAAGTGCCATATGCGAGTGCAGTAGGAAGCTTGATGTATGCGATGGTTTGCACGCGTCCAGATATTGCACATGCCAAGTGGTTAGTATGTATATGGCTAATCATGGCAAGGAGCATTTACAGGCCGTCAAGTGGATTCTGAGATATTTGCGAGGCACAGCGAGTGTCGGGATCCTCTATGGGAGAGGAGACGGAAATGTGCTGATAGGTTACTGCGATAGTGACTATGCAGGTGATAGAGACAGGCGGCGATCTACCACGGGGTATGTGTTCAGTTTGGGCACTGCCGCGGTATCGTGGAGGTCGGTCTTACAGTCTGTGGTTGCACTATCAACCACAGAGGCCGAGTTGATTGCAGCAGTGGAAGCTGTGAAGGAGGCCAAGTCTTTGAGGAGTCTGCTGAGAGATTTGGGAGTACCGTAGAGCTCGTCACATGTTCATTGTGACAGCCAGAGTGCCATTCATCTGGCAAACCACCAGGCATACAGTTCGAGGACGAAGCATATTGAGGTGCGCGATTCCTTCCTTGATAGAGCTTCAAAAGATCCCGAATGATTTGAACCCTGCAGACATGTTTACCAAGCCAGTTTCCACTGTCAAGCTCCAGGTTTGCTTGGAGCTGATTTCCTTGTTGGCTTAGGTGGTGCCAGAGGGCGCGTTTTCGGAGACGATGATGATTCTAGAGAGAGGGTCTTGGCACGCAGCGTGGAGACCCAGGAGTCATTGGTGATGAGATTTGAATCAAGGTATAGTGTTGTTTTTTATGATTCAAATCTATTGCACAGTTTTTCCCAGGCTGCTCGGTCGAGCAGCAAGTCACTCGGACCGAGCAGTCCGTCGCCTCGATAAACAGAGAGCTGGGATGTTTTGCCTCGAAGAGGCTACTGTCATACTCGGCCCGAGTAGCTTGTCTACTCGATCGAGTGGACTTGACTCGACCTTGGAGCATGACCGAGTCGATCGAGTCGGATATGCTCGCTGCTCCATGCTCGACCGAGCAGGCGGTTGACTCGATCGAGCTGCTTGGGCCCGTGCGCAGCATTCGACGGCCTGGATGTTTTTGCTCTCCATTCGTTTGGGTTTGTACTTAACCTATCGATGTTTTAGATTAGGTTTAGCCGTCATCTTGAGTTGGTAAGCCTCCATTGAGTTTTGTAAGCCTCTTGCTACCCCATTGGAGATTGGAGAGAGTTTTAGGGTTTGTGTTCTTGAGAGAACGATTTGATTTTTCCTTCTCTTCTTCTTCCATTGATTTCTTCCTCTTAAGTGGATTCGTGAGGGCTTGTTACGTTGACAAGTTAATACTCACACGTGTGGGAGCATTTTGTAACCCTAATTATTTGGATCTCTCTACTAGTGGAATCGTCTCGGATTGGATTCTGGATGTAGGTTGTTTACAACCGAACCAGGGTAAATTCTTTTGTGTTTGTGATTGATTTATTTATTGCTGTGATTCGTTTGCTGCTTTCTATTGCAAGGTCATTTGGGAATTTTGTTGGATATTTGAGATTTGATTTTTGCTAGCCCAATATTCCTGATCAGTTTATTAGGGCTGGTTTCCGCATTGATCTCAAGGCGTTTCGGATTTTCCTCCCAACAGCACCCTCCAAAACACCGTATGTACGCTCCAAAGGATCCACGGCACTGCCGACGTCCTCACGGAGCTTAATGATGTAGTCGGTGGGGCTTCTTGCGACCAACATCACTCGGCTACGTCGTTCCGCATTGTTCTGAGTATGCTCTGTGCGTTCAGGGAGGGGATATTCTTCTTCTTCGCTGGGTGGGCGGGGGTGATGACGGCGTTCGCTTGGTTCTTGCTGCCAGAGACGAAGGGGGTGCCGATGGAGCAGATGGAGGCGGTGTTGAGGCGTCACTGGTTCTGGAGGAGGAAGTACATGGCTGCTCAGTCTCCCAATGAAGGAGCTCGACAGGATTGAATGATTAAGCCTTGCATGCTGTACACAGCTTTATATGTACCAATACTGAGAGTCTAAGAACATACAGCTTGTAGCTATAAATATCTACCAACATTCCGAATTTGATTTGTTTATTGTATTTGAGGAATAACATAATATAATATGCCGATTATGATTTTTCCATGGGGAAAATGTTGCGGCCTCCAAAATGTAAGGAAATCAAAATATTTTTTCCTGAAATGTTCTAGACCATATGTCCCAAAGGTGCTGGTAACAATTACAAAATTCTAAGGCTGGTAACATGGTTGGCCAAAGGGTCATTGAAAAGTTTCAGAATGAGCCCACATTATTCGAAATAAAAACTGAAGTATTGGCTGATTTATTAACACACAAAGATTCTATTCACGTAATAATATTCTTCTCAGAGGGGGGTTTCCTGCTTTCAATCTGCCAGACCAAATGAAATGAACATAAAGTTTCAGCTTTCAACGAAAACCTAGGGAAGCCCAAAAAAATGTCAGTTTCAGACCAACACTCAGAGAATCCATATCGAAACAGACATAACTAAGATGTCGTTATATGAAGCAATGATTAGTAATAAGAAAAGTCATTTTTTCTGTAGAAATTGAAGTTGAACATTATACAATTCAGTTTTTTCGGCAGAAATTTCCACATAGCTAGCAAGACGAAATATTTGCTTGGCAGCTATACTGAACATACTTAAAAAATATATTATGATCATCATATCCCTGTAGAGTTTGACATGTCACTAAAGAAACGGCTTAGATGGTGGCTGCCATAATGGGAATAGAGACATAATGCTCTAATTATAGATGTGGCGGTTTAGTTACTTATCAGCACATAACTAATAAAACTATATATAAATAATTGTAGACAAAATCCTCTCTGGGTTGGAAGAGAGTTTACTTTATGTCCGATATGTATTTCGTATTGGATTCCAAGCATGCCAATATGATCTATCCAAAACTGACTGATACCACTAATACTGAAGAGATTCAGAATTTGAATTATGAAAATTTAAACTTCTATTTTATCTTATATAATAGTAAAAATCTCATTTAATGATCAAAAATCAAGATTCAAAAAACCAGTTGATGCCAATGCAGTTAAGAAATTTTGATTTAGATTTATAGCAAGAATAAAAAAGACTCATCTTTATGGGTACCAGGAGAAACTCTTCTAGTTTCACGAGACTCATAGTATCAAATTATTTTGAATATAGTACATGGTTACGACATTAGTGAACCCTGAAACAAAAGCAGAATCAATTGGTTTAACTAAATCATGAAGACAACCCATTGATGGAGTTAAAAGAAGAAGAGAGTGTCATGGTTGGTATAGGATGATCCATGAACAGATGAAGTACCTATTGAAAATGAAGATCTATATATCGAAAGACCGATGCTTCTGATAAAACTTATGATGCAAACGATACTGACACTGCAAAATGCCATGCAATATCAAGACTGAAACTGAAATTTCAAACCTTGATATGGCAGCTAAACAAAGGCATGATTGAAGTAAAAAACAAACAGACTTCGCTATAAACTTATAGAAGGTGCTACCATGTGATTTAGGATAAAGTTTGGGAGTCCTGAAGATGATAGATATCAATTAGATATGAAAAGTATGGTGCATAATAACTTAAAAGGTTCATTATCAATCTCTGAACAACCAACCATCTAGCTTAAATCAGGTAAATTAAACATAACACATCCAACGCTATTTTTTGTCAATGTTGGTTGTCAGAATTTCCTAAAGAAACAGAAATTCACATTGATGCAAGTTGAGGTTTTTGACACAGAATTTTAATGAGATTGGTGCAAGAATTTGAAGCAATGTGTTTGGTTTATAATAACTCAAAACCCAAATCCTAGGATTAGTCAATTCACAGAGAAAGAGCCAAAAAAACCACAAAGTGTTGATAATGATCGATGATGATTACTTCAAAATCTACAAGAAAAAGAAAGGGCAAAAGAAAATAGTTGATCTCAGCTAGTCCTATTAGTCACTAGTCAAAGTCTGAAATAGAATGATTTCCTTGTTATACTCCACTTGGAAATTTTAGCATTCACTCAATTGAATCTGTTTGTTTGCATCCTTCACAGATGATTGAATAATAAGAGTTGATCAGCCTACTATCTTACTTTACCCCCAACAACTCAATTCCACAAGATCTCTTTATTTACTCGCATAATCAAACACATAACTCAATTCCACAAGATCTGTTTGAAAGCTCAAAACCATTCGATATCACACACTGATAGTACTAAAAGTCGACCGCGTGACTTATTTGGTATGGTACGACATGGACCCTTTTTTAACATTATTGTCTTAATCACTCATCGTAATTATTGTATGAAAATGACCGACTTTTATCACATATACGTTAACTTGATACACACAGGCACACACCCAAATTTGAATTAGGCCTTGAGCTATATTTTTTTTGAACTCACGACAAGAACACATGTTTGATTCCCAACGCTGCAATTCATCAACATAACGCATCCATTTTATGTTTCCAACATATATTTAAAATAAAACAAAAGGAAGTGCCATAAATGAAGGAAAAATGAACTCAACTAGAAAATTGAACTGCACAAATATCAAAATCAAGGAGTGGCATTAAAAAGTACAACAACAATTACGAGGAAATATCAAATGCTAACAAAAACTAAACATGACATTTACATGAATTTGGATAAGGACATTTACATGAATTTGGAAAAGCTAGAAAATATGGTGGTATTTAATACTAATTGCAGGTACATATGAGTGCTGATAATTGAACATTTAATACTAATTGCAGGTACAAAATATGGTGGTATTTAGCCGGGGCACGAAGAATCCCCTTCCTGGGAAATGAGGTGGCGAGCGACGCAGTCGCTTGTGCATTGGAGCTCGCATCATGGTTATAGCAAACAACAATCTTCTTCCTCGTCTGCATGCTCATCCGTTTGAACTGATACCTGCAGATACTCAGGCTGCAGGACTTCACAACCGTGTTCCAAGAGGAGTCGGAGGTGGCCGCCGTGTTACGCGAGCATCTGAAGATCAGGAGGTAGCTCATTGTCATCAGTCACAGGTTCAGACAGTTCATCCTCGTCGGGCTGATCCTCGTCACCGCCAGCCAGTTTGCTGCTGTGCTGCTGACCACATGGCCGCATTCAGATGTTCATCTGTTCAACACTGGAGAGCTAGCGGTAAGATATTAGAAGAAATCCGAACTAGATATGATGAAGTTGGTCGAATGATGTGTTTATGTTTTTTCGATATTGGCAGCTATGTTCAGTGGTGCTTGTTACGGGCCTATTGATATGCTTGCGAAGCGCTTCAAAGATCACGCACAAGGCTGCGATTACCAAGCATGCCGCTAAATGGCATGTGTGTGCTACCATCGAGTCCTTCAATCCAGACCCTGAGACTCCCTCCGAAGGAAACGTTGCTAGCAGCTGCGTTTTCCCTGTCGAAAACGCTGATGGCGTAGAAGAGTACGACCCCTGTGTGGCTGAAGAAGACGATGAATACGAGGACACGAAGCTGGTTCCGCCCCATGCCAACACCATTTATTTCCAAAAGAGGCAAGCACATTTACTAGGTGCTATTTTCTCATTCTCTTTTTGATTTTTCATTTCATCATAATATCGATTCCATAAAGTGTTACTCCTTTTTTTCCATTGAACTCTCGTTGCTTTCTTTATTTTGTGGCAAGAAACTTCTTCATACTCATGAAGTTCAATGTGAAACTTAGTCTACAAAATGAAAAACAACAAGTTAGATTGATAATAAGATTCAAAATTGAAAAAAAAACATTTGTGTTATAATATTATGGTGAAAGAAGACATACCAGTACCTGAGGTAGGCTCGCATAATCCTTGATCTCATGGGGTATTACCTTACAATCATTACGTATACAGGAAATTTTTCCCTATCTAATATCACCTCCCTCAAAATAGAGAGGAGTGGCTTAACACCCTCTTCTACAATACCATGATCTTTTGGTTTGAATGTCAGTACTGCTCTTTTGTGGAAGGGTACCAGAATTTCCTTTGCATATTTCAAAACCATTGTACCATGCTTTTGGGGGGATTTCAGGATCTGAAACATTTGCATAATTAAGTGTTGGGAATCTGAGACAATATCAAACAACACCTAAGCGTGCATAGCAGAATATATGAAAAATATTGTGTCGCCAATTAAATCAATGCAGAGTTAGGATCTTGGAAGAATCATAAGAAGCATAAGAAACACCACAAGACCAAAACCAAGCAATCACACAGAGAGGCAAGGATTTGTACTAGTTTGGCCCAATGTATGGCATACGTCCAGTCTTCCGTTATCACGGTTTTCACAAGATCAGAGATCATAATACAGAGAATACACCGACTACAAATCTCCTCCAAACCAATGTATGCCTTCTCGACAAAATAACTCTAGCACTCTAGCAATTACATATTGTACACACAACCAATGGAGTGATATTACCAGAAACTCTAGAACATGGAATACCTCCCCTCCCAAAGCTCGTAGTCACCTTGAAGCTCTTTCTTCGTATATCGCTGGCAAACGATCTGCTTTTCTCTTGAAGACTCAAGGAGTTCTTCTCAATTCTCCCTTTTATCGTCGTCAAATGTGTATCTCTTAGTATTTATATCATAGAAATCCTTTCTCGGGTAGTAGATGATGTTTTAGATCATGTCCATCCGATTAAACCCCAATAGAAATCAACGGTCCAGATTAGAAGCCAAAATCTGGACGTATTAGGGATTTTAAGCATCGGCACGGCCTTGCGCAGAATTATGTAAGCTACATGTAGCTCCAGAATAATCGGCAAGGCCGTGTTGGGTATAACACGGCTGTGTCCAATAAAACACAAAGTTACATGCCAGTGCTGCTGGACATGCACGGTCGTGTTGTGTAAAGCATGAACGTGTCCAATAAAACAGAGAGTTGCCTACTTGCGCTGCTAGACTTGTATGGCCGTGTTGGGTATATCACGGCCATGACCAAACCTGTCTAAGTCAGCTGATAAATCTGGTGTGACATGCACGACCGTGCTAAAACCCACATGTCCGTGTAACCTTTCAGATTTCCAGTTT
This sequence comes from Scilla litardierei, assembly GCA_030789695.1. Lineage (NCBI taxonomy): Eukaryota > Viridiplantae > Streptophyta > Magnoliopsida > Asparagales > Asparagaceae > Scilla > Scilla litardierei. The sequence continues at coordinate 115,240,668 of CM061138.1, forward strand.
GAAGCACTAATCTACAAACTCTACCTTGTTTTAAACTCCTTCAACAACTACGGCATAATAAAACTCTCCACAGCAACTCTACCTAAATACCAAATATCTCTACATAGATCTAGAATTTACGAAACTCTCATGACAAAGGGACATCATCACCAACTCACTATGTATAGATCAAGCTTGTTAATATTCGGGTACGGCCCACGAAGTGAAAGCAAGGTGATGAATCCCAATTAAATAATTAAACCTCTGTCCAATAACTTAAGAGCCTGCCAGCGAAGGAGAGTTATCACTCAGTCAATGAGACATCTCATTGTACCGTTGAAACCTCGTTGGTTATGCGGGAGTAGTTAATGGAGACCGAGTAAATCGGCAGCCATTATCAATAATCCCAGAGAAGATCTCGCCACAATCGATGAAAAGCCGTTATACACTATTGACAGACACCCTCAATTATAAATAGATGAAAATACAACGTAAGAAGGTTTCAGACTTCCCAGGTACGAAAGACCAATACTCTGAATTATTCTATCACTTTCATATTTCATCCTCTAAATAGATTGAGGTGATTGACTCGAGATGAATCTCCACGGGTCGAGCTCAACAGCCCCAAGCCTTCCCTTAAGTTCCGATTTTAACTTATGCATCGGAGGGGATTTGGGTCAGAACCCAGATCCCACCCCTTTAACGTTCCTTTGTGGTTCAGAAAGATTATGGTACAACCCAACCGGAGGGTCGAGTGACAGCGTTCGACGACAGTCATTCGAAGATCGACCCCACAAGAGGGTCAAACGACCGTTGCATCTAGCCACTGGGTCGAGCGATCTTCCGCACTATATTCTAACACCCATCATTATCGACCCTGGTTTGACTAACCGATGGTCCCACTGCATCAGCTAATAAGGATTCACTCCATCAGCTGATAAGGATTCACTTCATCAAGAGAGTCCATGTTAGCCCAAATACTGTTGACGCCAATTTCGGCTTTAACAGTTGGTGCCGTCTGTGGAAAAACTGAGTCGACATCCATGTCATCCAACTACTTTGACCATGTCGAATTGTCCAACAACACCTGGTGAGAACACCATTTTTGGATACAACGTATGTTGGATACAACGATCGATAACTTCGTGTTTGATGATAACAAACGTGCGTGAACGTTCTAATGTGTGTGCTAAGTGTTTTCAGGAGTGGCATGCTTGTAAATCTTTAAAGTGATGACTAAGTCAATTGATGGAGGAATTTCTATTCACATAGCAAATTGGAAGATGGAGAAATTGCTATTCATATAGCAACTTGGACTTGGTCAATTGTGGATAGCCATGGTGAAATTAATTTGGTTTGATTCAAATCAATTAAAGATATGATTCTAATCCTAATCCTATTAGCATTACAAAAAGATCTATTAAAATCTCCAAAATCCAATTCAAACACCAATTGCAAGATCATTTCCTATCTCCAAGAGGATTCCCCCATAGCCGAATCCTACTCATTCCCTTTGCCTCCCTTACCGCGCAAAAACCATAGCTACTCCCCTATTTAAACATGCTTCAAAGAGAGGAGAGGGGTTGCAGCAAACAAAAGAAAAAGGAGGCCAACCGCATGTTACAAGAAGGGGAGCTGCAATATTTGACTAACTAATCCTCAACAAGCTTATTCAATTCAACAATCTTGCAATGCTCCATGTGCTAAGCTTCAGTCGCAATTTTTGTTGGAATCCTCATATGCATGCCACAAGTCTCCTAGTTTGAGAGGAAGAGAGGGACAAGTAGCTCACGCATCATGTTGTAGCCGTTATCTGCTCAAAGCCACAATCTTCTTAAGCTACAAGTTATAAAGAATGCAGTTGTTTCTTTGTGTTTAATTTGAATAAGCTTGCTTCTTGGTGTGTGCAGGTGAACAAAGATTGACAATCCATGTGCAGCCAAAATCTTGTGAACTCCCCATGTGCAAGCTGCAATCTTTGACCCATGATATGTGCAAGCTGCTACAACATGGCACTTGAATCCTCCTCCCTTTGCTGCATTAGTTGATTGGAGAACCAGCAGTGCCATCAAGCCAAGCTTTCCTTGCTAACCCTTGGAGATTCAAACCGCAAGCATTAGCTGACTCTTGCTCATTGCACATTGCCACAACTCTCTAGAATCATCACCCATGTGCCACAACATCAAGAAGTTCACATTGCCGCAATTCTCTAGAGCCAACATTCAAGTGCAAGGCTGCAACTTAAAGAGAGTTCGTTGATGCATCATTGAGTTGTTGAGGAGACGAAAGACGTAACATCTACATCTTGCCAGACGAGAGCTGGCCAGTGCTGATTGACGGAGAAGACGACGACTACACAAAATTGAGATTTCTAAACTATTATTTTTATTTTTATTTAGTATTGTTTGATCTCTGTAGGAGAAACTTCACTGCTTTTTGTGTGACATTTTGGGGTCTTGTCTAGTGGTGGTCCAGACATGAGGAACTTGACGGGTGTTGTCAAGTGAGAGCATATATTAGGATTGATAATGTTGAACACGGTGAGTGGGGTACTAAGCCTAGTGAGTGTAGAGACGTTAGTTCTCTAGCTATTACAGTTGTGCATGTACACTATTAATATAATATTTGCTTTCGGGGGCTGGATGTAGGTCGTGGTGATCGACCAAACCAGGGTAAATCTGCTGTGCATCTGTGATTGCTTTTTATTTACTCTGAATTTGCTATAACTGCGTGTGATTGATCGTGGGTTGCACGAGAATTTTTAATAGCCGATTGATGTGTCCATATATTCTATCTTTTCATAGCATCATTTAGTACCCTAGTTTTCTTTTTTATCAAGTCAACAACACCATCACAACCAATCTTTCCAAACAGATAGTTATCTCACTCTGAGACCAAAAAATAATCTGAGACCTCAAATACACTATCACTGTCCCTGTTGGATCCGACATCTTTTATACTATAATTTGACACCGTCCGCTTGCGGATATAGCCCAGAGCTGACACCTAGGAGCCATACTACGCCTAGCGACTGTGACATCGCTAGGTAGAATTTAGGTGTAAGTTCGGGTTGCGTCAAGTTTTTGGCACCATTACCGGGGACTGTTACGGTGTATCTCAGTTTATTTTTATTTTGAAGAGTTTGCTAGTGAATCTTATCATTCCTTATCTCTTTGTTCATGGCATATCAGCAAGCATATAGCTGAACAGCAAATTCCGATGTCTACTCAATATGGAGAAGAGATTGTTGCACATTTTAGTCGGTGGCATCGAGCAAGCACTATAGAGAAATGTGAGGAGCGTTGGGAAGCTTTAAAAGAAAAGTTCAGTATTGACGATACAGCTTATGATTGGCTACCAAGAATATGGAGATTGTGGTCATATTGGGTTGATGCATATTTGAAAGACGCATTTTGGGCGGGAATGACAACTAGTCAACGAAGTGAGAGTATAAATGCCTTCTTTGATGGTTATGTCAATGCAAAGACAAAGCTCGTAGAATTTATTACACAATATGATAAAGCAATTACCGATCGTCGTGAATCCGAATCCTTTGAAGATTTCATGACTTTAAACACTATCCATCAAATATGTTTTGGACATTGGATTAAAAAGGAAGCCGGAAAAACATACACGAGGGTGATCGTGAAGGTATTTCAATGGGAACTGTCAGTCGGGTTGTCTCTTTATCATGAAGAAGTGGAAACATATGGGATGAAGATAATTTATCTTGTTGGTGATGGGGAAGATGAAAAGCATAAGTGGGAAGAAGTGATTTTTTATCGGGTGGAAGATACAAAGCTTACATGTACTTGTGTATTTTTTGAAACAGAAGGAGTTCTATGCAAGCATATATTGAATAGCATACATCATAATCAGATGAAAACAATTCCAGATAGATATCTCTTGCACCACTAGAGAATTGAGGCGAGACATAGCAATATATCTTTCGTTAATGCTATGAATTTGAGGGCTAATGCAGCTAATAAGGAGGAAGGTATTATTATAAGGAACTGGGCAATCCTTGCTAAGTTCAATAGGGCACTGGACATGATATCGGACTCGGATACCCATCTTTGCAAGATGGAAACTATGCTAGAAAATTTTATACTGGAAGCCGAGAAAGAAATAAGGCCTAAAGAGATGCCTATTCAAAGTGCTCAAAATGAAAGTCATGTATGTTCTAATGTTCTTGTACCTGTAGTATTAACAGATGGGGAAGTGATAACAGTTCGTGCTCCCGAGTGCCCTGTTAAAACAAAGGGGCGTCCAAAAAATTCAAGTCGAATGAAATCTGGGCTTGAAATAGCGCAAGAGAAGAAGATAGAAAAGCAAAGAAAATGCGGAAATTGTCAGCATCTTGGTCATTATAAGACAAATTGTCCTTTGTTAGTATGTTCATTTTACTGACTGTTCTTACATGTCGTCTATGTTGAAATCGATATTTTGAATTGTATACTCATTCCAATTCTTATTATTTATGGACAGAAGAATCAGTAACAAGAAGAAGAAGCCATGACAATCCAATCTATTTTTGAAGGAAAGTTTGTTCTGTTTTTATAGTGTCATCCATGATTGAGATACCTCTGATAATATCCATGTATGCTTTGTTTTTGCATTATCATGACAGTATACCAAACATATTCATAGCCAATTATGGATGCATTTGTTGGGTTGCATGTGTCAAGTTGTTACAATTATGTACATAAATGTCATTCTGCTGGTTGAAATTTGAGTTAGTCTTTACGCCGACAATTGTTAGTTGTGTTTGTAATAACGTCACAGAATTTCTGTGCATAAGTATTATAACGTCACAGAATTTACCGGGGTCTTGTGCGAGCGTATTTACTAAATTTCCGAATGATTAAAAAAACATTAGTCAGCATGCAAAATTATATTTCTAACCAGTTTATGCTACAAACATGTTCTACTATCCATATGCTCATTGCTCACTGATCCAAACCAGAATGATCCGCTAGTGCCTCAGATTGCTAACACGTACTGATGCTCAGACATTACAATTTTTTGTACGGATCAAACAGTAAACTTCAATCAATTCTAAAGTAAACATTTGGACATTTCTCTGTTATTGTACACGTCTCATTTGATCTACTTGAAGAGTACTTAGCTTAGCATCCGGAGGCATACAGCTAGGCCTTTGGCGTATCTGGCTTCAGAGAAATGGCCACAATGCATGTAGGCTTCAAACCACACTGACACTTTATCAAGAAAGAAAAATATATATTGTTGATTCCTGATAAAAAATGATACAAGAGAAGGTGACATGCAGGCTTTAAACCACAATGTGCCATTAAAGAGCAGCTAGAGACGATAACACTAACAACCTAAAAGCTTGGACTCAGAGATGGTGTACTAGTTTTCTACTTTTGTTTTATTTCATGCAAGGTCCTACATGCAGAATCTACTTTTGTTCACAAAAACCATTCTGGCTATTAATGTTGGTTTTAGCCACCTTTTGTTTGTAAAGTAATTAATGATGTGGAGGCTTGTTTCGGTCAGTATATTTTTTGAAATGTTTACATGGCTCATGAGAGCTCTAGAAAAATGAGATTTTATTGCCAAACACTTGCTTAACTTAAACAAAACTATAGTTTCAGAAATTGAGGTGGCCAACTTGCTCATATTACATTGGTGTTATTTTCAGTATTCCATGATGCATTGTGACTTCAGGCTGCATTGTTGCATTGTGGCTTCAGGCTGCATTGTTGCATTGTGGCTTCAGGCTGCATAATAGTCTCTAAACTATCATTATGGATTCAGGCTGCATTGTTGCATTGTTGCATCCACCACTTCATGGTGTTCAAACAAGCATCATTTGTTAAAATAATCTACTGTAACATATAGAGGGCGGAGATACCAATGATTTAGAAACAGTCGACCGTGTGATGTTTCATCTTTCGACATAAGGTGTTGAAGGACCAAGAAATCCCACCTGATCCACCAAAATTTTGACATCATAAACATCCCAGCCAGATTGCTTCTGCAGCCTATTCCTCCACTTTTAACTCCAATATCTCTGTCATTGACCTCCCGCCCGTTTGGCAGGCAAATCGGGATGGGGATACTATAATTAGAATTTGCAAATCGCAAGCGCACGGTGTCGAAGTGTGGCTTGGGGGTCGATCACGGGAAGGCGTGTGTTGTACTCATAAACATTCGGGAACCGGAACACCCGGTGGATGAGCTAGCCTATTCTCTGGTTGTTGTCACGATTATAAGCTAACAGAAAAGATGTGAAAGGTAAAAAGGTAACCTAGGACTTTGGCTTCTGTCCTAATCATGGGTTCTCACTATTACGGTCGAAGGATATGAATGTGATCGAATGCTAGGGTTTGGCAGTGAGACATTGCCTCTAATAGTGGTACCTAGCATCACATGGGCCCGATATTCCGGTCGATGCCCATGATGATACGCTAGGTCTACCCGGGTTCGGACGGTGGGCATTCCAATGTCCAACACCACCCGACTCTGGGAGCACTAAGCTCGCAATGATTGCTCCCGACATTTCATCCAAGCCGTTCCCACGTGCAAGGACTCAATGTCTACGCTAGGGGGTGAGCTATGGCTAGAGAATCAAACTCCCATTTTATTTCCTCTTGGCCCGACGGTCAAAAGCGGTCTTTCTCCCGCCGATGACAATGAAACACCCCCGCGTAACCATCAAAATCCCTAGATCCAATCGGATCCATAATTCTATGGCCGTTTTAGGAAGAACCCACGAAGGGGCTTCCACCAATGTCCCAGATTGAAGAACTACTCACTATACATGGTATGAAATGCAATAAAACAGGATATAGCCATAAGAATGGAAATCATGCGATTGTTTACCCTAGAAAATAGAAGTATAAACGCAATATCAGAATAAAATAACGATCAAAGACCTTACAATTAAAGTTTAATTTAGACCAACCAAATATCCCTAAAAACAGCTTAAAATGGGGATCCTCGTTTCTGGGAAAACCTAGCCCTATTTATACAAGTGGGCAAGATACCAGGGAATATTCCTAGAAGAAGAAACAAATAGACATTCACCCGATCGGGTAAGACGACGGAAAGATAAGTCTTCGGCTCTGATAAATCTTGCCCGATCACTGAACCGATCGGGTGAGTCTTTGATTTCTCGAGCTTGGGAAACATCAGCAACAGATGACCCGATCGGTTGACAAGTTAACCGATCGGGTGAGCTTTGGCCTTCAAAACTGCGTTCTGTTTTACATCCACCCGATCATTGAACCGATCGGGTGGATCTGTCTCTTCCTCAGGACTGATACAGTCGCATGAACCGATCAGGTGGCTATTCCACCGGATAAGTTGAGAGCTGATACATGGTTTTTCCTTGACGAATGGCTCTCGGGGTCTCGTGCGACACCTCCCGTTGCTCCGGAGACTCATGATGTTAGCCGTATATGTCCCATGTGCTAGCAATGTCCTGCAAATGCACACAAACACAGCGAAAGTAAAAAGGAACTAAAAAACACAAAGAAACGGATACGAAACAACGAAAAACGACGGGAAACGACGGAGAAGACGTGCGTGAATATATAAAATATAAATGCACGTCAAAATCCCCCAAATTGAACCCTTCCTCGTCCTCGAAGAAGAAGAGTTAGAATAGAAGCCCATCAGGAGAAAACAGAAGGAGAGAAACAGAAAAAGAAAAGGAAATCCTAGATTACCCATTAGAGCCAACAGAAACAAACACATCACACTAAGTAAGCATGCGAGAAGCATAACAATAAGCCCATGAATACGAGTTCCTACTAGTGTCGTGGGTTCATGCGGTGAAGCGCGAGTGAGTGCAGTGGTGAGCTAGCCAACGGTGTAACTATCTAAATCGTGCAATGAAGCTTCATATACACATATCCATGGAATGACCCAAATATCGAATCAATTCGAGTTAGCGGTGAATAATAGTTCAAGCATACATGAGAATATAGTAAGAATAGAAACATGTCATATGTCAGAGACTCTACCACTAGAAACTAGGAAATCACCGCACGATTGCCGAGATGATTGCTAGAAAGCTCCTAGGCCAAGTGTGTTCAAAAACGAAAGGGGTTGAGTAGGTTTGGAGGAGAGCACTTGGTGCAAATTTTCGCCTTCCCTTTATTCACGGCGGTAGGAGCAATATTCACAACAGAATTTTTTTTTGGGTTTTGGATTTTTGGGTGTGTATATATATATATATATTGAATTTTGGTTATACATATTCTTTCTTTTCTCCCCTTTTTTTTGTAGAAGTAGGAAAATGCGCATTCTCCAAAAGCGGTAGAACGATGCGCTAGTATGTGGCAAAATTGTGTACTCTCCCAAGTGGGAGTTAAGTACACGACGAGGGGATTTGCACGAAGTAAAACAAAAAAGAATTTGAATTCTAAACACTTGGCAAAAGATGTTTTTTCGCAGATCAAAGCGTAAGCAACATGGGTTATCCAAGTCATATTGGTAGAGTCCCGACACATGCAAATTGACGCGTATATATATAGTATGATTCATGCATAATGAAGCAGGAAGTAGAAGCAATATACCGCACATTCGATCGGGATAGAATTCCCAAGGTAAATGGGAGGTGTAAATGAGGATTCGCTCAAGAGATGATGGTGGGAGGACGACAAAAGGAATATTGTCAGGCCCATAATGATAAACTGCACGTTCGCGACCAAAATGAGTGAGCATTCCAATACCGATCAAGTAGTTACGATCGATGCGGGTCCGACCCGGTAAAATTTGGAGATTAGATGGCAGCCTCAAAACAAGACAGACAATTAGAGTGATAATCTCACCACAGTAAATAGATCCGGAGGTTGCACGTATAACAGATAAAAGCTCATGGATGATCCAATGGGCGGTGTTGATGGGTAATGGGTCACGTCCACGGATCCTATCGTGAGACATGTCATATAGAAAGAAAAGCTCGTCCCTAGACACCATGGAAATATCCACACGGGAAAAGATGGTCTTGGCAAAGAGACAGTGGGCATAGCGGCAACATGGGTGTATAACGTAGGTGTAGATAGATGTATGCCCTCGAGGAAATTTATCTCTGTGTAAACAATACAAACGTCTTGTTCGAAATAACAGTAAGTTTTTTGGTAATAATTTATCTAAGTTATATTATAATGTAGTAAACATTAGATATTAACTTAGGTAAAGTCCTGAGACTTTATGCAAGGTCAAACATGTATCGAGATGAGTATCTCGATCAGGGAGAAATGTTTGACCGTCTGTCGCATAAGTCTAAAAGGATTCGTGGTCGTAGATGTTTCGAGACAAAAATAACGAAACATCAGATAGATCATTGTATCTTAGTCTTCACCGTATAGCGGTGACGATGATCTTAGGTTGTTTTGACTTGGTGAAGTCGAAGACGAGACACAGATGCTCATTAGAGAATGAGTTCATTGAACGATCCACAAGAGTTATCATATGGTTATATTGGCCAATCTATCAATGATAACTCTTAGTGATGATAGGCAAGTTGGTCTTTTGACTTGAGGTCATTTTACGAACCTGTGCGAGAATGGTGCGACTTAGATCACTGACATAGCTTCGAGGCTAGGCCTATCGAAAGGTCTTTGATTCGGTGTCACTTGAAGCATACGAGGAGAGTAATGACCAAGAGAGGATTCGTCTCTCCAGGTCAATGGGAGTTAGTGTCGCAGAGTTAGTTCGGTCATTAGTAAAATCTCTGATCAGAGTATGTTGGAAGAAGTCCAATATTAGTTGACTAAAGATCGATAGAAACTAACCGGATTCAAGTTATTGGGGGGTGACAGTTTGAACGTACCCTAGACTTGATCTACATGACATAGTTTAGACGAAGAGACTAAAACTGTGAAACTCATCACAGACACAGTTAGGGTGGTCCCGACAATACTCATGTCGATGAGTCAACCACATAATTATAATTCTGAAACATGGACGTCAACTACTTCTAGTGGTCTCTGTCGTATAGGGCTTCGAGCCCAACCTGTAGCAGGGTCAGGCTGTAGGGTCATACACAGAGTGTGACCTTCGTCTAGTAATAGGTAGAAATTAGTTAGGGAGAAGAATTTGCATTTGATGCAAGTGATGGATTATTGCATTTGATGCAATATAATAATGTAAGCTTAGATAAGGACTATTTTGCATTTTATGTAAACCGGATTAAAGGTGCCATAAATAGTTTACGACAATATTTAATGAAATAAATGCAAGGAAAAGTTCACGGGTAAGACAGGAATATCCTGGTTTAAACCCAGGTTCGAACCACGTCCAAATCAGACGCCGAATGCCCAACTTACACCCAAAATAGCTCAATGGGTCAGATCAGACCAGGTTGACCCAGGCCAGACCGCCCGGGTCTGGCCTGGGCATCTGGCCAGCCAGGGTCAGGGGCCCTGGGCCTGGGTGCCCAGGGTGCCAGGTGCCCTGGGCCTGGGCCTGGTGCCTAGGCCCAGGCGCCATGGGCCGGGCGCCCAGGGCACCAGTCCCAGGCGCCGGGCGCCTGGGCGCCAGCTCCCAGGTCTGAGCCAGGCGCCCAGTCAGCCGTTTTTTGAGCAGTGGAGCCCACACGTTGGGCCCCACCACTGGGTGCAGAACCCTAGGGGGCTGTATGTGTTTTGTACAGCTGATTTTGGACGAAAATCAAGCCTTGGTGTGATCTTTGGGTGATCAATTGGAGGGTCAAATGGACTCCGATTAACTCGCTGTTTTTTCTTACGTGTTCACCGTTGAACGCCCTTCGATTTGATAGATTGTATCAATTGTGAAGCTCAACGGTGAGGGAGTTAAAATTCACGAAAGTTTGGACTTTGTGAAAGCAAACTAAATTGAATTTATTAACTCCAAATAATAGTCCCACATCGAAATTTGTGTAAAAGGGAGGGTTCAGCTCCCTATATAAATAGGGGTTTGCTCTCCACCTCAAAACTTGTCCCAAGCTCAAAATCTGAGCGTCTCCCAAAAACGTTGGAGCATGCTAGGATCAAATCTTAAATTAATTCCTCTTCTCCCTAAATTTCTGCCTTACTCCTGATGGGCTCTAGCAAATCCATGAAGGGGTTCGGATTCGGATCCGAAATCTTAGCAAAGGCTTTCACTCCCGTGAAACTTTCTTCGGCGCGTGGTTGGCTCGACAACACGAGGATTGCTCCCCTCGGGATGCGGATCGGTTCGAGGAGCGGTTCGACGTGGGACAGGGATCGGCTCGGAAGACGGTGCGATACACCTTGCCTGCCCCAGGGCAAGGTTCCGGGTATGTTTTTAGAAGCTTTCGTTTTAATTATGGGCAGTAGTTTAGATCCCTCTTGGGGTGGTCAGATCCACCCCGAGTTGGCAGAGATCCTGGTTAAGGGTCATGTTCCTTAGGGCTAAGTTAAAATGATTAACTGCATGTTAATTAGATTAACCTGTTTATTTTTCCGCTGCATATTTTTGCTTCCGTGTTCCGTCCGACTTAGGACATGCACAGATTTTAGACCTGAGGGTCCGCCAAAACCCTTCAGTGGTATCAGAGCGATGTCTGCATGCTGATCTAGGACTGCGATTAATTAATTGAATGCTTTTAAATACAGTAAAATGTTTCTTTAAATTTATGCGATAAGTTTAAAATGATTTTAGATGGTTAAATATTTTATATGATAAATTTTTAAGGATGAAATTTTTTAAATGATTGTTTAAAATTTATGTGATATTTTTAAAACTGATTTTAAAAATTTAAAACTTTATGCGATAAATATTTTAGTAGCATGCATATCATATGACCATTTTAAAACTATTATATTTTTATGAGATAAAAATTAAAATGTTTTAAATTCATTCTTATAAATTTAAATGTTAAATTTAAGAAATGCAAGCAAAATTGTATATTCGATAAATAATTTTCTATTTAATTGTTAAATGGTAGGACACTCTTTTTTTGCGTTAAAATTAGTGTAACTTTATGTTAATGGCTATGCAAATGTTGTCACTTATTTGATAACACAAGACAACCCTCTTAGGTTAGCCATTAAGAACTCGTTAAAATTTATTAGATAAATTCTAATGACATGCTATGTTTTAATAAATCATTAACAACATTTTAAGACCTAATTCCTGATTAGGGTAGTCCCTTTAATGAAAATTTTAATTCTAATTGGTATGTAATTACTTCTCATTAAAGGACTTCTCTTTTAGCATTGTTAGTAAATTTATTAAAATCCTAATAACGATTAGGATAGCACGTGAACCTTATAGTTGATAATGATTTAATAAAAGTCATTAAACAAATCCTAAAATTTTGAATTTAAGGATTCAACTAGTTGATAGTATTAATTAGTTGTTAATAAAAGCCTGTTAGTGTATGGCACGCATATAAAAATGACAAGCTTCATTCAATGGACCATGATCTAGTCAATGTGCTTTGCTAAGTTTGTTGGATCACCCTAGCTAGTCTAAGGGATAAGTGATCATGGCTTAGTCAATTCCCTGGCTGTGTTTCTCTGGACCGCAATGTCGTGAATCATGATTATATGACACCCTGGACTATATCTAAGTCAAATACGTTAATCATCTTCTTCAAGATTAGCCGTAGCCCTCCTTGTTTTAGGGTTTGGCAACTATAGGACCCGTGTTCCAGTTGTTGAGCTATACTCAAGCTGTGACATGGCAATCTTATAGAAACCAATTTCTTAAACACATATGATGTAGTCTAAGACCTAACCCAAACCGACGTGTCGTGAATACAACGAGCGCCAGGGCAAGTCAGGCTAGACGCGAATACAAGGGTCCGACTAGACTGGTCATTGTGATTTGGATGAGCACACTCATGATCACAAATGGCTAGGGGTAAAAACCGATAAGAGAGTCATATCTGATATGATCGATGAAGAGTCATCTTCCGATTACATAGTCAAGCAATTTGTCGTGAATACACCGAGGTTGTTAGGCTCAAAGTGATTGGATCTCTTACCCATTAATTTAATTTGATTAAATCGTTCGTTATTAAAGCTTTAAAACGATCACAAAAATAGTGGGAGGGTATAGATAGGTAAACGCCAATCTATCTATATTTAATATTGAATATATGCTAAAACTAGGGTAAGTTCTAAGTTTACAAAAGGAATCAAAATATAATATTTTAATGGAATTAGTTTCTAGTTAAATAGGTTGATTAATGGAATGTCAAAGATAAATTCTAATTGATAGAATTAAACTATATTCTCGTTGGCATTAAAATGACCTTCTAAAGAATAGACTTAAGAAATATGATTTCATTAAGTTCTGGGTCCAACAAATGAATTCACGCTACATGTCACTCGCCTCTATATGGGGCAACTTGAAGATATAGGATATTCGACGTATGTTTCTCCCTACAACTTGTTGAGCTACACTCAAGGTTGTATGGAAAAACAATTTCGATCTGCAGAGTTCGAGAATTCGATCAAATTGTTTGAGTCGAATACGAGTGCATGAATGGTGCAAGGCTATGTATCCCAACCGGATCTAGAGACAAGCAACTTGTTGAGCTACACTCAAGGTTGCAAAGCTCAGGCGTTTGGATACATGAGATGCTTGCATAGCTATTCATTTATGTTGGGCTATTTAATATTTAAATGTGATTTAGAAAAAGAAGAAGGTACTCCGGAAAGTCAATCGAGTTAAATAGTTTAATTTATCATTAGTAAAGGCATAAGTCACAACAACAACAAAACTACTTGCATAGCGCTTTTTTTTAAACTTGGATAGCGCTTTCAAGCGCTATCCAAGCTACCGCTATGGTATCTTGGATAGTGCTTTTATAAGCGCTATCTAAGTGGTTTACTAAGATAACGCTTTACTATCTTAGTGCTTTTAGAAGCGATATTCAAGATTACTCGAGAAATTTTGATTTTGACTTTACATAGCACTTTCTAAGCGCTATACGAGGGTATTGTAGGAGAATGATGCCCTCCAGGCTATTTATCTCTGTGTGAATAGTACAAACGTCTTGTTCGAAATAACAGTAAGCTGTTTGGTAATGATTTATCTAAGTTATATTATAATGTAGTTAACATTAGACATTAACTTAGGTAAAGTCCTGAGACTTTATGCAAGGTCAAACAGATATCGAGATGAGTATCTCGATCATGGAGAAATGTTTGACTGTCTGAAGCATAAGTCTGAAAGGGTTCGTGGTCGTAGATGTTTCGAGACAAGGATATCGAAACATCAGATAGACCATTGTGTCTTAGTCTTCACCGTCAAGCGGTGGCGATGATCTCATGATCTTTCGACTTGGCGAAGTCGGGACGAGACACAGGTGCTCATTAGAGAATGAGTTCACTGAACGATCCACAAGAGTTATCATATGGTTACATTGACCAATCTGTCAATGATAACTCTTAGTGATGATAGGCAAGTTGGTCTTTTGACTTGAGTTCATTTGACGAACCTGTGCGTGAATGGTGCCACTTAGATCAACTGACCTAGCTTCGAGGCAAGGCCTGTCGAAAGGTCTTTTGATTGGGTGTCACTTGAAACGTACGAGGCGAGTAATGACCAAGAGAGGATTCGTCTCTCCCAGTCAATGGGAGTTAGTGTCGTAGAGTTAGTTCGGTCTTTAGTATAATCTCTGCGCAGAGTATGTTGGAAGAAGTCCAACATTAATTGACTAAAGATCGATAGAAACTAACCGGAGTCAAGTTATTGGGGTTGACAGTTTGACCATACCCTAGACTTGATCTACACGACATAGTTAAGACGAAAAGACTATAACTGCGGAATTCATCATGGACACAGTCAGAGTGGTCCCGACAAGACTCATGTCAATGAGTCAACCACATAATGATGATTCCTGAAGCAGGGACGGCAACCACTGCTCGTGGTCACTGCCGTATAGGGCTTCGAGCCCAACATGTTGTAAGGGTCAGGCTGTAGGGTCTCACACAGAGTGTGACCTTCGTCTAGTAATAGGTAGAAATTAGTTAGGGAGAATATTTTGCATTTTGATGCAAGGGATGGAATAATTGCATTTGATGCAATATGATAATTTAAGCTTAGATAGGGACTATTTTGTATTTGATGCAAAAGTGATTAAATGTGTTTTAAATTGTTTGAAACAATATTTAATAATATTAAACGCAAGGAAAAGTTCACGGGTAAGACGGGAATGTCCCGGTCTAAACCCAGCTTCGAACGGTGTCTAAATCAGACACCAAATGCTCAAGTTAGAGCCAAAACAGCCAAAAGAAGCCTAAATGGGTCAGCCCAACTTGTTGGTCTAAACCCTGCTTGGAAATAGACGCGGGCGCCCGCTAGGAGCGGGCGCAGGCCCGCGCCCGCTTCAGCCGCAGCGAGCGCCCGCTGGAGAACGGGCGCAGGCCCACGCCCGCTTTCCAGCGGGCGCGGGCGCCTGTACGCCCGCTGGGCGCGTGCGCCGCACGCGCCCAGCCAGGCGCGTGCGCTGCACGCGCCTGGAGCACTGCAGGCTGCACGCAGCCCTAGGGCTGTGTGCTTTTGCGGCGGCTGGGTTTGTGCTTTTGGTAGGGTTCTTGGCTGATCTTTGAACGGTCAATTGGAGGGTCAAACGACCTCCGATTGACGAACGGTTTTTTCCTATGCGTTCACCGTTGAACGCCCTTCGTATTGATAGGTTGTATCAATCACGAAGCTCAACGGTGAGTGAGTTAAAATTCACGGAAGTTTGCACTTTGTGAAGTGCAAACTAACTTTTTTTTAATTAACTCAATTATTAGTCCCACATCGGATTTTGATTAAAGGGGAGAGTCCGCCGCCTATATAAATATGGGTCTGCTCTCCTCCTCAAAACTCGTCCCAAGCTCTAGATCTGAGCGGCTCTCGTAAATGTTGGAGCACGCTCGGATCTAAGCGTAAATTAATATTTCTTCTATCTCCCTAAATTTCTACCTTGCTCCTGAGGGCTCTAGCAAAGCCGCAAAGGAGTTCGGATTCAGATTCGAAATCTAGGCGGAGGTTTCACTCGCGTGAAACTTTCTTCGGCGGTTGGTTGGCTCGGCGACATGGGATTGACCGCCTCGGGATGCGGAGCGGTTCGAGGAGCGGTTCGAGGAGCGGTTCAAGGAGCGGCTCGGCGTGGGACGGGGAGCTGCTCGGAAGACGGTGCGGAACATCTCGCCTGCTCCAGGGTTGAGATTCCGGGTATGTGTTTTATTAAGTATTAGTTTAATTTAATCGCAGTAAGTTAGATCCTTCTTGGGATTGTCAGACCCATCCCAAGTCGGCATAGATCTTGGCTAAGGGTCTTGGACCTTAGGGCTAAGTTAAAATTGTTTTAACTGCATGTTAATTAGATTAACAAGTTTTTCTTCCGCTGCAATTGTTTTTCTGTCTATGTTCCGTCCGACTTAGGACGGGACTAGAGTTTTTGTGCCCTAAGGGTCCCGCGAAAACCCTTCAGGTACCACTACCATAACGCTTTCTAAAGCGCTATTGTAGTAAATTACTTCGATAACACCAGAATTCTTTTCTCTCCATTAGTCTCAGAACCCTCTACGGCCCACACTGCCTACTCTTTTCTTTTCCTCATCATCCTTCATCAAAAGGCAGTAATCAGCGACCTCCCTAAACTTGGGCACTCTCCCCAAGTCAATATATGAGTCAAAAGTAAACAAAAACAGCCAACATATTTAGCTAGTACTCCAGCACAAATGACTGAAAGTTCACATATATACGAGCCCATTATTCCCTGAACAAAACATGGGAATTGCATTGAGACGTGCTCAAAATAGTCATTAAATTACACAGGGGTAAACGTATGTACAACACTGATGGTATCACTATGGATGACATAACAACCTCTGTAGTTACAATTGAACAGAATGTGGTCCAAAGCTTGGGAGACACCACAGAATACTATCCTCGCTGAGGCTCTGCCAACAAACCATATAGTTTGGATTCAAACTGGAATAAAACCGCATTTAACTACGAAATGTTTTCGGGCTTGTACATGTTTTCACCTGGAACAAAGATTAAAATTAGAAAATAATTATTTGGGCAAAATGTGAAGTTAAAAGATAAAGATGAACATTATAATGATAAATACTACTATTACGTGAGTAGTCTGAACTTGAAAACAAAAAAAAAAGTGAAAAATGAGGGAGCGATATACTTCATGCTGGACTACAGCCTCTCCTAAATACTTATCAAATAAATATAACTAATGAAAAGATAAGCAATATCCATTGTGTCGAGTAGCATGTGATAGTATAGTGTTCTAGTAGTAAGCTATGCACTCTTACACAAATCGTGCTATTTAGCAGTTATACAATTGATGATTAAATTAATGAGAAATCAAAATCTGAGAAAAGATGTCAGTAGAAGAAATTTCAAAGTCATTGCAGGCTCACACGGTCGGCTAATCATGAATATTTTTGAGTACCAGTCTGTCCTTACTGAGATTTCTCTTTAAAATATTTCATACAAGATTTAATTAGCTGAAGTGGACACCAATGTCTAAATCCAGTGAACACCATAACACAAATCTGTTCTTATGTTGGCTCAAAGTTTGATTGCAATATGAAGTAGTGTATAAATAGTAGTCCAGATGAGAATCAGTAGTGTAAAAATACATGATCAGCGAATCTCTTTCTTATCTGCTGAGCAAGAATAACAGCATCTAACGGTAAAGCAACTAGTGTTATATAAGAAAAACAACCCATATAAAGCACTTCAGTATATATTTAAAAATAACTTGAGACACAGAAATGAAGCTGCTACTTGGGAATGATATAAGCTGATACCTGCAGATATAGTATTTATTGTCGACGAGAAGCCACATGATGTATTTACCAGGATACGAGGAGGTTATCCCAAGGGAGGGCACGCCGATCCCAAAGGACCCGTCAAAGAGGGGGAATCTGAGAATCATGTTCAACATCAAGTTTCCGACAAGGCTGGCAGCAGAGCAGCAGACATGATTATCTCTATTGAGTACAACAATGTCCAAAAGATATAGTGTGTAAATAATAGGACTAAAATCTAATGCATCTGACGGCTTTTGAGCCACAACACACTCATAATATCGAAACCTTGAAGCAGAGATATAGGAGTCAACTTGCTGGTGGTAAGGGCAATCAACACTTAAGAATAATGAGCTTCGTAACATTGTCCTCCACTCCACTCATTTAAATTATTAAGTCATACTCGAGCTCAATTTTGAGCTCAGGTATGAATCAAGCAGAGAAGATTAATTTAGTTAAGCTTAATTGAACTTGCCCAAATATTAAACAGATATATACACAAACATATATTTGCTAGTTCATGGTCACTTATTCAAGTTCTAGTTAAGACCAAGCTTAATTTTGAGCTCAAGTATTCTGCTAAAAGGGCACAAGTTACAAGAATATCGACTCCTCAAGTTTAATTTAGCTCAGTCAAATGAACAGAGGAATAAATATATGAAATTATAGACATGTATTTTCATTTAAGTTAGCCTGATCTTATTCGCTAACTTTATTAGTTAATTCTGGTTGTAATTCATCATTTTTAAAACCTCCTTCCATCTTAGTGGTTCCACCATTAACCCAGCTAACTAGCCATCAACTTGATGTGAACCATATATTAATTAGTTAATTTTGTGTAAGATAAGAGTGCATTTCTCCTCCTCCTTTTTTAAATGTTTTCAGTATCCTTCCACCTGCAATTGGAACTTTTGTTTACATCCAACCGAACACATGTATTAAAATTACATGAAATTTTTAAAACTATATCAAATAATGAAAGTTGAGTTGAAGCACATGATTCATAATTCCATGAACTGGAGAAAATAAATGAAGGATCCATTGCAAAGAATGCAGGAGGTCAACTCAAAAATCAAGGTTTGTTGAAATTTACACGAATCATTAATCTTTGCTAAAAACTCTTTCATTGGAAACTAAACAAGCAGATTGTAACTATGACTCATCCATAACAGTTAACATGACAAAATGTTTTACTTCAGGAAACAAATGTTAATATATCCAATTACACCACTATGCCAAACCACATGGAAAACACTAGATTGACACCCACCTAGACAGTCAAGGGTCATGTGTACTTAATTAACTAGCCAGACCAAGGCAGACTCATATGGCTACATATGCTACCTGTCAATTTCCCAACCGTTAGGCGTCAACAAAGCATTAAAGGAGGCAGGTCACAAACAAGCTTAAGATGGTATAGCTTAAGATGGTATAACACCATGAATATGCTTCTCGGCTTTTCAACATAGTCAAATTCTTAACAAGCAAATCCTGGTCAGTTAGGAACCAAACCATAAAGTCATTAAAAGTAAACATAGAATTGATGATACAAGGTAACAATTAATTACTTACAGACTTAATAGATTCTTGCTGGAGTTGCCTCCATCTTGCATCGGACTGTAATCACTCCTGCATCTCATTATATAGAATTTCCATGCGTGCTTCATGCTCCACAGTGCATTTTTCGAGCAGACCACGAACCCTACGGTTCTGGAAACAAGAAAATGATAGAATTCTTTATGATGTAAATGAAACATTGGATGATTAAAAAACAACCAAGCAGATCCACACAATCTTGAGGGAGTTCTACTAAGTTTAAGGAAAAAAACTCAGTTTACATAACTGGATATGAAGATAATGCCACGCAGGATCTGAATCGGATTCCAACTCTAATCTTTTGATATCAGGACTTCAGGTCCAAACACTTCACATTTCATAAGTGAGTCCAGCTCAACTTATTATTGCCTCGTTCCACTTTATTTGGCTAAATCTCTACGTTTGCTTCAGGAAACGGAGATTGGAACGATATCCAGGGTAAAATGAAATGTGAGTAATTTTCGACAAGTGTGTTTTATCCAAATACCTCCCCATGTACGTACATTATTCAATTTATTCCAGATTCATCTCTTCTAGAGGTTGTGGAAAGGGAGAGGATATGGAGATGAGCTCACTTTCCTGTGGTGGAATTGCTTTACGACATCCAGGAGTTATTTCTCGCTTTGGAGCCTCATGGTATATCCTCTCATCCATTGAGGATATCCACTTCTTCTACTAGTGGATTACATCCATTATATTTGGTATGTCAATCCTAGCTGGAATTTTAGTAGCAGGAATGTGTGAATTTGACAATATTTATATTGTCAGTAACTATGTCTTATAACCGTTTAACAGTTTCATAAGTGTGGATCTTCAGGATCTCATCACAATTTATGATAATCAGATCATAGGCATTAATTATTTAATTGATTAGTTGAGCTTCAGGCTCATGGATGATTATAGTATTTCTGTTGAACCTAATATTGGGGAATTAAAGATGTGTGAGATCTTCAGGATCTCATCGAATCTTTAAAGGAGGGCCCATCAATGCATATCTTAGGAGAAGAGATTTTTTAATGCTTCCCCCGTTTAGAGTGCTTTTTGATGGTTTAAAGTGGTGATGTGGGGATGTATACTCATCATGGCACAATCTGTAAGATGTGCTCTAAACGCTTCCCCCGTTAGGGGTTATCGAAAACTATTTATATGAGTTGATCAGGCCCAGATAAATAGATTCTAAAGAAGTGTTTTGATGGTCTGCATTGTAATTGCATGTCCCCATGTAGTACTAGTGTTATCCAATTTTCCCGACTTTGCTTTGAAAAAGCGGAACTGCGGTTTGGATAATAGGTTTGATAATGACCATTTTAGAGGATACATGGATGTGTACTCTAAGCTACATCATCAGCCATATGTATGGAGTGGGTCAGTCCACTTTTATCCCTCAAATACTCTCAAGAGACCTAAAAAATCTCATTATCCTAATGATGATAGTATATCATCTTAAATTCGTTTGAGGAAGAGAGGAGAGTCAATGTCCACGTGAATGGAGATGATCTCGTAATCATTTTTCCCTTTTGAATGTGACAATGAAAGTTTCACTCTTTTTAAAGAATCTTCGGGTTCGTCCGGTTAATGATGTTTTGCATCATCAATCTAGGGTGACATCATTCCAAAGTTGGTCGATTCTGGACACTTCTGATGTTCGAAATTAATTCCTCTTTTCAAATTTATGTGGGACTTTTGAAAGTCCATTAACATGCTCAAGATAATTTTGTCCGGTAATTGGTGAACTTGTTCAAACTGTGAAGGATTACATCTTCACATTGACTATTATGCGGATCATTATGGGACAAAGCTTCAGGCTTCATTGATTTATTGAGTCATTAGGGAATTCATTTTGACGAATATCCATCAAAAATTTATAAGTTTCAGAGAGTAAATGTCATCCTCATTTTAGGAGTATTCAGGATAAAAAATCATTCACATACAGTAAAATAAAATGCATAAAAAGCATGAAATTCATCAATAAGAAATATTGTGATAATGCATTTAAACACATATATACTGCAAGAAATTACTTTTGATAATTATGTTATGGCAACAAGTTTTATAGTGTGATGTGTGCTCAAGGAATAGCGAGGTAGACAAATGCTAGTTTTGTACCAATATTTTATATTGAACTAGCGTTGTCAGTTGGATGTATGTTATGAGTTGTCAGAAGAAGTTCTTTGTATTTGATCTGTCATTAGTAGGCAGACAAGCATCTCAAAGTATTTTGTGAAGTTTCATTCACAGTTTGTTGCATCAGAATCGCGTCTTTCTCGTGGAAAGAAGTGTAAGTCATTTCTAACATACGCGTCTGAGGGACATCCTCACCATGACGCTACAGGCGTGGGGTGAAGTATAATAGTACTGAATTAAATTCAACAATGGACTTGAAGTTCGGGTGTCTCATAAATTCTCTTACTCATAACGGTCTTTTGGAAGTATTTCATCTTTATGATGTTTATACATTTCATCCAAGGCCACCCGTACTGTTGTTTAGGTCCTCAACAGTGAGGTAATTTGATTTCAGAGGTTTGTCCATGTGGCGGTGGATGGATTTTGCTATTGCTATTCATCTTCGAACTTTGTCACATCTTCCCTTTCCCTAATTTGTATAAGACCTTGTTTTTATTCTTCCACTTTTCCACTCAACATTTATTTCGTTATATAGCATTAGACTTTTGAATGTCCATTTAATTACTCAAGTATGGCTTTAATGCCATTTTTCTTTCTCTTGAGTATGCTATACAAACATTAAGGATTTCATTTAAACGAATATCCTTTGAAACTTTGTAAGTTTCTTTAGGTATTTGTAGGAGAAGATACATAGGTCAGTTGAGCAATTACGTGGGTGCGAATATATTTCTCACTTAAGTCACGACTTCGGGCGTGGTCTTTATTATATGCAAGGTCAGATATAAGAATACTGCCTTGCAGTGAGATAACTCTTAAAGAGTTAGCGGTGTTATGCCATCCTGGTTAGGTGTCCATATTGGTCCAGTTAGACCCTAGATTTTCAGGATCTATTTACTTCATGTTGCTCATCTTTACGATGGCATAAGTGATTGTTCGCATGATCCCAACGTTTTATTATTTTTGGGAATAAGGGGTATTATCGTATTATTTGAACTTCAGGTTCAATTTTGCCATTTTGAACAATTATATGTATGCCATACACATAGTTATAATTAGCTCTATGAACACATATGCATGGAATAAGTTCATCACATGCATAATCATAGAGACATAAGGAAATTTGTGTGGATCGGCTAGTTACCCTCAAGCAAAATACAAAGTCCAAAAGTCCATAGTTACAGTCCATACATAAAAATAGGATATGTACAATTTCGAAAACCTACGAAGGTTCCTTAAACGACGTTTGCATGGAAGTGCTGCAAATACACCATCCCGTCCGTATGGAAAGCAACGCCGGTCTCTGGTCTTGTACATTTTCATTTATTCCTCACTACATTTTTCACTCAAAATAAAATAAATGCAGGAAAAATAAACAGAGTGTGAAAAACCTAGCCGATCCAAAAAGCCACAGATTTCCATCACATTCATTTATATTTACATCACAGGCAGTTATCAACAACCACGCAGTTATAATGTATCACATATTAATGTAAACATCATAGGCATGTAGTATGTATAATCGTAAAGAAATTCATACTATGTGCAATGAAAATATGCAACATCACAGGCATTTATAATGGAATAAAATATCTTTGTTTAATAATTTTGGACCACTGGTCAACGTCATACACCGTTAGGGTAGTTAACTAACGGCAGAGCAGTCGCATGATCTTCCTAATTATTAAACGTTTAATAATCAAACAATCCAAAGATGCGATGATTTATAATGCATGAAATTAATCATGATTTAAAGAAGAAAAATCTTAATTAAATCTGAAAATAATTTGTAAAAACAAAATTTTTGTGGGAAACCCCTAGTTAGGGTTTTTGGAGGCGATCAGTAGTGCGGGCCTGTGCGGGCAGCTAGGGTTTGTGTCGCGGGGGCCGTCGCTTCGAGCGGCTAGGGTTTACGCCGTGGGGTGGTGCTACTTCGGGCGGCTAGGCGACGTCGGCTGCCGCTTCGGGCGGCTGCGCAGGCTGCCGCCCGGGGCATCAAATTTTTATTATATTATATTAGAGGAATAGATGCATATCAGTTCATGTCAAGGATATCTTAGAATCAAGTTTTAGGAAATAACCTTTTTTTTATTAAATGGCAATGAACCTTTTAGTGTTTAATAAAATGACTTAAAGTTATAATATTTCTTCTTTCGCTTATTTTTTAAAGGTAAACATTTTGGCCATTTTATGTCAAAGAAATACATGCACAATACTTCATATCCATGCACATTTTTGAACTATGTTTCATCCAATATGTGGTCGTGATTATGATCAAGATTATTTAAAATTGAAATAATATTTTTTGCCATATGTTTTTATGGAAATCTTTTGTAGTCATATTTTGTCAATAAACTTATGCATAATAATTTGTGTCCATGGATATGTCAGAACCAAGTTTTGTGCGACTTGTATTAATGTTTAATATGATGATATAATTAAATTCGAATAATGTATTTTCTTTGTCATGTCCGAGACATACTTGCATAACAATTATTGTTTATGGATATTTAAAATAGGTTGTGTGCAACTTATGTTAGGATTAATAAGATATTTACGTTCAATGAAATCTTTAAAAACAAAAATAAAAGAAAGAAGCCAATGCCATAAAGGAGAAAACTAAGAAAGTGATTCATCCTTCATCGGACAGATGAGTAATAAAGCAGAAGCCATAAGAAAAGTAATAAAGCAGAAGCCATTTCACTCACTTGACAATGCCATGATTTGCAAGGGGTTTTTATTAGCAAATGAGTGAAATGGCTGTATTGATTATGGAATGAAACACGAGCGCGAGACAGAGTACTGTAAAAGAGATATCTTACTTTTATATTTTTGCATTTTATAGAACGTAAAAGTCTTCTGCTTCCTTTTCAGTGTATTACCACATATATTAAATTATTATTCTATAGCTACTCGACGCGTTGTGTGTTTATTTTTGCAAAAAGAATTAAAATTATTACTTTGAAAAGAAATAATTTAATTAAAATTCAAATATTCATCTAGTGATAAATAATGCATTCCATCAAAAACATATATATTTCCAAAATTTTGTCGTTTATCTTTAGTGACATGGTATAAGTGGTCTAAATACTATATATGATGGAAAACGTGTGATCCATACCAATATAGGTCCCTTAATCAAGTGAATAGAATTTAAAATAAATATTGCAATTAGAAGAACTCATTCCCTTACACATGAAGGGTCCTAACTTTTCATATTTTCATAAAATAATAAAATATTATTGTTTACGATGATATCTTCATGCATCCAATCAAAAACTCAAGCATGGGAAAAAGACGATGGCATTCTATCCAACTTCATTAATATTGTTTCAAAATATTAATATTTTCGTCTTCATCCCTTCTCATTCATGTCTATAAGAAGATTTAGACTCCTCTTTTCTTTCCTCAAACAAACTATAATCTCTTCTACATCTTCCATTCCTCTTCTAATTTTGAAAAAAGAGGAAGAAAAAATGGCAATGTCCACGAGCAACCTAACAATTATCGAAATAGGTCAATATAATGGAAAAATAACATTCTTTGTTATGATGGCATGCATGATCACCGCCATAGAAGGTGCCATCTTTGGCTACGCTATTGGAATTACTGGTCTAAGTTCTCAACTTGCTCTCATTTATTCAATTTCCTTTTCTTCATTTCATAGTAGTAGTAAGATTCATGCATCACTGTAAAAATTTTATTTTAAGTCTTAAGGTGGTATAATATCAATGGATCCATTCTTGGAAAAGTTCTTCCAGCCAATACATGGAAGAATGAAGAATGCAACTGCAAAAAACTTTGGCAACTACTGTAGGTCTGATAGCCATCTACTCGTCATCTTCATAACGTCTTAGTACATTGTTGCTGCATTTGCTTCTTTAATAGCAGCACCAATTACGATAAGCATGGACGTCGGATAATGATGATGATCGGAGGCATAACATCATTGGCTGGTGCAGTAATGAGAGGAGTAGCGGGCTACATATGGATGCTCATTTTGGGTCGGGTTCTCCAAGGGGTTGGGGTAGGGATTTCCAACCAAGTAATTCGTTAAGTATCGTTTGTTAATTAATTAATGCATGCCTCCAAAGTTTGCAAGTTATGATTAACATGTGAATATTTGATGTGCTTGTAATAAATCTAGCTACAAGTGGAGATTGTATAATAACCACGCTTGGATGTAGTGATAGCAATGCATAAGGAAAAGGCTAATTATGGAAAATAATATAACAATAAAATGTAATTAAGCCCTACACATGTTCGGATTCAAGTCCATTGGGTCCACATGCATGTCCAAAGTTTAGTTTGTTTAGTAGCTAAATTAATTAAAAATTTATGTGTTACTTTGACGTGTTTCGGAAAAACACCAAGCACTTTGAAATTAAAGTTAACTAATCCAACATGGTATTTATCAAAGTTATAAGGTAGTTTTGTGAAACGGTGATGAAATGTTTAGAATATTTGATTTTAACTTTTAGGTAGTTTCTTTCAAAAGCATAAGGTCCTAAAATGCAGCCTTTATTTGCTCCTAGAGACCAGTGCCATTGTACGATTTGATTTACTAATAAATTGCAATACAAATTGATGTAGTTGGAGACTTAAAGATGTAAAATGATATATATGTTACTCTAGCTACTACTGTTATTAAAGTAGTAGTAGAACATGCATAAGTCAAATTGACCTAGCCAACATCTTTAATATTTTTTTCCTAGTTTTAGCAATCTACATGACAAATAGCTTCATCAAATCAATCACCTCTTGAACCCACTATAAAATACTGAAAAGGTTGTGCATGGGTTCACCTCATATACCCATTATAAACTATTGAATAGGTTGTGTCAATCTTGCAAAAAGACTTTCTTTCCACCTAGGACACACGTCTCTGGAGAATCCTAACAACTAGCATTAATTATAAAAATAGGATGTGCCACAAAAAGAAATTCTTTCCACCTTGGACACACATCTCAAGAGAATCCTATCAACTAGCATTAATTCTGAGAATATGACATTCTTTCGACCTTGGACACATCTCAAGTGAATCCTAACAATTCACATTAATTATAAAAATAGAATGGGCCAAATATGACTCTACCTCCACACATATCAAGGTGGATACTGCCAAAATGTACCAGAATTGTCACTCCCCAACCAGGTTTGACCTCTGACTTTCCTACGTATGTCCTTTTCCTTTTAAGAAACAAACGAACAATTACATTTAATTGGTGTCCTCTTCCTCTCAACAAAACCAAACAAACAAACAACTACACTTAATTTGTGGCATTTTCCTCTTCTTTGTTTTTATTGATAATTTTGCAATAAATAATCAATCCTGCTTAACTATTTGCTGCAGGCAGATCCCGTCTACCCCTCAGAGATGTCACTCCCCGTCCATAGGGGAGCATTCGGCGTCGCATCCCTGTTCTGCCAAGGCATGGGCTTCATTCTTGCCAACCTCATCAATTTCGTCCCCTCGCGTCTCGTGGGCCGCCATGCTTGGCGCCTTGCAATTGCCTTCACAGCAGCCCCCGCATCGTTCCTTATCCTCGGTGCTGCCTTCCTGCCCGAAACTCCAACGGCCCTTATCCAACGGGGCACCCTCCAAAAAGCCGTAGGTACGCTCCAAGTGGCACTGCCGGCGTCCTCACGGAGCTCAATGATGCAGTCGGTGGGGCTTCTTCCGACCAACATCACTCGGCTATGTCGTTCGGCGGCTGGTATCAATCGATAATCAGACGCAAGTTTTGGCCTCTGCTCATAACGACAATCGCCATCTAGTCCTTCTATCAACTAGCATTAATTCTGAGAATAGGACATTCTTTCCACCTTGGACACATCTCAAGTGAATCCTAACAACTCGCATTAATTATAAAAATAGAATGGGCCAAATATGACTCTACCTCCACCCATATCAAGGTGGATACTGCCAAAATGTACCAGAATTGTCACTCCCCAACCAGGTTCGACCTCTGACTTTCCTACGTATGTCCTTTTCCTTTTAAGAAACAAACGAACAATTACATTTAATTGGTGTCCTCTTCCTCTCAACAAAACCAAACAAACAAACAACTACACTTAATTTGTGGCATTTTCCTCTTCTTTGTTTTTACTGATAATTTCGCAATAAATAATCAATTCTCCTTAACTAATTGCTACAGGCAGTTCCCCTCTACCACTCAGAGAAGTCACTCCCCGTCCATAGGGGAGCATTCGGCGTCGCGTTTTGCTTCTGCCAAGGTCTGGGCTTCATTCTTGCCATCCTCATCATTTTCGTCTCCCCGAGGCTCGTGGGCCACCATGCATGGCGCCTTGCAATTGCGTTAGTAGCAGCCACCGCATCGTTCCTTATCCTCGGTGCTGCCTTCCTCCCCGAAACTCCAACGGCCCTCATCCAACGGGGCACCTGTTGTTTTTTGTGATTCAAATCAAATGCACAGTTTTTCCCAGGCTGCTCGGTCGAGCAGCAGGCTGCTCAGTCGAGCAACAAGTCACTCGGACCGAGTAGGCCGTCGCCTCAAAAAACAGAGAGCTGGGATGTTTTGCCTCGAAGAGGCTACTGTCATACTCGGCCCGAGTAGCTTGTCTACTCGACCGAGTGGACTTGACTCGACCTTGGAGCACGACCGAGTCTATCGAGACGGATATGCTCGCTTCTCCGTGCTTGACCGAGCAGGCGGTTGACTCGGTCGAGCTACTTGGTCCGGCGCGCAGCATTCGACGGCATGGATGTTTTTTCTCTCCGTTCGTTTGGGTTTATACTTAACCTATTGATGTTTTAGATTAGGTTAAGCCGTCATCTTGAGTTGGTAAGCCTCCATTGATTTTTATAAGCCTCTTGCTACCCCATTGGAGATTGGAGAGAGTTTAAGGGTTTGTGTTCTTGAGAGAAATGTTTGATTTTTCCTTCTCTTCTTCTTCCATTGATTTCTTTCTCTTGAGTGGATTCGTGAGGGCTTGTTCCGTTGACAGGTTATTACTCATGCGTGAGGGAGCGTTTTGTAACCCTAATTGTTTGGATCTCTATACTAGTGGAATCGTCTCGGATTGGATTGTTGTATGTAGGTTGTTTACAACCGAACCAGGGTAAATTCTTTTGTGTCTGTGATTGATTTATTTGTTGCTGTGAATCATTTGCTGCTTTCTATTGCAAGGTCATTTGGAAATTTTTTTGGGTCTTTGAGATTAGATTTTTGCTAGCCCAGTATTCCTGATCAGTTTATTAGGGTTGGTTTCCGCATTGATCTCAAGGCATTCTGATTTTCCTCCCAACAAGTGGTATCAGAGCTTGTGGTTTTATGGCAAAGGAAGTTAGTGGCGAAGGATAGATGGTGTCTTTGGCAACTTTGAACATTGAGAAGTTCACCAGTCGGAATGATTTTCAGATTTGGCAGACAAAGGTGAAGAATGTTCTTAAGCAGATGGGGTGTTACCAGACCGTATTTGATGTCTCGAATATCAATAAGGAGGTGACTTCATCCGCTAAGCAGAGATGGAAAGGAAGGCGTACAACGCAATTCAGTTGTCGTTATCAGATAATGTTCTGAGGAAAGTCCTGGATGAGGCGACGACATTTGATACGTGGAAGAAGCTTGAGAGACTCTATATGAAGAAGTCTTTCACGAGTCGCCTATATGTGCTTCAGCAGCTATATACTCTCAAGATGAAGTCTGGTTCAGCGGTAAAGGATCACATGGATGAATTGAACAGGATTGTGCTAGAGTTGCGTGGTATGGATGTGAAGATTAAAGATGAGCAGCAAGCGGTTATCTTGTTGTGTTCATTGCCTGAAGAGTATAATCAGTTTGTTCGGTCCATGATTTACAACCGGACTTCTCTCACCGTGGAAGAGGTGAGCGGCGTTTCACACGAAGAAACTATGTGACAATGTTCAAGGTAGAGATCATGTGAGTAACCGTGAGGAGGCATTGCATGTGAGGGGTCGACAGGAAAGGAGAGGAGGCTTCAGGAAGAATTATGTCAGCTCCAAGTCGAGACACTCGCATGACAGATTTGAAAACATCATATACTATAATTGCCACAAGAAGGGTCATTATTCGAATCATTGTCCTATCAAGAATAGGAAGAAAGGAAAGGAAACCGAGAAGGATTCCGGTTCGGCATCTTTGGGTATTGATGGTGAGCAGGTTCATGATGAAGGTATAGAGATACCAAGTTTTTTGCTGCGAGGATTATAGGTGATGCCAGTATGGCATGGCTCATGGATAGTGGATGCTCGTATCATATGACTCCTCATAGGAGTTGGTTCACGACATACCGTTCCAAGCAAGATGGAGGCTCAATCCTCAAGTGGAACAATGCAGTGTGTAGAACTGCGGGTATTGGAACCGTTCAGATAAAGATGCATGACGGCATAGTGCGTACACTTGCCGATGTGAGGCATGTCCCGGATTTGCAGAAGAGCCTAATCTCCATAGGAGTTTTAAACAATACCGGATGTAAGTCGGTCTTTGAAAAAGACCAACTTCGTGTGTTGAAAGGTGCTATGGTTGTGATGAAGGGAGGGAAGGTTGGAAACCTATATGCCCTTCAAGGTACCACAGTTGAAGTGAAGCAGACGTAAGCACTACGAGCGTAGTTTCTGGAGATTCAGCCAAGTTATGTCATTATCTTTTGGATCATCCAGGTGACAAAACGCTTGATGTACTCCGAAGAAGAAAGTTGATTGAAGCCTCGAATAAGAGTGTAGAATTCTGCGAATCCTCTGTGTACGGTAAGAAGACAAAGATGCAGTTTAACACGGGGAAGCATACTAGCAAAGGACCACTTGACTATGTACACACCGATGTGTGGGGACCGTGCCCAGATCCGTCAAGATGGGGAGCTAAGTACTTTGTCTTGTTTATTGATGACTACTCTTGCAAAGTTTGTATGTACCTCATGGTGTTAAAACAGCCCGGGGTGGGGGAGGCCCGCCGGCCCGGCCCGGGTTTCGGGCCGGCCCGGCCCGGGCCCGGTGGCCCGTACCCGGGCCGGGCTCTGGCCCGGGCCCGGTCCCCGGGCCGGGCTGGGCCGGGGTACCCAGCCCACGGGCCGGGCCGGCCCGGCCCGGCCCGGGTTTTTTTTAAAATTTGCCTTACACAGGCAAAATTAAGGGGTGGGGGAGCCGGGCCGGCCCGGCCCGGCTGGGCCCGGGCCGCCGGGCCGGGCTGGGCCGATGTTCTCCCCGGCCCGGATTTTCAATGGGCCCGGCCGGGCCCGTGCCATTTTTACACCATGATATGTACCTAATGAAGTCAAAGGACCGAGTAATCCGTCGCCTCAAAAAACAGAGAGCTGGGATGTTTTGCCTCGAAGAGGCTACTGTCATACTCGGCCCGAGTAGCTTGTCTACTCGACCGAGTGGACTTGACTCGACCTTGGAGCACGACCGAGTCGATCGAGTCGGATATGCTCGCTTCTCCGTGCTCGACCGAGCAGGCGGTTGACTCGGTCGAGCTACTTGGGCCGGCGCGCAGCATTCGACGGTCTGGATGTTTT
Organism: Scilla litardierei; assembly: GCA_030789695.1. Taxonomy (NCBI): domain Eukaryota; kingdom Viridiplantae; phylum Streptophyta; class Magnoliopsida; order Asparagales; family Asparagaceae; genus Scilla; species Scilla litardierei. The sequence continues at coordinate 115,271,603 of CM061138.1, forward strand.
TTTCTCTCCGTTCGTTTGGGTTTGTACTTAACCTATCGATGTTTTAGATTAGGTTAAGCTGTCATCTTGAGTTGGTAAGCCTCCATTGATTTTTATAAGCCTCTTGCTACCCCATTGGAGATTGGAGAGAGTTTTAGGGTTTGTATTCTTGAGAGAAAGGTTTGATTTTTCCTTCTCTTCTTCTTCCATTGATTTATTTCTCTTGAGTGGATTTGTGAGGGCTTGTTCCGTTGACAAGTTATTACTCATGCGTGAGGGAGCGTTTTGTAACCCTAATTGTTTGGATCTCTATACTAGTGGAATCGTCTCGGATTGGATTGTGTATGTAGGTTGTTTACAACCGAAGCAGGGTAAATTCTTTTGTGTCTGTGATTGATTTATTTGTTGCTGTGAATCATTTGCTGCTTTCTATTACAAGGTCATTTGGAAAAAAATTTAGGTCTTTGAGATTAGATTTTTGCTAGCCCAGTATTCCTGATCAGTTTATTAGGGTTGGTTTCCGCATTGATCTCAAGGCGTTTCGGATCTTCCTCCCAACAAGTGGTATCAGAGCTTATGGTTTTATTGCAAAGGAAGTTAGTGGCTAAGGAAAGATGGTGTCTTTGGTAACTTTGAACATTGAGAAGTTCACCGGTTGGAATGATTTTCGAATTTGGCAGACAAAGGTGAATAATGTTATTATGCAGACGGGGTGTTACCAGATCGTATTCGATGTCTTGAATATCGATAAGGAGGTGACTGCATCCGCTAAAGCGGATATGTAGAGGAAGTCGTACAATGCAATTCAGTTGTCGTTATCAGATAATGTTCTGAGGAAAGTCCTGGATGAGGCGACGACATTTGAAACGTGGAAGAAGCTTGAGGGAATTTATATGAAGAAGTCTTTCACGAGTCGCCTATATTTGCTTCAGTAGCTGTATACTCTCAAGATGAAGTCTGGTTCAGCGGTAAAGGATCACATGGATGAATTGAACAGGATTGTGCTAGAGTTGCGTGGTATGGATGTGAAGATTAAAGGTGAGCAGAAAGCGGTTATCTTGTTGTGCTCATTGCCTGAAGAGTATAATCAGTTTGTTCGGTCCATGATTTACAACCGGACTACTCTCACCGTGGAAGAGGTGAGCGGCGCTTCACACGAAGCAACTATGTGGCAAGGTTCAAGGTAGAGATCATGTGAGTAACCGTGAGGAGGCATTGCATGTGAGGGGTCGACAGGAAAGGAGAGGAGGCTTCAGGAAGAATAATGTCCACTCCAAGTCGAGACACTCGCAGGACAGATTTGCAAACATCATATACTATAATTGCCACAAGAAGGGTCATTATTCGAATCATTGTCCTATCAAGAATAGGAAGAAAGGAATGGAAACCGAGAAGGATTCCGGTTCGGCATCTTTGGGTATTGATGGTGATCAGGTTCATGATGAATGTATAGAGATACCAAGATTTTTGCTGCGAGGATTATAGGTGATGCCAGTATGGCATGGCTCATGGACAGTGGATGCTCGTATCATATGACTCCTCATAGGAGTTGGTTCACGACATACCGTTTCAAGCAAGATGGAGGCTCAATCCTCATGGGGAATAATGCAGTGTGTAGAACTGCAGGTATTGGAACCGTTCGGATAAAGATGCATGACGGCATAGTGCGTACACTTGCCGATGTGAGGCATGTCTCGGATTTGCAGAAGAGCCTAATCTCCATAGGCGTTTTAGACAATACCGGATGTAAGTCGGTCTTTAAAAAAGACCAACTTCGTGTTTTGAAAGGCGCCATGGTTGTGATGAAGGGAGGGAAGGTTGGAAACCTATATGCTCTTCAAGGTACCACAGTTGAAGTGAAGCAGATGTAAGCACTATGAGCGTAGTTTCTGGAGATTCGGCCAAGTTATGTCATTATCTTTTGGGTCATCCATGTGACAAAAGGCTTGATGTACTCCGAAGAAGAAAGGTGATTGAAGCCTCGAATAAGAGTGTAGAATTCTACGAATCCTCTGTGTACGGTAAGAAGACAAAGCTACAGTTTAACACGGGGAAGCATACTAGCAAAGGACCACTTGACTATGTACACACCGATGTGTGGGGACCGTGCCCAGAGCCATCAAGAGGGGGAGCTAAGTACTTTGTCTTGTTTATTGATAACTACTCTTGCAAAGTTTGGATGTACCTAATGAAGTCAAAGGACCAAACTTTTGATATGTTTCGAGAGTGGAAGACCATGGTGGAGAAGCAAACCGGAAGGCATGTGAAGGTGCTTAGATCTGACAATGGAGGTGAGTTTACTTCGAGGGAGTTTAGAAATTTCTGGAAACTCCATGGGATCCGCAGACACATTAGCACATCGGGTGATCCACAGTCAAATGGTGTGGTGGAGTGGATGAATATGACATTGTTGGAGAGAGTGCAGTGTTTGAGGCACTCCGCCGGTTTGGGGAAGGAATTCTAGGGAGAGATACTCTCGACTGATGTGCACATTGTGAACATAGTTCCTTAGTAGCGATTGGCTACAAGATCCCTGAGGAGATGTGGAGTGGTGAAGCTGGTGATTATTCGTACTTGCGCATTATGGGTTATCCGGCATATGTGCATGAGTGAGGCGACAAGTTGGATCCAAGAGCAAAGAAGTGTGTCTTTCTTGGATATGGCCACGGAGTCAAGGGATATCGTTTGTGAGATCCAGAGGGTCAGAAAGCAATAGTGAGCCAACATGTCACTTTGGATGAGGATGCAATGCTCAGGGCAGAGCATTCTCACTCAAAAGGGGACATGTCCGCAGAGGTGATTTCATCGGAGAGGGTTAGTCTTCCGGTCCAGTCCACTCAGCGACCAGGCAAAGAGTTGATGGTCGATGCTCCAGTTGAAGGAGATGATGAGGTCCATGCTGAGGACCATGTTCAGACACCCGGTACATCTCAGGTACGCGTTGACACTTATGCAGGTGATGATAGAACGCGGAGATCGAAGAGGGTGAAGAAAGCACCCGAAAGATTACGTTCATGGGATTATGCCTGGTACTCTTTCGATGATATGGCGTCTTATACACTTAACCTAGAGCACAAGGAGCCAGCGACATATGGTGGAGCCATAGTCTCAGGAGATGCCGCTCAGTGGCAAGGAGCTATGGAGGAGGAGATGGAGTCCCTTCACCGGAACGACAATTGGGATTTGGTGCCGTTACCTAGCAAGAAGTGTGCTATAGGTTGTCGTTGGATATACAAGGTCAAGGAAAGTTCAAATCAAGATGGGAACAATGTCAGGTACATGGCAAGGTTGGTTGCCAAGGGATTTGAACAACGGAAGGATGAAGACTACAACAAAATATTTTCACCGATGGTGCGACACACATCCATTTGTGTGTTATTGGCGCTAGTTTCTAGCAAGGACATGGAGTTGGAGCAACTCGATGTGAAGACCGTCTTTCTGCATGGAGACCTTGATGAGGAAATTTATATGCAGCAGCCTGAGAGGTTCAAAGTTGAAGAGAAACAGACCTTGGTATGTAGGATGCAGGCTGAAGAAATCGTTGTACGGGTTGAAGCAGTAACCCAGGCAGTGGTACAAGCTAGGGGTGGCAAAATAGACCCGACCCGACCCGACCCGACCCGAACCCGGCCTCTTGGGTCGGGTATGGGTAGGGGCCAATCCGGGTCGGGTCGAATTCGGGTCAACCCGACCGACCCGGATAAAAATCCGGGTCGTGTACGGTTTTGACCCCTCGACCCGGTTAACCCGAATTCGACCCGTATTTTCATTCTTTTCACCCCAACCCGACCCGGACCCGACCCGAACCTGACCCGAACCCGACCTTTTTTGAAAAATAATCACTATTTCATACCAAACCCGATTCGAACCCGACCCGAACCCGACCCGTAAGACAAACCGGGTCGGGTACGGGTTACCCGAGTTACGGCCGGGTCGGGTTCGGGTATCCGAACCCTGACCCGAATTTAATTCGGGTCAGGTTCGGGTTTACCCTTATTCGGGTCGGGTCAAATCTGACCCGACCCGAACCCGAACCGACCCTCCCGTTTGCCACCCCTAGTACAAGCGATTCGATAGCTTCATGATGGGAGTTGTCTTCGAGAGGAGCATCAAGGATCAATGCGTGTATGTTCGCACACTTGAGAATGGCTTGAAGATTTACTTGTTGCTCTATGTGGACGACATACTAATTGCTTCTAATAGCATGTCGGAAGTGAAGAAGCGGAAGGAGAAGCTAGGGCAAGAATTCGACATGAAGGATTTGGGGCCCGCCAAGAAGATTCTTGAAATGGAGATTGTTCGAGATCGAAAGAAGCATGCGCTTAGATTGTCACAGAAGGGGTATGTTCAGAAGGTACTAGCCCGGTTTGGGATGGATAGTGCGAAGCCCGTGATGACACCTTTGGGAGCTCATTTTCAGCTGTCGGCGAGTCAGTCACTAAGCACCGATGAGGAGAAGACTTACATGTCTCAAGTGCCATATGCGAGTGCAGTAGGAAGCTTGATGTATGCGATGGTTTGCACGCGTCCAGATATTGCACATGCTGAGTGGTTAGTATGTATATGGCTAATCCTGGCAAGGAGCATTTGTAGGCCGTCAAGTGGATTCTGAGATATCTGCGAGGCACAGCGAGTGTCTGGATCCTATATGGGAGAGGAGACGGAAAGGTGCTGACAGGTTACTGTGATAGTGACTATGCAGGTGATAGAGACATGCGGCGATCTACCACGGGGTATGTGTTCAGTTTGGGCACTGCCGCAGTATCGTGGAGGTCGGTCTTACAGTCTGTGGTTGCACTATCAACCACAGAGGCCGAGTTGATTGCAGCAGTGGAAGCTGTGAAGGAGGCCATGTCTTTAAGGAGTCTGCTGAGAGATTTGGGAGTGCCGCAGAGCTCGTCACATGTTCACTGTGACAACCAGAGTGCCATTCATCTGACAAAGCACCAGGCATACAGTTCGAGGACGAAGCATATTGAGGTGCGTGATTCCTTCCTTGATAAAGCTTCAGAAAATCCCGACTAATTTGAACCCTGCAGACATGTTTACCAAGCTAGTTTCCGCTGTCAAGCTCCAGGTTTGCTTGGAGCTGATTTCCTTGTTGGCTTAGGTGGTGCCAGAGGGCGCGTTTTCGGAGACGATGATGATTCTAGAGAGAGGGTCTTGGCACGCAGCGTGGAGCACCAGGAGTCATTGGTGATGAGATTTGAATCAAGGTATAGTGTTGTTTTTTATGATTCAAATCTATTGCACAGTTTTTCCCAGGCTGCTCGGTCGAGCCGCAAGTCACTCGGACCGAGCAGTCCGTCGCCTCGATAAACAGAGAGCTGGGATGTTTTGTCTCGAAGAGGCTACTGTCATACTCGGCCCGAGTAGCTTGTCTACTCGATCGAGTGGACTTGACTCGACCTTGGAGCACGAATGAGTTGATCGAGTCGGATATGCTCGCTGCTCCATGCTCGACTGAGCAGGCGGTTGACTCGATCGAGCTGCTTGGGCCCGTGCGCAGCATTCGACGGCCTGGATGTTTTTGCTCTCCATTCGTTTGGGTTTGTACTTAACCTATCGATGTTTTAGATTAGGTTTAGCCGTCATCTTGAGTTGGTAAGCCTCCATTGAGTTTTGTAAGCCTCTTGCTACCCCATTGGAGATTGGAGAGAGTTTTAGGGTTTGTGTTCTTGAGAGAACGATTTGATTTTTCCTTCTCTTCTTCTTCCATTGATTTCTTCCTCTTAAGTGGATTCGTGAGGGCTTGTTACGTTGACAAGTTAATACTCACACGTGTGGGAGCATTTTGTAACCCTAATTATTTGGATCTCTCTACTAGTGGAATCGTCTCGGATTGGATTCTGGATGTAGGTTGTTTACAACCGAACCAGGGTAAATTCTTTTGTGTTTGTGATTGATTTATTTATTGCTGTGATTCGTTTGCTGCTTTCTATTGCAAGGTCATTTGGGAATTTTGTTGGATCTTTGAGATTTGATTTTTGCTAGCCCAATATTCCTGATCAGTTTATTAGGGCTGGTTTCTGCATTGATCTCAAGGCGTTTCGGATTTTCCTCCCAACAGCACCCTCCAAAACACCGTATGTACGCTCCAAAGGATCCGCGGCACTGCCGACGTACTCACGGAGCTCAATGATGTAGTCGGTGGGGCTTCTTGCGACCAACATCACTCGGCTACGTCGTTCCGCATTGTTCTGAGTATGCTCTGTGCGTTCAGGGAGGGGATATTCTTCTTCTTTGCTGGGTGGGTAGGGGTGATGACGGCGTTCGCTTGGTTCCTTCTGCCAGAGACGAAGGGGGTGCCGATGGAGCAGATGGAGGCGGTGTTGAGGCGTCACTGGTTCTGGAGGAGGAAGTACACGGATGCTCAGTCTCCCAATGAAGGAGCTGGGCAGGATTGAATGATTAAGCCTTGCATGCTGTACACAGCTTTATATGTACCAATACTGAGAGTCTGAGAATATACAACTTGTAGCTATAAATATCTACCAACATTCCGAATTTGATTTGTTTATTGTATGTGAGGAATAACATAATATAATAGGCCGATTATGATTTTTCCATGGGGAAAATGTTGCGGCCTCCAAAATGTAAGGAAATCAAAATATTTTTTCCTGAAATGTTCTAGACCATATGTCCCAAAGGTGCTGGTAACAATTACAAAATTCTAAGGCTGGTACCATGGTTGGCCAAAGGGTCATTGAAAAGTTTCAGAATGAACCCACATTATTCGAAATAAAAACTGAAGTATTGGCTGATTTATTAACACACACAGATTCTACTCATGTAATAATATTCTTCTCAGAGGGGGGTTTCCTGCTTTCAATCTGCCAGACCAAATGAAATGAACATAAAGTTTCAGCTTCCAACGAAAACCTAGGGAAGCCCAAAAAAATGTCAGTTTCAGACCAACACTCAGAGAATCCATATCGAAACAGACATAACTAAGATGTCGTTATATGAAGCAATGATTAGTAATAAGAAAAGTCGTTTTTTCTGTAGAAATTGAAGTTGAACATTATACAGTTCGGTTTTTTCGGTAGAAATTTCCACATAGCTAGCAAGACGGAATATTTGCTTGGCAGCTATACTGAACATACTTAAAAAATATATTATGATCATCATATCCCTGTAGAGTTTGACATGTCACTAAAGAAACGGCTTAGATGGTGGCTGCCATAATGGGAATAGATACATAATGCTCTAATTATAGATGTGAGGGTTTAGTTCCTTATCAGCATATAACTAATAAAACTATATATAAATAATTGTAGACAAAATCCTCTCTGGCTTGGAAGAGAGTTTACTTTATGTCCGATATGTATTTCGTATTGGATTACAAGCATGCCAATATGATCTATCCAAAACTGGCTGATACCACTAATACTGAAGAGATTCAGGATTTGAATTATCAAAATTTAAACTTCTATGTTATCTTATATAATAGTAAAACTCTCATTTAATGATCAAAAATCAAGATTCAAAAAACCGGTTGATGCCAATGCAGTTAAGAAATTTAGATTTAGATTTATAGAAAGAATAAAAAAGACTCATCTTTATGGGTACTAGGAGAAACTCTTCTAGTTTCACGAGACTCATAGTATCAAATTATTTTGAATATAGTACATGGTTACGACATTAGTGAACCCTGAAACAAAAGCAGCATCAATTGATTTAGCTAAATCATGAAGACAACCCATTGATGGAGTTAAAAGAAGAAGAGAGTGTCATGGTTGGTATAGGATGATCCATGAACAGATGAAGTACCTATTGAAAATGAAGATCAATATATCGAAAGACTGATGCTTCTGATAACACTTATGATGCAAACGATACTGATACAGCAAAATGCCATGCAATATCAAGACTGAAACTGAAATTTCAAACCTTGATATGGCAGCTAAACAAAGGCATGATTGAAGTAAAAAACAAACAGACTTCACTATAGACTTATAGAAGGTGCTACCATGTGATTTAGGATAAAGTTTGGGAGTCCTGAAGATGATAGATATCAATTAGATATGAAAAGTATGGTGCATAATTACTTAAAAGGTTCATTATCAATCTCTGAACAACCAACCATCTAGCTTAAATCAGGTAAATTAAACATAACACATCCAACACTATTTTTTGTCAATGCTGGTTGTCAGAATTTCCTAAAGAAACAGAAATTCACCTTGATGCAAGTTGAGGTTTTTGACACAGAATTTTAATGAGATTGGTGCAGGAATTTGAAGCAATGTGTTTGGTTTATAAGAAATCAAAACCCAAATCCTAGGATTGTCCATTCACAGAAAAAGAGCCAAAAAAACCACAAAGTGTTGATAATGACCGATGATGATTACTTCAAAATCTACAAGAAAAGGAAAGGGCAAAAGAAAATAGTTGATCTCAGCTAGTCCTATTAGTCACTAGTCAAAGCCTGAAATAGAATGATTTCCTTGTTATCCTTCACTTGGAAATTTTAGCATTCACTCAATTGAATCGGTTTGTTTGCATCCTTCACATATGATTGAATAATAAGAGTTGATCAGCATATATCTTACTTTACCCCCAACAACTCAATTCCACAAGATCTCTTTATTTACTCGGATAATCAAACACATAACTCAATTCCACAAGATCTGTTTGAATGCTCAAAACCATTTGATATCACGCACTGATAGTACTAACAGTTGACCGCGTGACTTATTTGGTATGGTATGACATGGACCCTTTTTTTAACATTATTGTCTTAATCACTCATCGTAATTATTGTATGAAAATGACCGAATTTTATAACATATACGTTAACTTGACACACACCCCCACACACAGAGGCACACACCCAAATGTGAATTAGGCCTTGAGCTATATTTTTTTTGAACTCACGACAAGAACACATGTTTGATTCCCAACGCTACAATTCATCAACATAACGCAACCATTTTATGTTTCCAACATATATTTAAAATAAAACAAAAGGAAGTGCCATAAATGAAGGAAAAATGAACTCAACTAGAAAATTGAACTGCACAAATAGCAAAATCAAGGAGTGGCATTAAAAAAGTACAACAACAATTACGATGAAATATCAAATGGTAACAAAAACTAAACATGACATTTACATGAATTTGGATAAGGACATTTACATGAATTTGGAAAAGCTAGAAAATATGGTGGTATTTAATACTAATTGCAGGTACATATGAGTGCTGATAATTGAACATTTAATACTAATTGCAGGTACAAAATATGGTGGTATTTAGCCGGGGCACGAAGAATCCCCTTCCTGGGAAACGAGGTGGCGAGCGACGCAGTCGCTTGTGCATTGGAGCTCGCATCATGGTTATATCGAACGACAATCTTCTTCCTGATCTGCGTGCTCTTCCGTTTGATCTGCTACCTGCAGATACTCAAGCTGCAGGACTTCACAACCGTGTTCCAAGAGGAGTCGGAGGTGGCTGCCGTGTTACGCGAGCATCTGAAGATCAGGAGGTAGCTCATTATCATCAGCCACAGGTTCAGACAGTTCATCCTCGCCGGGCTGATCCTCGTCACCGCCAGCCAGTTTGCTGCCCTACTGCTGACCACACGGCCGCATTCAGATGTTCATCTGTTCAACACTGGAGAGCTAGCGGTAAGATATTAGAAGAAATCCAAACTAGATATGATGAAGTTGGTCGAATGATGTGTTTTTGTTTTTTTGATATTGGCAGCTATGTTCAGTGGTGCTTGTTACGGGCCTATTGATATGCTTGCGAAGCGCTTCAAAGATCATGCATAATGCTGCGATCACCAAGCATGCCGCTAAATGGCATGTGTGTGCTACCATCGTGTCCTTCAATCCAGACCCTGAGACTCCCTCCGAAGGCAACGTTGCTAGCAGCTGCGTTTTCCCTGTCGAAAACGCTGATGGTGTAGAAGAGTACGACCCCTGTATGGCTGAAGACGATGATGAATACGAGGACACGAAGCTGGTTCCGCCCCATGCTAACACCATTTCTTTCCAAAAGAGGCAAGCACATTTACTAGGTGCTGTTTTCTCATTCTCTTTTTGATTTTTCATTTCATCATAATATCGATTCCATAAAGTGTTCCTCCTTTTTTTCCATTGAACCCTCGTTGCTTTCTTTATTTCGTGGCAAGAAACTTCTTCATACTCATGAAGTTCAACGTGAAACTTAGTCTACAAAACGAAAAACAACAAGTTAGATTGATAATAAGATTCAAAATTGAAAAAAAAACATTTGTGTTATAATATTCTGGTGAAAGAAGACATACCAGTACCAGAGGTAGGCTCACATAATCCTTGATCTCCTGGGGTATTACCTTACAATCATTACGTATACAGGAAATTTTTCCCTATCTAATATCACCTCCCTCAAAATAGAGAGGAGTGGCACACCCTCTTCTACAATACCATGATCTTTTGGTTTGAATGTCAGTACTGCTCTTTTGTGGAAGGGTACCGGAATGTCCTTTGCATATTTCAAAACCATTGTACCATGCTTTTGGGGGGATTTCAGGATCTGAAACATTTGCATAATTAAGTGTTGGGAATCTGAGACAATATCAAACAACACCTAAGCGTGCATAACAGAATATATGAAAAATATTGTGTCGCCAATTAAATCAATGCAGAGTTAGGATCTTGGAAGAATCATAAGAAGCATAAGAAACACCACAAGACCAAAACCAAGCAATCACACAGAGAGGCAAGGATTTGTACTAGCTTGGCCCAATGTATGTCATACGTCCAGTCTTCCGTTATCACGGTTTTCACAAGATCAGAGATGATAATACAGAGAATACACCGACTACAAATCTCCTCCAACCCAATGTATGCCTTCTCGACAAAATAACTCTAGCACTCTAGCAATTACATATTGTACACACAACCAATGGAGTGATATTACCAGAAACTTTAGAACATGGAATACCTCCCCTCCCAAAGCTCGTAGTCACCTCAAAGCTCTTTCTTCGTATATCGCAGGCAAACGATCTGCTTTTCTCTTGAAGACTCAAGGAGTTCTTCTCAATTCTCCCTTGTATCGCCGTCAAAAGTGTATCTCTTGGTATTTATATCATAGAAATTCTTTCTCGGGTAGTAGAGGATGTTTTAGATCATGTCCATCCGATTAAACCCCAATAGAAATCAACGGTCCAGATTAGAAGCCAAAATCTGGACGTATTAGGGTTTTTAGGCATCGGCACGGCCGTGCGCAGAATTATGTAAGCTACATGTAGCTCCAGAATAATCGGCAAGGCCGTGTTGGGTATAACACGGCTGTGTCCAACAAAACACAAAGTTACATGCCAGTGTTGTTGGACATACACGGCCGTGTTGTGTAAAGCATGACTGTGTCCAATAAAACAGAGAGTTGCCTGCTTGCGCTGCTTGACTTGTATGGCCGTGTTGGGTATATCACGGCCATGACCAAAGCTATCTAAGTCAGCTGATAAATCTGGTGTGACACGCACGACCATGCTAAAACCCACATGTCCGTGTAACCTTTCAGATTTCCAGTTTGAAGCACTAATCTACAAGCTCTACCTTGTTTTAAACTCCTTCAACAACTACGACATAATAAAACTCTCCACAGCAACTCTACCTAAATACCAAATATCTCTACATAGATCTAGAATTTACGAAACTGTCATGACAAAGGGACATCATCACCAACTCACTATGTATAGATCAAGCTTGTTAATATTCGGGTACGGCCCACGAAGTGAAAGCAAGGTGATGAATCCCAATTAAATACTTAAACCTCTGTCCAATAACTTAAGAGCCTGCCAGCGAAGGAGAGTTATCACTCAGTCAATGAGACAGCTCATTAGACCGTTGAAGCCTCGTTGGTTATGCGGGAGTAGTTAATGGAAACCAAGTAAATCGGCAGCCATTATCAATAATCCCAGAGAAGATCTCGCCACAATCAATGAAAAGACGTTATACACTATTGACAGACACCCTCAATTATAAATCAATGAAAAGACAACGTAAGAAGGTTTCAGACTTCCCAGGTACGAAAGACCAATACTCTGAATTATTCTATCACTTTCATATTTCTTCCTCTAAATAGATTGAGGTGATTGACTCGAGATGAACCTCCACGGGTCGAGCTCAACAGCCCCAAGCCTTCCCTTAAGTTCCGATTTTAACTTATGCATCGGAGGGGATTTGGGTCAGAACCCAGATCCCACCCCTCTGACGTTCCTTTGTGGTGCAGAAAGATTATGGTACAACCCAACAGGAGGGTCGAGTGACAGCTTTCGAAGACAGTCATTCGAAGATCGACCCCACAAGAGGGTCAAACGACCGTTGCATCTTGCCACTGGGTCGAGCGATCTTCCGCACTATATTATAACACCCATCATCATCGACCCTGGTTTGACTAACCGATGGTCCCACTGCATCAGCTGATAAGGATTCACTCCATCAGCTGATAAGGATTCACTTCATCAAGAGAGTCCATGTTAGCCCAAATACTGTTGACGCCAATTTCGGCTTTAACAGTTGGCGTCGTCTGTGGAAAAACTGAGTCGACATCCATGTCATCCAACTACTTTGACCACGTCGAATTGTTCAACAACACCTGGTGAGAACACCATTTTTGGATACAACGTATGTTGGATACACCGATCGATAACTTCGTGTTTGATGATAACAAACGTGCATGAACATTCTAATGTGTGTGCTAAGTGTTTTCAGGAGTGGCATGCTTGTAAATCTTTAAAATGATGACTAAGTCAATTGATGGAGGAATTTCTATTCACATAGCAAATTGGAAGATGGAGAAATTGCTATTCATATAGCAACTTGGACTTGGTCAATTGTGGATAGCCATGGTGAAATCAATTTGGTTTGATTCAAATCAATTAAAGATATGATTCTAATCCTAATCCTATTAGCATTACAAAAAGATCTATTAAAATCTCCAAAATCCAATTCAAACACCAATTACAAGATCATTTCCTATCTCCAAGAGGATTCCCCCATAGTCGAATCCTACTCATTCCCTTTGCCTCCCTTACCGCGCAAAAACCCTAGCTACTCCCCTATTTAAACATGCTTTAAAGAGAGGAGAGGGGTTGCAGCAAACAAAAGAAAAAGGAGGCCAACCGCAAGTTACAAGAAGGGGAGCCGCAATATTTGACTAACTAATCCTCAACAAGCTTATTCAATTCAACAATCTTGCAAAGCTCCATGTGCTAAGATTCAGCTGCAATTTTTGTTGGAATCCTCATATGCATGCCACAAGTCTCCTAGTTTGAGAGGAAGAGAGGGACAAGTAGCTCACGCATCATATTGTAGCCGTTATCTGCTCAAAGCCACAATCTTCTTAAGCTACAAGTTATAAAGAATGCAGTTGTTTCTTTGTGTTTAATTTGAATAAGCTTGCTTCTTGGTGTGTGCAGGTGAACAAAGATTGACAATACATGTGCAGCCAAAATCTTGTGAACTCCCTATGTGCAAGCTGCAATCTTTGACTCATGATATGTGCAAGCTGCTGCAACATTGCACTTGAATCCTCCTCCCTTTGCTGCATTAGTTGATTGGAGAACCAGCAGTGCCATCAAGCCAAGCTTTCCTTGCTAACCCTTGGAGATTCAAACCACAAGCATTAGCTGACTCTTTCTCATTGCACATTGCCACAACTCTCTAGAATCATCACCCATGTGCCACAACATCAAGAAGTTCACATTGCCGCAATTCTCTAGAGCCAACATTCAAGTGCAAGGCTGTAACTTAAAGAGAGTTCGTTGACGCATCATTGAGTTATTGAGGAGACGAAAGGCGTAACATCTACATCTTGCCAGACAAGAGCTGGCCAGTGCTGATTAACGGAGAAGACGACGACTACACAAAACTGAGATTTCTAAACTATTATTTTTATTTTTATTTAGTATTGTTTGATCTCTGTAGGAGAAACTTCACTGCTTTTTGTGTGACATTTTGGGGTCTTGTCTAGTAGTGGTCCAGACATGAGGAATTTGACGGGTGTTGTCAAGTGAGAGCATATATTAGGATTGATAATGTTGAACACGGTGAGTGGGGTACTAAGCCTAGTGAGTGTAGAGACGTTAGTTCTCTAGCTATTACGATTGTGCATGTACACTATTAATATAATATTTGATTTCGGGGGTTGGACGTAGGTCGTGGTGATCGACCGAACCAGGGTAAATCTGATGTGCATCTGTGATTGCTTTTTATTTACTCTGAATTTGCTATAACTGCGTGTGATTGATCGTGGGTTGCACGAGAATTTTTAATAGCCGATTGATGTGTCCATATTTTCTATCTTTTCATAGCATCATTTAGTACCCTAGTTTTCTTTTTTATCAAGTCAACAACACCATCACAACCAATCTTTCCAAACAGACAGTTATCTCACTCTGAGACCAAAAAATAATCTGAGACCTCAAATACACTATCACTGTCCCTGTGGGATCCGACATCTTTTATACTATAATTTGACACCGTCCGCTTGCGGATATAGCCCAGAGCTGACACCTAGGAGCCATACTACGCCTAGCGACTGTGACATCGCTAGGTGGAATTTAGGTGTAAGTTCGGGGTGCGTCAAGTTTTTGGCACCATTGTCGGGGACTGTTACGGTGTATCTCAGTTTATTTTTATTTTGAAGAGTTTGCTAGTGAATCTTATCATTCCTTATCTCTTTGTTCATGGCATATCAGCAAGCATATAGCTGAACAGCAAATTCCGATGTCTACTCAATATGGAGAAGAGATTGTTGCACATTTCAGTCGGTGGCATCGAGCAAGCACTATATAGAAATGTGAGGAGCGTTGGGAAGCTTTAAAAGAAAAGTTCAGTATTGACGAGCCAGCTTATGATTGGCTACCAAGAATGTGGAGATTGTGGTCATATTGGGTTGATGCATATTTGAAAGACGCATTTTGGGCGGGAATGACAACTAGTCAACGGAGTGAGAGTATAAATGCCTTCTTTGATGGTTATGTCAATGCAAAGACAAAGATCGTAGAATTTATTACACAATATGATAAAGCAATTACCGATCGTCGTGAATCCGAATCCTTTGAAGATTTCATGACTTTAAACACCATCCATCAAATATGTTTTGGACATCGGATTAAAAAGGAAGCTGGAAAAACATACACGAGGGTGATCGTGAAGGTATTTCAATGGGAACTGTCAGTCGGGTTGTCTCTTTATCACGAAGAAGTGGAAACAGATGTAATGAAGACAATTTATCTTGTTGGTGATGAGGAAGATGAAAAGCATAAGTGGGAAGAAGTGATTTTTTATCGGGTGGAAGATACAAAGCTTACATGTACTTGTGCATTTTTTTGAAACAGAAGGAGTTCTATGCAAGCATATATTGAATATCATACATCATAATTAGATGAAAACAATTCCAGATAGATATCTCTTGCACCGCTGAAGAATTGAGGCGATACATAGCAATATATCTTTCGTTAATGTTATTAATTTGAGGGCTAATGAAGCTAATAAGGAGGAAGGTATTATTATAAGGAACTGGGCAATCCTTTGTCACGCCCCGCTTCCCATTATACTTGGGGCGAGGACGTGAACGGGCCCGCTTGGATTGGAGCGGTGGCGCCCCAACCCAATAAGCGTCTGTGTATGACTACTTTGGCAGGTTCTTGCTTGCGAATATTCGGAACAACAAAATAATGTCATCATTATACTTTAACTTTTCCAGATTACTTGTACACAAAAATTAAAAGGCCTAGCATGGCCATTACAACAGTTACAAGGAAATTAAAATACACCTGAAAGAAAATACAACAATTATTAAAATTTAGCAAGCTGCGCAATGTCCGTCGTCTTCAGTAGTGGATCTCGTGCTCTTGGCTCTTTTGGTCTTCCTGCTCAATCTCCAAAAGAACTCTTTGGTGAACTCTGCTCAAAACCTAACGTATATTTCACAAACAAGGAAATATACGTCAGCGAGGGTCGCTCGGCAAGCTTTTAAAAACGTTAGTAGTAAAATGACCCTCGGCAAGATTTAATATAATTTACAAAACTTTAGAAATGAAAGACACAATATATATTTCCAAAAAGATGAAACATGGCAGCATGAAGCAACATGGGAACATAACATCGTGTAGTGAGTAAAGTAGTGCAAGCGGAGTGTGGTGCGTAAAGTAGGGGGCACAACCAGGTGTAGTGTGTAAGGTAACCAACATGGCAAGTGTAGTGTATACAACAATAGTCGTGACGGTGTAGTGTGTACAGTAATATGTGTAGCAAGTGTGGTGTGTACAGCAAAAGTAGTGTCAAGCGTAGTGCGTACAGCAATATGTATGGACAAGTGTGGTGTGCACAACAATAGTCTATCGTGCCAATAATTTTAGTAGTTTACCCCATAGCATCAGCAGAGGTGAAGCGAAGGGTGCATCAATCAATCAATCAATCAATCAATCAATCTCCTATCTAGTGTCAAGCCCAGTGTCTGAGGGGGAGGTGACCAGCATCACACCCAAGTCGACGGGAGCTACCCGTGACTCTATACTCACCGACCCGGCCAGGTGTCGGTCAAGTTCACCAATCGAGTGCAATCCAGCTTTCCAGCCTCTACTACACTAGACTACCCCACCCAAGTGTCCATAAGTCAATCTGTAGTTTAATGTTTGCCGAGTGGCAAAACATTCCGTAAATGCCACGCGGGCCCATATCTGTATTGCCCGAAGGCCCAATAGTCCGTGATTTGCCCAAAGGCACAATAGTTCGTAGTGGCCCAAGGCCCAGTATCACTTGTCGTTAGTTAGGGCGTTCATTTCACAACAATGGTAAAACAAGGAAGTGGAACTTTTACGTGCATCATTAAAATGACGAAAACATTTGATAGGATGAACAACCCAAGCCATCAACAACACATTACATCATTTCGAAGGTCAATAAACAACAAACTCACAAAAAAATGGTTGTTCGACATCTTAGCGATGCTCGTGATATCTTAAAAGTTCGTCCACGATAAAATACTTACACTATTGAAAACTTGTAGAAAATAACATACTTGCAAGGGGTAAATACCTGCACCTTGAAAATTTGTAGAAAAATAGTATACTTGCCTGATGCGACGCGATTTGGGTGCCCACACGATCGTAAGATAGACACAGATCTATCTGCGAAATTGGGTTCGATATCAAGCCAAAAGTTCTTAACTAAGGAAATAATATGACAGTAATACGTACTGATTAAACATCACCTATATCATAACAGTAGTACAAGTTATGTAAATTAATTACATCAAGTTATGGACTATCCTTTAAGCTAACCAATGTAATGGTCGGCATATGAAAATATAATATTAATCTGTGAAGCTAGGGTATAATAAACATGTTACTGTTCACCTGTATATAGCCAAAGTTCTAAAGAAATCATCTATACATAACCAAAGTTATAAAAGAACCACAGTGTTAGATTCAACTAACAAACTTATTACCAAGGTTATAAAAGAACTAACCCATGACTATCTTCTGCTAAATATAACTGATTAACTGTTATTATAATAATAAACTTACTTATATTATCTCCTCCCCCTCTTTCTTTCTCTGCCTCTCGTTCTCTTTATTTTTGTGCTCAGGGACTCAAGGTGGCCAAAAGAGGCGGCGGCGAACGGCGCTCCGGGTTCGAGTGGTCGGATCGAAGGTGGGGGCGGCTTCGGGCTCCGGGGCGCGGTGGTTGCAGCGGCAAGACTCCGGCGACGGGCGATCGAGGCGGAGGCGACGTGCGAGATTCTCGAAGGAAGGCGGCGATCAGTTCCCAGGCGGTGGGCTAGCGGATCTGGGCGGCAGATCCGACGATCTGAAGGCGGCAGGGCGGAGGTGACTCCGTGCGGGCTCGAAGGGGCTGGAGAGAGAGGGGGGTTGCAGATCGGCCTGGCGGGCGGGGTTGCTGTCCTCTGTTCCGAACAGAGGAAATGGGGCGGAACAGGGGAGAGCGGATCTGGGAAGGAGGGAGGCGCCGGCGGGTTGTGGCGGTGGATTTTGCGAGGGGGGAGGCGGCGGCAGGCTGAGCGAGGTCGAAGGTTGGCAGAGATAGGCTTCGAGGCTGTCGAAGGCTTGGGATCATCGGCAGACTGGGCTTAGATTCGGCGGTCGAGCGGGATTGCTGGAGGATGGGGAGGAAGGCGGGGATCGTTCGTCGGAGAGCGGCGACTCGAGGAGGGGTTACGGCGGGGGCTTGGGAGGTGGTTGAGATAATCGGAGAATGGAGGAAGACGGGGAGGAGAAGGAAATGAGGGAGAGAGACTGCTAGGCTGGGTTGTTACGGCGATGGGTTTTGGCGAAGTGGCGGCGTCGAGCGGCTGTTGTCCGACGGTGGCGAGGTGAGGGGGTTGTTCTTGCGTTAGCGTGGAGAAGAGAATAGGGAAAGAAAGTAGAGAGGGGGGGTTGTTATTTTCTTATAGTTGTAGGTTTTCCTTGTAGAGGAGAGGGGCTTCTCTAGGCTTCTTATTATATGCTAGGATGCTAGCTGTTGATAAAAGTGGGGGGAAAAGAAACGTACGGTATGTGAAGATGGTAAGCTGTGCTTGGTTTAGATTAGGAAATAATTTGAAAAATAATAAATAGGATTAGTATTGAATGGGTTTAATTAGGAGCAAATTAGGGCAAATCAATACGTTTTAAAGGAGTTTTAATAGGAAAGTTTCCAAATATTTCTTTAAAAACTTTAAATTCGAATTTGAGTTTTGAATTGGAAACAGTTTCTAATAACATGATTAATAAGGAAAATTAGAGCTAGTTAATTAGGCTGGTTAAAAAGGAAAGAGTTTGAAATAAAGAATTTAACATGTTATAATGGGGTAATTAGGGCCAATCAATATAGGTTTAAAAGAGTTTATAAAAGGAAGGCTTAATTTGAATTTCAAATCCAAATTTCAAATTTTGAAAATGTAAACTAATTATAAAAGATATTTTAAAATAATTATTTGTAGTTTAAAATAATGACGTTAATAGCTAACATACAAGAGTTAGAAGTGGGTACGATACGTCGAACAATGGATACGGGAAAAATTATACGAGAGGAAGACTGATATGAACGTAACGATAAAACCGGTCGTTACATCCTTGCTAAGTTCAATAGGGCACTGGACATGATATCGGATTCGAATACCCATCTTTGCAAGAGGAAACTATGCTAGAAAATTTTATACTGGAAGCTGAGAAAGAAATAAGGCCCAAAGCGATGCCTATTCAAAGTGCTCAAAATGAAAGTCATGTATGTTCTAATGTTCTTGCACCTGTAGTATTAACAGATGGGGAAGTGATAACAGTTCGTGCTCCTGAGTGCCCCGTTAAAACAAAGTGGCATCCAAAAAATTCAAGTCGAATGAAATCTGGGCTTGAAATAGCGCAAGAGAAGAAGATAGAAAAGCAAAGAAAATGCGGAAATTGTCAGCATCTTTGTCATTATAAGACAAATTGTCCTTTGTTAGTATGTTCATTTTACTGACTGTTCTTACATGTCGTCTATGTTGAAATCGATATTTTGAATTGTATACTCATTCCAATTCTTATTATTTATGGACAGAAGAATCAGTAACAAGAAGAAGAAGCCATGACAATCCAATCTATTTTTGAAGGAAAGTTTGTTCTGTTTTTATAATGTCATCCATGATTGAGATACCTCTGATAATATCCATGTATGCTTTGTTTTTGCATTATCATGACAGTATACCAAACATATTCATAGCCAATTATGGATGCATTTGTTGGATTGCATGTGTACAAGTTGTTATAATTATGTACATAAATGTCATTCTGCTGGTTGAAATTTGAGTTAGTCTTTACGTCGACAATTGTTAGTTGTGTTTGTAATAACGTCACAGAATTTCTGTGCATAAGTATTATAACGTCACAGAATTTACCGGGGTCTTGCGCGAGCGTATTTACTAAATTTCTGACTGATTAAAAAAACATTAGTCAGCATGCAACATTATATTTCTAACCAGTTTATGCTACAAACTTGTTCTACTATCCATATGCTCATTGCTCACTGATCCAAACCATAATGATCCGCTAGTGCCTCAGATTGCTAACACATACTGATGCTCAGACATTATAATTTTTTGTTCTGATCAAACAGTAAACTTCGATCAATTCTAAAGTAAACCTTTGGCCATTTCTCTGTTATTGTACACGTCTCATTTGATCTGCTTGACGAGTACTTAGCTCAGCATCCGGAGGCATACAGCTAGGGCTTTGGCATATCTGGCTTCAGATAAATGGCCACAATGCATGCAGGCTTCAAACCACACTGACACTTTATCAAGAAAGAAAAATATATATTGTTGATTCCTGATAAAAAATGATACAAGAGAAGGTGACATGCAGGCTTTAAACCACAATGTGCCATTAAAGAGCAGCTAGAGATGATAACACTAACAACCTAGAAGCTTGGACTCAGAGATGGTGTACTAGTTTTCTACTTTTGTTTTATTTCATGCAAGGTCCTACATGCAGAATCTACTTTTGTTCACAAAAACCATTCTGGCTATTAATGTTGGTTTTAGCCACCTTTTGTTTGTAAAGTAATTAATGATGTGGAGGCTTGTTTCGGTCAGTATATTTTTTGAAATGTTTACATGGCTCATGAGAGCTCTAGAAAAATGAGATTTTATTACCAAACACTTGCTCAACTTAAACGAAATTATAGTTTCAGAAATTGAGGTGGCTAACTTGCTCATGTTGCATTGGTGTTATTTTCAGTATTCCATGATGCATTGTGGCTTCAGGCTGCATTGTTGCATTGTGGCTTCAGGCTGCATTGTTGCATTGTGGCTTCAGGCTGTATAATAGTCTCTAAACTATCATTATGGATTCAGGCTGCATTGTTGCATTGTTGCATCCACCACTTCATGGGGTTCACACAAGCATCATTTGTTAAAATAATCTACTGTAACATATAGAGGGCGGAGATACCAATGATTTAGAAACAGTCGACCGTGTGATGTTTCATCTTTCGACATAAGGTGTTGAAGGACCAAGAAATCCCACCTGATCCACCAAAATTTTGACATCATAAACATCCCAGCCAGATTGCTTCTGTAGCCTATTCCTCCACTTTTAACTCCAATATCTCTGTCATTGACCTCCCGCCCGTTTGGCACGCAAATCGGAATGGGGATACTATAATTAGAATTTGCAAATCGCAAGCGCACGGTGTCGAAGTGTGGCTTGGGGGTCGATCACGGGAAGGCGTGTGTTGTACTTATAAACATTCGGGAACCGGAACACCCGGTGGATGAGCTAGCCTATTCTCTGGTTGTTGTCACGATTATAAGCTAACAGAAAAGATGTGAAAGGTAAAAAGGTAACCTAGGACTTTGGCTTCCGCCCTAATCATGGGTTCTCACTATTACGGTCGAAGGATAGGAATGTGATCGAATGCTAGGGTTTGGCAGTGAGACATTGCCTCTAATAGTGGTACCTAGCGTCACATGGGCCCGATATTCCGGTCGATGCCCATGATGATACGCTAGGTCTACCTAGGTTCGGACGGTGGGCATTCCCATGTCCAACACCACCTGACTCTGGGAGCACTAAGCTCGCAACGATTGCTCCCGACATTTCATCCAAGCCGTTCCCACGTGCAAGGACTCAATGTCTACGCTAGGGGGTGAGCTATGGCTAGAGAATCAAACTCCCATTTTATTTCCTCTTGGCCCGACGGTCAAAAGCGGTCTTTCTCCTGCCGATGACAATGAAACACCCCCGCGTAACCATCAAAATCTCTAGATACAATCGGATCCATAATTCTATGTCCGTTTTAGGAAGAACCCACGAAGGGGCTTCCACCAATGTCCCAGATTGAAGAACTACTCACTATACATGGTATGAAATGCAATAAAACATGATATAGCCATAAGAATGGAAATCATGCGATTGTTTACCCTAGCAAATAGAAGTATAAACGCAATATCAGAATATAAGAACGATCAAAGACCTTACAATTAAAGTTTAATTTAGACCAGCCAAAAATCCCTAAAAACAGCTTAAAATGGGGATCCTCGTTTCTGGAAAAACCTAGCCCTATTTATACAAGTGGGCAAGATACCAGGGAATATTCCCAGAAGAAGAAAAAAATAGACATTCACCCGATCGGGTAAGACGACGGAAAGATTAGTCTTCGGCTCTGATAAATCTCGCCCGATCACTGAACCGATCGGGTGAGTCTTTGATTTCTCGAGCTTGGGAAACATCAGCTACACTACCGATCGATTGAGCTTTGGCCTTCAAAACTGCATTCTGTTTTACATCCACCCGATCATTGAACCGATCGGGTAGATCTGTCTCTTACTCAGGACTGATACAGTCGCATGAACCGATCGGGTGGCTATTCCACCTGATCGGTTGAGAGCTGATACATGGTTTTTCCTTGACGAATGGCTCTCGGGATCTCGTGCGACACCTCCCGTTGCTCCGGAGACTCATGATGTTAGCCGTATATGTCCCATGTGCTAGCAATGTCCTGCAAATGCACACAAACACAGCGAAAGTAAAAAGGAACTAAAAAACACAAAGAAACGGATACGAAACAACGAAAAACGACGGGAAACGATGGAGAAGACGTGCATGAATATATAAAATATAAACACACGTCAAAATCCCCCAAGCTGAACCCTTCCTCGTCCTCGAAGAAGACAAGTTAGAATAGAAGCCCATCAGGAGAAAACAGAAGGAGAGAAACAGAAAAAGAAAAGGAAATCCTATATTACCCGTCAGAGCCAACAGAAACAAACACATACACTAAGTAAGCATGCGAGAAGCATAACAATAAGCCCATGAATACGAGTTCCTACTAGTGTCGTGGGTTCACGCGGTGAAGCACGAGTGAGTGCGGTGGTGAGCTAGCCAACGGTGTAACTATCTAAATCATGCAATGAAGCTCCATATACACATATCCATGGAATGACCCAAATATCGAATCAATTCGAGTTAGTGGTGAATAATAGTTCAAGCATGCATGAGAATAGAGTAAGAATAGAAACATGGCATATGTCAGAGACTCTACCACTAGAAACTAGGAAATCACCGCACGATTGCCGAGATGATTGCTAGAAAGCTTCTATGCCAAGTGTGTTCGAAAACGAAAGGGCTTGAGTAGGTTTGGAGGAGAGCACTTGGTGCAAATTCTCGCCTTCCCTTTATTCACGGCGGTAGGAGCAATATTCACAACAGAATTTTTTTTTTGGGTTTTGGATTTTTGTGTGTGTATATATATATATATATATTGAATTTTGGCTATACATATTCTTTCTTTTCTCCTCTCTATTTTTTTGTAGAAGTAGGAAAATGCGCATTCTCCAAAAGCGGTAGAACGATGCGCTAGTATGTGGAAAAATTGTGTACTCTCCCAAGTGGGAATTAAGTACACGATGAGGGGATTTGCACCAAGTAAAAAAAAGAATTTGAATTCTAAACACTTGGCAAAAGGTGTTTTTTCGCAGATCAGAGCGTAAGCAACATGGGTTATCCAAGTCCTATTGGTAGAGTCCCGACACATGCGAATTGAAGCGTATATATAGTATGATTCATGCATAATGAAGCAGGAAGTAGAAGCAATATACCGCACATTCGAAATTGAAGCATGATAGTTTAGGGGTCATCTAAGGATAGGCATATAAAACAAAATCACGACCTAGAAGCACACCAACTAGCTAGTCACTACACACAACTCAAAACAAAAGGCAAAGTGAACCCACGGAGCATAAAATGCAATAGAACTCGGCTTCCTAGGGTTAGTGAGGATAATTATCGTTGCTTAGCTAAGTGTGTGTGTGTGTGTGTGTGTGGTTTAGTGGAAATTTCATCATGCAGGGTCATCTCTAGGAGAGGGAGAATAGAAGGATGGGAAAAAAAGAAAAACACGACGAAAATGACTCAAAAAAGGCGAAAAAGACACGACTGACGCACATAGTGCGACTCCCCTAAGCTGAACGTTGCATTGCCCTCAATGCAATAGGATGAAGTGCGGGAGGGCAATGAAAGATGGGAGGAAAGTACGCACATACAAAGAAATGGAAAAACATGAAAAACACAGAAAATGAGACGTAGAAAAATAAAGAAAATAAAGACCGAAACCAACTAGACAAAAGACATACACACAAACAAACTAAACAAGCACACATCAAACAAATGACACGACCACAAGCACAAGAAAATCAGTCCGAGCTGCTATCGGAGGAATTGTAGAGAGATGGTGAAATGGGAGGTGAATAGTGGACGAAAGATGATTGTGAGGACGATGGAGAAGGTGTGCCGACAGGAGGAGGAGGGGCAACAGGCTGGATCACAGGTTGATCGAGATTGATCGGTGGATCGTGGTGGATTGGGATGGCACCAGGTGAACCGGCGTATGGGTGCCAATCGGGAGGATCCAAGGGTGGAAGATTTACTAGTGTAGTATACCATGGATCTGGATAGAATTCCCAAGGTAAATGGGAAGTGCAAATGAGGATTCGCTCAAGAGATGATGGTGGGAGGACGACAAAAGGAATATTGTCAGGCCCATAAAGATAAACTGCACGTTCACGACCAAAATGAGTGAGCATTCCGATACCGATCAAGTAGTTACGATCGATGCGTGTCCGACCTGGTAAAATTTGGAGATCAGATGTCAGCCTCAAAACAAGACAGACAATTAGAGTGATAATCTCACCACAGTAAATAGATCCGGAGGTTGCACGTCTAACAGATAAAAGCTCATGGATCATCCAATGGGCGGTGTTGATGGGTAATGGGTCATGTCCACGGATCCTGTCGTGAGACATGGCATATAGAAAGAAAAGCTCGTCCCTAGACACCATGGAAATATCCACGCGGGAAAAGATGGTATTGGCAAAGAGACATTGGGCGTAGCGGTAACACGGTGTATAACATAGGTGTAGATAGATGTATGCCCTCGAGGAAATTTATCTCTGTGTAAACAATACAAACGTCTTGTTCGAAATAACAGTAAGTTTTTTGGTAATAATTTATCTAAGTTATATTATAATGTAGTAAAAATTAGATATTAACTTAGGTAAAGTCCTGAGACTTTATGCAAGGTCAAACATGTATCGAGATGAGTATCTCGATCATGGAGAAATGTTTGACCGTCTGTAGCATAATTCTAAAAGGATTCGTGGTCGTAGATGTTTCGAGACAAAAATAACGAAACATCGGATAGATCATTGTATCTTAGTCTTCACCGTATAGCGGTGACGATGATCTTAGGTCGTTTTGACTTGGTGAAGTCGAAGACGAGACACGGATGCTCATTAGAGAATGAGTTCACTGAACGATCCACAAGAGTTATCATATGGTTATATTGGCCAATCTGTCAATGATAACTCTTAATGATGATATGCAAGTTGGTCTTTTGACTTGAGGTCATTTTACGAACCTGTGCGAGAACGGTGCCACTTATATCACTGACATAGCTTCGAGGCTAGGCCTATCGAAAGGTCTTTGATTCGGTGTCACTTGAAGCATACGAGGAGAGTAATGACCAAGAGAGGATTCGTCTCTCCAGGTCAATGGGAGTTAGTGTCAGAGAGTTAGTTCGGTCATTAGTAAAATCTCTGATCAGAGTATGTTGGAAGAAGTCCAATATTAGTTGACCAAAGATCGATATAAACTAACCGGATTCAAGTTATTGGGGGTGACAGTTTGACCGTACCCTAGACTTGATCTACATGACATAGTTTAGATGAAGAGACTAAAACTGTGAAACTCATCACAGACACAGTTAGGGTGGTCCCGACAATACTCATGTCGATGAGTCAACCACATAATTATAATTTTGAAACAGGGACGTCAACTACTTCTAGTGGTCTCTGTCGTAGAGGGCTTCGAGCCCAACCTGTAGTAGGGTCAGGCTGTAGGGTCACACACAGAGTGTGACCTTCGTTTAGTAATATGTAGAAATTAGTTAGGGAGAAGAATTTGCATTTGATGCAAGTGATGGAATATTGCATTTGATGCAATATAATAATGTAAGCTTAGATAAGGACTATTTTGCATTTGATGTAAACCAGATTAAAGGTGCCATAAATAGTTTATGACAATATTTAATGAAATAAATGCAAGGAAAAGTTCACGGGTAAGACAGGAATATCCCGGTTCAAACCCAGGTTCGAACGACGTCCAAATCAGACGCCGAATGCCCAACTTACACCTAAAATAGCTCAATGGGTCAGATCAGACCAGGTTGACCAAGGCCAGACCGCCCGGGTCTGGCCTGGGCGTCTGGCCAGCCAGGGCCAGGGGCCTTGGGCCTGAGAGCTCAGGGTGCCAGGTGCCCTGGGCCTAGGCCTGGTGCCTAGGCCCAGGCGCCTGGGCGTTGGCCCAGGCGCCATGGGTGACGTGCGTTTATATTTCATATATTCACCCACGTTTTCTTTTGTGTTTCTCCGTGTTTTTCCGCCGTCTTTTATTTGTTTTCTTGTATTTTCTCGTTTTCTTTCACTTTTCTTTGTTTATCCATGATTGCAGGGGATTGACCACGTAGGGGACATTTAACGATGATATCCCAAGTCCCCGGAGCAACGGGAGAAGTCACGCGTGATCCAGGGGGTCAAACGTCGAAGAATTCATCTTTCAGCCCCTCACCCGGTCGGTTGGTCATCTCCAACCGATCGGGTGATGCACGCGTGCACCACCCGGTATCAGCCGGAGCTCACATGGAAGTCACCCGACCGGTTCGCAGACCGGTTCAGTGTGGGCATGTTCTCTGTTTTCTCGAGCAAAATGCCAACCGATCGGGTGACTCTCACCCGATCGGTTCATCTGTAGCTGAAGATGAAGAGCTGAAGACACGGGCGCCAAACCGATCGCTTCACCCGACGACTCCAAGATCCAACCGGTCACTCAAGAACTCACCCGACCGGTTCATGTGATCGGGTGAAAGCTCGCCGTTTTCTGTTATTATTTTGTAACGGATCAACCGATCGGTTCACTTTTCAACCGATCGGTTGATGCGAGAGTCTATAAATAGAACCCCTAGGGTTCCAGAAACGGGGGCTGCGAGTTTTTTACTGTTTTCTCACTTTGTGCCGGCTGTAATTGTTACTCTTTTGTAAGTTTTCAGATCTTTCTCAAATTTTAGTATTGTCTTATCTACTCTATTACTTCCGCATTGCAATTGTCCGATTATGATTCCAACGGTTAATTTTTATGTAGATCGCTTTTTCATGGATTTTTGTGAGTAGTTCCCAAATCTGGGATTTTGGTGGAAACCCCTTCGGGGGCTCTTCCCGATGCGTCCATAGGGTTAGGAAATCGATAGGGATTAGGAATCTAACGGTTACGCGGGGTGTTTCATTGTCATCGGCGGGAAAAAGACCGCCTTTGACCGTTGGGCCAAGGGGGAATAAACTTGGCGGTTGACTCCATAGCCATAGCTCACACCCATAGCGTAGACGTCGAATCCTAGCACGCGGGAGCGGCAGGATGAGACGTTGGGAGTTATCGTTGCGGGCTTAGTGCTCCCGGGATCGATCAGTGTTAATGGACATGGGAGTGCCCACTGATCGAATCCGGGAAGTCCGGTGTATCATCCTGGGCATCGACCGGAATATCGGGCCCATGGGACGTCGGTACCACTTTCAGAGGCAACGTCTCACCATTAGACCCTAATCCCGATCGTTATCCATACCCGTAGGTCGTGTCGGTGAGAGCCACTCGTCGGAGCGGAAACCAAAGTCCCGAGTTTATTTCTTTATTGTTCATACCCTTTATTTCTTCCTGTGACAACCATTTACCGATTCGGGCTAGCTCGCCCCTCGGGGTGATTTAGGTCCTACCTGACCCAAGCACAACCTCGCCTCCCTGAGTTCGATATTCCCGCACCCTACACTAACCGTGCACTTGCGGTAAACCGACACCGTGCCCTTACCGTAGATAGCGGGGGCGCCGGCCAAGTTTATGGCGCCGTTGCCGGGGAGGCAACGTGCTTGTTATTTTAGGATCTCTTGAACCCTCATGTCTAGCTCACGTCCCTACCTCGTGATAATTTTCGTATTCTCCTTTTTCTTTTTATTTTTCTTATTTTTATTTCTTATTTTATCTGTTTCTTTCCCACTTGTCTCTTCACGGGTGTTTGTTGTTTTTCATGCGCAGGAGTTCAAGGAGTCTTGACGACTTGATTCCCCTCGATCCAGAGATTAACGCCACCCTTAGGCGTTTGGCCGCAGAGAAGCGAAGAAGAGAGGATCCAG
The DNA here is from genome assembly GCA_030789695.1 of Scilla litardierei. Taxonomy (NCBI): domain Eukaryota; kingdom Viridiplantae; phylum Streptophyta; class Magnoliopsida; order Asparagales; family Asparagaceae; genus Scilla; species Scilla litardierei. Next base: position 115,299,787 of record CM061138.1, read on the forward strand.
CATCCATGGAGGAGAACACCCCACATCACAAGTCTCTATTGGAGTACTCGATGCCATTCATCGAGTCGACTTCCGCCATCCGTTCTCCAGCTATTGCGGCCCAAAGCTTCGAGCTGAAGCCGTCTTTAGTGACATGGATCCAGTAGGACCAGTTTGCAGGTGCACCTATGGAGAGCCCGATCGAGCACCTAGACTCCTTCTTGGAGAAATGTGACACCTTCCGGATTAATGGTGTCACGACAGAGGCTATCCATCTGAAGCTGTTCCCCTTCTCTTTGCGAGACAAAGCCAAGCAATGGCTTAGGGGAAAGGACCCCAACACTTTCAACACCTGGGAGAAGTTCTCCAACGCTTTTCTGACGAAGTTCTTTCCTCCGGGGAAGACCATGAAGTTGAGGAGTGAGATCTCCTCCTTCTCCCAGGCCAGCCACGAGTCCTTGCATGAAGCTTGGACGAGATATAAAGAAATGCAAAGAAGATGCCCTCACCATGAGCTTCCGAAGTGGAAAATTATTAATCTGTTCTACAATGGGTTGAGGGATGACCTGAAATCTTCTATGGACACCGCGGCTGGGGGTTCCTTCATGTCTAGGAGCGAGGAAGATGCCGGACATATTCTGGAAAATATGGCATCCAACAATGAGCGGTGGTGTGACGAGAGAGCCACACCAAGATCCGGGGGTATACACAGAGTCGAGGACGTCGACAAACTTTCAAGCAAGTTCGACTTGCTTTCGACCCAGATCTCCGCGCTAATGGTAGGAGCCGGTGGGGCTGGTACACAGCAAATTTCTGCGGTAGAGTCCGAATTCTTTGGGGAATTCGACGGTGGAGACATCTCACCACCGTTGGATCAGGCGAGCGCACTATTTTACAACCCCACAGGAAATGCGCCGTATCCGCAAAGGACCAATTCCAACCCGACCTACTCTCCAAACAACCGGAACCGCCCAAACTTCAGTTACCGGCCACCATTTCAGCCCTCGCCGCCTCAGCAGCCGCAGCAACAAACTTATCAGCTGGCTAGGCCACAGCAGAGCCAGGTTCAGCAGCAACCATTTCAGCAACAACCTCAGCAACAATTTTACGCCCCCAGGAATCAGCAGCCATTCCAGCAGCAGCAGCAGTATGGCCAACAGAGGGCCGTCTCTCCGGTTGAGTCTCTCTTGACTCAATATATTACCAACCAAGAGAAGATCAATCAAAAGCTGGAAATGGGTCAGCGGACCCTCACGGACCAAGTAACCCAGCTGGGGTTACAAGTGGCGAATCTTTCAAGGTCACAAAACCAATTGCCGCCACAACCGGAGGTGAACCCGAGGGGAGCAACCCAAACATCGGCACTCGTGCACGAGCACGCAAATGTGTCCGCTATCGTTCTGAGAAGCGGGACACAAATTCCTACTAGAGTGCCCCCTAGCAAACCGGAAGCACCATTGGTCGTTGAGAGACCGATCGAAAAATCAAACGACGCCGGTGCTTCGTCGTCAAATCCTATGACTCCGGAGGGAGTCTCTGAAGAAGAGAAGAAGAAGAAGGAAGAAGGGAGCTCGAAAGTGTTCAAACCCGTTGTGCCATTTCCACAACGGTTAGCTCAGGCCAAAATTGATGAGAAATATGGGAAGTTCTTCGCCATGGTCAAGGACCTAAGCCTGCAAATCCCCTTCCTAGAAGCAATCGAAACAATCCCCTCCTATGCAAAATTCCTGAAAGATTTGGTGACTAGAGGGTCTAGAAAGGAGAAAGTAGTATTGACGGCGGAGTGTAGTGCTCTCATCCAGAGGGCAAATCCGCCGAAACTCAAGGACCCGGGGAGCTTCTCAATTCCTTGCACGATCGTGGCAGTAAAGATTCATCGTGCACTCGTCGATCTCGGAGCGAGTGTTAGTTTGATGCCCTTGTCGATGTATAGAAGAATAGGAATGGGTGATTTGGAGCCCACCGGTATGATCCTACAACTAGCTGACCGATCGGTCAAATATCCGGTGGGAATTATGGATGACCTCCCCGTTAATGTAAGAGGGGTGCATGTGCCAGTGGACTTTGTAGTCATGGACATGCCTGAAGACGCACACACCCCCATCATCCTGGGACGGCCTTTCATGGCCACTGCTGGCGTTTTAATAGATGTGAAGAACGGAAAACTCTCTTTAAACGTCAGCGGAGAAAAAGTTGAGTTTGATCTGGGGTTATCCATGAAGTACCCGATCCCCCAGATGACCCTCGGTGCAATTTGCTGGAGGTAGAAGAAGAAAAGGCCGCTGAAGAGAGCTCCTGGGAGATTCTCTTAAGAAACCCCCCCCCCCCGATGACTTGGGGGATTCAGAAGATGGAGACGGCCCCAAGAACAAAGAAGCTGCTGGAAAAGCGAGTGCAGCAAGAACGACCCCTCCCGGGTTCCCCAAGGCTCCTCCTGCGAGGAGAACCGGGAAAGAGCCCATGGACCTCACTAAAGACGAGGTCCGGATCCTAAATAAGATGGCGGGAAGCGCCAACACGAAAGAGAAGCCCCCGGATCCCAAGAACAAGGGGAGGGTAGTCGAGCAAGTATTTCTCCAGCCGCTGACTACTCCAAAGGCCTTCAGCTCCAATGAAGAAGAGATTCTGAACTTCGGGCATCACCCGTATCAACCACCGTGAACATCTCTTGCGGGCGTCGAGCCAACGACGTTAAACAAGTGCGCTTCATGGGAGGCAACCCATGTTCTAAACTTTTTCCCCATTTTTAGCGTTATTTTTGACTTTATTTTATCTATTTTTATAAATAAAATCAGCCGCGAGAACAGCCGTTCGGGGACTTAGACAATCTGTTGTCTTTTGCAGGAAACAAAGCCCCAACCGATCGGTTGACAACTCACCCGATCGGTTGGGATGTATCAGATACAAGCTGAGATCTGTCCCCAGATGAACCGATCGGTTGAAGAATGAGGAGACCGGGTGACAGACCGGGTGAGCTGGGGAGAACTCTCGGAAAGTTTTGGGGAATATCAACCGATCGGTTGAGTTCGAGCGAGATCGGTTGACGCGACCGGGTGAGCAGCCCTCAATTCCCGGGAAAATGAGTGGAGCGGCCAACCGATCGGTTGACAAGTCAACCGACCGGTTCGCCTGTAGCAATTCTTCGGCAAGAAATTTCGACCTAACCGTCAACCGATCGGGTGACAAGTCACCCGATCGGTTCGACTTAAAACCCTATAAATACCCCCAACCGCCCGTTCGATCCGCACTCGCCATTTTCGAATCCGGATCCGCCGTTTCACCTCTCCCTCGTGCGCCTGCCCTCTTTCTTCCCTTCAATCAACCTCAATCGCCTTTTCCCCCATCCCCCTACCCATCCACCATCGATTTCTCTCCATTCTCCTCGATTCCACCAACACACAAAACCCTAACCTCCACCCGTTTTTCCCCAATTTCGAAACTTGCTGAAGAGATCACTGCGGCTTCACAGCGTGCTCCAATCGAGTAGCATCGGGGCGTCAACGAGCAACTATCTTCATCTCATTTGGGTAAACTCGCTCCTTTGCTTAATTTTAATCTTACCCCAAATATTCCATTTGCTTGTTGGTCGTATTTCGTGTTTGTGTTGAATTCATTTTACTCTTACGTACCTACGCACACTAACGACACCCACACAATGCCTCCCCGCCGTGTTAAGCCCACCGACGCCAGCTCTTCGAACCCTAGGCCCACCCGTCGTACCCGTCGCACACAGCCCACCACCTCCAACCCATCCACCACACCACGCACCACTTCCCCACCTCACGTTTACGATCCCGAATATGGGATGCAATTCCAAACCGATGACCATGCCGACCGATTCGCGGCCATGGTCCTCCTAGTTGGTCAGGGTGGTCGGATAACCGAGGAGTCCGTCGACCGAGACCTCCCGTTTCTTCAAAGCTTCATTCACCACATCCGTGAAGACCCACCCGACGTCTCCGAGCTCCATATTCCACCCCCCACGACTCCTGGTCCTCAGCGCAGGCCCCCGTCACCACCCCCAGAGGGTGGTGCCCATGCTTGATTTTTCTCTCCCACTTTTGCCCCCCCATATTTGTGCCCATCTGTCATTTCGGGGCCCTGCTTTGTCTCTGTCGGGGGGACTATTTGCGTGTTGCTTTCTGAATTCACCTCTTTTGTTTTTGACTCCCCCTTGCATATCTCTGGATTTCATTGATCATATCATTTCGCTAGCACTGTCTGGTTTAGCTTGGGGGATGTCTATTTTGGCGTGCTGTCATGTTTTGTTTGTTTTTCTCATTTTTGTGTGCGTGCTTGCTTTTCATTTTTTGAGTGTCGTGTCATGTCGTGTGGTTTTATTTTTATTTTTATTTTCGTGTTGTTTGATTTTGATTTTGATATTTCTTTCTTTTTCAGTTTCATCTATGTGTTTTCCTCGTTTTCATTTCTTTTTGTGTCAGTGCGTATTCCCCCCCATTTTCATTGCCCTCCCGTACTCACTCATATTGCATTGAGGGCAATGCAAACTTCAGCTTGGGGGAGTCGCACTGTGTGCGTCGTTTGAGTCCTTCTTTTTCGTTTTTTTGTGTCGTTTTCATCGTGTTTTTATTTTTTCTTTTCTTCTTTTTAGCTCTTTCTCCTTGAGATGAATCCTATGATGAATCGCCACAAAGTCACACACACCTAGCATTGCATCGATAATCACACTCACTAACCCTAGGATTTCGAGTCCTCTTGCATTTCACGCATCGTGGGTCCACTTAGCTTTCTTGTGAGTCGTGCGTCGTGCCTATCTATTTGGTGTGCTTCTGCTTTGTGATTTTACTTTATATACCTGTCCAGGAATGACCCCTAGATTATCATGCTTCGATTTGAATATGCGGTATTTGTTTCTACTATATGCATGCTATATTTATATCGTATATTTCAATTTGCATGTGTCGGGATTCCACAATTAAGGACTAGGATAACCCATTTAGCCTATGCTCTATTTAGCGAGAATAGTTTCCTTTGCCCGAGTGTTTAGATTTCGACTTCTTTTTTGTTTTACTTGGTGCAAATCCCCTCGTCGTGTACCGTTCTCCCACTTGGGAGAGTGCACATGTGTATAGCCAAAAACCCAAAAATCAAAAAAAATATAGAAAAAAGAAAAAGAAAAGCCCAAAAAGAGAGAAAAAGAAAAATTTTGTATAGCCAAAAAGCCAAAAAAAATTACAAATGCCCAAAACCCAGAAAATTTCCGTGTGAATATTTTTTCCTACTCACCGAGAATAAAGGGAAGGCGAGAATTTGCACCGAGTGTTCTACTCCACATCATCTCAACCCCCATCGTTATCGAAAACACTTGGCTTAGGAACTTTTTAGCTAGTATCTAGGCTATAGTGGCATGATTTCCTTAACCCTAGTTGTGGAGTCCCCGATGCATGATACGCTTCTATTCTTACTCTTCTCATGCATGCTTGAACTTATATTCGCCGCTTAATTCAATTCCAATCGATATTTGGGTCATATCTTGGATTTGTGTATATCGAGCCTCATAGCACATTGTAGAAAGCGACACCATTTGCTAGCACACGACCACACTCACTCGCGCTTCACCGCATGGGCCCATGACACTTATTTGGACTCGTTTTCCTAGGTTTAATGGTGTGATTTGGCGTTTGCTTGCTTGGTGTGTCGTTTTTGATTTTGGTGGCTCTGATGGACGATCTAGGATTTAGAGTTTTCTTTTTCTTTCTTCCTCTCTATTTTTCCCTTCCGAGCTCCTACTCTCACTCGTCTTCCTCGAGGATGAGGAAGAGTTCAGCTTGGGGGATTTTGACGTGCGTTTATATTTCATATATTCACGCATGTTTTCTTTTGTGTTTCTCCGTGTTTTTCCGCCATCTTTTATTCGTTTTCTTGTATTTTCTCGTTTTCTTTCACTTTTCTTTGTTTATCCATGATTGCAGGGGATTGATCACGTAGGGGACGTTTAACGATGATATCCCAAGTCCCCGGAGCAACAGGAGAAGTCACGTGTGATCCAGGGGGTCAAACGTCAAAGAATTCATCTTTCAGCCCCTCACCCGGTCGGTTGGTCATCTCCAACCGATCGGGTGATGCACGCGTGCACCACCCGGTCTCAGCCGGAGATCACATGGAAGTCACCCGACCGGTTCGCAGACCGGTTCAGCGGGGGCCTGTTCTCTGTTTTCTCGAGCAAAATGCCAACCGATCGGGTGACTCTCACCCGATCGGTTCATCTGTAGCTGAAGATGAAGAGCTGAAGACACGAGCGCCAAACCGATCGCTTCACCCGACGGCTCCAAGATCCAACCGGTCACTCAAGAACTCACCCGACCGGTTCATGTGATCGGGTGAAAGCTCGACGTTTTCTGTTATTATTTTGTAACGGATCAACCGATCGGTTGACACCGATCGGTTGACTTGTCAACCGATCGGTTGATGCGAGAGTCTATAAATAGAACCCCTAGGGTTCCAGAAACGGGGGCTGCGAGTTTTTTACTGTTTTCTCACTTTGTGACGGCTGTAATTGTTACTCTTTTGTAAGTTTTCAGATCTTTCTCAAATTTTAGTATTGTCTTATCTACTCTATTACTTCCGCATTACAATTGTCCGATTATGATTCCAACGGTTAATTTTTGTTTAGATCGCTTTTTCATGTATTTTTGTGAGTAGTTCCCAAATCTGGGATTTTGGTGGAAACCCCTTCGGGGGCTCTTCCCGATGCGTCCATAGGGTTAGGAAATCGATAGGGATTAGGAATCTAACGGTTACGCGGGGTGTTTCATTGTCATCGGCGGGAAAAAGACCGCCTTTGACCATTGGGCCAAGGGGGAATAAACTTGGCGATTGACTCCCTAGCCATAGCTCACACCCATAGCGTAGACGTCGAATCCTAGCACGCGGGAGCGGCAGGATGAGACGTTGGGAGTTATCGTTGCGGGCTTAGTGCTCCCGGGATCGATCAGTGTTAATGGACACGGGAGTGCCCACTGATCGAATCCGGGAAGTCCGGTGTATCATCCTGGGCACCGACCGGAATATCGGGCCCATGGGACGCCGGTACCACTTTCAGAGGCAACGTCTCACCATTAGACCCTAATCCCGATCGTTATCCATACCCGTAGGCCGTGTCGGCGAGAGCCACTCGTCGAAGCAGAAACCAAAGTCCCGGGTTTATTTCTTTATTGTTCATACCCTTTATTTCTTCCCGTGACAACCATTTACCGATTTGGGCTAGCTCGCCCCTCGGGGTGATTTAGGTCCTACCTGACCCAAGCACAACCTCGCCTCCCTGAGTTCGATATTCCCGTACCCTACACTAACCGTGCACTTGCGGTAAACCGACACCGCGCCCTTACCGCAGATAGCGGGGGCGCCTGCCAAGTTTATGGCGCCGTTGCCGGGGAGGCAACGGGCTTGTTATTTTAGGATCTCTTGAACCCTCGTGTCTAGCTCACGTCCCTACCTCGCGATAATTTTTGCATTCTCCTTTTTCTTTTTATTTTTCTTATTTTTATTTCTTATTTTATCTGTTTCTTTCCCACTTGTCGCTTCACGGGTGTTTGTTGTTTTTCATGCGCAGGAGTTCAAGGAGTCTTGACGACTTGATTCCCCTCGATCCAGAGATTAACGCCACCCTTAGGCGTTTGGCCGCCGAGAAGCAAAGAAAAGAGGATCCCGAATCCATGGGGAGAACACCCCACCTCACAAGTCTCTGTTGGAGTACTCGATGCCATTCATCGAGTCGACTTCCGCCATCCGTTCTCCAGCTATTGCGGCCCAAAGCTTCGAGTTGAAGCTGTCTTTAGTGACTTGGATCCAGCAGGACCAGTTTGCGGGTGCACCCATGGAGAGCCCAATCGAGCACCTAGACCCCTTCTTGGAGAAATGTGACACCTTCCGGATTAATGGTGTCACGACAGAGGCTATCCGTCTGAAGCTGTTCTCCTTCTCTTTGCGAGACAAAGCCAAGCAATGGCTTAGGGGAAAGGACCCCACCACTTTCAACACCTGGGAGAAGTTCTCCAACGCTTTTCTGACGAAGTTCTTTCCTCCGGGAAGACCATGAAGTTGAGGAGTGAGATCTCCTCCTTCTCCCAGGCCAGCCACGAGTCCTTGCATGAAGCTTGGACGAGATATAAAGAAATGCAAAGAAGATGCCCTCACCATGAGCTTCCGAAGTGGCAGATTATTAATCTGTTCTACAATGGGTTGAGGGATAACCTGAAATCTTCTATGGACGCCGCGGCTGGGGGTTCCTTCATGTCTAGGAGCGAGGAAGATGCCAGACATATTCTGGAAAATATGGCATCCAACAATGAGCGGTGGTGTGACGAGAGAGCCACACCAAGATCCGGGGGTATACACAGAGTCGAGGACGTCGACAAACTTTCAAGCAAGTTCGACTTACTTTCGACCCAGATCTCCGCGCTAATGGTAGGAGCCGGTGGGGCCGGTACACATCAAATTTCTGCGGTAGAGTCCGAATTCTTTGGGGAATTCGACGGTGGAGACATCTCACCACCGTTGGATCAGGCGAGCGCACTATTTTACAACCCCACGGGAAATGCGCCGTATCCGCCAAGGACCAATTCCAACCCGACCTACTCTCCAAACAACCGGAACCGCCCAAACTTCAGTTACCAGCCACCATTTCAGCCCTCGCCGCCTCAGCAGCCGCAGCAACAAACTTATCAGCCGGCTAGGCCACAGCAGAGCCAGGTTCAGCAGCAACCATTTCAGCAACAACCTCAGCAACAATTTTACGCCCCCAAGAATCAGCAGCCATTCCAGCAGCAGCAGCAGTATGGCCAACAGAGGGCCGTCTCTCCGGTTGAGTCTCTCTTGACTCAATATATTATCAACCAGGAGAAGATCAATCAATAGCTGGAAATGGGTCAGCGGACCCTCACGGACCAAGTAACCCAGCTGGGGTTACAAGTGGCGAATCTTTCAAGGTCACAAAACCAATTGCCGCCACAACCGGAGGTGAACCCGAGGGGAGCAACCCAAACATCGGCACTCGTGCACGAGCACGCAAATGTGTCCGCTATCGTTCTGAGAAGCGGGACACAAATTCCTACTAGAGTGCCCCCTAGCAAACCGGAAGCACCATTGGTCGTTGAGAGACCGATCGAAAAATCAAACAACACCGGTGCTTCGTCGTCAAATCCTATGACTCCGGAGGGAGTCTCTAAAGAAGAGAAGAAGAAGAAGGAAGAAGGGAGCTCGAAAGTGTTCAAACCCGTTGTGCCATTTCCACAACGGTTAGCTCAGGCCAAAATTGATGAGAAATATGGGAAGTTCTTCGCCATGGTCAAGGAACTAAGCCTGCAAATCCCCTTCCTAGAAGCAATCGAAACAATCCCCTCCTATGCAAAATCCCTGAAAGATTAGGTGACTAGAGGGTCTAGAAAGGAGAAAGTAGTATTGACGGCGGAGTGTAGTGCTCTCATCAGAGGGCAAATCTGCCGAAACTTAAGGACCCAGGGAGCTTCTCAATTCCTTGCACGATCGGGGCAGTAAAGATTCATCTTGCACTCGTCGATCTCGGAGCGAGTGTTAGTTTGATGCCCTTGTCGATGTATAGAAGAATAGGAATGGGTGATTTGGAGCCCACCGGTATGACCCTACAGCTAGCTGACCGGTCGGTCAAATATCCGGTGGGAATTGTGGATGACCTCCCCGTTAATGTAAGAGGGGTGCATGTGCCAGTGGACTTTGTAGTCATGGACATGCCTGAAGACGCACACACCCCCATCATCCTGGGACGGCCTTTCATGGCCACTGCTGGCGTTTTAATAGATGTGAAGAACGGAAAACTCTCTTTAAACGTCAGCGGAGAAAAAGTTGAGTTTGATCTGGGGTTATCCATGAAGTACCCCGATCCCCCAGATAACCCTCGGTGCAATTTGCTGGAGGTAGAAGAAGAAAAGGTCGCTGAAGAGAGCTCCTGGGAGATTCTCTTAAGAAACCCCCCCCCCCCCCCGATGACTTGGGGGATTCAGAAGATGGAGACGGCCCCAAGAACAAAGAAGCTGCTGGAAAAGCGAGTGCAGCAAGAACGACCCCTCCCAGGTTCCCCAAGGCTCCTCCTGCGAGGAGAACCAGGAAAGAGCCCATGGACCTCACTAAAGACGAGGTCCGGATCCTAAATAAGATGGCGGGAAGCGCCAACACGAAAGAGAAGCCCCCGGATCCCAAGAACAAGGGGAGGGTAGTCGAGCAAGTTTTTCTCCAGCCGCTGACTACTCTAAAGGCCTTCAGCTCCAATGAAGAAGAGATGCCTAACTGCGGGCATCACCCGTATCAACCACCGTGAACATCTCTTGCGGGCGTCGAGCCAACGACGTTAAACAAGTGCGCTTCATGGGAGGCAACCCATGTTCTAAACTTTTTCCCCATTTTTAGCGTTATTTTTGACTTTATTTTATCTATTTTTATAAATAAAATCAGCCGCGAGAACAGCCGTTCGGGGACTTAGACAATCTGTTGTCTTTTGCAGGAAACAAAGCCTCAACCGATCGGTTGACAACTCACCCGATCGGTTGGGATGTATCAGATACAAGCCGAGATCTGTCCCCAGATGAACCGATCGGTTGAAGAATGAGGAGACCGGGGTGACAGACCGGGTGAGCTGGGGAGAACTCTCGGAAATTTTTGGGGAATATCAACCGATCGGTTGAGTTCGAGCGAGATCGGTTGACGCGACCGGGTGAGCAGCCCTCAATTCTCGGGAAAATGAGTGGAGCGGCCAACCGATCGGTTGACAAGTCAACCGACCGGTTCGCCTGTCGCAATTCTTCAGCAAGAAATTTCGACCTTACCGTGAACCGATCGGGTGAAAAGTCACCCGATCGGTTCGACTTAAAACCCTATAAATACCCCCAACCACCCGTTCGATCCGCACTCGCCATTTTCGAATCCGGATCCACCGTTTCACCTCTCCCTCGTGCGCCTGCCCTCTTTCTTCCCTTCAATCAACCTCAATCGCCTTTTCCCCCATCCCCCTACCCATCCACCATCGATTTCTCTCCATTCTCCTCGATTCCACCAACACACAAAACCCTAACCTCCACCCGTTTTTCCCCAATTTTGAAACTTGCTGAAGAGATTGCTGCGGCTTCACAGCGTGCTCCAATCGAGTAGCATCGGGGCGTCAACGAGCAACTATCTTCATCTCATTTGGGTAAACTCGCTCCTTCGCTTAATTTTAATCTTACCCCAAATATTCCATTTGCTAGTTGGTCGTATTTCGTGTTTGTGTTGAATTCATTTTACTCTTACGTACCTACGCACACTAATGACACCCATACAATGCCTCCCCGTCGTGTTAAGCCCACCGATGCCAGCTCTTCGAACCCTAGGCCCACCCGTCGTAACCGTCGCACACAGCCCACCACCTCCAACCCATCCACCACACCACACACCACTTCCCCACCTCATGTTTACGATCCCGAATATGGGATGCAATTCCAAACCGATGACCATGCCGACCGATTCGTGGCCATGGTCCTCCTAGCTGGTCAGGGTGGTCGGATAACCGAGGAGTCCGTCGACCGAGACCTCCCGTTTCTTCAAAGCTTCATTCGCCACATCCGTGAAGACCCACCTGACGTCTATAAGCTCCACATTCCACCCCCCACGACTCCTGGTCCTCAGCGCAGGCCCCCGTCACCACCCCCAGAGGGTGGTGCCCATGCTTGATTTTTCTCTCCCACTTTTGCCCCCCCATATTTGTGCCCATCTGTCTTTTCGGGGCCCTGCTTTGTCTCTGTCGGGGGGGACTATTTGCGTGTTGCTTTCTGAATTCACCTCTTTTGTTTTTAACTCCCCCTTGCATATCTCTGGATTTCATTGATCATATCATTTCGCTAGCACTGTCTGGTTTAGTTGGGGGACGTCTATTTTGGCGTGCTGTCGTGTTTTGTTTGTTTTTCTCATTTTTGTGTGCGTGCTTGCTTTTCATTTTTTGAGTGTCATGTCGTGTGGTTTTATTTTTATTTTTATTTTCGTGTTGTTTGATTTTGATTTTGATCTTTCTTTCTTTTTCAGTTTCATCTATGTGTTTTCCTCGTTTTCATTTCTTTTTGTGTCAGTGCGTATCCCCCCCCCATTTTCATTGCCCTCCCGTACTCACTCATATTGCATTGAGGGCAATGCAAACTTCAGCTTGGGGGAGTCGCACTGTGTGCGTCGTTTGAGTCCTTCTTTTTCGTTTTTTTTTGTGTCGTTTTCATCGTGTTTTTATTTTTTATTTTCTTCTTTTTAGCTCTTTCTCCTTGAGATGAATCCTATGATGAATCGCCACAAAGTCACACACACCTAGCATTGCATCGATAATCACACTCACTAACCCTAGGATTTCGAGTCCTCTTGCATTTCACGCATCGTGGGTCCACTTAGCTTTCTTGTGAGTCGTGCGTCGTGCCTATCTATTTGGTGTGCTTCTGCTTTGTGATTTTACTTTATATACCTGTCCAGGAATGACCCCTAGATTATCATGCTTCGATTTGAATATGCGGTATTTGTTTCTACTATATGCATGCTATATTTATATCGTATATTTCAATTCGCATGCGTCGGGATTCCACAATTAAGGACTAGGATAACCCATTTAGCCTTTGCTCTATTTAGCGAGAATAGTTTCCTTTGCCCGAGTGTTTAGATTTCGACTTCTTTTTTGTTTTACTTGGTGCAAATCCCCTCGTCGTGTACCGTTCTCCCACTTGGGAGAGTGCACATGTGTATAGCCAAAAACCCAAAAATCAAAAAAAATATAGAAAAAAGAAAAAGAAAAGCCCAAAAAGAGAGAAAAAGAAAAATTTTGTATAGCCAAAAAGCCAAAAAAAAATACAAATGCCCAAAACCCAAAAAATTTCCGTGTGAATATTTTTTCCTACTCACCGAGAATAAAGGGAAGGCGAGAATTTGCACCGAGTGTTCTACTCCACATCATCTCAACCCCCATCGTTATCGAAAACACTTGGCTTAGGAACTTTTTAGCTAGTATCTAGGCTATAGTGGCGTGATTTTCTTAACCCTAGTTGTGGAGTCCCCGATGCATGATACGCTTCAATTCTTACTCTTCTCATGCATGCTTGAACTTATATTCGCCGCTTAATTCAATTCGAATCGATATTTGGGTCATATCTTGGATTTGTGTATATCGAGCCTCATAGCACATTGTAGAAAGCTACACCATTTGCTAGCACACGACCACACTCACTCGCGCTTCACAGCGTGGGCCCACGACACTTATTTGGACTCGTTTTCCTAGGTTTAATGGTGTGATTTGGCGTTTGCTTGCTTGGTGTGTCGTTTTTGATTTTGGTGGCTCTGATGGATGATCTAGGATTTAGAGTTTTCTTTTTCTTTCTTCCTCTCTATTTTTCCCTTCTGAGCTCCTACTCTCACTCGTCTTCCTCGAGGACGAGGAAGAGTTCAGCTTAGGGGATTTTGACGTGCGTTTATATTTCATATATTCACGAACGTTTTCTTTTGTGTTTCTCCGTGTTTTTCCGCCGTTTTTTATTCGTTTTCTTGTATTTTCTCGTTTTCTTTCACTTTTCTTTGTTTATCCATGATTGCAGGGGATTGACCACGTAGGGGACGTTTAACGATGATATCCCAAGTCCCCGGAGCAACAGGAGAAGTCACGCGTGATCCAGGGGGTCAAACGTCGAAGAATTCATCTTTCAGCCCCTCACCCGGTCGGTTGGTCATCTCCAACCGATCGGGTGATGCACGCGTGCACCATCCGGTCTCAGCCGGAGCTCACATGGAAGTCACCCGACCGGTTCGCAGACCGGTTCAGCGGGGGCCTGTTCTCTGTTTTCTCGAGCAAAATGCCAACCGATCGGGTGACTCTCACCTGATCGGTTCATCTGTAGCTGAAGATGAAGAGCTGAAGACACGGGCGCCAAACGGATCGCTTCACCCGACGGCTCCAAGATCCAACCGGTCACTCAAGAACTCACCCGACTGGTTCATGTGATCGGGTGAAAGCTCGCCATTTTCTGTTATTATTTTGTAACGGATCAACCGATCGGTTGACTTGTCAACCGATCGGTTGATGCAAGAGTCTATAAATAGAACCCCTAGGGTTCCAGAAACGGGGGCTGCGTGTTTTTTACTGTTTTCTCACTTTGTGACGGCTGTAATTGTTACTCTTTTGTAAGTTTTCAGATCTTTCTCAAATTTTAGTATTGTCTTATCTACTCTATTACTTCCGCATTGCAATTGTCTGATTATGATTCCAACGGTTAATTTTTATTTAGATCGCTTTTTCATGGATTTTTGTGAGTAGTTCCCAAATCTGGGATTTTGGTGGAAACCCCTTCGGGGGCTCTTCCCGATGCGTCCATAGGGTTAGGAAATCGATAGGGATTAGGAATATAACGGTTACGCGGGGTGTTTCATTGTCATCGGCAGGAAAAAGACCGCCTTTGACCGTTGGGCCAAGGGGGAATAAACTTGGCGGTTGACTCCCTAGCCATAGCTCACACTCATAGCGTAGACGTCGAATCCTAGCACGCGGGAGCGTCAGGATGAGACGTTGGGAGTTATCGTTGCGGGCTTAGTGCTCCCGGGATCGATCAGTGTTAATGGACACGAGAGTGCCCACTGATCGAATCCGGGAAGTCCGGTGTATCATCCTGGGCACCGACCGAAATATCGGGCCCATGGGACGCCGGTACCACTTTCAGAGGCAACGTTTCACCATTAGACCCTAATCCCGATCGTTATCCATACCCGTAGGCCGTGTCGGCGAGAGCCACTCGTCGGAGCGGAGACCAAAGTCCCGGGTTTATTTCTTTATTGTTCATACCCTTTATTTCTTCCCGTGACAACCATTTACCGATTCGGGCTAGCTCGCCCCTCGGGGTGATTTAGGTCCTACCTGACCCAAGCACAACCTCGCCTCCCTGAGTTCGATATTCCCGCACCCTACACTAACCGTGCACTTGCGGTAAACCGACACCGTGCCCTTACCGCAGATAGCGGGGGCGCCGGCCAATGGGCCGGGCGCCCAGGGCACCAGTCCCTGGTGCCTGGCGCCTGGGCGCCGGCGCCCAGGTCTGGGCCAGGCGCCAGGGGTGGCAATTCGGGCCGGCCCGGTCTTATCGGGCCGTGCCGGCCCGGTCCGGTTTTCTTAAAGGACTGGGCCGGCCCGGCCCGATAAGACTTCGGGCCATTTCGGAGAGGCCCGGGCACGGTCCGATAAAAATTCGGGCCGCCCGGCCCGGTCCGATAGGGTTGAATAAATTATGTATTGTGACAATATTTTATCATATTTTTAAACAGAACCTTGTCTTATATGCTTAAAGATGCATCGAAATGGAGCACGAAAGAAGAGGATTGAGTGGGTTGCATAAGGTGATGTGTCCTACATTGTTTTCATTTATTTGGCAAGATGAAGTAACATGTTTGGTGGTTCTTTGTCTCTTCTCGGAAACTAAGATCGACCCCCAAGATCCGAAGACATCAAAGTTGGCGCTGACGGGAAGTTGTTAAAATTTATGATATTTGGACCTTGATCTAATAAGATTCATGACATTGGACTCAACACTATTAATGAATGCACATTACTGAAATCTGCTTTAGATTGGTGTGTGGTCAAATTGAAGTGGGGCAATCAAATGCTTTTCGTGCCGTGCCGTGCCGCCCATGGGCTGAAAAGCTTGGCCCGGGTCCGGTCCAAAAATGAACCGGGCCGGGCCGGCCCGGTCCGATAAGGATTTCGGGCCAAAATTGTTGGCCCAAGCACGGTCTTATCGGGCCGGGCCCGTGCCGGGCTATCGTGCCGGGTCGAAAATTTCCACCCCTACCAGGCGCCCAGTCAGCCGTTTTTTGAGCAGTGGAGCCCACACGTTGGGCCCCACCACTGGGTGTAGAACCCTAGGGGCTGTATGTGTTTTGGACAGCTGATTTTGGACGAAAATCAAGCCTTGGTGTGATCTTTGGGTGATCAATTGGAGGGTCAAACGGACTCCAATTAACTCGCTGTTTTTTCTTACGCGTTCACCGTTGAACGCCCTTTGATTTGATAGGTTGTATCAATTGTGAAGCTCAATGGCGAGGGAGTTAAAATTCACGAAAGTTTGGACTTTGTGAAAGCAAACTAAATTGAATTTATTAACTCCAAATAATAGTCCCACATCGAAATTTGTGTAAAGGGGAGGGTTCAGCTCCCTATATAAATAGGGGTCTGCACTCCACCTCAAAACTTGCCCCAAGCTCAAAATCTAAGCGTCTCCCAAAAACGTCGGAGCACGCTAGGATCAAATCTTAAATTAATTCCCCTTCTCCCTAAATTTCTGCCTTACTACTGATGGGCTCTAGCAAAGCCATGAAGGGGTTCGGATTCGGATTCGAAATATTGGCGAAGGCTTTCACTCACGTGAAACTTTCTTCGATGCGTGGTTGGCTCGACAACACGAGGATTGCTCCCCTCGGGATGCGGATCGATTCGAGGAGCGGTTCGGCGTGGGACAGGGATTGGCTCGGAAGACGGTGCGATACACCTTGCCAGCCCCAGGGCAAGGTTCTGGGTATGTTTTTAGAAGCTTTCGTTTTAATTATTCGCAGTAGTTTAGATCCCTCTTGGGGTGGTCAGATCCACCCCGAGTTGGCAGAGATCCTGGTTAAGGGTCTTGTTCCTTAGGGCTAAGTTAAAATGTTTAACTGCATGTTAATTAGATTAACCTGTTTATTTTTCCGCTGCATATTTTTGCTTCCGTGTTCCGTCCGACTTAGGACATGCACAGATTTTAGCCCTGAGGGTCCGCCAAAACCCTTCAGTGGTATCAGAGCGATGTCTGCATGCTGATCTAGGACTGCGATTAATTAATTGAATGCTTTTAAATACAGTAAAATGTTTCTTTAAATTTATGCGATAAGTTTAAAATGATTTTAGATGGTTAAATATTTTATATGATAAATTTTTAAGGATGAAATTTTTTAAATGATGTTTAAAATTTATGTGATATTTTTAAAACTAATTTTAAAACTTTAAAACTTTATGCGATAAATATTTTAGTAGCATGCATATCATATGACCATTTTAAAACTATTATATTTTTATGAGATGAAAATTAAAATGTTTTAAATTCATTCTTATAAATTTAAATGTTAAATTTAAGAAATGCATGCAAAATTGTATATTCGATAAATAATTTTCTATTTAATTGTTAAATGGTAGGACACTATTTTTATGCGTTAAAATTAGTGTAACTTTATGTTAATGGCTATGCAAATGTTGTCACTTATTTGATAACACAAGACAACCCTCTTAGGTTAGCCATTAAGAACTCGTTAGAATTTATTAGATAAATTCTAATGACATGCTATGTTTTAATAAATCATTAACAACATTTTAAGACCTAATTCCTGATTAGGGTAGTCCCTTTAATGAAAATTTTAATTCTAATCGTTATGTAATTACTTCTCATTAAGGGACTTCTCTTTTAGCATTGTTAATAAATTTATTAAAATCCTAATAACGATTAGGATAGCACGTGAACCTTATTGTTCATAAGGATTTAATAAAAGTTATTAAACAAATCCTAAAATTTTGAATGTAAGGATTCAACTAGTTGATAGGAATAATTAGTTGTTAATAAAAGCCTGTTAGTCTTTGGCACGCATATAAAAATGACAAGCTTCATTCAATGGACCATAATCTAGTCAATGTGCTTTGCTAAGTTTGTTGGATCACCCTAGCTAGTCTAAGGGATAAGTGATCATGGCTTAGTCAATTCCCTGGATGTGTTTCGCTGGACCGCAATGTCGCGAATCATGACTATATGACACCCTGGAATATATCTAAGTCAAATACGTTAATCATCTTCTTCAAGATTAGCTGTAGCCCTCCTTGTTTTAGGGGTTGGCAACTATAGGACCCGTGTTCCAGCTGTTGACATCAAGCTGTGACATGGCAATCTTATAGAAACCAATTTCTTAAACACATATGATGTACTCTAAGACCTAACCCAAACCGATGTGTCGTGAATACAACGAGCGCCAGGGCAAGTCAGGCTAGACGCGAATACAAGGGTCCGACTAGACTGGTCATTGTGATTTGGATGAGCACACTCATGATCACAAATGGCTAGGGGTAAAAACCGATAAGAGAGTCATATCTGATATGATCGATGAAGAGTCATCTTCCGATTACAGAGTCAAGCAATTTGTCGTGAATACACCGAGGTTGTTAGGCTCAAGGTGATTGGATCTCTTACCCATTAATTTAATTTGATTAAATCGTTCGTTATTAAAGCTTTAAAACGATCACAAAAATAGTGGGAGGGTATAGATAGCTAAAAGCCAATCTATCTATATTTAATATTGAATATATGCTAAAACTAGGGTAAGTTCTAAGTTTACAAAAGGAATCAAAATATAATATTTTAATGGAATTAGTTATCTAGTTAAATAGGTTGATTAATGGAATGTCAAAGATAAATTCTAATTGATAGAATTAAACATAGTCTCGTTGACATTAAAATGACCTTCTAAAGAATAGACTTAAGAAGTATGATTTCATTAAGTTCTGGGTCCAACAAATAAATTCACGCTACATGTCACTCGCCTCTATATGGGGCAACTTGAAGATATAGGATATTCGAAGTATGTTTCTCCATACAACTTGTTGAGCTACACTCAAGGTTGTATGGAAAAACAATTTCGATCTGCAGAGTTCGAGAATTCGATCAAATTGTTTGAGTCGAATACGAGTGCATGAACGGTGCTAGCCTATGTATCCCAACCGGATCTAGAGACAAGCAACTTGTTGAGCTATACTCAAGGTTGCAAAGCTCAGGCGTTTGGATACATGAGATGCTTGCATAGCTATTCATTTATGTTGGGCTATTTAATATCTAAATGTGATTTAGAAAAAGAAGAAGGTACTCCGGAAAGTCAATCGAGTTACATAGTTTAATTTATCATTAGTAAAGGCATAAGTCACTACAACAACCAAAAATGCTTGCATAGCGCTTTTTTAAAACTTGGATAGCGCTTTTAAGCGCTATCCAAGCTACCGCTATGGTATCTTGGATAGCGCTTTTATAAGCGCTATCAAAGTGGTTTACTAAGATAGCGCTTTACTACCTTAGCGCTTTTAGAACCGCTATTCAAGATTACTCGAGAAATTTTGATTTTGACCTTACATAGCACTTTCTAAGCGCTATACCAGGTACCACTACCATAGCACTTTCTAAAGCGCTATTGTAGTAAATTACTTTGATAACACCAGAATTCTTTTCTCTCCATTAGTCTCAGAACCCTCTACGACCCCCACTGCCTACTCTTTTCTTTTCCTCATCATCCTCTCCATTAGTCCTAAGGGAGGGCACGCCGATCCCAAAGGACCCGTCAAAGAGGGGGAATCTGAGAATCATGTTCAACATCAAGTTTCCGACAAGGCTGGCAGCAGAGCAGCAGACATGATTATCTCTATTGAGTACAACAATGTCAAAAAGATATAGTGTGTAAATAATAGGACTAAAATCTAATGCATCTGATAGCTTTTGCGCCACAACACACTCATAATATCGAAACCTTGAAGCAGAGATATAGGAGTCAACTTGCTGGTGGTAAGGGCAATCAACACTTAAGAATAATGAGCTTCGTAACATTGTCCTCCACTCCACTCATTTAAATTATTAAGTCATAGTCGAGCTCAATTTTGAGCTCAGGTATGAATCAAGCAGAGAAGATTAATTTAGTTAAGCTTAATTGAACTTGCCCAAATATTAAACAGATATATACACAAACATATAGTTGCCAGTTCATGGTCACTTATTCAAGTTCTAGTTAAGACCAAGCTTAATTTTGAGCTCAAGTATTCTGCTAAAAGGGCACAAGTTACAAGAATATCGACTCCTCAAGTTTAATTTAGCTCAGTCAAATGAACAGAGGAATAAATATATGAAATTATAGACATGTATTTTCATTTAAGTTAGCCTGATCTTATTCGCTAACTTTATTAGTTAATTCTGGTTGTAATTCATCATTTTTAAAACCTTCTTCCATCTTAGTGGTTCCAGCATTAACCCAGCTAACTAGCCATCAAATTGATGTGAACTATATATTAATTAGTTAATTTCGTGTAAGATAAGAGTGCATTTCTCCTTCTTCTTTTTTAAATGTTTTCAGTATCTTTCCACCTGCAATTTGAACTTTTGTTTACATCCAACCAAACACATGTATTAAAACTACATGAAATTTTTAAAACTATATCAAATAATGAAAGTTGAGTTGAAGCACATGATTCATAATTCCATGAACTGGAGAAAATAAATGAAGGATCCATTGCAAAGAATGCATGAGGTCAACTCAAAAATCAAGGTTTGTTGAAATTTACACGAATCATTAATCTTTGCTAAAAACTCTTTCATTGGAAACTAAACAACCAGATTGCAACTATGACTCATCCATACCAGTTAACATGAAAAAGTGTTTTACTTTAGGAAACAAATGTTAATATATCCAATTACACCAATATGCCAACCCACATGGAAAACACTAGATTGACACCCACCTAGACAGTCAATGGTCATGTGTACTTAATTAACTAGCCAGACCAAGGCAGACTCATATGGCTACATGCTACCTGTCAATTGCCCAACCGTTAGGCGTCAACAAAGCATTAAAGGAGGCATGTCACAAACAAGCTTAAGATGGTATATCTTAAGATGGTATAACACCATGAATATGCTTCTCGACTTTTCAACATAGTCAAATTCTTAACAAGCAAATCCTGGTCAGTTAGGAACCAAACCATAAAGTCATTAAAAGTAAACATAGAATAGATGATACAAGGTAACAATAAATTACTTACAAACTTAATAGATTCTTGCTGGAGTTGCCTCCATCTTGCATCGGACTGTAATCGCTCCTGCATCTCATTATATAGAATTTCCATGCGTGCTTCATGCTCCACAGTGCATTTTCCGAGCAGACCACGAACCCTACGGTTCTGGAAACAAGAAAATGATAGAATTCTTTATGATGTAAATGAAACATTGGATGATTAAAAAGCAACCAAGCAGATCCACACAATCTTGAGGGAGTTCTACTAAGTTTAAGGAAAAAAATTCAGTTTACATAATTGGATATGAAGATAATGCCACACAGGATCTGAATCGGATTCCAACTCTAATCTTTTGATATCGGGACTTCAGGTCCAAACACTTCACATTTCATAAGTGAGTCCAGCTCAACTTATTATTGCCTCGTTCCACTTTATTTGGCTAAATCTCTACGTTTGCATCAGGAAACGGAGATTGGAACGATATCCAGGGTAAAATGAAATGTGAGTAATTTTTGACAAGTGTGTTTTATCCAAATACCTCCCCATGTACGTACATTATTCAATTTATTCCGGATTCTTCTCTTCTAGAGGTTGTGGAAAGGGAGAGGATATGGAGATGAGCTCACTTTCCTGTGGTGGAATTGCTTTACGGCCTCCAGGAGTTATTTCTCGCTTTGGAGCCTCATGGTATATCCTCTCATCCATTGAGGATATCCACTTCTTCTATTAGTGGATTACATCCATTATATTTGGTATGTCAATCCTAGCTGGAATTTTAGTAGCAGGAATGTGTGAATTTGACAATATTAATATTGTCAGTAACTATGTCTTATAACCGTTTAACAGTTTCATAAGTGTGGATCTTCAGGATCTCATCACAATTTATGATAATCAGATCATAGGCATTAATTATTTAAATGATTAGTTAAGCTTCAGGCTCATGGATGATTATAGTATTTCTGTTGAACCTAATATTGGGGAATTAAAGATGTGCGAGATCTTCAGGATCTCATCGAATCTTTAAAGGAGGGCCCATCAATGCACATCTTAGGAGAAGTGATTTTTAAATGCTTCCCCCGTTTAGAGTGCTTTTTGATGGTTTAAAGTGGTGATGTAGGGATGTATACTCATCATGGCACAATCTGTAAGATGTGCTCTAAACGCTTCCCCCGTTAGGGGTTATCGAAAACTATTTATATGAGTTGATCAGGCCCAGATAAATAGATTCTAAAGAAGTGTTTTGATGGTCTGCATTGTAATTGCATGTCCACATGTAGTACTAGTGTTATCCAATGTTCCCGACTTTGCTTTGAAAAAGCGGAACTGCGGTTTGGATAATAGGTTTGATAATGACCATTTTTAGAGGATACATGGATGTGTACTCTAAGCTACATCATCAGCCATATGTAGGGAGTGGGTAAGTCCACTTTTATCCCTCAAATACTCTTAAGAGATCTAAAAATCTCATTATCCTAATGATGATAGTATATCATCTTAAATTCGTTGGAGGAAGTGAGGAGAGTCAATGTCCACGTGAATGGAGATGATCTCGCAATCATTTTTCCCTTTTGAATGTGACAATGAAAGTTTCACTCTTTTTAAAGAATCTTCGGGTTCGTCCAGTTAATGATGTCTTGCATCATCAATCTAGGGTGACATCGTTCCAAAGTTGGTCGATTCTGGACACTTCTGATGTTCGAAATTAATTCCTCTTTTCAAATTTATGTGGGACTTTTGAAAGTCCATTAACATGCTCAAGTTAATTTTGTCCGGTAATTGGTGAACTTGTTCAAACTGTGAAGGATTACATCTTCACATTGACTATTATGCGTATCATTATGGGACAAAGCTTCAGGCTTCATTGATTTATTGAGTCATTAGGGATTTCGTTTTGACGAATATCCATCGAAACTTTATAAGTTTCAGAGAGTAAATGGCATCCTCATTTTAGGAGTATTCAGGATAAAAAATCATTCACATACAGTAAAATAAAATGCATAAAAAGCATGAAATTCATCAATAAGAAATATTGTGATAATGCATTTAAACACATATATACTGCAAGAAATTACTTTTGATAATTATGTTATGGCAACAAGTTTTATAGTGTGATGTGTGCTCAAGGAATAGCGAGGTAGACAAATGCTAGTTTTGTACCAATATTTTATATTGAACTAGCGTTGTCAGTTGGATGTATGTTATGAGTTGTCAGGAGAAGTTCTTTGTATTTGCTCTGTCATTAGTAGGGAGGCAAGCATCTCAAAGTATTTTGTGAAGTTTCATTCACAGTTTGTTGCATCAGAATCGCGTCTTTCTCGTGGAAAGAAGTTTAAGTCATTTCTAACATACGCGTCTGAGAGACATCCTCACCATAACGCTACATGCGTGGGGTGAAGTATAATAGTACTGAATTAAATTCAACAATGGACTTGAAGTCCTGGTGTCTCATAAATTCTCTTACTCATAACGGTCTTTTGGAAGTATTTCATCTTTATGATGTTTATACATTTCTGTTGGATATGGATGATGTTTGTACACCATTGTAGGGGATGTACGAGGGAATACGGACCTCGAACGTCTTGTACACGAAGTCGTGTGCAAAGGGAATCTGTTCCCTTGCGGAGAGGATCTCTATATGAATGGGAAAGTCGCATTATATGTGCATAAGTGCATGCGACATATGGCTAATAAAGGGGTAATATGTTAAGCTTATATTGTACCATGCATATGGTACAACTTAAGCTTATAATGTGCCATGTATGATGGTACACCTTAGTTAAATTGTTCCAAAGGAACAATTACTCCTAAAATAACTACCTTGGGGGCTATAAATAAGACCCAAGGCTTAGCCATTTCAACACACTTTTGCATGGTATTCATGCCTTGCATTTCATTCTAGCGAAGCTCTGCCGAAATCCTTCCTCTCTCTTTATCCAAGTTCTTAATCTAAAAGTAGAGATTTAGATTGTGGATTTAGTAGCCTTACTCCGTTCGTGAGAAGACTCGATCCGTCGTGGCGAATCCGAAGGCGAAGTTCCGAGACTACCGTGCCGCATACGCAAGCGTAAGTCTCAACTTCATTTATCGATCCTAACGCTGTTTTGACAGGTTCCATCATTGGTATCAGAGCTATACGGGTTTGCCCCGGTCAAAACCACCGCCACGTCGAACCGATGAATGAGGCGTTGTCTTTTTCACGAATGGGTATCCTACCATTACGGATATGGTAGGAACGCTTCGTGACGGAGAGAACGCAGCGGTTGTTCTTTTCACGTTAGGGTCTTCTGTCATTACGGATATGGCAGAAACTCTCCGTGACGGGAAGAACCAACCGTTCACGTAGTATGTTATTTTTCATTTTTGGCACACGACCATTAGAAAATAACTACTTTCTCGACGAACGGGTGCTTCATCGACGAATGGGTGCTTCATCGAGGAAGATGATGGTAGTTATCTCCATCGGAGAAGATGAATTTTGGTGCATGTGCACCATGGCCAAATGGGCCATGAAGGCCATGCACCCCCCTCTCCATGCGGAGGGGGTTGGCTACGGCCAATAACCACCACGGACACCCCTCCGACGGGGTGTGCGGCAACCCCATTCAAAGGGGGTGGCCGGCCAGGGCCATACGGGCCATGGCCGGCCAATGCCAAAATGGCCATGGCCATGTCTGGCCATGGCCAAGCCATGGCCGGCTATGGCCAGGCCGGCAGTGGCCGGCCTCGGCCACGGCCAGGGGGCCCTGGCCGTGGCCAAGGCCAGGGGCCGGCCTGGCCGGCCCTGGCTGTGACCAGGGCCGGTGCCCTGGCCTCGGCCAGGGCCTGGCCGGCCCTGGCAGTGGCCAGGGCCAGCGCCCTGGCCACTGCCGGGGCCTGCCCGGCCTGGCCTGCCCTGGCAGAGGCCAGGGCTAATGCCCTGGCCTCGGCCAGGGTAGAGGCCCTGGCCGAGGGGGCCAGGGCCCCTGACTGGCCAGGGCAGAGGCCCTGGCCGGCCCTTGGCCAGCCTCGGCCAGGGCAGAGGCCCTGGCCGGGAGAAGTTGCAGACCAAATTATTGGTCGACCAATTTGGGTGTTTTGGTCGACCAATCCGGCAAAAGGTCTTGGTCGATCTCGAACTTTTCGACTAGCCCATACGGGGTGTCAAAAGGCCTTGGTCAAACACGAATGTGCCGACTAGCCCATACGGGGCTAACGATAGTCGTCTGCTCATATTTTATAAAGTTTTTTCTTGGGCTCTACTCCTTGAAGATTAGCCGTAATGCTCTACTTCATGCGAGATTAGCCATGTCATTGTGCTCTACTCTACGGAGATTAGCCATTGTACTTATAACATTGTGCTCTACTCTACGGAGATTAGCCAATGTATTTCAAATTTTTTTTGAAAAAGATGTTTTTCAAAAAGGTTATGTCCCGTCCTTAATCGGGATAGCGCAATTTAGAATTCCAAGTCCTACCACGATCCGGCCATGATTATCTAACCCATGGGTGTGTAGAACAGGTCTCGTGGCTTGGCAATTGTTGCGCTAAAAAATTCTTTGCGCAAACTCTCACTTATTCCATTTTGAAAGATATGTTTTTCAAAAGTATTTTTTTTTCGCTGCTGGTACCATACGGGTATCATTTCTGATTTCTTTTTACTTGAGATAAGTAAGAGGGATAATTTGAAAGTTACTTCTAGATGGTAGTTGGGAACGTAGTGAACTTCTCGATTCTAAAGTAACGTTTCAGCGCATCCAAGGAACTTATCAAGTGTTTAAAGAATCGAAACTTTATGCATAAAATTTTGATCGTGTTTTTCATTTTCCTTGCAGTTTTTTAATTCGAATATGTCTACCGCTTCTAAGAACATTGTCGCAGAGCTTAACAAAGGTGAGAAGCTCAACGGCGACAATTATAAACTTTGGTCAATAAAAATCCAATATGTTTTGGAAGAGCAAGATGTGCTTGAAACACTCCAAAACATAATGGAAGAACCTGAGTTGGGCAATACGGCCCAACACAAGAGGGACCGAGAAGTTTATGAGACTTGGACTCGAAAGAACAAAATAGCACGTATTACGTTATTGTCCGCAATGGACAATGACATAATGCGTCTATTTCGGGAATTCGACCTAGCCAAAGACATATGGTCTGGGCTAGAAATAAAGTTTGGTGGAACTTCGGTTACCCAACTCCGCTCCTTAAATATTCAATTTGATTCGTACAAGATGCGACGAGATCAATCTATGAAAAAGCATCTCCGCCACATGGCGAATCTCATAGCTGAATTGAAGGATGCGGGTCTTACGCTGTCTAACGAACAGCAGATCCAAGCAGTCATTCGTTCACTCCCAGATAGCTGGGATAACATGAAAATGCACCTCACTCATAATGAGTGCATTTAAACTTTAAGCGATGTATCCAAACACCTCGAACTCGAGGAAGAACGGATTCAAGCCGCAAAACCTAGTGCCGAAGTGCACATGACCGCTAGTTCCTCACATGGAGGAAAGAAGCAGAAGGATAAACGCTTAAGGTTTATGAACGAATGAAAGCAAGAACCGGAAACCTCAAAGAAGACTAAGAACAAAAAGTGGCAAAAGAATGTGCACTCATAGAAGAAAAACTTGAAGAAGATCAAGTGTTTTAAGTGCAACAAGTACGGTCACTTCGCCCATATGTGTATGGATGGAAGTGATAAGGTAACTTGTAGGGCTAGTTACATATGTGTTTCTAATTCCATGTTTCTTGCTGAATCTAACTATTTTTGGTTAATTGATTCAGGGGCCACAGACCACGTTGCGAAGGACAGAAGGTTCTTCGTAGAGTATCGAATGATAACTCAAGGAACAAAGTGGATATACGTCGGCAACAACACTCGTGTTGAAGTCAAGGGCGTCGGAAGATGCAAGCTAGTTCTCGACAACGGCCGGACTCTATTATTGCACGACGTCCTCTTTGCTCCAGATATTCGAAGGAATATCGTATCAGTGGTCATGTTAATGTCTTTAGGTTATGAATGGAGGTTCTATAAACAAAATGTTGACCTTGTTTATAATAGTTCTTTAATTGGGTCGGGTAATGTTTGTAATGGATTGATAGTTTTAAACACTATGTATGATGATTCTTCTTCTATTAATGAAAGTTTCCATTTGACAAATGCTTCTAATTCTGAATCTGAGATCATTTGTTGGCATGCAAGACTTGGTCACATTGGACCAACTAGAATGGATAGACTTGCCAAAAGTGGCTTGCTATCTAATGTTTCAAAAGTTGAAATGTCAACTTGCGAACATTGTCTTGTAGGGAAAACTTGTCGCAAGCCGTTTGGAACTGGCACAAGGGCCGAAGTTCCATTACAGCTTATCCATTCGGACATTTGCGGTCCAATGAATATTAAGACAAGACGCGGGAAGTCCTATTTCATCACCTTCATTGATGACTTCACCCGTTTCGGTCACATTTATTTGATTTCCCACAAACATGAAGCTTTTTCTTGCTTCAAAAACTATATGAGTTTAGTGGAAAATCAACTAGATCGCAAGATAAAGGTCTTGCGAACCGATCGAGGTGGAGAATATCAATCAACGAGTTTTAAGGAACTCTGTGATGAAAAAGGCATAGTTCATCAAATAACTATGCCTTATACTCCGCAACAAAACGGTGTTACGGAAAGAAGAAATAGGACATTGATGGAAATGGTCCGATCAATGATGTCTCAGGCAAATTTGCCCATCACCTTTTGGGGTGATGCATTATTGACGGCAACATTCATCTTAAACCGTGTACCCTCGAAGTCGGTAAGTTCTACTCCTTATGAGTTGTGGAACAATAGAACTCCAGACTTAAGCATTCTAAAACCTTGGGGTTGTGCCTCTTACGCACATTTATCCTCTCACAAATATGGCAAACTTGGGCCACGTGGGAGGAAGTGTATCTTCATCCGATACACTGAAAATTCCAAAGGATATGTTTTCGTCGGTCAAGAGGACAATGGGGGTCTAATAGAATTCGAATCGAGGAATGTTGTCTTCTTGGAAAACGAGTTTCCAAGACAGGGTGAGATAAGTCAAGACTTATCCTTGTTTGAGACTTGGGATCAAGAAGGATTGGAACGTTCGAGTGGGAGAATTCTTGGTGAAGAGGAAAATAACCCTCATACTTCACCTATGGATGATACGAACGATACCAATCCTATTCCGAGTGGGAGTGATGTTATTCCAAGTGGGAGTGATGTCATTCCAAGTGAGAGTGATCAAACTCAAGCAAGACGTAGTAATCGAACGAGGCTAGCACCTCTGAGATTTGAGGATGAATTTCCTCAAACATTCATGACATTACTACAAGATGATGACGAACCTGCAAATTTCAAACAAGCCGTCACATGCCCTGCTAAAGATAAATGGATAGCGGCGATGGAAGAAGAACTTCAATCCATGAAAACAAACCAAGTCTAGGACTTGGTTGATTTACCTAAGGGGTGTAGAGCCATTGGGAACAAGTGGGTTCTCAAAATCAAGCATAAGGCTGATGGCTCCATCGAGAAATATAAAGCTCGCCTTGTTGCGAAAGGTTTCACGCAACAGGAAGGAATAGACTACGAAGAGACTTTCTCTCCTGTCGTGCGTTTTACCTCCATTTGCTTAATTCTGGCAATGGTGGCTTGTTTGGACCTCGAGTTACATCAGATGGATGTAAAGACTGCTTTTCTTAACGAAGAACTAGATGAGGAGATCTACATGGAACAACCAAACGGGTTCGTACAAGAAGAAAACAAACATAAGGTTTGTAAACTTCGTAAATCCATATATGGTCTTAAAAAATCCTCAAGGCAGTGGTATATACGCTTTCAAGAAGTAGTTTTGTCGTATGGTTTCTCCATGCTCGACGAAGACAACTGCGTATACATTAAGAGGATTAAGAACAAGTATGTAATTATGTCTCTTTATGTAGATGACATACTTATAGCCGGAAATGATAAGCGTCTTATCATGGATATCAAAGCTTGGCTTTCATCCGTCTTTGAGATGAAAGACATGGGTGAAGCTGCATATATCCTTGGGGTTAAGATCTCAAGGAATCGCTCCAAGAAACTTCTTTGTCTCTCTCAAGAAACATATATAAAGAAAGTTTTAGAACGGTTTAATATGCAGGACTGCAAGCCAATTGATACTCCAATAAGCAAAGGCGAGGGTCTATGTTTGGAAATGTGTCCCAAGATCCAAAAGAAAAGAAAGCTATGGAAAAGGTTCCATACTCCAGTGCTGTCGGGAGTCTGATGTATGCCATGATGTGTACCAGACCGGACATTTGCTATGCTGTTGGTATGGTAAGCCGTTACCAATCCAACCCAGGACAAGCACACTGGAAAGCGGTGAAGAGGATATTAAGGTACCTCAAAGGGACTGCGGACTATGCGTTGTGCTATCAAGGCAATACCTTGAGACACGAAGGCTATACCGATGCTGATTGGGCAGGTGATCTCGACGAGCGAAGATCTACCTCAGGCTTTGTTTTCTTGCTCGGGAATGGTGCAATATCCTGGAGCAGCAAGAAGCAAACCTGCATCGCCCTATCAACCATGGAAGCCGAATTTGTAGCATTCAGCATGGTGGTCCAAGAAGCTGTTTGGCTTAGGAAATTCTTAGACAGGCTGACAGATGCCACTGACTCAAACACTGTTCCTATATACAGTGATAGTCAAGCTTCGATTGCCTATGTCAAAGATCCTAAATTTCATTGTAAGACCAAACACATTGATATTCGATTCAAGTTTGCGAATGACTATGACAAACGGAAGGAAGTAGACATAGGATACATATCCACGCATGAGATGATAGCGGATCCCCTTACTAAGGCGATCCCCAGAGATGTGTTCTTCAAACACTTATCATCTATGGGAATGCGTAGGTGCTGAGCTGTATCATGTAATATTTCTCATGTCTATAGAAGATCAAAGTTTAATAAAAAGAAGAAGTTTTTTTATATATGCATACAAGTTTCTTACAAATGATTTTATATACATTTGTATTTAAGTCTCAGCTATTTTATTGTGTGTATGTCGGACAGATTAAGGTTGGCTCTCTCACATGAGCAACCGCCTTATCTTATCAGATGGATAAGATAGAGATGAGACTAGTTTAAAGTCAAAATCATTAGACAAATGATTTAGAGTCGTGACTTAAACAAGATAGTCGAATGAAAGATCTGCATCATATGGATGCTTACAAAAGATCTGAGATCTGTATCAAAAGGATATATAAAAGAGATCTCATAGGATTTTTTAAATCATATCTGTCTTATGCAGGATGAGAGTCCGGGAATATTTCATGGGTAGTAAGGGGACTCAAAAGATCGGCACTGTGGTGTCTGATCTTTCATCCGTACAACATCATTAAGACATACTCTCCCTGGGAAAGGAGTGATGTTGTAATACGTGTTCATACCACGTATGCATTACGACCACTGAGTTAGTAGCAATAGTGTTTGCTATTATGTGAGACTCAAAGGCCATATGGGTCTTAACTCTTACCCTCAAGGACTCCAATTGGTTCCTTTAGATTTGACGAGATGATCTCTATCTTAGCGTGTTGCTAATGGGCTATGATAATTCGGCTCGGCGGGGCACGTTAGAAAAGCGAATCAAGTCAAGATCAGAAGGTTCGCAAGAAGAGGAAGATTGATTTCATATTCGCATTTGGACTTTAATGATTCAAAGCTGGCCAGCCAATTGTGATCCAGATGGGATTCAATTGTTGAATATAAAGTATAAGAAATGTGAAGAAATAATCTAGGGTAAAGCATGCGTTGAACTACTCAACTTTGCACCTTCGAGGTCGTTGTGTATCTCTAACAAGTGCACAACAACAGACTCTACGCGCATGACGGTCACACGGTCTATTTATCGGTATGATAGATGAAAGAACTAAGAGAAAGACGTTCTCTTACAATACCCTCAAGTGTGAGTGGGAGATGTTGGATATGGATGACGTTTGTACACCCTTGTAGGGGATGTACGAAGGAATACGGACCTCGAACATCTTGTACACGAAGTCGTGTGCAAAGGGAATCTGTTCCCTTACGGAGAGGATCTCTAGATGAATGGGAAAGTCGCATTATATGTGCATAAGTGCATGCGACATATGGCTAATAAAGGGATAATATCTTAAGCTTATATTGTACCATGCATATGGTACAACTTAAGCTTATAATGTGCCATGTATGATGGTACACCTTAGTTAAATTGTTCCAAAGGAACAATTACTCCTAAAATAACTACCTTGGGGGCTATAAATAAGACCCAAGGCTTAGCCATTTCAACACACTTTTGCATGGTATTCATGCCTTGCATTTCATTCTAGCGAAGCTCTGCCGAAATCCTTCCTCTCTCTTTATCCAAGTTCTTAATCTAAAAGTAGAGATTTAGATTGTGGATTTAGTAGCCTTACTCCGTTCGTGAGAAGACTCGATCCGTCGTGGCGAATCCGAAGGCGAAGTTCCGAGACTACCGTGCCGCATACGTAAGCGTAAGTCTCAACTTCATTTATCGATCCTAACGCTGTTTTGACATGTTCCATCAATTTCATCCAAGGCCGCCCGTACTGTTGTTTAGGTCCTCAACAGTGAGGTAATCTGATTTCAGAGGTTTGTCCATGTGGCGGTGGATGGCTTTTGCTATTGCTATTCCTCTTCGAACTTTGTCACATCTTCCCTTTCCCTAATTTGTATAAGACCTTGTTTTTATTCTTCCACTTTTCCACTCAACATTTATTTCGTTGTATAGCATTAGACTTTTGAATGTCCATTTAATTACTCAAATATGGCTTTAATGCCATTTTTCTTTCTCTTGAGTATGCTATACAAACATTAAGGATTTCATTTAAACGAATATCCTTTGAAACTTTGTAAGTTTCTTTAGGTATTTGTAGGAGAAGATACATAGGTCAGTTGAGCAATTACGTGGGTGTGAATATATTTCTCACTTAAGTCACGACTTCGGGCATGGTCTTTATAATATGCAAGGTCAGATATAAGAATACTGCCTTGCAGTGAGATAACTCTTAAAGAGTTAGCGGTGTTATGCCATCCTGGTTAGGTGTCTGTATTGGTCCAGTTAGACCCTAGATTTTCAGGATCTATTTACTGCATGTTGCTCATCTTTACGATGGCATAAGTGATTGTTCGCATGATCCCAACGTTTTATTATTTTTGGGAATAAGGGGTATTGTCGTATTATTTGAACTTCAGGTTCAATTTTTCCATTTTGAACAATTATATGTATGCCATAAACATAGTTATAATTCGCTCTATGAACACATATGCATGGAATAAGTTCATCACAGGCATAATCATAGAGACATAAGGAAATTTGTGTGGATCGGCTAGTCACCCTCAAGCAAAGTACAAAGTCCAAAAGTCCATAGTTACAGTCCATACATAAAAATAGGATAAGTACAATTTCGAAAACCTACGAAGGTTCCTTAGACGACGTTTGCATGGAAGTGCTACAAATACACCATCCCCTCCGTATGTAAAGCAACGCCGGTCTCTGGTCTTGTACATTTTCATTTATTCCTCACTACATTTTTCACTCAAAATAAAATAAATGCAGGAAAAATAAACAAAGTGTGAAAAACCTAGCCGATCCAAAAAGCCACAGATTTCCATCACATTCATTTATATTTACATCACAGGCAGTTATCAACAACCACGCAGTTATAATGTATCACATATTAATGTAAACATCATAGGCATGTAGTATGTATAATCGTAAAGAAATTCATACTATGGGCAATGAAAATATGCAACATCGTAGGCATTTATAATGGAATAAAATATCTTTGTTTAATAATTTTGGACCACTGGTCAACGTCATACACCGTTAGGGTAGTTAACTAACGGCAGAGCAGTCGCATGATCTTCCTAATTATAAACGTTTAATAATCAAACAATCCAAAGATGCGATGATTTATAATGCATGAAATTAATCAGGATTTAAAGAAGAAAAATCTTAATTAAATCTGAAAATAATTTGTAAAAACGAATTTTTTGTGGGAAACCCCTAGTTAGGGTTTTTGGAGGCGATCAGTCGTGAGGGCCTGTGCGGGCAGCTAAGGTTTGCATCGCGGGGGCCGTCGCTTTGAGCGGCTAGGGTTTACGTCGTGGGGTGGCGCTGCTTCGGGCGGCTAGGCGACGCCGGCTGCCGCTTCGGGCGACAGCGCTGGCTGCTGCCCGGGGCGGCAGCGCCTGTTGCCGCTTGGAGCAGCAATTTTTTATTATATTATATTAGAGGAATAGATGCATAGCAGTTCATGTCTAGGATATCTTAGAATCAAGTTTTAGGCAATGAACCTTTTTTTTGATTAAATGGCAATGAACCTTTTAGTGTTTAATAAAATGACTTAAAGTTATAATATTTCTTCTTTCGCTTATTTTTTAAAGGTAAACATTTTGGCCATTTTATGTCAAAGAAATACATGCACAATACTTCATATCCATGCACATTTTTGAACTATGTTTCATCCAATATGTGTTCGTGATTATGATCAAGATTATTTAAAATTGAAATAATATTTATTGCCATATGTTTTAATGGAAATCTTTTCTAGTCATATTTTGTCAATAAACTTATGCTTAATAATTTGTGTCCATGGATATGTCAGAACCAAGTTTTGTACGACTTGTATTAATGTTTAATATGATGATATAATTAAATTCGAATAATGTATTTTCTTTGTCATGTCCGAGACATACTTGCATAACAATTATTGTTTATGGATATTTAAAATAGGTTGTGTGCAACTTATGTTAGGATTAATAAGATATTTACGTTCAATGAAATCTTTAAAAACAAAAAGAAAAGAAAGAAGCCAATGCCATAAAGGAGAAAACTAAGAAAGTGATTCATCCTTCATCGGACAGATGAGTAATAAAGCAGAAGCCATAAGAAAAGTAAGAAAGCAGAAGCCAATGCCATAAAGCAGAAGCCATTTCACTCACCTGACAATGCCATGATTTGCAAGGGGGTTTTATTAGCAAATGAGTGAAATGGCTGTATTGATTATGGAATGAAACACGAGCGCGAGACAGAGTACTGTAAAAGAGATGTCTTACTTTTATATTTTTGCATTTTACAGAACGTAAAAGGCTTCTGCTTCCTTTTCAGTGTATTACCACATATATTAAATTGTTATTCTATAGCTACTCGATACATTGTGTGTTTATTTTTGCGAAAAGAATTAAAATTATTACTTTGAAAAGAAATAATTTAATTAAAATTCAAATATTCGTCTAGTGATAAATAATGCAGTCCATCAAAAACATATATATTGCCAAAATTTTGTCGTTTATCTTTAGTGACATGGTATAAGTGGTCTAAATACTATATATGATGGCAAACGTGTGATCCATACCAATATAGGTCCCTTAATCAAGTGAAAAGAATTTAAAATAAATATTGCAATTAGAAGAACTCATTCCATTACACAAGAAGGGTCCTAACTTTTCATATTTTCACAAAATAATAAAATATTATTGTTTACGATGATATATTCATGCATCCAATCAAAAACTCAAGCATGGAAAAAAGACGATGGCATTCTATCCAACTTCATTAATATTGTTTCAAAATATTAATATTTTCGTCTTCATCCCTTCTCATTCATGTCTATAAGAAGATTTAGACTCCTCTTTTCTTTCCTCAAACAAACTATAATCTCTTCTACATCTTCCATTCCTCTTCTAATTTTGAAAAAAGAGGAAGCAAAAATGGCAATGTCCATGAGCAACCCAACAATTATCTAAATAGGTCAATATAATGGAAAAATAACATTCTTTGTTATGATGGCATGCATGATCACTGCCATAGAAGGTGCCATCTTTGGCTACGATAGTGGAATTATAGGTCTAAGTTCTCAACTTGCTCTCATTTATTCAATTTCTTTTTCTTCATTTCATAGTAGTAGTAAGATTCATGCATCACGGTAAAAATTTTATTTTAATTCTTAAGGTGGTATAATATCAATGGAGCCATTCTTGGAAAAGTTCTTCTAGCCAATACATGGAAGAATGAAGAATGAAACAGCAAAAAACTTTGGCAACTACTGTAGGTCTGATAGCCATCTACTCGTCATCTTCATATCGTCTTAGTACATTGTTGCTGCATTTGCTTCTTTAATAGCAGCACGAATTACGATAAGCATGGACATCGGATAATGATGATGATCGAAGGCATAACATCATTGGCTGGTGCAGTAATGAGAGGAGTAGCGAGCTACATATGGATGCTCATTTTGGGTCGGGTTCTCCAAGGGGTTGGGGTAGGGCTTTCCAACCAGGTAATTCGTTAAGTATCGTTTGCTAATTAATTAATGCATGCCTCCAAAGTTTGCAAGTTATGATTAACATGTGAATATTTGATGTGCTTGTAATAAATCCAGCTACAAGTAGAGATTGTATAAGAACCACGCTTGGATGTAGTGATAGAAATGCATAAGGAAAATGCTAATTATGGAAAATAATATAAAAATAAAATGTAATTAAGCCCTACACATGTTCGGATTCAAGTCCATTGGGTCCACATGCATGTCCAAAGTTTAGTTTGTTTAGTAGCTAAATTAATTAAAAATTTATGTGTTACTTTGACGAGTTTCGGAAAAACACCAAGCACTTTGAAATTAAAGTTAACTAATCCAACATGGTATTTATCAAAATTATAAGGTAGTTTTGTGAAACGGTGATGAAACGTTTAGAATATTTGATTTTAACTTTTATGTAGTTTCTTTCAAAAGCATAAGGTCCTAAAATGCAGCCTTTATTTGCTCCTAGAGATCAGTGCCATTGTACGATTTTATTTACTAATAAATTTTAATACAAATTGATGTAGTTGGAGACTTAAAGATGTAAAATGATATATATGTTACTCTAGCTACTACTCTTATTAAAGTAGTAGTAGAACATGCATAAGTCAAATTGACCTAGCCAACATCTTTAATATTTTTTTCCTAGTTTTAGCAATCTACATGACAAATAGCTTCATCAAATCAATCACCTCTTGAACCCACTATAAAATACTGAAAAGGTTGTTCATGGGTTCACCTCATATACCCATTATAAACTATTGAATAGGTTGTGTAAATCTTGCAAAAAGACTTTCTTTCCACCTAGGACACACGTCTCTGGAGAATCCTAACAACTAGAATTAATTATAAAAATAGGATGTGCCACAAAAAGACATTCTTTCCAACTTGGACACACATCTCAAGAGAATCCTATCAACTAGCATTAATTCTGAGAATATTACATTCTTTCCACCTTGGACACATCTCAAGTGAATCCTAACAATTCGCATTAATTATAAAAATATAATGGGCCAAATATGACTCTACCTCCACACATATCAAGGTGGATAATGCCAAAATGTACCAGAATTGTCACTCCCCAACCAGGTTTGACCTCTGACTTTCCTACGTATGTCCTTTTCCTTTTAAGAAACAAACGAACAATTACATTTAATTTGTGTCCTCTTCCTCTCAACAAAACCAAACAAACAAACAACTACACTTAATTTGTGGCTTTTTCCTCTTCTTTGTTTTTACTGATAATTTTGCAATAAATAATCAATTCTGCTTAACTATTTGCTGCAGGCAGTTCCTGTCTACCCCTCAGAGATGTCACTCCCCGTCCATAGGGGAGAATTCGGCGTCGCGTCCCTCTTCTGCCAAGGCATGGGCTTCATTCTTGCCAGCCTAATCAATTTCGTCCCCCCGAGTCTCGTGGGTCGCCACGCTTGGCGCCTTGCAATTGCCTTCGCAGCAGCCCCCGCATCGTTCATTATCCTCGGTGCTGCCTTCCTGCCCGAAACTCCAACGGCCCTTATCCAACGGGGCACGCTCCAAAAAGCCGTAGGTACGCTCCAAAAGATCTGTGGCACTGCCGACGTCCTCACGGAGCTCAATGATGCAGTCGGTGAGGCTTCTTCCGACCAAAATCACTCGGTTATGTCGTTCGGTGGCTGGTATCAATCGATAATCAGACGCAAGTTTTGGCCTCAGCTCATAACGACAATCGCCATCTAGTCCTTCTATGAACTAGCATTAATTCTGAGAATAGGACATTCTTTCCACCTTGGACACATCTCAAGTGAATCCTAACAACTCGCATTAATTATAAAAATAGAATGGGCCAAATATGACTCTACCTCCACCCATATCAAGGTGGATACTGCCAAAATGTACCAGAATTGTCACTCCCCAACCAGGTTCGACCTCTGACTTTCCTACGTATGTCATTTTCCTTTTAACAAGCAAACGAACAATTACATTTAATTTGTGTCCTCTTCCTCTCAACAAAACCAAACAAACAAACAACTACACTTAATTTGTGGCAATTTCCTCTTCTTTGTTTTTACTAATAATTTCGCAATAAATAATCAATTCTGCTTAACTAATTGCTACAGGCAGTTCCCCTCTACCTCTCAGAGATGTCACTCCCCTTCCATAGGGGAGCATTCGGCGTCGCGTTTTGCTTCTGCCAAGGTCTGGGCTTCATTCTTGCCATCCTCATCATTTTCGTCTCCCCGAGGCTCATGGGCCGCCATGCATGGCGCCTTGCAATTGCCTTCGTAGCAGCCCCCGCGTCGTTCCTTATCCTCGGTGCTGCCTTCCTCCCCGAAACTCCAACGGCCCTCATCCAACGGGGCACCTGTTGTTTTTTGTGATTCAAATCGACTGCACAATTTTTCCCAGGCTGCTCGGTCGAGCAACAAGTCACTCAGACAGAGTAATCCGTCGCCTCAAAAAACAGAGAGCTGGGATGTTTTTCCTCGAAGAGGCTACTGTCATACTCGGCCCGAGTAGCTTTTCTACTCGACCGAGTGGACTTGACTCGACCTTGGAGCACGACCGAGTAGATCGAGTCGGATATGCTCGCTTCTCCGTGCTCGACCGAGCAGGCGGTTGACTCGGTCGAGCTACTTGGGCCGGCGCGTAGCATTCGACGGCCTGGATGTTTTTTTCTCTCCGTTCGTTTGGGTTTGTACTTAACCTATCGATGTTTTAGATTAGGTTAAGCTGTCATCTTGAGTTGGTAAGCCTCCATTGATTTTTATAAGCCTCTTGCTACCCCATTGGAGATTGGAGAGAGTTTTAGGGTTTGTATTCTTGAGAGAAATGTTTGATTTTTCCTTCTCTTCTTCTTCCATTGATTTATTTCCCTTGAGTGGATTCGTGAGGGCTTGTTCCGTTGACAAGTTATTACTCATGCGTGAGGGAGCGTTTTGTAACCCTAATTGTTTGGATCTCTATACTAGTGGAATCGTCTCGGATTGGATTGTGTATGTAGGTTGTTTACAACCGAACCACGGTAAATTCTTTTGTGTCTGTGATTGATTTATTTGTTGCTGTGAATCATTTGCTGCTTTCTATTGCAAGGTCATTTGGAAATTTTTTTGGGTCTTTGAGATTAGATTTTTGCTAGCCCAGTATTCCTGATCAGTTTATTAGGGTTGGTTTCCGCATTGATCTCAAGGCGTTTCGGATCTTCCTTCCAACAAGTGGTATCAGAGCTTATGGTTTTATTGCAAAGGAAGTTAGTGGCTAAGGAAAGATGGTGTCTTTGGTAACTTTGAACATTGAGAAGTTCACCGGTCAGAATGATTTTCGGATTTGGCAGACAAAGGTGAATAATGTTATTATGCAGACGGGGTGTTACCAGATCATTTTCGATGTCTTGAATATCGATAAGGAGGTGACTGCATCCGCTAAAGCGGAGATGTAGAGGAAGGCGTACAATGCAATTCAGTTGTCGTTATCAGATAATGTTCTGAGGAAAGTCCTGGATGAGGCGACGACATTTGAAACGTGGAAGAAGCTTGAGGGACTTTATATGAAGAAGTCTTTCACGAGTCGCCTATATTTGCTTCAGCAGCTGTATACTCTCAAGATGAAGTCTGGTTCAGCGGTAAAGGATCACATGGATGAATTGAACAGGATTGTGCTAGAGTTGCGTGGTATGGATGTGAAGATTAAAGGTGAGCAGCAAGCGGTTATCTTGTTGTGTTCATTGCCTGAAGAGTATAATCAGTTTGTTCGGTCCATGATTTACAACCGGACTACTCTCACCGTGGAAGAGGTGAGCGGCGCTTCACACGAAGCAACTATGTGGCAAGGTTCAAGGTAGAGATCATGTGAGTAACCGTGAGGAGGCATTGCATGTGAGGGGTCGACAGGAAAGGAGAGGAGGCTTCAGGAAGAATAATGTCCGCTCCAAGTCGAGACACTCGCAGGACAGATTTGCAAACATCATATACTATAATTGCCACAAGAAGGGTCATTATTCGAATCATTATCCTATCAAGAATAGGAAGAAAGGAAAGGAAACCGAGAAGGATTCCGGTTCGGCATCTTTGGGTATTGATGGTGAGCAGGTTCATGATGAAGGTATAGAGATACCAAGATTTTTGCTACGAGGATTATAGGTGATGCCAGTATGGCATGGCTCATGGACAGTGGATGCTCGTATCATATGACTCCTCATAGGAGTTGGTTCATAACATACCGTTTCAAGCAAGATGGAGGCTCAATCCTCATGGGGAATAATGCAGTGTGTAGAACTGTGGGTATTGGAACCGTTCGGATAACTATGCATGACGGCATAGTGCGTACACTTGCCGATGTGAGGCATGTCCCGGATTTGCAGAAGAGCCTAATCTCCATAGGCGTTTTAGACAATACCGGATGTAAGTCGGTCTTTAAAAAAGACCAACTTCGTGTTTTGAAAGGCGCCATGGTTGTAATGAAGGGAGGGAAGGTTGGAAACCTATATGATCTTCAAGGTACCACAGTTGAAGTGAAGCAGACGTATGCACTACGAGAGTAGTTTCTGGAGATTCAGCCAAGTTATGTCATTATCTTTTGGGTCATCCATGTGACAAAACGCTTGATGTACTCCGAAGAAGAAAGGTGATTGAAGCCTCGAATAAGAGTGTAGAATTCTGCGAATCCTCTGTGTACGGTAAGAAGACAAAGCTGCAGTTTAACACGGGGAAGCATACTAGCAAAGGACCACTTGACTATGTACACACCGATGTGTGGGGACCGTGCCCAGAGCCATCAAGAGGGGGAGCTAAGTACTTTGTCTTGTTTATTGATGACTACTCTTGCAAAGTTTGGATGTACCTAATGAAGTCAAAGGACCAAACTTATGATATGTTTCGAGAGTGGAAGACCATGGTGGAGAAGCAAACCGGAAGGCATGTGAAGGTGCTTAGATCTGACAATGGAGGTGAGTTTACCTCGAGGGAGTTTAGAAATTTCGAGAAACTCCATGGGATCCACAGACACATTAGCACATCGGGTGATCCGCAGTCAAATGGTGTGGTGGAGAGGATGAATATGACATTGTTGGAGAGGGTGCGGTGTTTGAGGCACTCCATCGGTTTGGGGAAGGAATTCTGGGGAGAGATACTCTCGACTACTGTGCACATTGTGAACAGAGTTCCTTAGTAGCGATGTGGAGTGGTGAAGCTGGTGATTATTCGTACTTGCGCATTATGGGTTACCCGGCATATGTGCATGAGTGGGGTGACAAGTTGGATCCAAGAGCAAAGAAGTGTGTCTTTCTTGGATATGGCCACGGCGTCAAGGGATTTCGTTTGTGGGATCCAGAGGGTCAGAAAGTGATAGTGAGCCAACATGTCACTTTGGATGAGGATGCAATGCTCAGGGCAGAGCATTCTCACTTAAAAGGGGACATGTCCGCAGAGGTGATTTCACCGGAGAGGGTTAGTCTTCCGATCCAGTCCACTCAGCGACCATGCAAAGAGTTGATGGTCGATGCTCCAGTTGAAGGAGATGATGAGGTCCATGTTGAGGACCATGTTCAAACACCCGGTACATCTCAGGTACGCGTTGACACTTATGCAGGTGATGATGGAACACGGAGATCGAAGAGGGTGAAGAAAGCACCAGAAAGATTACGTTCATGGGATTATGCCTGGTACTCTTTCGATGATATGGCGTCTTATACACTTAACCTAGAGCACAAGGAGCCAGCGACATATGGTGGAGCCGTAGTCTCAGGAGATGCCGCTCAGTGGCAAGGAGCTATGGAGGAGGAGATGGAGTCCCTTCATCGGAACGACACTTGAGATTTGGTGTCGTTACCTAGCGAGAAGTGTGTTATAGGTTGTTGTTGGATATACAAGGTCAAGAAAAGTTCAACTCAAGATGGGAACAATGTCAGGTACAAGGCAAGGTTGGTTGCCAACGGATTTGAATAACGGAAGGGTGAAGACTACAACAAAATATTTTCACCGATGGTGCGACACACATCCATTTGTGTGTTATTGGCGCTAGTTTCTAGCAAGGACATGGAGCTGGAGCAACTCGATGTGAAGACCGCCTTTCTGCATGGAGACCTTGATGAGGAAATTTATATGCAGCAGCCTGAGAGGTTCAGAGTTGAAGGGAAACATACCTTGGTATGTAGGATGCAGGTTGAAGAAATCGTTGTACGGGTTGAAGCAGTCACCTAGGCAGTGGTACAAACGATTCGATAGCTTCATGATGGGAGTAGGCTTCGAGAGGAGTATCAAGGATCAATGCGTGTATGTTCGCACACTTGAGAATGGCTTGAAGATTTACTTGTTGCTCTATGTGGACGACATACTAATTGCTTCTAATAGCATGTCGGAAGTGAAGAAGCTGAAGGAGAAGCTAGGGCAAGAATTCGACATGAAGGATTTGGGACCCGCCAAGAAGATTCTTGAAATGGAGATTGTTCGAGATCGAAAGAAGCATGAGCTTAGATTGTCACAGAAGGGGTATGTTCAGAAGGTACTTGCCCGGTTTGGGATGGATAGTGCGAAGCCCGTGATGACACCTTTGGGAGCTCATTTTCAGCTGTCGGCGAGTCAGTCACTAAGCACCGATGAGGAGAAGACTTACATGTATCAAGTGCCATATGCGAGTGCAGTAGGAAGCTTGATGTATGCGATGGTTTGCACGCGTCCAGATATTGCACATGCCAAGTGGTTAGTATGTATATGGCTAATCCTGGCAAGGAGCATTTACAGGCCGTCAAGTGGATTCTGAGATATCTGCGAGGCACAGCGAGTGTCGGGATCCTCTATGGGAGAGGAGACGGAAATGTGCTGATAGGTTACTTCGATAGTGACTATGCAGGTGATAGAGACATGCGGCGATCTACCACGGGGTATGTGTTCAGTTTGGGCACTGTCACGGTATCGTGGAGGTCGGTCTTACAGTCTGTGGTTGCACTATCAACCACAGAGGCCGAGTTGATTGCAGCAGTGGAAGCTGTGAAGGAGGCCAAGTCTGAGGAGTCTGCTGAGAGATTTGGGAGTGCCGCAGAGCTCGTCACATGTTCATTGTGACAGGCAGAGTGCCATTCATCTGGAAAACCACCAGACATACAGTTCGAGGACGAAGCATATTGAGGTGCGCGATTCCTTCCTTGATAGAGCTTCAAAAGATCCCGACTGATTTGAACCCTGCAGACATGTTTACCAAGCCAGTTTCTGCTGTCAAGCTCCAGGTTTTCTTGGAGCTGATTTCCTTGTTGGCTTAGGTGGTGCCAGAGGGCGTGTTTTCAGAGACGATGATGATTCTAGAGAGAGTGTCTTGGCACGCAGCGTGGAGCCCCAGGAGTCATTGGTGATGAGATTTGAATCAAGGTAGAGTGTTGTTTTTTATGATTCAAATCTATTGCACAGTTTTTCCCAGGCTGCTCGGTCGAGCAGCAAGTCACTCGGACCGAGCAGTCCGTCGCCTCGAAAAACAGAGAGCTGGGATGTTTTGCCTCGAAGAGGCTACTGTCATACTCGGCCTGAGTAGCTTGTCTACTCAATCGAGTGGACTTGACTCGACCTTGGAGCACGACCGAGTCGATCGAGTTGGATATGCTCGCTGCTCCATGCTCGACCGAGCAGGCGGTTGACTCGGTCGAGCTGCTTGGGCCCACGCGTAGCATTCGACGGCCCGGATGTTTTTTCTCTCCATTCGTTTGGGTTTGTACTTAACCTATCGATGTTTTAGATTAGGTTATGCCATCATCATGAGTTGGTAAGCCTCCATTGATTTTTGTAAGCCTCTTGCTACCCCATTGGAGATTAGAGAGAGTTTTAGGGTTTGTGTTCTTGAGAGAATGGTTTGATTTTTCATTCTCTTCTTCTTCCATTGATTTCTTCCTCTTGAGTGGATTCGTGAGGGCTTGTTACGCTGACAAGTTAATACTCACACATGTGGGAGTGTTTTGTAACCCTAATTATTTGGATCTCTCTACTAGTGGAATCGTCTCGGATTTGATTGCTGGATGTAGGTTGTTTACAACCGAACCAGGGTAAATTCTTTCGTGTTTGTGATTGATTTATTTGTTGCCGTGATTCATTTGCTGCTTTCTATTGCAAGGCCATTTGGGAATTTTGTTGGATCTTTGAGATTTGATTTTTGCTAGCCCAATATTCCTGATCAGTTTATTAGGGCTGGTTTCCGCATTGATCTCAAGGCGTTTCGGATTTTCCTCCCAACAGCACCCTCCAAAACCCCGTATGTACTCTCCAAAGGATCCACGGCACTGCCGACGTCCTCACGGAGCTTAATGATGTAGTCAGTGGGGCTTCTTGCGACCAACATCACTCGGCTACGTCGTTCCGCATTGTTCTGAGTATGCTCTGTGCGTTCAGGGAGGGGATATTCTTCTTCTTCGCTGGGTGGGCGGGGGTGATGACGGCGTTCGCTTTGTTCCTGCTGCCAGAGATGAAGGGGGTGCCGATGGAGCAGATGGAGGCGTTGTTGAGGCGTCACTGGTTCTGGAGGAGGAAGTACACGGCTGCTCAGTCTCCCAATGAAGGAGCTGGGCAGGATTGAATGATTAAGCCTTTCATGATGTACACAGCTTTATATGTACCAATACTGAGAGTCTGAGAACATACAGCTTGTAGCTATAAATATCTACCAACATTCCGAATTTGATTTGTTTATTGTATGTGAGGAATAACATAATATAATATGCCGATTATGATTTTTCCATGGGGAAAATGTTGCGGCCTCCAAAATGTAAGGAAATCAAAATATTTTTTCCTGAAATGTTCTAGACCATATGTCCCAAAGGTGCTGGTAACAATTACAAAATTCTAAGGCTGGTAACATGGTTGGCCAAAGGGTCATTGAAAAGTTTCAGAATGAGCCCACATTATTCGAAATAAACACTGAAGTATTGGCTGATTTATTAACACACAAAGATTCTATTCACGTAATAATATTCTTCTCAGAGGGGGGTTTCCTGCTTTCAATCTGCCAGACCAAATGAAATGAACATAAAGTTTCAGCTTTCAACGAAAACCTAGGGAAGCCCAAAAAAATGTCAGTTTCAGACCAACACTCAGAGAATCCATATCGAAACAGACATAACTAAGATGTCTTTATATGAAGCAATGATTAGTAATAAGAAAAATCATTTTTTCTGTAGAAATTGAAGTTGAACATTATACAATTCAGTTTTTTCGGTAGAAATTTCGACATAGCTAGCAAGACGAAATCTTTGCTTGGCAGCTATACTGAACATACTTAAAAAATATATTATGATCATCATATCCCTGTAGAGTTTGACATGTCACTAAAGAAACGGCTTAGATGGTGGCTGCCATAATGGGAATAGAGACATAATGCTCTAATTATAGATGTGGCGGTTTAGTTACTTATCAGCACATAACTAATAAAACTATATATAAATAATTGTAGACAAAATCCTCTCTAGGTTGGAAGAGAGTTTACTTTATGTCTGATAT
Organism: Scilla litardierei; assembly: GCA_030789695.1. Taxonomy (NCBI): domain Eukaryota; kingdom Viridiplantae; phylum Streptophyta; class Magnoliopsida; order Asparagales; family Asparagaceae; genus Scilla; species Scilla litardierei. Next base: position 115,344,360 of record CM061138.1, read on the forward strand.
GTATTTCGTATTGGATTCCAAGCATGCCAATATGATCTATCCAAAACTGACTGATACCACTAATACTGAAGAGATTAAGAATTTGAATTATGAAAATTTAAACTTCTATTTTATCTTATATAATAGTAAAAATCTCATTTAATGATCAAAAATCAAGATTCAAAAAACCAGTTGATGCCAATGCAGTTAAGAAATTTTGATTTAGATTTATAGCAAGAATAAAAAAGACTCATCTTTATGGGTACCAGGAGAAACTCTTCTAGTTTCACGAGACTCATAGTATCAAATTATTTTGAATATAGTACAAGGTTACGACATTAGTGAACCCTTAAACAAAAGCAGAATCAATTGGTTTAACTAAATGTAACGACCACTTTTCGTTGTACGATGTTCGTGCACGTGCTTTTGACCGTGCACGTGTTTATTTTAGACTTTGTTTGTTTGTCAACACTTTCGTGTGATAAGTCGTCGTGAACGTCTCTGAGAGTATTAAATAGTGGCACTAAATTGGAACGACGTTCCTCGAGTCGTATTCCCACAATTTAATCTTATTCAATGAGACGTTGCGGTTTTCACTTTTGACGGTAGACGTTTCTATTTTTAGTTTCGTCGTCTGATGTCGAAATTGAGATCAGTCTTCTTAGTTAGCTCACTTTCGTCAACACGATCACCCTGGTATTTATTTTATAATTTTTGGAATTTATTTGACCACTTTTATATTTTTAACAAGGTTTATAATATTTTTAATAATTAATTTTTATATTAATTTCGGTCAAATAAAATTTATTTGAGTTTAAAACGTATTAAAGAATTTTTGAGCCTATTTCTAGCTCATTTGGACCGCATCAAATCCTTGTGTGAGTTGGAGAAGTTGAGATTCAAATTTTAAATTATTTTAAACTCCTAATCCCCTTAGGATTAGCCCTAGACCTAGTCAACCCCTCTACACTATATAAACAACCCCTAGGAAGACCTATTTTCGCAAGAAAATAACCCTAGCCACTTCCAAAACCCAAATTTGACGTTGCGACGAATCGTCGCAACGTTGCGACAAGCAGCTGCCGCACGACCGAAGAAACGAGGTCATTTTCCCCGCTCCGACCGATGCTTCCGCCCGCACCAAGCCCCGCCTGCACCCGCTGCACAGCCGCCCGCTCCGTCCCCCGCCCCGACCGAGAGGATCTCTCGGTCAGACCGAGAGACCCGCCCGCTCCGCACGTCGCTCCGCACCGCACCAACCCCGCTCTGTCGCCCCGCATCGCGCCGTGCCCGACCGACAGTCGCCCCCGCTCACGCCTGCTCTCCGCAACGTTGCAACGTTGCAGCGCCCAAGCCCCCGCATCCAAGGCGCCCGACCGGTGCTGTCCCCCGCACCGACCGACAGATCTCTCCGCACCAAGGCCCGCACCGACCCCAAACGCTACAACCCTCGCATCCCTAGTGCCCGACCGATGGAATCTCACGCATTGGCTGTGTACGACCGAGAGCCACTCGTCGCAACCCCACACCCATCGCACCACTTACCACCGTGGGTCCCCCAAGTTCTCCAGAGGTATTGTGGGTCCCCCAAAGGTCCCTAGGACTACTGTGGGCCCTACCTAGGTGCTTTCTCTCTGACGATTTGCCGCGTACGACGTTGCGACACGTCGTAGCCCGTTGTCGCACGTGCTAGCTTTGGAATCTGGAACCGTTGCTCCGGTTGATGCTCTGAACTTTCCAACGAGGAAACTAATTTGGAATCAGGACTTGGAGCGCGATCTTTTATTCCAACCACCGGCGTCGCTACCCGACGCCGGTGTAGCTTTCGCGTCGTGTTGAGGTAACGCTTTGCACCCCTAGGACCCCCAACCCAATGCATGCTAATCAAGACTAAAATCAGTATTTTTAAAGTATTTTAAATGTTTTAAATTCACTAATCAAGATTAATAATATGGACTTTAGGCCGGTGGACTTGTGCACGTAGGATAATTGTGATTTTGGACTCATTGGACGGTGTGCTCAGACGTTGTACTTGCAGGCAAGTGAAACTTGCCAACTCTTGTGTAGGGCCATGTTTTTAGGCCACTCCCTTGCTTTTAGCGTAAAAGAGACTACTCAGTGAAATGATAGCTGGCTAGACGCCTACTTGATCTAGTTTGACAACGAAACTAGATCCGTCACCTAATTGATCTAGCTTGACAACGAAGCTAGATCCAACCCTTTAAACTTGTTGTTCATGCATACTCAACTGTCACGTTTACTTTCATTATCTGTACGCACTTTTAACTGCCATGCATTGCATCTTACTTGTCATCCCAGTTGATTTTTGCATTCGTAGCACACGCTACAATACTTGTACTCCTTGAAAACTACTTCCAGGGAAACGGTCCTCATGTGTTGGTCAAAAGCCAATGCCCGGTTTCCTGGTCCGGCTAGGTGCACCCCTATGCCATACTTGTTAAAAACACTTCCTGGCTCGTGATCCAGAAGCGAGCATTCCCGTTCGGGGGTAAGGCCCTGGCTCGATACACGTGGAGGGGTAGGGATAAACGGTCAACTGAGCTTAGGAGTGGCCCGATCAGCCCTCTAGCCAGAAGAAGGATTCTCTGTGCACGAGGTGCTTACTTTCCTTGTCTTGTACTTGTCTTGTGAATGATTCATGTAATACTTGACATTCATGCCATGTTTAAATGCCATGCTCGTACTTTACTTTACGTTACTTTACTTTACCTGTTGCACTCATACTTTAACTGACATGTCATCGCATTCATGCTAGAACTGCTAGGTTGCTTTACTTTTGCATACTTTCAGTTTCCTTGCACAAGTCTCTTGTAGACTTGCTGACATGTGTCCCTTGCTCTTTTGGGTGTCACATGTTAGACCTTGAGCCAGAGACCGTTGCTGTGTACGTGATGTCTTGCTTACGCTGAGCCTGAGTCCATGTCTGCCCAGGAGGAGTTTTGTGGACACCGGAGACCTTTCTTGGTGACTTTGCTGAGTCCCTTTTGTTTTAGGCTTTGTTGTTAGTTGTCGGTGCGTGGCACCTTTGTTTTGTACGTTGTACTTTTGTTGGCCATGTGTGGGCCTTTAGACTCTTTTTCTTTTAGCCTGGTGGCTTTTTCTGTGATGTTGAAATTCATTTTATGGATATTCTGAGATATCTCTTTTGTCTCATTTCATTATTATTATCTTTGTTTCGTTCGCGTTGCAAGGACATGCAGTTTTAAAAAGTTGATTGACGCTTATCGGACTTGCAGCTTTGCGGCTTCAAGTCTGAGCGGACCTTCTCACGCTTCGCCTCCATATTTTTGGGAAGCGGGGCGTGACAGGTTTTGTTGGTGGCCTATGCAGGTCCAGTCTTACAATTGCGAATTGACGGAACAACGATAATAACGGAATATCCATTAAATAAATTGCAACACCCTAGTCATAAGCCCTGAGTCTAGACATTTTCCTATGTCACTAGGTGGTAAGAGACTTAGTTAGTCGTCTGTGCTTACTAGTTAGAGGCCTCTGATTGTTAGTTAGACTCCCTGACAGCAGTTGATTTAATCGTCGTAGGAGTTACCTTAATGGTCCTTGTCTACCTCTGACCATATTAGACTTCTAGAATTTCCTTTAGTCGTTCATTTGGGTTCATCGATTTCGGACCAAGCTGAACGCATTTCTTTACCGTCTAACCTTTAGAAGTCTTAGCGCTTAGTTTTTAATCTTTAGTTGGTCGACCGTAGGAGTTTCCGTAGACTTTCCTGATCCATATCCTAGGCGTATGTATGTTCTGATCATCTGACTAATTTCCTTGCCTCGATTCACGAGATCGCCTCATGACGATCGTCGTCAATTTTCGACCCTCTCCATTACAAACCTGAATCTTCTGAAAGTATTTTTTCGATTTCCTCTTTCCCTAAGTTTAAATTTGTTCAAAATTTTTATATAAATATACTTATCTTTGTACTCCTCGTTGATTTAATTTTTTTTTAAATTTTTTTCGAAATTTTTGAATAATAGTTTATAATACTTTTTCAGCCTACACTCTCGTACCTATGAAAATACATATTTCCTTCCATATATTAATTTTATTCTGAACCGTACTTTTGCTTTGCCCAATTCGATTTATAATTTTCCTTCTTATTTGTGTTATACGAATGATACGTCGTGTTTACTTCATTATACTTTCAAGACACACGAAATTTCAGCTTTCAGCAGGTTGGTTTTTTTTTCTCGTCGTTTTCGCTACTTCAGATTTTTGCAAAATTATTATTTTCATAACCACTTCCTGCTTTAGACCCTCCATGATTTGATTTTAAAGATTTGCTATTCGATCTTGATAATTCTTGTACTAAGTCAATATTATTTTTTTCCGTGCACCATACATACTTTCAATTATTTTTATATCCGTACCAGACTTGTTGTGCTCGTATATTAAGAACCTTGTGTAAATCTGTTTCTCATTTTTGGCAAACCTTGGTTCTCTAAAAGTAGTTTCAAATTGATTATTTTCAATTTTCCATAGCCTAAAGTTTTGAAAGCATTTAACCTGATTTTAAATTCTTCCGTTGCTTGATTCCATTCTTTGACTTTCAAAAACTTTTGACGACATTATATTAAATTACTGACGTATAAAATTTTCTGAAAAATTATGTCTTTAATGTCTGTGTGAATGATTTACTTTCTTTTCTTAATGATTTGCGATAAGCCATTAAAACATTTTCCCTTATTATGAATTTTCGACTCAAACTTATTTTGAACAACTCGTTTTATCGATCTCCAAATATTTCTTTACAGGCGAGGATTTTAACTTTTGAAGAACGACAGTTTTCAAACTCCACGTATTTTAGCTTATGCTATTTACCCTATTTCTTTTCCCCCTCCTATATAAGCATCACTATACCTCCCTTTTCCCTCAACCTAAACGTCACCATTGAGCCAATGTTTTCCCTAACCAAGCCGTCTCCTTGTATTCGTCCTATCTGAACTCGTGCTTATCGATCCTTCCCTCGTCACGCCTTCGACCTCGACCTCCCTTTGTTGCTTAGACTTTAGTGCCCGTCAAGGTCTGTGTCAACTCTTAATTGTTAGTAGGCCCTTGGACCTTGTGAGGTAGTCGTAGTGCACGTACCCAAGTTGTGTACGTGGGCTTGAATGAGTATAACCCCATAGTGTATTAATGTTTGCCTATTGTATGATATATACGTACTCGGAGTTATTCGTGATATTATAAAGTTGGTTGTGTGTTAGTATTTATAGATCAATGTGTGGTTAGCTATACCATACTAGGGATGCCTGTGTATATAAGAGCTAGCGTTGGAATATCTAATGGAGTGTATGTAGCTAGAGATACTTGTGATGCACTACAAAAAAGTGAGTTTCTTGTGACCAAACTTAGTGTCGACTTAAATTTACTGACACTAAAAGTATACTTTTAGTGTCGGTAGAAGAAAGTCGACATTAGAAAAGCCATTTTTTCGATTCCTACATATATGCCGACACTAGAGCTCATTTCTTGTGTCGATCTTAAGTTGTCGACACAAGATGATAAATTGTCGACACTAGTATGTGATTTTCTTGTGTCGGTTGCAGATGTCGACACTAAAATGTATACTTTCTAGGGTCGACCTTGGTGGTCGACACTAGAACGTATACTTTCTAGGGTCAGCCTTGTTGGTCGACACTAGAACGTATACTTTCTAGGGTCAGCCTTGTTGGTCGACACTAAAACATATACTTTCTGGGGTCAACCTTGGTGGTCGACACTAGAACGTATACTTTTTACAGATATATAAAATTAAAAATTAAACTATACATGTGCACGTGCGGTGGAAGTGCCTTAATTTTGATAAAAATCAGACCGCACTTAAAAGGTCTACTAATCACGTCACACATTGCGCTAAATATATTTGGTCTTTGTTAAATTTATCAACTATCATTACAAAAAAACAGACTATTAGCAACGACTTTTAGCAACGCCTATTTTCTGGTTGTTGCCAAAAATATCAATGGTAACAAGACAAAATCTAATCGTTGCCATAAGTCGTTGCCAATACTCAGAGGCTATGGCAACGATATTTTGTCGTTGCCATAGCCGTGAGAAAACAATGGCAACGACATTTTGTCGTTGCCACTGCCTTTTGTAACAATGACAACAAATAATTATCGTTGCCATATTATTCTTAAACAACAGCAACCACAAATGTCGTTGCCATAATTTGGTGGAAAAGTTTCGATGGCAATCATATAAATTTATAATGGCAAACTTGTAAATAAATGATAACCATTAAATAGGGAAAAAAGTCAGTGACATTCTTGAAAATTTCTAATGGCAAACTTGTAAATAACTGGCCAGCCAGCAATTAGATATGCACGAATTGAAATTCCGCCGCGCATTACAAGTTTCTCGTGGGCTTCCCAAAATATTCCCCCTTCATTTTCGTTCCCCCCTTTTATTCCCAAACCTAGCTTCTCCTCTCTCAAATTCTCTCTCGCCTCCCCCAATCTCCTTCTCTATCTCTATCCCCCGATCACGTACCCCTCTCCCCGCCTGTTCATCGCCTATCCTCCTTCGCTCAATCAAATTGCGCGGTCAAGGGCCTCGATTGGCGGCAAATCGAGCGACGATTTGGGGCAACGGTCGGAGCTTCCACGCCGCTCGAGCCGGGTGCCGCTCGAGCTAACGGCGGTATGCCTCATCGTCGAGAAAGAAGCTCCCTTTTGTAAACATGGCCTCCAAAATTATACTCAGATTCCATTCCACTCCTACACGTTTCGATTGTTACTAATGTGGTTTTTGGGAAATTTTGGTGCAGTACACCAGATTAAATAACTTACGATCGCTTGATCTCCTTAGACACCAGTGATGACATCGACATGCTCCACGAGAAGGATCGAATGGTGTTCTGGCCGAAGGATTGTTTCTGATGGGGAGATGGTCGATCCACTGGTGGAGTCCTTTGTGATGGGAGATGGTCGATCCACTGGTGGAGTCCTTTGCGTCAATCATAAGGTCAGTTATTGGCACACCAGATCTGGCCCTCGCTGATGTCCACTACTCTGGATAATAATGCGGGTTTTATGAATTATATCTCTTGTGTATCATTTCCTGTTGCAATTGCATCAAACAATTATGCCTATATCATGGTTGCTGATATGTCACAATAGCTTGTTGTGGATTTGTGAAGGTTGAGGGTCACCTCACCCTCCATCTCATTGACATAAAGGCAAAAGCTCATATGTCGCTTGTCATCCGGATTTGGAGTTTTGATTTCAATTAGATGTGATTATTAACCATTGCATTTCAAAATTGTTTTTTATGCCTAAAGCCTGTGATTAAACATTTAATTCTTAGTACTAACCGTCACATTTTGTGAGCTCATTGTGGAATCTGATATCTTGCAGACATTGGCTTATGACTCACATTTATACACATGGATTTGCGATTGATGACCTGAACTGATCATGACCACCGTAAGTTGTTACAAATTTCTTGAATCAAATTGTTCTATTCTATCAACTTTTTTTACAGGGAGCATTAAATAATGAAAATTGAGACTGATGTTTTGTTCATCTGATCGAAGAAATTTGATGTCATAGACTAGAACAAACTCCAGAAAAGAATTTTTTAATATGCTAACTGTATGTACAAGGTTTAATGAGTGCCATATCGAAAGAAATCTGTTGTTAAAATGCTTTACAATTTTCTTGCTTTGGTTGGAACTTTGCGAGGTGTGCATTATTAATTCAATTTTGTGCAAATTGATATTTATTCCAACCTTTCACAGTCATTAAGGTTTTGATGTATTGCAGGCATGTACATGATGGTATATTCTCAACGCCTTGCAAGTATGCTTTACAACTCAGTAATATTAAAAGCAGTTATACTGGATATCATCTTTGCGTGTGGGTGGTTATTCCAGTGTAATTACATTTAGAGTATCATGTTTGAAGATAGTTCTCATGTGGATATTTTCCCTTAGCCTTTGCCCTACCGTTGATCTATTTCTCTCCCATTTCATATATTGCAAACCCTTGGTTTGTTGTTTGTCTGTTTGGTTCACCGGCCCTAATTGGGGCACTAGCTGGTCAGCACATAGGCTTTTTTTTTCTTTAGAAATGCATATGTCACACTTGTTCCACACAGATGCCTAATTTATCTCCAAACCGTCAAGAAAATGTAATAAAGTGGGAGGTTGAAAGATGGCTGTTCAAATGTGGGTTTATCCAATGGCTTATCCTTCTTATTGCTGGAAACTTTTACAAGGTTGGATCTTCATATTTAGCACTCATTTGGCTGGTTTCATCTGCTTTTTCCTGTAAGTTCATGCCCCTTTGTACTTTTGAATTTAAATGCAAACTCATGTAATAAATTTTGATTTCTGCAAGTTATTTCCAAGATAGCCTTATGGAAGCAACATTATCTCCAGTAGGACTACCATGGCAGCTCAAAATTGCTACATTAATTGGTGGCTTAGTAGTACCTGATCTTCTATCTACTGGTATAATTATCCAATTTGTAGGGAGGATAACTTGGACTTTGGTTCTGATTTGATATGTTTTGTTCGCAGTCAGTGAAGAAAATGAGAGAGTTGTGTCTCTCTTTCTTTATCTTTCAGTTTTTTTAATTTTACCAGTCGCGTAGTTGTGTTGTTCACACTTCTTAGCTTTTGCTTGGAAAAAAAAATCTAAGCTCATCCTCTTACTTCTATCAAAAGTTCTAGCCCTTGTGAATTGCTACTTCGTTTTTATGCCTGCTGACTTGTTCCAGCATTGTCCTTATTCATGGAAAAAAAATTTGTCAGAACATTCTTCAGTCATAGCTCTTCGAAGTAATCTGCATCAATAATGATGTTGGTGATTATTGATGTTGGTGAGATTCTTCTTGTTTCTTCTATATTTCACCTATCGGACATGCATGCATCAAAGCTTGCATTAACATTATTGTTTAACCAATTGTTTTAATGGTTTCAACAATGTTATCATGCATGAATAAATCCTCATCATGCTTATAACTTTAATGAGTTATTTTGCACCTTCAAGCAATTTATGTTAGTTAAGTATACATTAAGCTTTGCCAGCTTATGTCAATAACAATGCCAGCACATTTGATTGCCTTAACATAATATCTTCAGTGACTTGATTGCCTTAACATCTTTCACTGTGTAGAGAAGCTAAAGTTAATTTTTAAACTTAGAAATTCTTTTATTTTCTTGTTTTCATTTTTATTGGCAGAGTATAATTTGCTATGCCCATCTAACTTTTCTGTCACTTTTTTATGTTTCCTTTACTCTTACACTTCCTTCAGCTTTGTGTCTAATTCATAGATCATGGTTGAGTCTGGAAATTAAGTGAATATACTTGAAATAATTATTGGCAACAGTTATTTTTCATGGGCTCATGTCATATTGCCCATGCTGGAAAGTTGGTAACTACAATATTTTTTCAAATAACACTTTGTTTGTAGGACATTGTAGTGGAAGTAAGTTTGTTTTATTTGTCATTATCTGATATTTGTTTGCTTTTCAGTTTCATGGCAGATGAATAATGGGTATTCTGAACATATGACTACACTCATACTAGTGGGGCTATTGCTGTTTATCAATTTTGCTACATCGGATCATATTCTTTCATAGGTGGAGGTTCTGTGGTAACACTTTGTTTTATAAAGAACTGTTGGAATTTTTACAACCAAGTTGTATTAGGATCTTGTTTACAACCATTTATTTAATTTGCTGGGTTTTCGTGAAATGTTTAAGTTATCTTAAAGTTAGAAAATTATTTGCTATGTATGTACACAGTAACTTGTCATTGTATTTTAATCATGTAGTTCTGAGCTAGGTTTTGCTATGTACGGTTAGAACAATAATATGGAAGCATTTATATTGAGCATTATCTGTTCAAAAACTTGTGATCCCACAGGTAATGCTTGTTTTCAAAGTTTTAATTGATGAATGTATTCATTTTTGAACCTGTGCAACATCATCCCAGGATAATGGGGAAACCATGGATCACTACCGATGTTGAGAATACTTGACAAAAAAATTATCTAGTGCTTCAACTGATTCATCACCAAGTCTATGTGAGCTACTTGCATATTCCTGGCAAGAATTGCTATAATCTAGATAGAGCATTGCTATATAGAACCATCAAAGTCAGTTGACAGGTAGGTAGGCTTAGTTTTTGGTCATGCAATTTCAAAACTACCAAGCACCTCTGATTCCCATAGGCATGAACAGAGCCAAACTGAAGAGAGAAACTGATCAGCCAGGAGAAATTTCATCCCTTTGCAAAAACCTTTGTAATTACAGATCATTATTCTGGAATGATTCAGCCATGTGATACCATGGCATGGCAACAACACCAGGGATCATCCTGGAATGATTCAGGTTTGAGAATTGAATACTCATAAATCATACTTGTGCAAGAAAATAATTGGACATGTATTTAGTATTTTGGAATTGTGTAGGTTATATCTAAAAAATGACATAAATCGGAGTAAACAAGAAATCAAAAACATTGGAGGGACTAAAAGTGCAGCTTGCTACCGCTACGATCTGGTATCTAATTAAGCATATGCTACATTTATTTCTAACTTCATTTCATATGGAAATAATTATTATGTTTTTTTTGTGAATAGACTAAGACAAATGGTGTGGCACCATCAGATGGAGATATGTTCATCCATTTGCATTCACGCTCCAATAATGTGGCATCTAATCCAAAAGCGAAGGAGTTGATTGTATGTCAAGAAATATTTCGAACTTTAGCTGTCTATTTCTTTTCTATGCATATCATCAGGATTATGATTTCTTGTCTAAAATGCAGGATGAACTGCGTGCGGTGGCAATAGAAAAGAATGGAGGAATCCTACCCACATCTATAAATGATGCTACATACAATCAGGTGATGCCTCCACAACATAGTGGTCATCAACGTTCTTATGGCTCTGGTGTGATAGCAAAGACTCGTTTTGGTTCTACTTCTACACAATCCAGTAGAACTGCATTCTCTCAAATCATGTCCATGCAAATGAAATTAGAGGAATATCGTCAACGAGAACTTGCAAGAGAGGAAGAACATATATAAAGAGATGATGAATATTGTCGAAAAGAGGAGGAACAGAAGAAAAGAGATGATGAATATAGGCAAAGAGAGGATGAACAACAGAGAAGAGAGGAGGAATATAGGCGAAGAGAGGAAGAACAAAAACAAATTATAGAGGAGAATCGAAAACTGGATTTAGTAAGGTAGCTACAAATGCAACAACTTCGTGACATGGTACTAGAACTCCACCGCTAGGTACATATTTAATATTTATATTCCATATTTACTGTTTTTTGACATGTTACTAGAACTCTTATAATAACATGTGTGTTCTTTAACTTATTTTCATATACTTTGTTTGTTTGTAGGGTTAGAGTTATAGAGGATTTGAATATACTTTTTGGTACATATGCTTAACAAGAGGATGCTTCAGAGGACTTGAAGATACTTTTTGGTGATATAAGGGCAAGGAGGGATGATACATTAAAGGTTGAAGATACGTTTTGGTGAATACAAGGGCAAGATGATACTTTTTGGTGAATGCTTGTATTTTTTTTGAAAAATAATGTTGGAACTATTTATATTAAGAGAATGTTTGCATAATGCAAGTAATGAATACTCCCTACTTTCATTTATCCATTTTATTGTATCATTTTTATTTATGAACATGGATTCGAAAAAATATGAATTTGAAATTGCCTAGCTTCGGAAATTAGCTTTTGCGTAAACAGGTTTTTTGTGTCGACAAACTGTGAACTAGTGTCAATAATCAGTTATCTCGAATCTATTTTTTTGTGTCGGTTTTTGCGGACACTAGATGGCATATGCTCTAGTGTCGATTTATTCCCACACAAGAATACTTGTTCTAGTGTCGACTTGTTACGTCACTAGAACCTTACTCTAGTATCGACTTGTTTCGTCACTAGAACCTTACTCTAGTGTCGACTTGTTCTGTCACTAGAACCTAACTCTAGTGTCGACTTATTTCGACACTAGAACAGTACTCTACTGTCGACATTATCCGTCACTAGAATGTTACTCTAGTGTTGACTTAATCTATCACAAAAACTTATGTTGTTGTGTCGGTCCCAATGTCGACACTAAAACCCGGTTTTACTTCTAGAGACGCCCCTTTAGGTGACGGTCCGTCACTAGAAAAAAACCGACACTAGAACCCTATAGTGTCGGGTTTTTACCCTTTTAGTGTCGAAATTATTGGACACTAGAAACGCTTTTTTTTGTAGTGATGGTTGAAATAAAATGATTGGTAAAGCTATGTGTATGCTAAGTGTGACAATAATAGGTGTACGTATAGTTAAGTGAGTAGGCCTATTATATGACCTATATACTAGTACGTGTGAGTATGTGCTCGTAGGTAGATATATATAGTGTTTAGACGTAAGTAGTTATGTTTTGTTGCCTGAGTATATGTATGATATGCATATGGTAGTAGGATTATAATTTTGATTGGTATTGCTTGCTTTTACGGGATGTTGTATGCGTGCATACCGTGAGGTATACACGACTATTGCACATCTTAACTATGTATAGTTATAGGTGTTGGTATACTAATTATAGGTAGTAGGCTATGGTGTGGATATATACATTACTTATGTGTGACTATACGGTGAATGTTTGTACTAGGGAGGATATTATAAATATATGTGTGCTGATGTCTGTATTACTATTATTATGGTATATAGAATGATTGAACTACGTGAGTATTGCCTGACTAAATATTAAGTGTGATTGATTTATGGAATGTATATGGTTGTATTGGTAGATGTATATATATGGGAGTGGTATTGGTATAAGTATGAATGTCGTGTTACGAATATTCTGATATGTGTATTGAGTCTCACTCAAGCTTGAGTGAGTATACTCTAAGTATATTGAATGTATGTTTGTAGTTTGAATATAGCAATGTTTGATGTATGTATAGTGATAGAAGTGTTTGTGCCTGGTTGTGTTACACACATGATTGTGGGTCGCTATACCCGTATATAGTTATAGGTGTTGGTCTTGAGGTATAGCTATTTACTAAGGACTTGCCTGTGTGAACGTATGTGTACTAGCTAAACTAGGTGTGTAGATGTACTGGATATATGATGGTATAATTGGTGTATGTAAATGAAATGTTAGCGTGTATGGGTGTGCACCATGCACGGGTAAGTATGTGCTTAGCTATAGTTATTGGTGACTATGATATATGTGGCGTGTCGTAAATACAGTTATAGGACCGTACGTGATGTGAATATATGGTGAACTATTTGCATGTATTTGAATGACTATATATTGTGAAATGATAATGGTAATGAATGTATATTAAATATAGTGAAGCTTGATTTAAAATGGTATGGTGTGACTACATGTGTTGAGATGTTGGTATTGGATAAATATTAGAGGGTAGTATACCATTGATGTTTGTGCATAGGTAGCTATCTATATGTAGAGCAATGATTCTATTTGCTAAGTGTGTGACTATCCTTATGTGAGTATCTGAACTATTGTTTTGTATTAGGTAAGTAGTAGTTATATAAGGGATGTATGTTTACATATGTGATTGAAATACATGTATGAATTTGACTGGCTATAATAGGTATAAGTCTATGACGTACGTGAATGTATATATATATATACTTGTTGGTAGTATCAATGTTTGACTACATAGTGCATATATAAGCACTTGTAATGACTATACTTGGTTTGAATTATAATGACTTGATTGGGGTAGTTACTAGACTGACTAGCTATATTAGAAAGTCTGAGGACGGACTTTATTCTAAGGTGGGGAGGATGTAACGACCACTTTTCGTTGTACGATGTTCGTGCACGTGCTTTTGACCGTGCACATGTTTATTTTAGACTTTGTTTGTTTGTGAACACTTTCGTGTGATATGCCGTCGTGAACGTCTCTGAGAGTATTAAATAGTGGCACTAAATTGGAACGACGTTTCTCGAGTCGTCTTCCCACAATTTAATCTTATTCGATGAGACGTTGCGGTTTTCACTTTTGACGGGAGACGTTTCTATTTTTAGTTTCGTCGTCCGATGTCGAAATTGAGATCCGTCTTCTTAGTTAGCTCACTTTCGTCAACACGATCACCCCGGTATTTATTTTATAATTTTTGCAATTTATTTGACCACTTTTATATTTTTAACAAGGTTTATAATATTTTTAATAATTAATTTTTATATTAATTTCGGCCAAATAAAATTTATTTGAGTTTAAAATGTTTTAAAGAATTTTTGAGCCAATTTCCAGCTCATTTGGACAGCATCAAATCCTTGTGTGAGTTGGAGAAGTTGAGATTCAAATTTTAAATTATTTTAAACTCCTAATCCCCTTAGGATTAGCCCTAGACCTAGTCAACCCCTCTACACTATATAAACAACCCCTAGGAAGACCTATTTTCGCAAGAAAATAACCCTAGCCACTACCAAAACCCAAATTTGACGTTGCGACGAATCGTCGCAACGTTGCGACAAGCAGCTGCCGCACGACCGAAGAAACGAGGCCATTTTCCCCGCTCCGACCGATGCTTCCGCCCGCACCAAGCCCCGCCCGCACCCGCTGCACAGCCGCCCGCTCCGTCCCCCGCCCCGACCGAGAGGATATCTCGATCAGACCGAGAGACCCGCCCGCTCCGCACGTCGCTCCGCACCGCACCAACCCCGCTCTGTCGCCCCGCATCACGCCGTGCCCGACCGACAGCCGCCCCCACTCACGCCCGCTCTCCGCAACGTTGCAACGTTGCAGCGCCCAAGCCCCCGCATCCAAGGCACCCGATCAGTGTTGTCCCCCGCACCGACCGACAGATCTCTCCGCACCAAGGCGCGCACCGACCCCAAACGCTGCAACCCTCGCATCCCTAGTGCCCGACCGATGGAATCTCCCGCATTGGCTGTGTACGACCGCACCAACCCCGCACTCGTCGCACCACTTGCCACCGTGGGCCCCCCAAGTTCTCCAGAGGTATTGTGGGTCCCCCAAAGGTCCCTAGGACTACTGTGGGCCCTACCTAGGTGCTTTCTCTCCGACGATTTGCCACGTACGACGTTGCGACACGTCGTAGCCCGTCGTTGCACGTGCTAGCTTTGGAATCTGGAACAGTTGCTCCGGTTGATGCTCTGAACTTTCCAA
The DNA here is from genome assembly GCA_030789695.1 of Scilla litardierei. Taxonomy (NCBI): domain Eukaryota; kingdom Viridiplantae; phylum Streptophyta; class Magnoliopsida; order Asparagales; family Asparagaceae; genus Scilla; species Scilla litardierei. Next base: position 115,359,517 of record CM061138.1, read on the forward strand.
CGAGGAAACTAATTTGGAATCAGGACTTGGAGCGCGATCTTTTATTCCAACCCCCGGCGTCGCTACCCGACGCCGGTGTAGCTTTCGCGTCGTGTTGAGGTAACGCTTTGCACCCCTAGGACCCCCAACCCAATGCATGCTAATCAAGACTAAATCAGTATTTTTAAAGTATTTTAAATGTTTTAAATTCACTAATCAAGATTAATAATATGGACTTTAGGCCGGTGGACTTGTGCACGTAGGATAATTGTGATTTTGGACTCATTGGACGGTGTGCTCAGACGTTGTACTTGCAGGCAAGTGAAACTTGCCAACTCTTGTGTAGGGCCATGTTTTTAGGCCACTCCCTTGCTTTTAGCGTAAAAGAGACTACTCAGTGAAATGATAGCTGGATAGACGCCTACTTGATCTAGTTTGACAACGAAACTAGATCCGTCACCTAATTGATCTAGCTTGACAACGAAGCTAGATCCAACCCTTTAAACTTGTTGTTCATGCATACTAAACTGTCACGTTTACTTTCATTATCTGTACGCACTTTTAACTGCCATGCATTGCATCTTACTTGTCATCCCAGTTGATTGTTGCATTCGTAGCACACGCTACAATACTTGTACTCCTTGAAAACTACTTCCGGGGAAACGGGCCTCATGTGTTGGTCAAAAGCCAATGCCCGGTTTCCTGGTCCGGCTAGGTGCACCCCTATGCCATACTTGTTAAAAACACTTCCTGGCTCGTGATCCAGAAGCGAGCATTCCCGTTCGGGGGTAAGGCCCTGGCTCGATACACGTGGAGGGGTAGGGATAAACGGTCAACTGAGCTTAGGAGTGGCCCGATCAGCCCTCTAGCCAGAAGACAGAATCTCTGTGCACGAGGTGCTTACTTTCCTTGTCTTGTACTTGTCTTGTGAATGATTCATGTAATACTTGACATCCATGCCATGTTTAAATGCCATGCTCGTACTTTACTTTACGTTTCTTTACTTTACCTGTTGCACTCATACTTTAACTGCCATGTCATCGCATTCATGCTAGAACTGCTAGGTTGCTTTACTTTTGCATACTTTCAGTTTCCTTGCACAAGTCTCTTGTAGGCTTGCTGACATGTGCCCCTTGCTCTGTTGGGTGTCACATGTTAGACCTTGAGCCAGAGACCGTTGCTGTGTACGTGATGTCTTGCTGACGCTGAGCCTGAGTCCATGTCTGCCCAGGAGGAGTTTTGTGGACACCGGAGACCTTTCTTGGTGACTTTGCTGAGTCCCTTTTTGTTTTAGGCTTTGTTGTTAGTTGTCGGTGCGTGGCACCTTTGTTTTGTACGTTGTACTTTTGTTGGCCATGTTTGGGCCTTTAGACTCTTTTTCTTTTAGCCTGGTGGCTTTTTCTGTGATGTTGAAATTAATTTTATGGATATTCTGAGATATCTCTTTTGTCTCATTTCATTATTATTATCTTTGTTTCGTTCGCGTTGCAAGGACCTGCAGTTTTAAAAAGTTGATTGACGCTTATCGGACTTGCAGCTTTGCGGCTTCAAGTCTGAGCGGACATTCTCACGCTTCGCCTCCATATTTTTGGGAAGTGGGGCGTGACACTAAATCATGAAGACAACCCATTGATGGAGTTAAAAGAAGAAGAGAGTGTCATGGTTGGTATAGGATGATCCATGAACAGATGAAGTACCTATTGAAAATGAAGATCTATATATCGAAAGACCGATGCTTCTGATAATACTTATGATGCAAACGATACTGACACTGCAAAATGCCATGCAATATCAAGACTGAAACTGAAATTTCAAACCTTGATATGGCAGTTAAACAAAGGCATGATTGAAGTAAAAAACAAACAGACTTCGCTATAAACTTATAGAAGGTGCTACCATGTGATTTAGGATAAAGTTTGGGAGTCCTGAAGATGATAGATATCAATTAGATATGAAAAGTATGGTGCATAATAACTTAAAAGGTTCATTATCAATCTCTGAACAACCAACCATCTAGCTTAAATCAGGTAAATTAAACATAACACATCCAACGCTATTTTTTGTCAATGTTGGTTGTCAGAATTTCCTAAAGAAACAGAAATTCACATTGATGCAAGTTGAGGTTTTTGACACAGAATTTTAATGAGATTGGTGCAAGAATTTGAAGCAATGTGTTTGGTTTATAATAACTCAAAACCCAAATCCTAGAATTAGTCAATTCACAGAGAAAGAGCCAAAAAAAACCACAAAGTGTTGATAATGACCGATGATGATTACTTCAAAATCTACAAGAAAAAGAAAGGGCAAAAGAAAATAGTTGATCTCAGCTAGTCCTATTAGTCACTAGTCAAAGTCTGAAATAGAATGATTTCCTTGTTATACTCCACTTGGAAATTTTAGCATTCACTCAATTGAATCTGTTTGTTTGCATCCTTCACAGATGATTGAATAATAAGAGTTAATCAGCCTACTATCTTACTTTACCCCCAACAACTCAATTCCACAAGATCTCTTTATTTACTCGCATAATCAAACACATAACTCAATTCCACAAGATCTATTTGAAAGCTCAAAACCATTTGATATCACGCACTGATAGTACTAACAGTCGACCGCGTGACTTATTTGGTATGGTACGACATGGACCCTTTTTTAACATTATTGTCTTAATCACTCATCGTAATTATTGTATGAAAATGACCGACTTTTATCACATATACGTTAACTTGATACACACAGGCACACACCCAAATTTGAATTAGGCCTTGAGCTATATTTTTTTTGAACTCACGACAAGAACACATGTTTGATTCCCAACGCTGCAATTCATCAACATAACGCATCCATTTTATGTTTCCAACATATATTTAAAATAAAACAAAAGGAAGTGCCATAAATGAAGGAAAAATGAACTCAACTAGAAAATTGAACTGCACAAATAGCAAAATCAAGGAGTGGCATTAAAAAAGTACAACAACAATTACGAGGAAATATCAAATGCTAACAAAAACTAAACATGACATTTACATGAATTTGGATAAGGACATTTACATGAATTTGGAAAAGCTAGAAAATATGGTGGTATTTAATACTAATTGCAGGTACATATGAGTGCTGATAATTGAACATTTAATACTAATTGCAGGTACAAAATATGGTGGTATTTAGCCGGGGCACGAAGAATCCCCTTCCTGGGAAACGAGGTGGTGAGCGACGCAGTCGCTTGTGCATTGGAGCTCACATCATGGTTATATCGAACAACAATCTTCTTCCTCGTCTGCATGCTCATCCGTTTGAACTGCTACCTGTAGATACTCAGGCTGCAGGACTTCACAACCGTGTTCCAAGAGGAGTCGGTGGTGGCCACCGTGTTACGCGAGCATCTGAAGATCAGGAGGCAGCTCATTGTCATCAACCACATGTTCAGACAGTGCATCCTCGTCGGGCTGATCCTCGTCACCACTAGCCAGTTTGCTGCTCTGCTGCTGACCACACGGCCGCATTCAGATGTTCATCTGTTCAACACTGGAGAGCTAGCGGTAAGATATTAGAAGAAATCCGAACTAGATATGATGAAGTTGGTCGAATGATGTGTTTATGTTTTTTCGATATTGGCAGCTATGTTCAGTGGTGCTTGTTACGGGCCATTGATATGCTTGCGAAGCGCTTCAAAGATCACGCACAAGGCTGCGATCACCAAGCATGCCGCTAAATGGCATGTGTGTGCTACCATCGAGTCCTTTAATCCAGACCCTGAGACTCCCTCCGAAGGCAACGTTGCTAGCAGCTGCGTTTTCCCTGTCGAAAACGCTGATGGTGTAGAAGAGTACGACCCCTGTGTGGCTGAAGACGATGATGAATACGAGGACACGAAGCTGGTTCCGCCCCATGCCAACACCATTTATTTCCCAAAGAGGCAAGCACATTTACTAGGTGCTGTTTTCTCATTCTCTTTTTGATTTTTCATTTCATCATAAAATCGATTCCATAAAGTGTTCCTCCTTTTTTTCCATTGAACTCTCGTTGCTTTCTTTATTTTGTGGCAAGAAACTTCTTCATACTCATGAAGTTCAATGGGAAACTTAGTCTACAAAATGAAAAACAACAAGTTAGATTGATAATAAGATTCAAAATTGAAAAAAAACATTTGTGTTATAATATTCTGGTGAAAGAAGACATACCAGTACCTGAGGTAGGCTCGCATAATCCTTGATCTCATGGGGTATTACCTTACAATCATTACGTATACAGGAAATTTTTCCCTATCTAATATCACCTCCCTCAAAATAGAGAGGAGTGGCTTAACACCCTCTTCTACAATACCATGATCTTTTGGTTTGAATGTCAGTATTGCTCTTTTGTGGAAGGGTACCAGAATTTCCTTTGCATATTTCAAAACCATGGTACCATGCTTTTGAGGGGATTTCAGGATCTGAAACATTTGCATAATTAAGTGTTGGGAATCTGAGACAATATCAAACAACACCTAAGCGTGCATAGCAGAATATAAGAAAAATATTGTGTCGCCAATTAAATCAATGCAGAGTTAGGATCTTGGAAGAATCATAAGAAGCATAAGAAACACCACAAGACCAAAACCAAGCAATCACACAGAGAGGCAAGGATTTGTACTAGTTTGGCCCAATGTATGGCATACGTCCAGTCTTCCGTTATCACGGTTTTCACAAGATCAGAGATGATAATACAGAGAATACACCGATTACAAATCTCCTCCAAACCAATGTATGCCTTCTCAACAAAATAACTCTAGCACTCTAGCAATTACATATTGTACACACAACCAATGGAGTGATATTACCAGAAACTCTAGAACATGGAATACCTCCCCTCCCAAAGTTCGTAGTCACCTTGAAGCTCTTTCTTCGTATATCGCTGGCAAACGATCTGCTTTTCTCTTGAAGACTCAAGGAGTTCTTCTCAATTCTCCCTTGTATCGCCGTCAAAAGTGTATCTCTTGGTATTTATATCATAGAAATCCTTTCTCGGGTAGTAGAGGATGTTATAGATCATGTCCATCCGATTAAACCCCAATAGAAATCAACGGTCCAGATTAGAAGCCAAAATCTGGACGTATTAGGGTTTTTAGGCATCGGCACGGCCTTGCGCAGAATTATGTAAGCTACATGTAGCTCCAGAATAATCGGCAAGGCCGTGTTGGGTATAACACGGTTGTGTCCAATAAAACACAAAGTTACATGCCAGTGCTACTGGACATGCACGGTCGTGTTGTGTAAAGCATGACCGTGTCCAATAAAACAGAGAGTTGCCTACTTGCGCTGCTAGACTTGTATGGCCGTGTTGGGTATATCACGGCCATGACCAAACCTGTCTAAGTCAGCTGATAAATCTGGTGTGACATGCACGACCGTGCTAAAACCCACATGTCCGTGTAACCTTTCAGATTTCCAGTTTGAAGCACTAATCTACAAACTCTACCTTGTTTTAAACTCCTTCAACAACTACGGCATAATAAAACTCTCCACAGCAACTCTACCTAAATACCAAATATCTTTACATAGATCTTGAATTTACGAAACTCTCATGACAAAGGGACATCATCACCAACTCACTATGTATAGATCAAGCTTGTTAATATTCGGGTACGGCCCACGAAGTGAAAGCAAGGTGATGAATCCCAATTAAATACTTAAACCTCTGTCCAATAACTTAAGAGCCTGCCAGCGAAGGAGAGTTTTCACTCAGTCAATGAGACAGCTCATTGGACCGTTGAAGCCTCGTTGGTTATGCCGGAGTAGTTAATGGAGACCGAGTAAATCGGCAGCCATTATCAATAATCCCAGAGAAGATCTCGCCACAATCGATGAAAAGCCGTTATACACTATTGACAGACACCCTCAATTATAAATAGATGAAAATACAACGTAAGAAGGTTTCAGACTTCCCAGGTACGAAAGACCAATACTCTGAATTATTCTATCACTTTCATATTTCATCCTCTAAATAGATTGAGGTGATTGACTCGAGATGAATCTCCACGGGTCGAGCTCAACAGCCCCAAGCCTTCCCTTAAGTTCCGATTTTAACTTATGCATCGGAGGGGATTTGGGTCAGAACCCAGATCCCACCCCTTTGACGTTCCTTTGTGGTGCAGAAAGATTATGGTACAACCCAACCGGAGGGTTGAGTGACAGCTTTCGACGACAGTCATTCGAAGATCGACCCCACAAGAGGGTCAAACGACCGTTGCATCTAGCCACTGGGTCGAGCAATCTTCCGCACTATATTCTAACACCCATCATTATCGACCCTGGTTTGACTAACCGATGGTCCCACTGCATCAGCTAATAAGGATTCACTCCATCAGCTGATAAGGATTCACTTCATCAAGAGAGTCCATGTTAGCCCAAATACTGTTGACGCCAATTTCGGCTTTAACAGTTGGTGCCGCCTGTGGAAAAACTGAGTCGACATTCATGTCATCCAACTACTTTGACCATGTCGAATTGTCCAACAACACCTGGTGAGAACACCATTTTTGGATACAACGTATATTGGATACAACGATCGATAACTTCGTGTTTGATGATAACAAACGTGCGTGAACGTTCTAATGTGTGTGCTAAGTGTTTTCAGGAGTGGCATGCTTGTAAATCTTTAAAGTGATGACTAAGTCAATTGATGGAGGAATTTCTATTCACATAGCAAATTGGAAGATGGAGAAATTGCTATTCATATAGCAACTTGGACTTGGTCAATTGTGGATAGCCATGGTGAAATTAATTTGGTTTGATTCAAATCAATTAAAGATATGATTCTAATCCTAATCCTATTAGCATTACAAAAAGATCTATTAAAATATCCAAAATCCAATTCAAACACCAATTGCAAGATCATTTCCTATCTCCAAGAGGATTCCCCCATAGCCGAATCCTACTCATTCCCTTTGCCTCCCTTACCGCGCAAAAACCATAGCTACTCCCCTATTTAAACATGCTTCAAAGAGAGGAGAGGGGTTGCAGCAAACAAAAGAAAAAGGAGGCCAACCGCATGTTACAAGAAGGGGAGCTGCAATATTTGACTAACTAATCCTCAACAAGCTTATTCAATTCAACAATCTTGCAATGCTCCATGTGCTAAGCTTCAGTCGCAATTTTTGTTGGAATCCTCATATGCATGCCACAAGTCTCCTAGTTTGAGAGGAAGAGAGGGACAAGTAGCTCACGCATCATGTTGTAGCCGTTATCTGCTCAAAGCCACAATCTTCTTAAGCTACAAGTTATAAAGAATGCAGTTGTTTCTTTGTGTTTAATTTGAATAAGCTTGCTTCTTGGTGTGTGCAGGTGAACAAAGATTGACAATCCATGTGCAGCCAAAATCTTGTGAACTCCCCATGTGCAAGCTGCAATCTTTGACCCATGATATGTGCAAGCTGCTGCAACATTGCACTTGAATCCTCCTCCCTTTGCTGCATTAGTTGATTGGAGAACCAGCAGTGCCATCAAGCCAAGCTTTCCTTGCTAACCCTTGGAGATTCAAACCGCAAGCATTAGCTGACTCTTGCTCATTGCACATTGCCACAACTCTCTAGAATCATCACCCATGTGCCACAACATCAAGAAGTTCACATTGCCGCAGTTCTCTAGAGCCAACATTCAAGTGCAAGGCTGCAACTTAAAGAGAGTTCGTTGATGCATCATTAAGTTGTTGAGGAGACGAAAGACGTAACATCTACATCTTGCCAGACGAGAGCTGGCCAGTGCTGATTGACGGAGAAGACGACGACTACACAAAATTGAGATTTCTAAACTATTATTTTTATTTTTATTTAGTATTGTTTGATCTCTGTAGGAGAAACTTCACTGCTTTTTGTGTGACATTTTGGGGTCTTGTCTAGTGGTGGTCCAGACATGAGAAACTTGACGGGTGTTGTCAAGTGAGAGCATATATTAGGATTGATAATGTTGAACACGGTGAGTGGGGTACTAAGCCTAGTGAGTGTAGAGACGTTAGTTCTCTAGCTATTACAGTTGTGCATGTACACTATTAATATAATATTTGCTTTCGGGGGCTGGACGTAGGTCGTGGTGATCGACCAAACCAGGGTAAATCTGCTGTGCATCTGTGATTACTTTTTATTTACTCTGAATTTGCTATAACTGCGTGTGATTGATCGTTGGTTGCACGAGAATTTTTAATAGCCGATTGATGTGTCCATATTTTCTATCTTTTCATAGCATCATTTAGTACCCTAGTTTTCTTTTTTATCAAGTCAACAACACCATCACAACCAATCTTTCCAAACAGATAGTTATCTCACTATGAGACCAAAAAATAATCTGAGACCTCAAATACACTATCACTGTTCCTGTGGGATCCGACATCTTTTATACTATAATTTGACACCGTCCGCTTGCGGATATAGCCCAGAGCTGACACCTAGGAGCCATACTACGCCTAGCGACTGTGACATCGCTAGGTAGAATTTAGGTGTAAGTTCGGGGTGCATCAAGTTTTTGGCACCATTGCCGGGGACTGTTACGGTGTATCTCAGTTTATTTTTATTTTGAAGAGTTTGCTAGTGAATCTTATCATTCCTTATCTCTTTGTTCATGGCATATCAGCAAGCATATAGCTGAACAGCAAATTCCGATGTCTACTCAATATGGAGAAGAGATTGTTGCACATTTCAGTCGGTGGCAACGAGCAAGCACTATAGAGAAATGTGAGGAGCGTTGGGAAGCTTTAAAAGAAAAGTTCAGTATTGACGATACAAATTATGATTGGCTACCAAGAATATGGAGATTGTGGTCATATTGGGTTGATGCATATTTGAAAGACGCATTTTAGGCGGGAATGACAACTAGTCAACGGAGTGAGAGTATAAATGCCTTCTTTGATGGTTATGTCAATGCAAAGACAAAGCTCGTAGAATTTATTACACAATATGATAAAGCAATTACCGATCGTCGTGAATCCGAATCCTTTGAAGATTTCATGACTTTAAACACCATCCATCAAATATGTTTTGGACATTGGATTAAAAAGGAAGCCGGAAAAACATAGACGAGGGTGATCGTGAAGGTATTTCAATGGGAACTGTCAGCCGGGTTGTCTCTTTATCATGAAGAAGTGGAAACAGATGGGATGAAGATAATTTATCTTGTTGGTGATGGGGAAGATGAAAAGCATAAGTGGGAAGAAGTGATTTTTTATCGGGTGGAAGTTACAAAGCTTACATGTACTTGTGTATTTTTTGAAACAGAAGGAGTTCTATGCATGCATATATTGAATATCATACATCATAATCAGATGAAAACAATTCCAGATAGATATCTCTTGCACCGCTGGAGAATTGAGGCGAGACATAGCAATATATCTTTCGTTAATGCTATGAATTTGAGGGCTAATGCAGCTAATAAGGAGGAAGGTATTATTATAAGGAACTGGGCAATCCTTGCTAAGTTCAATAGGGCACTGGACATGATATCGGATTCGGATACCCATCTTTGCTAGATGGAAACTATGCTAGAAAATTTTATACTGGAAGCTGAGAAAGAAATAAGGCCTAAAGAGATGCCTATTCAAAGTGCTCAAAATGAAAGTCATGTATGTTCTAATGTTCTTGCACTAGTAGTATTAACAGATGGGGAAGTGATAACAGTTCGTGCTCCCGAGTGCCCCGTGAAAACAAAGGGGCGTCCAAAAAATTCAAGTCGAATGAAATCTGGGCTTGAAATAGCGCAAGAGAAGAAGATAGAAAAGCAAAGAAAATGCGGAAATTGTCAGCATCTTGGTCATTATAAGACAAATTGTCCTTTGTTAGTATGTTCATTTTACTGACTGTTCTTACATGTCGTCTATGTTGAAATCGATATATTGAATTGTATACTCATTCCAATTCTTATTATTTATGGACAGAAGAATCAGTAACAAGAAGAAGAAGCCATGACAATCCAATCTATTTTTGAAGGAAAGTTTGTTCTGTTTTTATAGTGTCATCCATGATTGAGATACCTCTGATAATATCCATGTATGCTTTGTTTTTGCATTATCATGACAGTATACCAAACATATTCATAGCCAATTATGGATGCATTTGTTGGGTTGCATGTGTACAAGTTGTTACAATTATGTACATAAATGTCATTCTGCTGGTTGAAATTTGAGTTAGTCTTTACACCGACAATTGTTAGTTGTGTTTGTAATAACGTCACAGAATTTCTGTGCATAAGTATTATAACGTCATAGAATTTATCGGGGTCTTGCGCGAGTGTATTTACTAAATTTCCGACTAATTAAAAAAACATTAGTCAGCATGCAACATTATATTTCTAACCAGTTTATGCTACAAACATGTTCTACTATCCATATGCTCATTGCTCACTGATCCAAACCATAATGATCTGCTAGTGCCTCAGATTGCTAACACGTACTGATGCTCAGACATTACAATTTTTTGTACTGATCAAACAGTAAACTTCAATCAATTCTAAAGTAAACCTTTGGACATTTCTCTGTTATTGTACACGTCTCATTTGATCTACTTGAAGAGTACTTAGCTCAGCATCCGGAGGCATACAGCTAGGGCTTTGGCATATCTGGCTTCAGATAAATGGCCACAATGCATGCAGGCTTCAAACCACACTGACACTTTATCAAGAAAGAAAAATATATATTGTTGATTCCTGATAAAAAATGATACAAGAGAAGGTGACATGCAGGCTTTAAACCACAATGTGCCATTAAAGAGCAGCTAGAGATGATAACACTAACAACCTAGAAGCTTGGACTCAGAGATGGTGTACTAGTTTTCTACTTTTGTTTTATTTCATGCAAGGTCCTACATGCAGAATCTACTTTTGTTCACAAAAACCATTCTGGCTATTAATGTTGGTTTTAGCCACCTTTTGTTTGTAAAGTAATTAATGATGTGGAGGCTTGTTTCGGTCAGTATATTTTTTGAAATGTTTACATGGCTCATGAGAGCTCTAGAAAAATGAGATTTTATTGCCAAACACTTGCTCAACTTAAACAAAACTATAGTTTCAGAAATTGAGGTGGCCAACTTGCTCATATTGCATTGGTGTTATTTTCAGTATTCCATGATGCATTGTGGCTTCAGGCTGCATTGTTGCATTGTGGCTTCAGGCTGCATTGTTGCATTGTGGCTTCAGGCTGCATAATAGTCTCTAAACTATCATTATGGATTCAGGCTGCATTGTTGCATTGTTGCATCCACCACTTCATGGTGTTCAAACAAGCATCATTTGTTAAAATAATCTACTTTAACATATAGAGGGCGGAGATACCAATGATTTAGAAACAGTCGACCGTGTGATGTTTCATCTTTTGACATAAGGTGTTGAAGGACCAAGAAATCCCACCCGATCCACCAAAATTTTGACATCATAAACATCCCAGCCAAATTGCTTCTGCAGCCTATTCCTCCACTTTTTACTCCAATATCTCTGTCATTGACCTCCCGCCCGTTTGGCAGGCAAATCGGGATGGGGATACTATAATTAGAATTTGCAAATCGCAAGCGCACGGTGTCGAAGTGTGGCTTGGGGGTCGATCACGGGAAGGCGTGTGTTGTACTCATAAACATTCGGGAACCGGAACACCCGGTGGATGAGCTAGCCTATTCTCTGGTTGTTGTCACGATTATAAGCTAACAGAAAAGATGTGAAAGGTAAAAAGGTAACCTAGGACTTTGGCTTCCGTCCTAATCATGGGTTCTCACTATTACGGTCGAAGGATAGGAATGTGATCGAATGCTAGGGTTTGGCAGTGAGACATTGCCTCTAATAGTGGTACCTAGCGTCACATGGGCCCGATATTCCGGTCGATGCCCATGATGATACGCTAGGTCTACCCGGGTTCGGACGGTGGGCATTCCAATGTCCAACACCACCCGACTCTGGGAGCACTAAGCTCGCAATGATTGCTCCCGACATTTCATCCAAGCCGTTCCCACGTGCAAGGACTCAATGTCTACGCTAGGGGGTGAGCTATGGCTAGAGAATCAAACTCCCATTTTATTTCCTCTTGGTCCGACGGTCAAAAGCTGTCTTTCTCCCGCCGATGACAATGAAACACCCCCGCGTAACCATCAAAATCCCAAGATCCAATCGGATCCATAATTCTATGGCCGTTTTAGGAAGAACCCACGAAGGGGCTTCCACCAATGTCCCAGATTGAAGAACTACTCACTATACATGGTATGAAATGCAATAAAACAGGATATAGCCATAAGAATGGAAATCATGCGATTGTTTACCCTAGCAAATAGAAGCATAAACGCAATATCAGAATATAAGAACGATTAAAGACTTTACAATTAAAGTTTAATTTAGACCAGCCAAATATCCCTAAAAACAGCTTAAAATGGGGATCCTCGTTTCTGGGAAAACCTAGCCCTATTTATACAAGTGGGCAAGATACCAGGTAATATTCCCAGAAGAAGAAACAAATAGACATTCACCCGATCGGGTAAGACGACGGAAAGATAAGTCTTCGGCTCTGATAAATCTTGCCCGATCACTGAACCGATCGGGTGAGTCTTTGATTTCTCGAGCTTGGGAAACATCAGCTACAGATGACCCGATCGGTTGACAAGTTAACCGATCGGGTGAGCTTTGGCCTTCAAAACTGCGTTCTGTTTTACATCCACCCGATCATTGAACCGATCGGGTGGATCTGTCTCTTCCTCAGGACTGATACAGTCGCATGAACCAATCAGGTGGCTATTCCACCCGATAAGTTGAGAGCTGTTACATGGTTTTTCCTTGACGAATGGCTCTCGGGATCTCGTGCGATACCTCCCGTTGCTCCGGAGACTCATGATGTTAGCCGTATATGTCCCATGTGCTAGCAATGTCCTGTAAATGCACACAAACACAACGAAAGTAAAAAGGAACTAAAAAACACAAAGAAACGGATACGAAACAACGAAAAACGACGGGAAACGACGGAGAAGACATGCGTGAATATATAAAATAAAAACGCACGTCAAAATCCCCCAAATTGAACCCTTCCTCGTCCTCGAAGAAGGCGAGTTAGAATAGAAGCCCATCAGGAGAAAACAGAAGGAGAGAAACAGAAAAAGAAAAGGAAATCCTAGATTACCCGTCAGAGCCAACAGAAACAAACACATCACACTAAGTAAGCATGCGAGAAGCATAACAATAAGCCCATGAATACAAGTTCCTACTAGTGTCGTGGGTTCATGCGGTGAAGTGCGAGTAAGTGCGGTGGTGAGCTAGCCAACGGTGTAACTATCTAAATCATGCAATGAAGCTCCATATACACATATCCATGGAATGACCCAAATATCGAATCAATTCGAGTTAGCGGTGAATAATAGTTCAATCATGCATGAGAATAGAGTAAGAATAGAAGCATGTCATATGTCAGAGACTCTACCACTAGAAACTAGGAAATCACCGCACGATTGCCGAGATGATTGCTAGAAAGCTCCTATGCCAAGTGTGTTCGAAAACGAAAGGGGTTGAGTAGGTTTGGAGGAGAGCACTTGGTGCAAATTTTCGCCTTCCCTTTATTCACGGCGGTAGGAGCAATATTCACAACAGAATTTTTTTTTGGGTTTTGGATTTTTGTATGTGTGTATATATATATATATATTGAATTTTGGTTATACATATTCTTTCTTTTCTCCCCTTTTTTTGTAGAAGTAGGAAAATGCGCATTCTCCAAAAGCGGTAGAACGATGCGCTAGTATGTGGCAAAATTGTGTACTCTCCCAAGTGGGAGTTAAGTACACGACGAGGGGATTTTCACCAAGTAAAACAAAAAAGAATTTGAATTCTAAACACTTGGCAAAAGATGTTTTTTCGCAGATCAAAGCGTAAGCAACATGGGTTATCCAAGTCCTATTGGTAGAGTCCCGACACATGCAAATTGACGCGTATATATATAGTATGATTCATGAATAATGAAGCAGGAAGTAGAAGCAATATACCGCACATTCGATCGGGATAGAATTCCCAAGGTAAATGGGAAGTGCAAATGAGGATTCGCTCAAGAGATGATGGTGGGAGGACGACAAAAGGAATATTGTCAGGCCCATAAAGATAAACTGCACGTTCGCGACCAAAATGAGTGAGCATTCCAATACCGATCAAGTAGTTACGATCGATGCGGGTCTGACCCGGTAAAATTTGGAGATCAGATGGCAGCCTCAAAACAAGACAGACAATTATAGTGATAATCTCACCACAGTAAATAGATCTAGAGGTTGCACGTCTAACAGATAAAAGCTCATGGATGATCCACTGGGTGATGTTGATGGGTAATGGGTCACGTCCACGGATCCTGTCGTGAGACATGGCATATAGAAAGAAAAGCTCGTCCCTAGACACCATGGAAATATCCACACGGGAAAAGATGGTCTTGGAAAAGAGACAGTGTGCGTAGCAGTAACACGGGTGTATAACGTAGGTGTAGATAGATGTATGGCCTCGAGGAAATTTATCTCTGTGTAAACAATACAAACGTCTTGTTCAAAATAACAGTAAGTTTTTTGGTAATAATTTATCTAAGTTATATTATAATGTAGTAAACATTAGATATTAACTTAGGTAAAGTCCTGAGACTTTATGCAAGGTCAAACATGTATCAAGATGAGTATCTCGATCATGGAGAAATGTTTGACCTTCTGTAGCATAAGTCTAAAAGGATTCGTGGTCGTAGATGTTTCGAGACAAAAATAACGAAACATCGGATAGATCACTATATCTTAGTCTTCACCGTATAGCGGTGACGTTGATCTTAGGTTGTTTTGACTTAGTGAAATCGAAGACGAGACACAGATGCTCATTAGAGAATGAGTTCACTGAACGATCCACAAGAGTTATCATATGGTTATATTGGCCAATCTGTCAATGATAACTCTTAGTGATGATAGGCAAGTTGGTCTTTTGACTTGAGGTCATTTTACGAACCTGTGCGAGAATGGTGCGACTTAGATCACTGACATAGCTTCGAGGCTAGGCCTATCGAAAGGTCTTTGATTCGGTGTCACTTGAAGCATACGAGGAGAGTAATGACCAAGAGAGGATTCGTCTCTCCAGGTCAATGGGAGTTAGTGTCGCAGAGTTAGTTCGGTCATTAGTAAAATATCTGATCAGAGTATGTTGGAAGAAGTCCAATATTAGTTGACTAAAGATCGATAGAAACTAAACGGATTCAAGTTATTGGGGGTGACAGTTTGAACGTACCCTAGACTTGATCTACATGACATAGTTTAGACGAAGAGACTAAAACTGTGAAACTCATCACAGACACAGTTAGGGTGGTCCCGATAATAATCATGTCGATGAGTCAACCACATAATTATAATTCTGAAACATGGACGTCAACTACTTCTATTGGTCTCTGTCGTATAGGGCTTCGAGCCCAACCTGTAGCAGGGTCAGGCTGTAGGGTCATACACAGAGTGTGACCTTCGTCTAGTAATAGGTAGAAATTAGTTAGTGAGAAGAATTTGCATTTGATGCAAGTGATGGAATATTGCATTTGATGCAATATAATAATGTAAGCTTAGATAAGGACTATTTTGCATTTGATGTAAACCGGATTAAAGGTGCCATAAATAGTTTACGACAATATTTAATGAAATAAATGCAAGGAAAAGTTCACGGGTAAGACAGGAATATCCCGGTTCAAACCCAGGTTCGAACGACGTCCAAATCAGACGTCGAATGCCCAACTTACACCCAAAATAGCTCAATGGGTCAGATCAGACCAGGTTGACCCAGGCCAGACCGCCCGGGTCTGGCCTGGGCATCTGGCCAGCCAGGGCCAGGGGCCCTGGGCCTGGGCGTCCAGGGTGCCAGGTGCCCTGGGCCTGGGCCTGGTGCCTAGGCCCAGGCGCCTAGGCGCCGGCCCAGGCGCCATGGGCCGGGCGCCCAGGGCACCAGTCCCAGGCACCTGGCTCCTGGGTGCCAGCGCCCAGGTCTGGGCCAGGCGCCCAGACAGCCGTTTTTTGAACAGTGGAGCCCACACGTTGGGCCCCACCATTGGGTGCAGAACCCTAGGGGGCTGTATGTGTTTTGTACAGCTGATTTTGGACGAAAATCAAGCCTTGGTGTGATCTTTGGGTGATCAATTGGAGGGTCAATCGGACTCCGATTAACTCGCTGTTTTTTCTTACGTGTTCACCGTTGAACGCCCTTCGATTTGATAGATTGTATCAATTGTGAAGCTCAACGGTGAGGGAGTTAAAATTCATGAAAGTTTGGACTTTGTGAAAGCAAACTAAATTGAATTTATTAACTCCAAATAATAGTCCCACATCGAAATTTGTGTAAAAGGGAGGGTTCAGCTCCCTATATAAATAGGGGTCTGCTCTCCACCTCAAAACTTGTCCCAAGCTCAAAATCTGAGCGTCTCCCAAAAATGTTGGAGCATGCTAGGATCAAATCTTAAATTAATTCCTCTTCTCCCTAAATTTCTGCCTTACTCCTGATGGGCTCTAGCAAATCCATGAAGGGGTTCGGATTCGGATCCGAAATCTTGGTGAAGGCTTTCACTCGCGTGAAACTTTCTTCGGCGCGTGGTTGGCTCGACAACACGAGGATTGCTCGCCTCGGGATGTGGATCGGTTCGAGGAGCGGTTCGGCGTGGGACAGGGATCGGCTCGGAAGACGGTGCGATACACCTTGCCTGCCCCAGGGCAAGGTTCCGGGTATGTTTTTAGAAGCTTTCGTTTTAATTATGGGGCAGTAGTTTAGATCCCTCTTGGGGTGGTCAGATCCACCCCGAGTTGGCAGAGATCCTGGTTAAGGGTCATGTTCCTTAGGGCTAAGTTAAAATGTTTAACTGCATGTTAATTAGATTAACCTGTTTATTTTTCCGCTGCATATTTTTGCTTCCGTGTTTCGTCCGACTTAGGACATGCACAGATTTTAGCCCTGAGGGTCCGCCAAAACCCTTCAGTGGTATCAGAGCGATGTCTGCATGATGATCTAGGACTGCGATTAATTAATTGAATGCTTTTAAATACAGTAAAATGTTTCTTTAAATTTATGCGATAAGTTTAAAATGATTTTAGATGGTTAAATATTTTATATGATAAATTTTTAAGGATGAAATTTTTTAAATGATGTTTAAAATTTATGTGATATTTTTAAAACTGATTTTAAAACTTTAAAACTTTATGCGATAAATATTTTAGTAGCATGCATATCATATGACCATTTTAAAACTATTATATTTTTATGAGATAAAAATTAAAATGTTTTAAATTCATTCTTATAAATTTAAATGTTAAATTTAAGAAATGCGAGCAAAATTGTATATTCGATAAATAATTTTCTATTTAATTGTTAAATGGTAGGACACTCTTTTTTTGCGTTAAAATTAGTGTAACTTTATGTTAATGGCTATGCAAATGTTGTCACTTATTTGATAACACAAAACAACCCTATTAGGTTAGCCATTAAGAACTCGTTAAAATTTATTAGATAAATTCTAATGACATGCTATGTTTTAATAAATCATTAACAACATTTTAAGACCTAATTCCTGATTAGGGTAGTCCCTTTAATGAAAATTTTAATTCTAATTGTTATGTAATTACTTCTCATTAAAGGACTTCCCTTTTAGCATTGTTAGTAAATTTATTAAAATCCTAATAACGATTAGGATAGCACGTGAACCTTATAGTTGATAATGATTTAATAAAAGTTATTAAACAAATCCTAAAATTTTGAATTTAAGGATTCAACTAGTTGATAGGATTAATTAGTTGTTAATAAAAGCCTGTTAGTCTATGGCACGCATATAAAAATGACAAGCTTCATTCAATGGACCATGATATAGTCAATGTGCTTTGCTAAGTTTGTTGGATCACCCTAGCTAGTCTAAGGGATAAGTGATCATGGCTTAGTCAATTCCCTGGCTGTGTTTCTCTGGACCGCAATGTCGTGAATCATGATTATATGACACCCTGGACTATATCTAAGTCAAATACGTTAATCATCTTCTTCAAGATTAGCCGTAGCCCTCCTTGTTTTAGGGGTTGGCAACTATAGGACCCGTGTTCCAGTTGTTGAGCTATACTCAAGCTGTGACATGGCAATCTTATAGAAACCAATTTCTTAAACACATATGATGTAGTCTAAGACCTAACCCAAACCGACGTGTCGTGAATACAACGAGCACCAGGGCAAGTCAGGCTAGACGCGAATACAAGGGTCCTACTAGACTGGTCATTGTGATTTGGATGAGCACACTCATGATCACAAATGGCTAGGGGTAAAAATCGATAAGAGAGTCATATCTGATTTGATCGATGAAGAGTCATCTTCCGATTACATAGTCAAGCAATTTGTCGTGAATACACCGAGGTTGTTAGGCTCAAGGTGATTGGATCTCTTACCCATTAATTTAATTTGATTAAATCGTTCGTTATTAAATCTTTAAAACGATCACAAAAATAGTGGGAGGGTATAGATAGGTAAAAGCCAATCTATCTATATTTAATATTGAATATATGCTAAAACTAGGGTAAGTTCTAAGTTTACAAAAGGAATCAAAATATAATATTTTAATGGAATTAGTTTCTAGTTAAATAGGTTGATTAATGGAATGTCAAAGATAAATTCTAATTGATAGAATTAAACTATATTCTCGTTGGCATTAAAATGACCTTCTAAAGAATAGACTTAAGAAATATGATTTCATTAAGTGCTGGGTCCAACAAATAAATTCACGCTACATGTCACTCGCCTCTATATGGGGCAACTTGAAGATATAGGATATTCGACGTATGTTTCTCCCTACAACTTGTTGAGCTACACTCAAGGTTGTATGGAAAAACAATTTCGATCTGCAGAGTTCGAGAATTCGATCAAACTGTTTGAGTCGAATACGAGTGCATGAATGGTGCAAGGCTATGTATCCCAACCGGATCTAGAGACAAGCAACTTGTTGAGCTACACTCAAGGTTGCAAAGCTCAGGCGTTTGGATACATGAGATGCTTGCATAGCTATTCATTTATGTTGGGCTATTTAATATTTAAATGTGATTTAGAAAAAGAAGAAGGTACTCCGGAAAGTCAATCGAGTTAAATAGTTTAATTTATCATTAGTAAAGGCATAAGTCACTACAACAACAAAACTACTTGCATAGCGCTTTTTTTTAAACTTGGATAGCGATTTCAAGCGCTATCCAAGCTACCGCTATAGTATCTTGGATAGCACTTTTATAAGCGCTATCTAAGTGGTTTACTAAGATAGCGCTTTACTATCTTAGCACTTTTAGAAGCGATATTCAAGATTACTCGAGAAATTTTGATTTTGACCTTACATAGCACTTTCTAAGCGCTATACGAGGGTACTGTAGGAGAATGATGCCCTCCAGGCTATTTATCTCTGTGTGAATAGCACAAACGTCTTGTTCGAAATAACAGTAAGCTGTTTGGTAATGATTTATCTAAGTTATATTATAATGTAGTTAACATTAGACATTAACTTAGGTAAAGTCCTGAGACTTTATGCAAGGTCAAATAGATATCGAGATGAGTATCTCGATCATGGAGAAATGTTTGACTGTCTGAAGCATAAGTCTGAAAGGGTTCGTGGTCGTAGATGTTTTGAGACAAGGATATCGGAACATCGGATAGACCATTTTGTCTTAGTCTTCACCGTCAAGCGGTGGCGATGATCTCATGATCGTTCGACTTGGCGAAGTCAGAGACGAGACACAGGTGCTCATTAGAGAATGAGTTCACTGAACGATCCACAAGCGTTATCATATGGTTACATTGACCAATCTGTCAATGATAACTCTTAGTGATGATAGGCAAGTTGGTCTTTTGACTTGAGGTCATTTGACGAACCTGTGCGTGAATGGTGCCACTTAGATCAACTGACCTAGCTTCGAGGCAAGGCCTGTCGAAAGGTCTTTTGATTGGGTGTCACTTGAAACGTACGAGGCGAGTAATGACCAAGAGAGGATTCGTCTCTCCCGGTCAATGGGAGTTAGTGTCGTAGAGTTAGTTCAGTCTTTAGTATAATCTCTGTGCAGAGTATGTTGGAAGAAGTCCAACATTAATTGACTAAAGATCGATAGAAACTAACCGGAGTCAAGTTATTGGGGTTGACAGTTTGACCATACCCTAGACTTGATCTACACGACATAGTTAAGACGAAAAGACTATAACTGCGGAATTCATCATGGACACAGTCAGAGTGGTCCCAACAAGACTCATGTCAATGAGTCAACCACATAATGATGATTCCTGAAGCAGGGACGGCAACCACTGCTCGTGGTCACTGCCGTATAGGGCTTCGAGCCCAACCTGTTGTAAGGGTCAGGCTGCAGGGTCTCACACAGAGTGTGACCTTCGTCTAGTAATAGGTAGAAATTAGTTAGGGAGAATATTTTTCATTTTCATGCAAGGGATGGAATAATTGCATTTGATGCAATATGATAATTTAAGCTTAGATAGGGACTATTTTGCATTTGATGCAAAGTGATTAAATGTGTTTTAAATTGTTTGAAACGATATTTAATAATATTAAACGCAAGGAAAAGTTCACGGGTAAGACGGGAATGTCCCGGTCTAAACCCAGCTTCGAACGGTGTCCAAATCAGACACTAAATGCTCAAGTTAGAGCCAAAACAGCCAAAAGAAGCCTAAATGGGTCAGCCCAACTTGTTGGGCTGAACCCTGCTTGGAAACAGGCGCGGGTGCCCGCTAGGAGCGGGCGTAGGACCGCGCCCACTTCAACCGCAGCGGGCGCCCGCTGGAGAACGGGCGCAGGCCCGCGCCCGCTCCAGCGGGCGCGGGCGCCCGCCAGAAGCGGGCGCCTGTGCGCCCGCTGGGCGCGTGCGCCGCACGCGCCCAGCCAGGCACGTGTGCTGCACGCGCCTGGCGCACTGCAGGCTGCACGTAGCCCTAGGGCTGCGTGCTTTTGCCGTGGCTGGGTTTGTGCTTTTGGTAGGGTTCTTGGCTGATCTTTGAATGGTCAATTGGAGGGTCAAACGACCTCCGATTGACGAACGGGTTTTTCCTATGCGTTCACCGTTGAACGCCCTTCGTATTGATAGGTTGTATCAATCACGAAGCTCAACGGTGAGTGAGTTAAAATTCACGAAAGTTTGCACTTTGTGAAGTGCAAACTAACTTGATTTTAATTAACTCAATTATTAGTCCCACATCGGATTTTGATTAAAGGGGAGAGTCCGCTGCCTATATAAATAGGGGTTTGCTCTCCTCCTCAAAACTCGTCCCAAGCTCTAGATCTGAGCGGCTCTCGTAAATGTTGGAGCACGCTCGGATCTAAGCTTAAATTAATATTTCTTCTATCTCCCTAAATTTCTACATTGCTCCTGAGGGCTCTAGCAAAGCCGCAAAGGAGTTCGGATTCAGATCCGAAATCTAGGCGGAGGTTTCACTCGCGTGAAACTTTCTTCGGCGGTTGGTTGGCTAGGTGACATGGGATTGATCGCCTCGGGATGCGGAGCGGTTCGAGGAGCGGTTCAGGGAGCGGTTCAAGGAGCGGCTCGGCGTGGGACGGGGAGCGGCTCGGAAGACGGTGCGGAACATCTCGCCTGCTCCAGGGTTGAGATTCCGGGTATGTGTTTTATTATGTATTAGTTTAATTTAATCGCAGTAGGTTAGATCCTTCTTAGGATGGTCAGACCCATCCCAAGTCGGCATAGATCTTGGCTAAGGGTCTTGGACCTTAGGGCTAAGTTAAAATTGTTTTAACTGCATGTTAATTAGATTAACAAGTTTTTCTTCCGCTGCAATTGTTTTTCTGTCTATGTTCCGTCCGACTTAGGACGGGACTAGAGTTTTTGTGCCCTAAGGGTCCCGCTAAAACCCTTCAGGTACCACTACTATAGCGCTTTCTAAAGCGCTATTGTAGTAAATTACTTCGATAACACCAGAATTCTTTTCTCTCCATTAGTCTCAGAACCCTCTACGGCCCACACTGCCTACTCTTTTCTTTTCCTCATCATCCTTCATCAAAAGGCAGTAATCAGCGACCTCCCTAAACTTGGGAACTCTCCCCATGTCAATATATGAGTCAAAAGTAAACAAAAACAGCCAACATATTTAGCTAGTACTCCAGCACAAATGACAGAAAGTTCACATATATACGAGCCCATTATTCCCTGAACAAAACATGGGAATTGCATTGAGACGTGCTCAAAATAGTCATTAAATTACACAGGGATAAACGTATGTACAACACTGATGGTATCACTATGGATGGCATAACAACCTCTGTAGTTACAATTGAACAGAATGTGGTCCAAAGCTTGGGAGACACCACAGAATACTATCCTCGCTGAGGCTCTGCCAACAAACCATATAGTTTGGATTCAAACTGGAACAAAACCGCATTTAACTACGAAATGTTTTCGGGCTTGTACATGTTTTCACCTGGAACAAAGATTAAAATTAGAAAATAATTATTTGGGCAAAATGTGAAGTTAAAAGATAAAGATGAACATTATAATGATAAATACTACTATTACGTGAGTAGTCTGAACTTGAAAACAAAAAAGAAAAGTGAAAAATGAGGGAGCGATATACTTCATGCTGGACTGCAGCCTCTCCTAAATACTTATCAGATAAATATAACTAATGAAAAGATAAGCAATATCCATTGTGTCGAGTAGCATGTGATAGTATAGTGTTCTAGTAGTAAGCTATGCACTCTTACATAAATCGCGCTATTTAGCAGTTATACAATTGATGATTAAATTAATGAGAAATCAAAATCTGTGAAAAGATGTCCGTAGAAGAAATTTCAAAGTTATTGCAGGCTCACACGGTCGGCTAATCATGAATATTTTTGAATACCAGTCTGTCCTTACTGAGATTTCTCTTTAAAATATTTCATACAAGATTTAATTAGCTGAAGTTGACACCAATGTCTAAATCCAGTGAACACCAATGTCTAAATCCAGTGAACACCATAACACAAATCTGTTCTTATGTTGGCTCAAAGTTTGATTGCAATATGAAGTAGTGTATAAATAGTAGTCCAGATGAGAATCGGTAGTGTATAAATACATGATCAGCGAATCTCTTTCTTATCTGATGAGCAAGGATAACAACATCTAACGGCAAAGCAACCAGTGTGATATAAGAAAAACAACCCATATAAAGCACTTCAGTATATATTTAAAAATAACTTGAGACACAGAAATGAAGATGCTACTTGGGAATGAAATAAGCTGCTACCTGCAGATATAGTATTTATTGTCGACGAGAAGCCACATGATGTATTTACAAGAGATGGGAATGATCTCATGATAACACAGAAGATCTCGATCCTTGAAGCCTTGACGGTATACACCGTCTACCTAACAACACTTGATGGTCGCAACCTCACCATACCAATAAACTCCATAATCCATCCAGGATACGAGGAGGTTGTCCCAAGGGAGGGCACGCCGATCCCAAAGGACCCGTCAAAGAGGGGGAATCTGAGAATCATGTTCAACATCAAGTTTCCGACAAGGCTGGCAGCAGAGCAGCAGACATGATTATCTCTATTGAGTACAACAATGTCCAAAAGATATAGTGTGTAAATAATAGGACTAAAATCTAATGCATCTGACGGCTTTTGAGCCACAACACACTCATAATATCGAAACCTTGAAGCAGAGATATATGAGTCAACTTGCTGGTGGTAAGGGCAATCAACACTTGTGAATAATGAGCTTCGTAACATTGTCCTCCACTCCACTCATTTAAATTATTAAGTCATAGTCGAGCTCAATTTTGAGCTCAGGTATGAATCAAGCAGAGAAGATTAATTTAGTTAAGCTTAATTGAACTTGCCCAAATATTAAACAGATATATACACAAACATATAGTTGCCAGTTCATGGTCACTTATTCAAGTTCTAGTTAAGACCAAGCTTAATTTTGAGCTCAAGTATTCTGCTAAAAGGGCACAAGTTACAAGAATATCGACTCCTCAAGTTTAATTTAGCTTATTCAAATGAACAGAGGAATAAATATATGAAATTATAGACATGTATTTTCATTTAAGTTAGCCTGATCTTATTCGCTAACTTTAATAGTTAATTCTGGTTGTAATTCCTCATTTTTAAAACCTTCTTCCATCTTAGTGGTTCCAGCATTAACCCAGCTAACTAGCCATCAAATTGATGTGAACTATATATTAATTAGTTAATTTCGTGTAAGATAAGAGTGCATTTCTCCTCCTCCTTTTTTAAATGTTTTGAGTATCCTTCCACCTGCAATTGGAACTTTTGTTTACATCCAACCGAACACATGTATTAAAACTACATGAAATTTTTATAACTATATCAAATAATGAAAGTTGAGTTGAAGCACATGATTCATAATTCCATGAACTGGAGAAAATAAATGAAGGATCCATTGCAAAGAATGCAGGAGGTCAACTCAAAAATCAAGGTTTGTTGAAATTTACACGAATCATTAATCTTTGCTAAAAACTCTTTCATTGGAAACTAAACAACCAGATTGCAACTATGACTCATCCATAACAGTTAACATGACAAAGTGTTTTACTTCAGGAAACAAATGTTAATATATCCAATTACACCAATATACCAACCCACATGGAAAACACTAGATTGACACCGACCTAGACAGTCAATGGTCATGTGTACTTAATTAACTAGCCAGACCAAGGCAGACTCATATGGCTACATGCTACCTGTCAATTGCTCAACCGTTAGGCGTCAACAAAGAATTAAAGGAGGCATGTCACAAACAAGCTTAAGATGGTCTAGCTTAAGATGGTATAACACCATGAATATGCTTCTCGACTTTTCAACATAGTCAAATTCTTAACAAGCAAATCCTGGTCAGTTAGGAACCAACCCATAAAGTCATTAAAAGTAAACATAGAATAGATGATACAAGGTAACAATAAATTACTTACAAACTTAATAGATTCTTGTTGGAGTTGCCTCCATCTTGCATCGGACTGTAATCGCTCCTGCATCTCATTATATAGAATTTCCATGCGTGCTTCATGCTCCACAGTGCATTTTTCGAGCAGACCACGAACCCTACGGTTCTGGAAACAAGAAAATGATAGAATTCTTTATGATGTAAATGAAACATTGGATGATTAAAAAACAACCAAGCAGATCCACACAATCTTGAGGGAGTTCTACTAAGTTTAAGGAAAAAAACTCAGTTTACATAACTGGATATGACGATAATGCCACGCAGGATCTGAATCGGATTCCAACTCTAATCTTTTGATATCAGGACTTCAGGTCCAAACACTTCACATTTCATAAGTGAGTCCAGCTCAACTTATTATTGCCTCGTTCGACTTTATTTGGCTAAATCTCTACGTTTGCTTCAGGAAACGGAGATTGGAACAATATCCAGGGTAAAATGAAATGTGAGTAATTTTCGACAAGTGTGTTTTATCCAAATACCTCCCCATGTACGTACATTATTCAATTTATTCCAGATTCATCTCTTCTAGAGGTTGTGAAAAGGGAGAGGATATGGAGATGAGCTCACTTTCCTGTGGTGGAATTGCTTTAGGGCCTCCAGGAGTTATTTCTCGCTTTGGAGCCTCATGGTATATCCTCTCATCCATTGAGGATATCCACTTCTGCTACTAGTGGATTACATCCATTATATTTGGTATGTCAATCCTAGCTAGATTTTTAGTAGCAGGAATGTGTGAATTTGACAATATTTATATTGTCAGTAACTATGTCTTATAACCGTTTAACAGTTTCATAAGTGTGGACTTCAGGATCTCATCACAATTTATGATAATCAGATCATAGGCATTAATTATTTAAATGATTAGTTGAGCTTCAGGCTCATGGATGATTATAGTATTTCTGTTGAACCTAATATTGGGGAATTAAAGATGTGCGAGATCTTTAGGATCTCATCGAATCTTTAAAGGAGGGCCCATCAATGCACATCTTAGGAGAAGTGATTTTTAAATGCTTCCCCCGTTTAGAGTGCTTTTTGATGGTTTAAAGTGGTGATGTGGGGATGTATACTCATCATGGCACAATCTGTAAGATGTGCTCTAAACGCTTCCCCCGTTAGGGGTTATCGAAAACTATTTATATGAGTTGATCAGGCCCAGATAAATAGATTCTAAAGAAGTGTTTTGATGGTCTGCATTGTAATTGCATGTCCACATGTAGTACTAGTGTTATCCAATGTTCCCGACTTTGCTTTGAAAAAGTGAAACTACGGTTTGGATAATAGGTTTGATAATGACCATTTTTAGAGGATACATGGATGTGTACTCTAAGCTACATCATCAGCCATATGTAGGGAGTGGGTAAGTCCACTTTTATCCCTCAAATACTCTCAAGAGATCTAAAAATCTCATTTTCCTAATGATGATAGTATATCATCTTAAATTCGTTGGAGGAAGTGAGGAGAGTCAATGTCCACGTGAATGGAGATGATCTCGCAATCATTTTTCCCTTTTGAATGTGACAATGAAAGTTTCACTCTTTTTAAAGAATCTTCGGGTTCGTCCAGTTAATGATGTCTTGCATCATCAATCTAGGGTGACATCGTTCCAAAGTTGGTCGATTCTGGACACTTCTGATGTTCGAAATTAATTCCTCTTTTCAAATTTATGTGGGACTTTTGAAAGTCCATTAACATGCTCAAGTAAATTTTGTCCGGTAATTGGTGAACTTGTTCAAACTGTGAAGGATTACATCTTCACATTGACTATTATGCAGATCATTATGGGACAAAGCTTCAGGCTTCATTGATTTATTGAGTCATTAGGGATTTCGTTTTGACGAATATCCATCGAAACTTTATAAGTTTCAGAGAGTAAATGGCATCCTCATTTTAGGAGTATTCAGGATAAAAAATCATTCACATACAGTAAAATAAAATGCATAAAAAGCATGAAATTCATCAATAAGAAATATTGTGATAATGCATTTAAACACATATATACCGCAAGAAATTACTTTTGATAATTATGTTATGGCAACAAGTTTTATAGTGTGATGTGTGCTCAAGGAATAGCGAGGTAGACAAATGCTAGTTTTGTACCAATATTTTATATTGAACTAGCGTTGTCAGTTGGATGTATGTTATGAGTTGTCAGGAGAAGTTCTTTGTATTTGCTCTGTCATTAGTAGGGAGGCAAGCATCTCAAAGTATTTTGTGAAGTTTCATTCACAGTTTGTTGCTTCAGAATCGCGTCTTTCTCGTGGAAAGAAGTTTAAGTCATTTCTAACATACGCGTCTGAGAGACATCCGCACCATGACGCTACAGGCATGGGGTGAAGTATAATAGTATTGAATTAAATTCAACAATGGACTTGAAGTCCTGGTGTCTCATAAATTCTCTTACTCATAACGGTCTTTAGGAAGTATTTCATCTTTATGATGTTTATACATTTCATCCAAGGCCGCCCGTACTGTTGTTTAGGTCCTCAACAGTGAGGTAATCTGATTTCAGAGGTTTGTCCATGTGGCGGTGGATGGCTTTTGCTATTGCTATTCCTCTTCGAACTTTGTCACATCTTCCCTTTCCCTAATTTGTATAAGACCTTGTTTTTATTCTTCCACTTTTCCACTCAACATTTATTTCGTTGTATATCATTAGACTTTTGAATGTCCATTTAATTACTCAAATATGGCTTTAATGCCATTTTTCTTTCTCTTGAGTATGCTATACAAACATTAAGGATTTCATTTAAACGAATATCCTTTGAAACTTTGTAAGTTTCTTTAGGTATTTGTAGGAGAAGATACATAGGTCAGTTGAGCAATTACGTGGGTGTGAATATATTTCTCACTTAAGTCATGACTTCGGGCGTGGTCTTTATTATATGCAAGGTCAGATATAAGAATACTGCCTTGCAGTGAGATAACTCTTAAAGAGTTAGCGGTGTTATACCATCCTGGTTAGGTGTCCGTATTGGTCCAGTTAGACCCTAGATTTTCAGGATCTATTTACTGCATGTTGCTCATCTTTACGATGGCATACGTGATTGTTCGCATGATCCCAACGTTTTATTATTTTTGGGAATAAGGGGTATTGTCGTATTATTTGAACTTCAGGTTCAATTTTGCAATTTTGAACAATTATATGTATGCCATAAACATATTTATAATTTGCTCTATGAACACATATGCATGGAATAAGTTCATCACAGGCATAATCATAGAGACATAAGGAAATTTGTGTGGATCGGCTAGTCACCCTCAAGCAAAGTACAAAGTCCAAAAGTCCATAGTTACAGTCCATACATAAAAATAGGATAAGTACAATTTCGAAAACCTATGAAGGTTCCTTAGACGACGTTTGCATGGAAGTGCTGCAAATACACCATCCCCTCCGTATGGAAAGCAACGCCGGTCTCTGGTCTTGTACATTTTCATTTATTCCTCACTACATTTTTCACTCAAAATAAAATAAATGCAGGAAAAATAAACAAAGTGTGAAAAACCTAGCCGATCCAAAAATCCACAGATTTCCATCACATTCTTTTATATTTACATCACAGGCAGTTATCAACAACCACGCAGTTATAATGTATCACATATTAATGTAAACATCATAGGCATGTAGTATGTATAATCGTAAAGAAATTCATACTATGGGCAATGAAAATATGCAACATCGTAGGCATTTATAATGGAATAAAATATCTTTGTTTAATAATTTTGGACCACTGGTCAACGTCATACACCGTTAGGGTAGTTAACTAACGGCAGAGCAGTCGCATGATCTTCCTAATTATAAACATTTAATAATCAAACAATCCAAAGATGCGATGATTTATAATGCATGAAATTAATCAGGATTTAAAGAAGAAAAATCTTAATTAAATCTGAAAATAATTTGTAAAAACGAATTTTTTGTGGGAAACCCCTAGTTAGGGTTTTTGGAGGCGATCAGTCGTGAGGGCCTGTGCGGGCAGCTAAGGTTTGCATCGCGGGGGCCGCCGCTTCGAGCGGCTAGGGTTTACGTCGTAGGGTGGCGCTGCTTTGGGCGGCTAGGCGATGCCGGCTGCTGCCCGGGGCGGCAGCGCCTGTTGCCGCTTGGAGCAGCAATTTTTTATTATATTATATTAGAGGAATAGATGCATAGCAGTTCATGTCAAGGATATCTTAGAATCAAGTTTTAGGCAATGAACCTTTTTTTGTTTAAATGGCAATGAACCTTTTAGTGTTTAATAAAATGACTTAAAGTTATAATATTTCTTCTTTCGCTTATTTTTTAAAGGTAAACATTTTGGCCATTTTATGTCAAAGAAATACATGCACAATACTTCATATCCATGCACATTTTTGAACTATGTTTCATCCAATATGTGTTCGTGATTATGATCAAGATTATTTAAAATTGAAATAATATTTATTGCCATATGTTTTTATGGAAATCTTTTGTAGTCATATTTTGTCAATAAACTTATGCTTAATAATTTGTGTCCATGGATATGTCAGAACCAAGTTTTGTGCGACTTGTATTAATGTTTAATATGATGATATAATTAAATTCGAATAATGTATTTTCTTTGTCATGTCCGAGACATACTTGCATAACAATTATTGTTTATGGATATTTAAAATAGGTTGTGTGCAACTTATGTTAGGATTAATAAGATATTTACGTTCAATGAAATCTTTAAAAACAAAAAAGAAAAGAAAGAAGCCAATGCCATAAAGGAGAAAACTAAGAAAGTGATTCATCCTTCATCGGACAGATGAGTAATAAAGCAGAAGCCATAAGAAAAGTAAGAAAGCAGAAGCCAATGCCATAAAGCAGAAGCCATTTCACTCACTTGACAATGCCATGATTTGCAAGGGGGTTTTATTAGCAAATGAGTGAAATGGCTGTATTGATTATGGAATGAAACACGAGCGCGAGACAGAGTACTGTAAAAGAGATGTCTTACTTTTATATTTTTGCATTTTACAGAACGTAAAAGGCTTCTGCTTCCTTTTCAGTGTATTACCACATATATTAAATTGTTATTCTATAGCTACTCGACGCGTTGTGTGTTTATTTTTGCGAAAAGAATTAAAATTATTACTTTGAAAAAAAATAATTTAATTAAAATTCAAATATTCGTCTAGTGATAAATAATGCAGTCCATCAAAAACATATATATTGCCAAAATTTTGTCGTTTATCTTTAGTGACATGGTATAAGTGGTCTAAATACTATATATGATGGCAAACGTGTGATCCATACCAATATAGGTCCCTTAATCAAGTGAAAAGAATTTAAAATAAATATTGCAATTAGAAGAACTCATTCCATTACACATGAAGGGTCCTAACTTTTCATATTTTCACAAAATAATAAAATATTATTGTTTACGATGATATATTCATGCATCCAATCAAAAACTCAAGAATGGAAAAAAGACGATGGCATTCTATCCAACTTCATTAATATTGTTTCAAAATATTAATATTTTCGTCTTCATCCCTTCTCATTCATGTCTATAAGAAGATTTAGACTCCTCTTTTCTTTCCTCAAACAAACTATAATCTCTTCTACATCTTCCATTCCTCTCCTAATTTTGAAAAAAGAGGAAGCAAAAATGGCAATGTCCATGAGCAACCCAACAATTATCTAAATAGTTCAATATAATGGAAAAATAACATTCTTTGTTATGATGGCATGCATGATCACCGCCATAGAAGGTGCCATCTTTGGCTACGATATCGGAATTATAGGTCTAAGTTCTCAACTTGCTCTCATTTATTCAATTTCTTTTTATTCATTTCATAGTAGTAGTAAGATTCATGCATCACGGTAAAAATTTTATTTTAATTCTTAAGGTGGTATAATATCAATGGAGCCATTCTTGGAAAAGTTCTTCCAGCCAATACATGGAAGAATGAAGAATGCAACAACAAAAAACTTTGGCAACTACTGTAGGTCTGATAGCCATCTACTCGTCATCTTCATATCGTCTTAGTACATTGTTGCTGCATTTGCTTCTTTAATAGCAGCACCAATTACGATAAGCATGGACGTCGGATAATGATGATGATCGGAGGCATAACATCATTGGCTGGTGCAGTAATGAGAGGAGTAGCGGGCTACATATGGATGCTCATTTTGGGTCGGGTTCTCCAAGGGGTTGGGGTAGGGCTTTCCAACCAGGTAATTCGTTAAGTATCGTTTGCTAATTAATTAATGCATGCCTCCTAAGTTTGCAAGTTATGATTAACATGTGAATATTTGATGTGCTTGTAATAAATCCAGCTACAAGTGGAGATTGTATAAGAACCACGCTTGGATGTAGTGATAGAAATGCATAAGGAAAAGGCTAATTATGGAAAATAATATAAAAATAAAATGTAATTAAGCCCTACACATGTTCGGATTCAAGTCCATTGGGTCCACATGCATGTCCAAAGTTTAGTTTGTTTAGTAGCTAAATTAATTAAAAATTTATGTGTTACTTTGACGAGTTTCGGAAAAACACCAAGCACTTTGAAATTAAAGTTAACTAATACAGCATGGTATTTATCAAAATTATAAGGTAGTTTTGTGAAACGGTGATGAAACGTTTAGAATATTTGATTTTAACTTTTAGGTAGTTTCTTTCAAAAGCATAAGGTCCTAAAATGCAGCCTTTATTTGCTCCTAGAGATCAGTGCCATTGTACGATTTTATTTACTAATAAATTTCAATACAAATTGATGTAGTTGGAGACTTAAAGATGTAAAATGATATGTATGTTACTCTAGCTACTACTCTTATTAAAGTAGTAGTAGAACATGCATAAGTCAAATTGACCTAGCCAACATCTTTAATATTTTTTTCCTAGATTTAGCAATCTACATGACAAATAGCTTCATCAAATCAATCACCTCTTGAACCCACTATAAAATACTGAAAAGGTTGTGCATGGGTTCACCTCATATACCCATTATAAACTATTGAATAGGTTGTGTAAATCTTGCAAAAAGACTTTCTTTCCACCTAGGACACACGTCTCTGGAGAATCCTAACAACTAGCATTAATTATAAAAATAGGATATGCCACAAAAAGACATTCTTTCCACCTTGGACACACATCTCAAGAGAATCCTATCAACTAGCATTAATTCTGAGAATATGACATTCTTTCCACCTTGGACACATCTCAAGTGAATCCTAACAATTCGCATTAATTATAAAAATATAATGGGCCAAATATGACTCTACCTCCACACATATCAAGGTGGATAATGCCAAAATGTACCAGAATTGTCACTCCCCAACCAGGTTTGACCTCTGACTTTCCTACGTATGTCCTTTTCCTTTTAAGAAACAAACGAACAATTACATTTAATGTGTGTCCTCTTCCTCTCAACAAAACCAAACAAACAAACAACTACACTTAATTTGTGGCATTTTCCTCTTCTTTGTTTTTACTGATAATTTTGCAATAAATAATCAATTCTGCTTAACTATTTGCTGCAGTCAGTTCCAGTCTACCCCTCAGAGATGTCACTCCCCGTCCATAGGGGAGAATTCGGCGTCGCGTCCCTCTTCTGCCAAGGCATGGGCTTCATTCTTGCCAGCCTCATCAATTTCATCCCCCCGAGTCTCGTGGGTCGCCACGCTTGGCACCTTGCAATTGCCTTCGCAGCAGCCCCCGCATCGTTCATTATCCTCGGTGCTGCCGTCCTGCCCGAAACTCCAACGGCCCTTATCCAACGGGGCACCCTCCAAAAAGCCGTAGGTACGCTCCAAAAGATCTGTGGCACTGCCGACGTCCTCACGGAGCTCAATGATGCAGTCGGTGAGGCTTCTTCCGACCAACATCACTCGGTTATGTCGTTCGGTGGCTGGTATCAATCGATAATTAGACGCAAGTTTTGGCCTCACCTCATGACGACAATCGCCATCTAGTCCTTCTATGAACTAGCATTAATTCTGAGAATAGGACATTCTTTCCACCTTGGACACATCTCAAGTGAATCCTAACAACTCGCATTAATTATAAAAATAGAATGGGCCAAATATGACTCTACCTCCACCCATATCAAGGTGGATACTGCCAAAATGTACCAGAATTGTCACTCCCCAACCAGGTTCGACCTCTGACTTTCCTACGTATGTCATTTTACTTTTAACAAGCAAACGAACAATTACATTTAATTTGTGTCCTCTTCCTCTCAACAAAACCAAACAAACAAACAACTACACTTAATTTGTGGCAATTTCCTCTTCTTTGTTTTTACTGATAATTTTGCAATAAATAATCAATTCTGCTTAACTAATTGCTACAGGCAGTTCCCCTCTACCTCTCAGAGATGTCACTCCCCGTCCATAGGGGAGCATTCGGCGTCGCGTTTTGCTTCTGCCAAGGTCTGGGCTTCATTCTTGCCATCCTCATCATTTTCGTCTCCCCGAGGCTCATGGGCCGCCATGCATGGCGCCTTGCAATTGCCTTCGTAGCAGCCCCCGCGTCGTTCCTTATCCTCGGTGCTGCCTTCCTCCCCGAAACTCCAACGGCCCTCATCCAACGGGGCACCTGTTGTTTTTTGTGATTCAAATCGACTGCACAGTTTTTCCCAGGCTGCTCGGTCGAGCAACAAGTCACTCGGACCGAGTAATTCGTCTCCTCAAAAAACAGAGAGCTGGGATGTTTTGCCTTGAAGAGGCTACTGTCATACTCGGCCCGAGTAGCTTGTCTACTCGACCGAGTGGACTTGACTCGACCTTGGAGCACGACCGAGTCGATCGAGTCGGATATGCTCGCTTCTCCGTGCTCGACCGAGCAGGCGGTTGACTCGGTCGAGCTACTTGGGCCGGCGCGCAGCATTCGACGGCCTGGATGTTTTTTCTCTCCGTTTATTTGGGTTTGTACTTAACCTATCGATGTTTTAGATTAGGTTAAGCTGTCATCTTGAGTTGGTAAGCCTCCATTGATTTTTATATGCCTCTTGCTACCCTATTGGAGATTGGAGAGAGTTTTAGGGTTTGTATTCTTGAGAGAAAGGTTTGATTTTTCCTTCTCTTCTTCTTCCATTGATTTATTTCTCTTGAGTGGATTCGTGAGGGCTTGTTCTGTTGACAAGTTATTACTCATGCGTGAGGGAGCGTTTTGTAACCCTAATTGTTTGGATCTCTATACTAGTGGAATCGTCTCGGATTGGATTGTGTATGTATGTTGTTTACAACTAAACCAGGGTAAATTCTTTTGTGTCTGTGATTGATTTATTTGTTGCTGTGAATCATTTGCTGCTTTCTATTGGAAGGTCATGTGGAAATTTTTTTGGGTCTTTGAGATTAGATTTTTGCTAGCCCAGTATTCCTGATCAGTTTATTAGGGTTGGTTTCCGCATTGATCTCAAGGCGTTTCGGATCTTCCTCCCAACAAGTGGTATCAGAGCTTATGGTTTTATTGCAAAGGAAGTTAGTGGCTAAGGAAAGATGGTGTCTTTGGTAACTTTGAACATTGAGAAGTTCACCGGTCGGAATGATTTTCGGATTTGGCAGACAAATGTGAATAATGTTATTATGCAGACGAGGTGTTACCAGATCGTATTCGATGTCTTGAATATCGATAAGGAGGTGACTGCATCCACTAAAGCGGAGATGGAAAGGAAGGCGTACAACGCAATTCAGTTGTCGTTATCAGATAATGTTCTGAGGAAAGTCCTGGATGAGGCGACGACATTTGATACGTGGAAGAAGCTTGAGGGACTCTATATGAAGAAGTCTTTCACGAGTCGCCTATATTTGCTTCAGCAGCTGTATACTCTCAATATGAAGTCTGGTTCAGCGGTAAAGGATCACATGGATGAATTGAACAGGATTGTGCTAGAGTTGCGTGGTATGGATGTGAAGATTAAAGGTGAGCAGCAAGCGGTTATCTTGTTGTGTTCATTGCCTGAAGAGTATAATTAGTTTGTTCGGTCCATGATTTACAACAGGACTACTCTCACCGTGGAAGAGGTGAGCGGCGCTTCACACGAAGCAACTATGTGGCAAGGTTCAAGGTAGAGATCATGTGAGTAACCATGAGTAGGCATTGCATGTGAGGGGTCGACAGGAAAGGAGAGGAGGCTTCAGGAAGAATAATGTCCGCTCCAAGTCGAGACACTCGCAAGACATATTTGCAAACATCATATACTATAATTGCCACAAGAAGGGTCATTATTCGAATCATTGTCCTATCAAGAATAGGAAGAAAGGAAAGGAAACCGAGAAGGATTCCGGTTCGGCATCTTTGGGTATTGATGGTGAGCAGGTTCATGATGAAGGTATAGAGATACCAAGATTTTTGCTGCGAGGATTATAGGTGATGCCAGTATGGCATGGCTCATGGACAGTGGATGCTCGTATCATATGACTCCTCATAGGAGTTGGTTCACGACATACCGTTTCAAGCAAGATGGAGGCTCAATCTCCATGGGGAATAATGCAGTGTGTAGAACTGCGGGTATTGGAACCGTTCGGATAAAGATGCATGACGGCATAGTGCGTACACTTACCGATGTGAGGCATGTCCCGGATTTGCAGAAGAGCCTAATCTCCATAGGCGTTTTAGACAATAATGGATGTAAGTCGGTCTTTAAAAAAGACCAACTTCGTGTTTTGAAAGGCGCCATGGTTGTGATGAAGGGAGGGAAGGTTGGAAACCTATATGCTCTTCAAGGTACCACAGTTGAAGTGAAGCAGACGTAAGCACTACGAGCGTAGTTTATGGAGATTTAGCCAAGTTATGTCATTATCTTTTGGGTCATCCATGTGATAAAAGGCTTGATGTACTCCGAAGAAGAAAGGTGATTGAAGCCTCGAATAAGAGTGTAGAATTCTGTGAATCCTCTGTGTACGGTAAGAAGACAAAGCTGCAGTTTAACACGGGGAAGCATACTAGCAAAGGACCACTTGACTATGTACACACCGATGTGTGGGGACCGTGCCCAGAGCCATCAAGAGGGGGAGCTAAGTACTTTGTCTTGTTTATTGATGACTACTCTTGCAAAGTTTGGATGTACCTAATGAAGTCAAAGGACCAAAATTTTGATATGTTTCGAGAGTGGAAGACCATGGTGGAGAAGCAAACCGGAAGGCATGTGAAGGTGCTTAGATCTGACAATGGAGGTGAGTTTACCTCGAGGGAGTTTAGAAATTTCGAGAAACTCCATGGGATCCGCAAACACATTAGCACATCGGGTGATCCGCAGTCAAATGGTGTGGTGGAGTGGATGAATATGACATTGTTGGAGAGGGTGCAGTGTTTGATGCACTCCGTCGGTTTGGGGAAGGAATTCTGGGGAGAGATACTCTCGACTACTGTGCACATTGTGAACAGAGTTCCTTAGTAGCGATTGGCTACAAGATCCCTGAGGAGATGTGGAGTGGTGAAGCTGGTGATTATTCGTACTTGCGCATTATGGGTTACCCGGCATATGTGCATGAGTGGGGTGACAAGTTGGATCCAAGAGCAAAGAAGTGTGTCTTTCTTGGATATGGCCACGGCGTCAAGGGATTTCGTTTGTGGGATCCAGAGGGTCAGAAAGCGATAGTGAGCCAACATGTCACTTTGGATGAGGATGCAATGCTCAGGGCAGAGCATTCTCACTTAAAAGGGGACATGTCCGTAGAGGTGATTTCACCGGAGAGGGTTAGTCTTCCGGTCCAGTCCACTCAGCGACCATGCAAAGAGTTGATGGTCGATGCTCCAGTTGAAGGAGATGATGAGGTCCATGTTGAGGAACATGTTCAGACACCCGGTACATCTCAGGTACACGTTGACACTTATGCAGGTGATGATGGAACGCGGAGATCGAAGAGGGTGAAGAAAGCACCAGAAAGATTACGTTCATGGGATTATGCCTGGTACTCTTTCGATGATATGGCGTCTTATACACTTAACCTAGAGCACAAGGAGCCAGCGACATATGGTGGAGCCATAGTCTCAGGAGATGCCGCTCAGTGGCAAGGAGCTATGGAGGAGGAGATGGAGTCCCTTCACCGGAACGGCACTTGAGATTTGGTGTCGTTACCTAGCGAGAAGTGTGCTATAGGTTGTCGTTGGATATACAAGGTCAAGAAAAGTTCAACTCAAGATGGGAACAATGTCAGGTACAAGGCAAGGTTGGTTGCCAACGGATTTGAACAACGGAAGGGTGAAGACTACAACAAAATATTTTCACCGATGGTGCGACACACGTCCATTTGTGTGTTATTGGCGCTAGTTGCTAGCAAGGACATGGAGTTGGAGCAACTCGATGTGAAGACCGCCTTTCTGCATGGAGACATTGATGAGGAAATTTATATGCAGCAGCCTGAGAGGTTCAGAGTTGAAGGGAAACATACCTTGGTATGTAGGATGCAGGTTGAAGAAATCGTTGTACGGATTGAAGTAGTCACCTAGGCAGTGGTACAAACGATTCGATAGCTTCATGATGGGAGTAGGCTTCGAGAGGAGCATCAAGGATCAATGCGTGTATGTTCACACACTTGAGAATGGCTTGAAGATTTACTTGTTGCTCTATGTGGACGACATACTAATTGCTTCTAATAGCATGTCGGAAGTGAAGAAGCTGAAGGAGAAGCTAGGGCAAGAATTCGACATGAAGGATTTGGGGCCCGCCAAGAAGATTCTTGCAATGGAGATTGTTCGAGATCGAAAGAAGCATGAGCTTAGATTGTCACAGAAGGGGTATGTTCAGAAGGTACTAGCCCGGTTTGGGATGGATAGTGCGACGCCCGTGACGACACCTTTGGGAGCTCATTTTCAGCTGTCAGCGAGTCAGTCACTAAGCACCGATGAGGAGAAGACTTACATGTCTCAAGTGCCATATGCGAGTGCAGTTGGAAGCTTGATGTATGCGATGGTTTGCACGCGTCCAGATATTGCACATGCCAAGTGGTTAGTATGTATATGGCTAATCCTGGCAAGGAGCATTTACAGGCCGTCAAGTTGATTCTGAGATATCTGCGAGGCACAGCGAGTGTCGGGATCCTCTATGGGAGAGGAGACGGAAATGTGCTGATAGGTTACTGTGATAGTGACTATGCATGTGATAGAGACATGCGGTGATCTACCACGGGGTATGTGTTCAGTTTGGGCACTGCCGCGGTATCGTGGAGGTCGGTCTTATAGTCTGTGGTTGCACTATCAACCACAGAGGCCGAGTTGATTGCAGCAGTGGAAGCTGTGAAGGAGGCCAAGTCTTTGAGGAGTCTGCTGAGAGATTTGGGAGTGCCGTAGAGCTCGTCACATGTACATTGTGACAGCCAGAGTGCCATTCATCTGGCAAACCACCAGGCATACAGTTCGAGGATGAAGCATATTGAGGTGCGCGATTCCTTCCTTGATAGAGCTTCAAAAGATCCCGACAGATTTGAACCCTGCAGACATGTTTACCAAGCCAGTTTCCGCTGTCAAGCTCCAGGTTTGCTTGGAGCAGATTTCCTTGTTGGCTTAGGTGGTGCCAGAGGGCGCGTTTTCGGAGACGATGATGATTCTAGAGAGAGGGTCTTGGCACGCAGCGTGGAGCCCCAGGAGTCATTGGTGATGAGATTTGAATCAAGGTAGAGTGTTGTTTTTTAGGATTCAAATATATTGCACAGTTTTTCCCAGGCTGCTCGGTCGAGCAGCAAGTCACTCGGACCGAGCAGTCCGTCGCCTCGAAAAACAGAGAGCTGGGATGTTTTGCCTCGAAGAGGCTACTGTCATACTCGGCCCGAGTAGCTTGTCTAC
Organism: Scilla litardierei; assembly: GCA_030789695.1. Taxonomy (NCBI): domain Eukaryota; kingdom Viridiplantae; phylum Streptophyta; class Magnoliopsida; order Asparagales; family Asparagaceae; genus Scilla; species Scilla litardierei. Next base: position 115,398,169 of record CM061138.1, read on the forward strand.
TCAATCGAGTGGACTTGACTCGACCTTGGAGCATGACCGAGTCGATCGAGTTGGATATGCTCGCTGCTCCATGCTCGACCGAGCAGGCGGTTGACTCGGTCGAGCTGCTTGGGCCCGCGCGCAGCATTCGACGGCCTGGATGTTTTTTCTCTCCATTCGTTTGGGTTTGTACTTAACCTATCGATGTTTTAGATTAGGTTAAGCCATCATCTTGAGTTGGTAAGCCTCCATTGATTTTTATAAGCCTCTTGCTACCCCATTGGAGATTAGAGAGAGTTTTAGGGTTTGTGTTCTTGAGAGAATGGTTTGATTTTTCCTTCTCTTCTTCTTCCATTGATTTCTTCCTCTTGAGTGGATTCGTGAGGGCTTATTACGTTGACAAGTTAATACTCACACATGTGGGAGTGTTTTGTAACCCTAATTATTTGGATCTCTCTACTAGTGGAATCGTCTCGTATTTGATTGCTGGATGTAGGTTGTTTACAACCGAACCGGGGTAAATTCTTTTGTGTTTGTGATTGATTTATTTGTTGCTGTGATTCATTTGTTGCTTTCTATTGCAAGGCCATTTGGGAATTTTGTTGGATCTTTGAGATTTGATTTTTGCTAGCCCAATATTCCTGATCAGTTTATTAGGGCTGGTTTCCACATTGATCTCAAGGCGTTTCGGATTTTCCTCCCAACAGCACCCTCCAAAACACCGTATGTACTCTCCAAAGGATCCACAGCACTGCCGACGTCCTCACGGAGCTTAATGATGTAGTCGGTGGGGCTTGTTACGACCAACATCACTCGGCTACGTCGTTCCGCATTGTTCTGAGTATGCTCTGTGCGTTCAGGGAGGAGATATTCTTCTTCTTCGCTGGGTGGGCGGGGGTGATGATGGCGTTCGCTTTGTTCCTGCTGCCAGAGACGAAGGGGGTGCCGATGGAGCAGATGGAGGCGGTGTTGAGGCGTCACTGGTTCTGGAGGAGGAAGTACACGGCTGCTCAGTCTCCCAATGAAGGAGCAGGGCAGGATTGAATGATTAAGCCTTGCATGCTGTACACAGCTTTATATGTACCAATACTGAGAGTCTGAGAACATACAGCTTGTAGCTATAAATATCTACCAACATTCCGAATTTGATTTGTTTATTGTATGTGAGGAATAACATAATATAATATGCCGATTATGATTTTTCCATGAGGAAAATGTTGCGGCCTCCAAAATGTAAGGAAATCAAAATATTTTTTCCTGAAATGTTCTAGACCATATGTCCCAAAGGTGCTGGTAACAATTACAAAATTCTAAGGCTGGTAACATGGTTGGCCAAAGGGTCATTGAAAAGTTTCAGAATGAGCCCACATTATTCGAAATAAAAACTGAAGTATTGGCTGATTTATTAACACACAAAGATTCTATTCACGTAATAATATTCTTCTCAGAGGGGGGTTTCCTGCTTTCAATCTGCCAGACCAAATGAAATGAACATAAAGTTTCAGCTTTCAACGAAAACCTAGGGAAGCCCAAAAAATGTCAGTTTCAGACCAACACTCAGAGAATCCATATCGAAACAGACATAACTAAGATGTCGTTATATGAAGCAATGATTAGTAATAAGAAAAGTCGTTTTTTCTGTAGAAATTGAAGTTGAACATTATACAATTCAGTTTTTTGGTAGAAATTTCCACATAGCTAGCAAGAAGAAATCTTTGCTTGGCAGCTATACTGAATATACTTAAAAAATATATTATGATCATCATATCCCTGTAGAGTTTGACATGTCACTAAAGAAACGGCTTAGATGGGGGCTGCCATAATGGGAATAGAGACATAATGCTCTAATTATAGATTTGGCGGTTTAGTTACTTATCTGCACATAACTAATAAAACTATATATAAATAATTGTAGAAAAAATCCTCTCTGGGTTGGAAGAGAGTTTACTTTATGTCCGATATGTATTTCGTATTGGATTCCAAGCATGCCAATATGATCTATCCAAAACTGACTGATACCACTAATACTGAAGAGATTCAGAATTTGAATTATGAAAATTTAAACTTCTATTTTATCTTATATAATAGTAAAAATTTCATTTAATGATCAAAAATCAAGATTCAAAAAACCAGTTGATGCCAATGCAGTTAAGAAATTTAGATTTAGATTTATAGCAAGAATAAAAAAGACTCATCTTTATGGGTACCAGGAGAAACTCTTCTAGTTTCACTAGACTCATAGTACCAAATTATTTTGAATATAGTACATGATTACGACATTAGTGAACCCTGAAACAAAAGCAGAATCAATTGGTTTAACTAAATCATGAAGACAACCCATTGATGGAGTTAAAAGAAGAAGAGAGTGTCATGGTTGGTATAGGATGATCCATGAACAGATGAAGTACCTATTGAAAATGAAGATCTATATATCGAAAGACCGATGCTTCTGATAATACTTATGATGCAAACGATACTGACACTACAAAATGCCATGCAATATCAAGACTGAAACTGAAATTTCAAACCTTGATATGGCAGCTAAACAAAGGCATGATTGAAGTAAAAAACAAACAGACTTCGCTATAAACTTATAGAAGGTGCTACCATGTGATTTAGGATAAAGTTTGGGAGTCCTGAAGATGATAGATATCAATTAGATATGAAAAGTATGGTGCATAATAACTTAAAAGGTTCATTATCAATCTCTGAACAACCAACCATCTAGCTTAAATCAGGTAAATTAAACATAACACATCCAACGCTATTTTTTGTCAATATTGGTTGTCAGAATTTCCTAAAGAAACAGAAATTCACATTGATGCAAGTTGAGGTTTTTGACACAGAATTTTAATGAGATTGGTGCAAGAATTTGAAGCAATGTGTTTGGTTTATAATAACTCAAAACCCAAATCCTAGGATTAGTCAATTCACAGAGAAAGAGCCAAAAAACCACAAAGTGTTGATAATGACCGATGATGATTACTTCAAAATCTACAAGAAAAAGAAAGGGCAAAAGAAAATAGTTGATCTCAGCTAGTCCTATTAGTCACTAGTCAAAGTCTGAAATAGAATGATTTCCTTGTTATACTCCACTTGGAAATTTTAGCATTCACTCAATTGAATCTGTTTGTTTTATATCCTTCACAGATGATTGAATAATAAGAGTTGATCAGCCTACTATCTTACTTTACCCCCAACAACTCAATTCCACAAGATCTCTTTATTTACTCGCATAATCAAATAAATAACTCAATTCCGCAAGATCTGTTTGAAAGCTAAAAACCATTCGATATCACGCACTGATAGTACTAACAGTCGACCGCGTGACTTATTTGGTATGGTACGACATGGACCCCTTTTTAACATTATTGTCTTAATCACTCATCGTAATTATTGTATGAAAATGACCGAATTTTATCACATATACGTTAACTTGATACACACAGGCACACACCCAAATTTGAATTAGGCCTTGAGCTATATTTTTTTTTGAACTCACGACAAGAACACATGTTTGATTCCCAACGCTGCAATTCATCAACATAACGCATCCATTTTATGTTTCCAACATATATTTAAAATAAAACAAAAGGAAGTGCCATAAATGAAGGAAAAATGAACTCAACTAGAAAATTGAACTGCACAAATAGCAAAATCAAGGAGTGGCATTAAAAAAATACAACAACAATTACGAGGAAATATTAAATGCTAACAAAAACTAAACATGACATTTACATGAATTTGGATAAGGACATTTACATGAATTTTGAAAAGCTAGAAAATATGGTGGTATTTAATACTAATTGCAGGTACATATGAGTGCTGATAATTGAACATTTAATACTAATTGCAGGTACAAAATATGGTGGTATTTAGCCGGGGCACGAAGAATCCCCTTCCTGGGAAACGAGGTGGCATGCTCATCCGTTTGTGCATTGGAGCTCGCATCATGGTTATATCGAACAACAATCTTCTTCCTCGTCTGCATGCTCATCCGTTTGAACTGCTACCTGCAGATACTCAGGCTGCAGGACTTCATAACCGTGTTCCAAGAGGAGTCGGAGGTGGCCGCCGTGTTACGCGAGCATCTGAAGATCAGGAGGCAGCTCATTGTCATCAGCCACAGGTTCAGACAGTTCATCCTCACCGGGCTGATCCTCGTCACCGCCAGCCAGTTTGCTGCTCTGCTACTGACCACACGGCCGCATTCAGATGTTCATCTGTTCAACACTGGAGAGCTAGCGGTAAGATATTAGAAGAAATCTGAACTAGATATGATGAAGTTGGTCGAATGATGTGTTTATGTTTTTTCAATATTGGCAGCTATGTTCAGTGGTGCTTGTTACGGGCTTATTGATATGCTTGCTAAGCGCTTCAAAGATCACGCACAAAGCTGCGATCACCAAGCATGCCGCTAAATGGCATGTGTGTGCTACCATCGAGTCCTTCAATCCAGACCCTGAGACTCCCTCCGAAGGCAACGTTGCTAGCAGCTGCGTTTTCCCTGTCTAAAACGCTGATGGCGTAGAAGAGTACGACCCCTGTGTGGCTGAAGACGATGATGAATACGAGGACACGAAGCTGGTTTCGCCCCATGCCAACACCATTTATTTCCAAAAGAGGCAAGCACATTTACTAGGTGCTGTTTTCTCATTCTCTTTTTGATTTTTCATTTCATCATAATATCGATTCCATAAAGTGTTCCTCCTTTTTTTCCATTGAACTCTTGTTGCTTTCTTTATTTTGTGGCAAGAAACTTCTTCATACTCATGAAGTTCAATGTGAAACTTAGTCTACAAAATGTAAAACAACAAGTAAGATTGATAATAAGATTCAAAATTGAAAAAAAAACATTTGTGTTATAATATTCTAGTGAAAGAAGACATACCAGTACCTGAGGTAGGCTCGCATAATCCTTGATCTCATGGGGTATTACCTTACAATCATTACGTATACAGGAAATTTTTCCCTATCTAATATCACCTCCCTCAAAATAGAGAGGAGTGGCTTAACACCCTCTTCTACAATACCATGTGTAACGACTGCTTTTCATGTATCTGGATTTATTATAATATAATATATGTTTTGGTGGATTTTCTCCTCATGTGTGGTTTTCGTCTCCGTAGCTTTCATTTTCGATCGATTCGTCGTATTTTCTCGTTACTTCCTTAGGATTGTCGATTTCGAAGTATGTCATTCGTGACGGACTTCATAACGGTCGTATCTTACTATTAGATCAAGCCTAGGAGTCTTAGGAATCGATCCCGGGGCCCCGCGCTCCGTATCGGAACTTTTGGTGCTCATTAGCCGGTATAAGAAGGGGCACCGACCGACTAGATGACGATCCAGTCGGTCGGTAATCCTTCTTGGACCGACTAGTTGGCTTTCTAAATTTCTCAGGAGTTACTGTTTATCGTTAGTCGGTCTAAGAACGTTGGTTGACCGACTAGGTTGCAAACTAGTCGGTCGGCAATGCTTCTTTAACCGACTAACACATCATCTAATTTTAGTATCAGTTACTGTTTACTCTTAGTCGGTCTAAGAACGTTCATCGACCGACTAGATGTTAAACTAGTCGGTCAGTATTTGTTCATGGACCGACTAATTCTAAATCCTATTTTCGTTCAGAAGTTACTATTTGCACTTAGTCGGTCTGCGTTGGTCGACCGACCGACTAGTTGCCAAACTAGTCGGTCAGTGGTTGCTCTTTGACCGACTAATCTGTGTTAAAACCCTAATTTCTGGGCAGCCGCCAGCCCATCCTATTTATACCCCTCCCAAACGTTTTCTTCTTCCTCCACTCGACCCAAAACCCTAAAATCTCCCCCATTGAGCCCCCATCTTCCTCCAAGCCTCATTCCTTCATTCCAAACCCTAAATCCATCATCTAAACCCTCCATCCGCTCATTCTACCTCTCATCTTCCCCAAAATCTCACCAAATCCCCAAAATCCCCCAAAAACCCTAATTCTCCAAAACTTCTCCATTTGTTTCCAGATCTGATCCTAGGGTTCTCCGGAGTGTTTCTTCCGCCTCCTCTCGGTAAGAAATCGATCTCTCCATGTTTTCATATCCTATTTGTATTTTTATGAAACCCTAATGAAATTTCATGTTGTTTGATGTTTGTTTCCCCCATAACAGCGACTTCCCCCGTAGATTAGCATCCGCGAGCCGAACCTTCGTAATCGTCATTCCCGGTGCTAGACAAGTGAAACTTGCCACTTAGGGTTAGGGCCATGTTTTAGGCCATTTGCTTGTTGTAGGCGTAAAAGAGACTAGGCGACGAAATGATACTCGCCTAGGCGCAATTTGGGGAACTAGCTTGACAATGAAGCTAGTTCCGACATTTAGCATGTTGCACAATTACCTTGTCATGTTTACTTTCCATTAACGGTACGCGAATTAATTGTCATGTCATTGCATTCTTTAAGTGCTTCTATGATTGCGTAGCTTCGCTACAAATGCTTGTGTTCCTGGCTCGTGTTCCAGAAGCGGGCCATGTGTTGGTTGATAGCCAATGCCCGAATTGCTTGTTTCCGGCTAGGTTCACCCCTACGCCAAATGTTTAAGAATGCGAGCTCATGTGCGGGGAAACCCCGGCTCACTTGCTGAGCTCATATGCGGGGACCCTGGCTCCATTACGTGTGGGTATTGGGGGTAAGAGTTAAGCGGCCAATCAACTGGGAGTCTGCCCGATCAGCAACTGCAGTGGTAAGGCGTAAACTCTGGGTTTGGGGTAGTTGTTAAGCGGCCACTCAGCGTGAATGTGAAACCGTTCAGCTGTAAGGCGTAAACATATACAAAACAACGTGAATAGTGAATTGATTGAGATTGATAGGAGCTTGGCTACTCTTGTCTTGTCCCGATGATTGTTCTCTTATACAAATTGTCTTGCTATGTCTTGATTGTGCACTCATGTTATCACTGCCATGTCATGCATACTATAACTTCTAGGTTGCTAGTTGCCTTACTTTCAGTTTCCTTGCCCAAGTCTTTTAGACTTGCTGACATGTGCCCCTTTACTCTTTTGGGTGACACATGTTAGATCCTGAGCCTGAGTACCTTGTTGAGGACGAGGTGTTTGCTGACTCCGAGCCTGAGCTTGTGTTTGACGGGGAGTATGTGGACACTGGGGACCAGTCCTAGTGTTTTCGTTGTGTTTTCCTTTTGTTTAGACAGTTGTTTTGTTATCGGTGCGTAGCACCTATACTTTGTTATGTCGTTGCTTTTGTTGGCCATCGTCTGGGCCTTTAGACTCCTTCTTTTAGCATGGTGGCTTTTCTGGATGTTGGACTTATTTTCATGTTGGACAATTTATGAGATGTGAGATTTTATTTCAGTCTCTCCTTGTGTTATTATTGTTGTTCCGTTGTGGTTACAGGGACCTGCTTACGTTTTATTGACGCTTATCGGGTTTGGGGCTTCACAGCTCCACTCTCGTGCGGACCTTTTCACGTCTCGCCTCCATTTTAGGGAAGCGGGTCGTGACAGGTTTTGTTCGTGGCCCATGCAGGTCTTTCTGTAACTACGATTATCGGAAGAGCGATAATAATATTAGAATGTCCAATAAACTAAGTTCGATGTCCGATGTCATAAGCTATTAGTCTAATCTGATTCGTTTTCTGTGTCACTAGATGGCAGGAAGACGTTTCACCCGTGGTGGGGGTAGTGGTGCGATCCCTCATGATGAGGAGCCTGAGCGGGAACCCACCAACGGTGAGATGATGCGGATGATGCTCCAGATGATGCAAGTGCAGCAGGGCGTGCTCTTGCAAGTCCAGAATGCTCCACTTGCTCGAGCTGCCCGGGCTCTTCCGGATGCCCCTCGCTCTGAGCCAGGAGCGAAGCAATTTCGGGAGCTGGGTCCCGCATATTTTGATGGTTCTGAGGGTCCTCTGGCTGCCGATGAGTGGATTCGGAACATCGAGGACAATCTGAAGATGGCCAAGATCACCCCGGCTGGATGGGTTGATTTGGCGAAGCGGCAACTCAAGGATAACGCCAGGAATTGGTGGGATGCTGAAGAGAAGATGTTGGTGGAGCCGATCGTCTGGGCTACCTTCAAGGCCAGGTTTGATAGTGAGTTCTTCCCAAAATCTGCCAGGGAGGAGATGCCGCAGCGCTTTATCGATTTGAAGCAAGGGAGCTGCTCGTGAACCAGAGGAGGGGGTCTGTTGTTGGTGCTGGGAAGAGGCCTGTGGAACAGGCGAGAGCTGTGGTTAGACCGGGATTCAGGCCTAATCAGTCTGCTCAGTTTAAGAGGCCAGGAGGGCCTATTCTGAAGACTTGCCATTTCTGCGGAAAGCCTGGCACATCAAGGATCAGTGTCGGAAGTTTTTGGGCCAGTGTCTGGTTTGTGGTGATGCTTCCTATGTCGCGAAGGATTGTCGGCATGCGAATCAGCTGCGGAGGGCACCTGTTGCAACACAGCCGTTGCAGCAGCGAGCGTCTGTTCCTGCTGGACGTGGAGCAGCACTTGTTCCACAGGGACAGGCTTTTCGGCAGGCTGTTCCACCGAGGAGGCAGGCTTTTCTGATGACCGCTGCGGAGAGCGAGGCTGTGGATGAGGTTATCGCAGGTAATCCTCAATCTAGCTGTTACTTTCCTAGCTGGTTTTGATTGTTAGATTATGTTGTTTGCTTGAACATGGTTGTTTGCTAGACTAGGTTTTGATTGTTAATTGATTGTTAGGTGTGGTTTTGGTTTGCACATTTCCTGCACGGGTCCTCTTTGACTCTGGTGCATCGATGTGCATTATTACTCGGAGCTTCGTGGAGAGGCACTCCTTGTCGACGTCCCCTCTTCCCAAGAGTTGGAATATCGTTACAGGGAATGGCGTGGTCTCGGTGCATCGTGGTTGCAATTCTTGCTCGTTGGTGGTTTGTGGACATGAGCTTTTCGCTGATTTCATTGTCCACGACATCATCAACTATGATGCAGTTCTTGGGATGGACTGGCTTGCGAGCTTCTATGCTACGATCGACTGTCGGAGGAAGAAGGTGGTGTTCGAGATTCCCAGACATCCAGTATTTGAGTTCAGTCGTGGTAGCAGTTCGCTTGGTCCTGTCAGATTTCGGGCCAGGCCGGTGGAGGCTGTGGCTATGCAGATGGAGTTGGAGTGGCCAGCTGTGGTGCGAGATTTTGGCGACGTCTTCCCCGAGGAGATGTCTGGTTTGCCGCCTGATCGGGATTTGGAATTTTCTATTGATCTTGTTCCTGGTGCGCAGCCGATTTCGAAGGCGCCGTATCGTATGGCACCTGCAGAGTTGGAAGAGTTGCGGAAGCAGTTGGATGAGCTTTTGCAGAAGGGTTATATTAATCCTAGCGTGTCTCCGTGGGGAGCACCGATGTTGCTGGTGAAGAAGAAGGATGGTTCGCGTCGCATGTGCGTGGACTATCGGGAGTTGAATGCGGTGACCATTAAGAACAAATACCCGTTGCCTCGCATCGATGATATTTTTGATCAGCTTGGAGGTTCGAGGGTGTTTTCTAAATTGGATTTGAGGAGTGGTTACCATCAGTTGAAGGTGAAGAAGGATGATGTTCCGAAGACATCGTTCAGGACGAAGTATGGACACTATGAGTTTGTGGTTATGCCTTTCGGTGTAACTAATGCGCCCGCAGTTTTCATGAATCTGATGAACCTGATTTTCTACGACTTTTTGGATAAGTTTGTCGTTATCTTCATTGACGACATTCTGATCTATTCGAAGTCGGAGGAAGAGCATGCCTCGCACTTAAGGACGGTGTTGGAAATCTTGAGGAAGCATCGGTTGTATGCTAAGTTTTCGAAGTGCGAGTTTTGGCTGGATAGAGTTGCTTTTCTTGGGCATGTGGTGACTGGAGATGGTATTTCAGTGGATCCCGAGAAGATTAGGGCCATCAGAGAGTAGCCTGTTCCGTCGTCTGCGTCTGAGATTCGGAGTTTCCTTGGACTTGCTGGTTATTATCGGCGATTCATTAAGGAATTTTCTCGTATTGCGGAGCCGATGACCAGGTTGACACGGAAGGAAGTTGCTTTTGTGTGGTCGGGTGATTGTGAGAGTGCTTTTGGCGTTCTGAAGGAGAGGTTGACGACTGCCCATATTCTGGTTGTGCCTGATCGCAGCGGTGGATTTGAGATCTTTTGCGATGCTTCTGGCAAGGGTCTCGGTTGTGTGTTGCATCAGCATGGGCATGTTGTGGCGTATGCGTCTCGTCAGCTTAAGGTTCATGAGAAGAATTACCTGACGCATGATTTGGAGTTGGCTGCCGTTGTGTTTGCTCTTAAGATTTGGAGGCACTTCCTGCTGAGTGAGAAAGTGAAGATTTTCACCGATCACAAAAGCTTGAAGTACATTTTCACTCAGAAGGAGCTCAACATGCGACAGCGTCGATGGTTGGAGCTTATGGCGGATTATGAGATTGATTTGCAGTTTCACCCTGGCAAGGTGAATGTGGTTCCAGATGCTTTGAGTAGGCTTCCAGCGGTGATGATTTTGACTTCGCAGTGGAGATTGCAGCAGGATTTTTGCGAGTCTGGTGTGGAGATTGTTCTTCCTGGGGAGGCTTCGTCGTTGATGTACATGCAGGTACAGTCGACGATCGTGGATCGGATTAAGGCTGGCCAGGCTGAGGATCCGAAGCTGGTGAAGATTCGGGAGCAGGTGGAAGCTGGTTTGCGGGCTGACTTTTTGATTCATGAGGATGGCTCGCTGAGGTTCAGAGCCAGGTTGTGTGTGTCGGCTGGGGATATCAGGGAGGAGCTGATGGTGGAGGCACACAGTTCGCCGTATTCTGTGCATCCTGGTGGCACCAAGATGTACCAGGATCTTCGTCTGAATTATTGGTGGCATGGTATGAAGAGGAGTGTGGCTCGGAGTGTAGCCAAGTGTTTGGTTTGCCAGCAAGTGAAGGCGGAGCATCAGCGTACGGCCGGGTTGCTACAACCGCTTCCGATTCCGGAGTGGAAATGGCAATACATCACTATGGACTTCGTGACTGGACTACCTCGGAGTCCGAAGCAGAATGACGCGATTTGGGTGATCGTAGATCGATTGACCAAATCTGCGCACTTTATTCCGTTCCGAGTGGGACAGTCCACTGAGGCGCTAGCAAGGAGATATATGGAGGTAAAATTCTTCTACTCTCCGTTTTTATTTCCTTTTCCTAGTTTGGATGGTGATGTAACATGAATCGTGCCGGAGGTTGTGCGACTTCATGGAGTCCCCGTGAGTATCGTGTCGGACAGAGACACGAGGTTCACATCTCAGTTCTGGCAGAGTTTGCAGAAGAGCTTGGGTACGCGTCTGAGTTTCAGCACGGCGTACCATCCGCAGACGGATGGCCAGTCCGAGAGGACGATTCAGATTTTAGAAGACATGCTGAGGGCGTGCATGTTGGATTTCAAGGGTTCGTGGGAGGACCATCTACATCTGGTAGAGTTTTCTTACAACAACAGCTTCCAGGCGAGTATTGGCATGGTGCCTTTCGCCGCTCTTTATGGGAGGAATTGTCGATCGCCATTGAGTTGGGATGACGTTGGTGATCGGGAGTTGTTGGGACCTGAGATGATCATGGAGGCCGTGGATATCGTCAGGAATATTCGGGAGAGGTTGAGGATTGCTCAGGACCGTTTTAAGCATTGGGCGGATGCTAAACGTCGTCCTTTGGAGTTTCAGCCGGGCGACCATGTGTTCTTGAAGATTTCCCTGAATCGTGGTGTGATTCGTTTTGGGAAGCGAGGGAAGTTGAGCCCGCGATACATTGGACCGTTTGACATTTTGGAGAGGGTTGGCGAGGTAGCTTATCGCTTGGCCTTGCCGCCATCTTTGGAAGGAGTTCACAATGTTTTCCATGTGTCGCAGCTTCGTCGATACATTAGCGATCCATCTCATGCTGTGGATTTTTCGGAGATTACCGTTCGCCCCGATATGACGTATGACCAGCATCCAGTGCAGATTCTGGACAGGCGTCAGAAATCGCTTCGGAACAAGATTGTCAATCTTGTGAGGGTGATGTGGCGACACGGCTCACCTGGGGAGTCTACTTGGGAGAATGAGGATGAGATGCGAGAGCGTTTCCCACTTTTGTTTCCGGACTCGTGAGTATTCGGAAATTCCGAGGACGGAATTTTTCTTAAGTTGGGGAGGATGTAACGACTGCTTTTCATGTATCTGGATTTATTATAATATAATATATGTTTTGGTGGATTTTCTCCTCATGTGTGTTTTTCGTCTCCGTAGCTTTCATTTTCGATCGATTCGTCGTATTTTCTCGTTACTTCCTTAGGATTGTCGATTTCGAAGTATGTCATTCGTGACGGACTTCATAACGGTCATATCTTACTATTAGATCAAGCCTAGGAGTCTTAGGAATCGATCCCGGGGCCCCGCGCTCTGTATCGGAACTTTTGGTGCTCATTAGCCGGTATAAGAAGGGGCACTGACCGACTAGATGACGATCCAGTCGGTGGGCAATCCTTCTTGGACCGACTAGTTGGCTTTCTAAATTTCTCAGGAGTTACTGTTTATCGTTAGTCGGTCTAAGAACGTTGGTTGCTGACTAGGTTGCAAACTAGTCGGTCGGCAATGCTTCTTTAACCGACTAACACATCATCTAATTTTAGTATCAGTTACTGTTTACTCTTAGTCGGTCTAAGAACGTTCATCGACCGACTAGATGTTAAACTAGTCGGTCAGTATTTGTTCATGGACCGACTAATTCTAAATCCTATTTTCGTTCAGAAGTTACTGTTTGCACTTAGTCGGTCTGCGTTGGTCGACCGACCGACTAGTTGCCAAACTAGTCGGTCAGTGGTTGCTCTTTGACCGACTAATCTGTGTTAAAACCCTAATTTCTGGGCAGCCGCCAGCCCATCCTATTTATACCCCTCCCAAACGTTTTCTTCTTCCTCCACTCGACCCAAAACCCTAAAATCTCCCCCATTGAGCCCCCATCTTCCTCCAAGCCTCATTCCTTCATTCCAAACCCTAAATCCATCATCTAAACCCTCCATCCGCGCATTCTACCTCTCATCTTCCCCAAAATCTCACCAAATCCCCAAAATCCCCCAAAAACCCTAATTCTCCAAAACTTCTCCATTTGTTTCCAGATCTGATCCTAGGGTTCTCCGGAGTGTTTCTTCCGCCTCCTCTCGGTAAGAAATCGATCTCTCGATGTTTTCATATCCTATTTGTATTTTTATGAAACCCTAATGAAATTTCATGTTGTTTGATGTTTGTTTCCCCCATAACAGCGACTTCCCCCGTAGATTAGCATCCGCGAGCCGAACCTTCGTAATCGTCATTCCCGGTGCTAGACAAGTGAAACTTGCCACTTAGGGTTAGCGCCATGTTTTAGGCCATTTGCTTGTTGTATGCGTAAAAGAGACTAGGCGACGAAATGATACTCGCCTAGGCGCAATTTGGGGAACTAGCTTGACAACGAAGCTAGTTCCGACATTTAGCATGTTGCACAATTACCATGTCATGTTTACTTTCCATTAACGGTACGTGAATTAATTGTCATGTCATTGCATTCTTTAAGTGCTTCTGTGATTGCGTAGCTTCGCTACAAATGCTTGTGTTCCTGGCTCGTGTTCCAGAAGCGGGCCATGTGTTGGTTGATAGCCAATGCCCGAATTGCTTGTTTCCGGCTAGGTTCACCCCTACGCCAAATGTTTAAGAATACGAGCTCATGTGCGGGGAAACCCCGGCTCACTTGCTGAGCTCATGTGCGGGGACCCTGGCTCCATTACGTGTGGGTATTGGGGGTAAGAGTTAAGCGGCCAATCAACTGGGAGTCTGCCCGATCAGCAACTGCAGTGGTAAGGCGTAAACTCTGGGTTTGAGGTAGTTGTTAAGCGGCCACTCAGCGTGAATGTGAAACCGTTCAGCTGTAAGGCGTAAACATCTACAAAACAACGTGAATAGTGAATTGATTGAGATTGATAGGAGCTTGGCTACTCTTGTCTTGTCCCGATGATTGTTCTCTTGTACAAATTGTCTTGCTATGTCTTGATTGTGCACTCATGTTATCACTGCCATGTCATGCATACTATAACTTCTAGGTTGCTAGTTGCCTTACTTTCAGTTTCCTTGCCCAAGTCTTTTAGACTTGCTGACATGTGCCCCTTTACTCTTTTGGGTGACACATGTTAGATCTTGAGCCTGAGTACCTTGTTGAGGACGAGGTGTTTGCTGATGCCGAGCCTGAGCTTGTGTTTGACGAGGAGTATGTGGACACTGGGGACCAGTCCTAGTGTTTTCGTTGTGTTTTCCTTTTGTTTAGATAGTTGTTTTGTTATCGGTGCGTAGCACCTATACTTTGTTATGTCGTTGCTTTTGTTGGCCATCGTCTGGGCCTTTAGACTCTTTCTTTTAGCCTGGTGGCTTTTCTGGATGTTGGACTTATTTTCATGTTGGACAATTTATGAGATGTGAGATTTTATTTCAGTCTCTCCTTGTGTTATTATTGTTATTCCGTTGTGGTTACAGGGACCTGCTTACGTTTTATTGACGCTTATCGGGTTTGGGGCTTCACAGCTCCACTCTCGTGCGGACCTTTTCACGTCTCGCCTCCATTTTAGGGAAGCGGGTCGTGACACCATGATCTTTTGGTTTGAATGTCAGTACTGCTCTTTTGTGGAAGGGTACCAGAATTTCCTTTGCATATTTCAAAACCATGGTACCATGCTTTTGGGGGGATTTCAGGATCTGAAACATTTGCATAATTAAGTGTTGGGAATCTGAGACAATATCAAACAACACCTAAGCGTGCATAGCAGAATATATGAAAAATATTGTGTCGCCAATTAAATCAATGCAGAGTTAGGATCTTGGAAGAATCATAAGAAGCATAAGAATCACCACAAGACCAAAACCAAGCAATCACACAGAGAGGCAAGGATTTGTACTAGTTTGGCCCAATGTATGGCATACGTCCAGTCTTCCGTTATCACGGTTTTCACAAGATCAGAGATGATAATACAGAGAATACACCGACTACAAATCTCCTCCAAACCAATGTATGCCTTCTCGACAAAATAACTCTAGCACTCTAGCAATTACATATTGTACACACAACCAATGGAGTGATATTACCAGAAACTCTAGAACATGGAATACCTCCCCTCCCAAAGCTCGTAGTCACCTTGAAGCTCTTTCTTCGTATATCGCTGGCAAACGATCTGCTTTTCTCTTGAAGACTCAAGGAGTTCTTCTCAATTCTCCCTTGTATCGCCGTCAAAAGTGTATCTCTTGGTATTTATATCATAGAAATCCTTTCTCGGGTAGTAGAGGATGTTATAGATCATGTCCATCCGATTAAACCCCAATAGAAATCAACGGTCCAGATTAGAAGCCAAAATCTGGACGTATTAGGGTTTTTAGGCATCGGCACGGCCTTGCGCAGAATTATGTAAGCTACATGTAGCTCCAGAATAATCGGCAAGGCCGTGTTGGGTATAACACGGCTGTGTCCAATAAAACACAAAGTTACATGCCAGTGCTACTGGACATGCACGGTCGTGTTGTGTAAAGCATGACCGTGTCCAATAAAACAGAGAGTTGCCTACTTGCGCTGCTAGACTTGTATGGCCGTGTTGGGTATATCACGGCCATGACCAAACCTGTCTAAGTCAGCTGATAAATCTGGTGTGATATGCACGACCGTGCTAAAACCCACATGTCCGTGTAACCTTTCAGATTTCCAGTTTGAAGCACTAATCTACAAACTCTACCTTGTTTTAAACTCCTTCAACAACTACGGCATAATAAAACTCTCCACAGCAACTCTACCTAAATACCAAATATCTCTACATAGATCTAGAATTTACGAAACTCTCATGACAAAGGGACATCATCACCAACTCACTATGTATAGATCAAGCTTGTTAATATTCGGGTACGGCCCACGAAGTGAAAGCAAGGTGATGAATCCCAATTAAATACTTAAACCTCTGTCCAATAACTTAAGAGCCTGCCAGCGAAGGAGAGTTATCACTCAGTCAATGAGACATCTCATTGGACCGTTGAAGCCTCATTGGTTATGCGGGAGTAGTTAATGGAGACCGAGTAAATCTGCAGCCATTATCAATAATCCCAGAGAAGATCTTGCCACAATCGATGAAAAGCCGTTATACACTATTGACAGACACCCTCAATTATAAATATATGAAAATACAACGTAAGAAGGTTTCAGACTTCCCAGGTACGAAAGACCAATACTCTGAATTATTCTATCACTTTCATATTTCATCCTCTAAATAGATTGAGGTGATTGACTCGAGATGAATCTCCACGGGTCGAGCTCAACAGCCCCAAGCCTTCCCTTAAGTTCCGATTTTAACTTATGCATCGGAGGGGATTTGGGTCAAAACCCAGATCCCACCCCTTTGACGTTCCTTTGTGGTGCAGAAAGATTATGGTACAACCCAACCGGAGGGTCGAGTGATAGCTTTCGACGACAGTCATTCGAAGATCGACCCCACAAGAGGGTCAAACGACCGTTGCATCTAGCCACTGGGTCGAGCGATCTTCCGCACTATATTCTAACACCAATCATTATCGACCCTGGTTTGACTAACCGATGGTCCCACTGCATCAGCTAATAAGGATTCACTCCATCAGCTGATAAGGATTCACTTCATCAAGAGAGTCCATGTTAGCCCAAATACTGTTGACGCCAATTTCGGCTTTAACAGTTGGTGCCGTCTGTGGAAAAACTGAGTCGACATCCATGTCATCCAACTACTTTGACCATGTCAAATTGTCCAATAACACCTGGTGAGAACACCATTTTTGGATACAACGTATGTTGGATACAACGATCGATAACTTCGTGTTTGATGATAACAAACGTGCGTGAACGTTCTAATGTGTGTGCTAAGTGTTTTCAGGAGTGGCATGCTTGTAAATCTTTAAAGTGACGACTAAGTCAATTGATGGAGGAATTTCTATTCACATAGCAAATTGGAAGATGGAGAAATTGCTATTCATATAGCAACTTGGACTTGGTCAATTGTGGATAGCCATGGTGAAATTAATTTGGTTTGATTCAAATCAATTAAAGATATGATTCTAATCCTAATCCTATTAGCATTACAAAAAGATCTATTAAAATCTCCAAAATCCAATTCAAACACCAATTGCAAGATCATTTCCTATCTCCAAGAGGATTCCCCCATAGCCGAATCCTACTCATTCCCTTTGCCTCCCTTACCGCGCAAAAACCCTAGCTACTCCCATATTTAAACATGCTTCAAAGAGAGGAGAGGGGTTGCAGCAAACAAAAGAAAAAGGAGGCCAACCGCATGTTACAAGAAGGGGAGCTGCAATATTTGACTAACTAATCCTCAACAAGCTTATTCAATTCAACAATCTTGCAATGCTCCATGTGCTAAGCTTCAGTCGCAATTTTTGTTGGAATCCTCATATGCATGCCACAAGTCTCCTAGTTTGAGAGGAAGAGAGGGACAAGTAGCTCACGCATCATGCTGTAGCCGTTATCTGCTCAAAGCCACAATCTTCTTAAGCTACAAGTTATAAAGAATGCAGTTGTTTCTTTGTGTTTAATTTGAATAAGCTTGCTTCTTGGTGTGTGCAGGTGAACAAATATTGACAATCCATGTGCAGCCAAAATCTTGTGAACTCCCCGTGTGCAAGCTGCAATCTTTGACACATGATATGTGCAAGCTGCTGCAACATTGCACTTGAATTCTCCTCCCTTTGCTGCATTAGTTGATTGGAGAACTAGCAGTGCCATCAAGCCAAGCTTTCCTTGCTAACCCTTGGAGATTCAAACCGCAAGCATTAGCTGACTCTTGCTCATTACACATTGCCACAACTCTCTAGAATCATCACCCATGTGCCACAACATCAAGAAGTTCACATTGCCGCAATTCTCTAGAGCCAACATTCAAGTGCAAGGCTGCAACTTAAAGAGAGTTTGTTGATGCATCATTGAGTTGTTGAGGAGACGAAAGACGTAACATCTACATCTTGCCAGACGAGCGCTGGCCAGTGCTGATTGACGGAGAAGACGACGACTACACAAAATTGAGATTTCTAAACTATTATTTTTATTTTTATTTAGTATTGTTTGATCTCTGTAGGAGAAACTTCACTGCTTTTTGTGTGACATTTTGGGGTCTTGTCTAGTGGTGGTCCAGACATGAGGAACTTGACGGGTGTTGTCAAGTGAGAGCATATATTAGGATTGATAATGTTGAACACGGTGAGTGGGGTACTAAGCCTAGTGAGTGTAGAGACATTAGTTCTCTAGCTATTACAGTTGTGCATGTACACTATTAATATAATATTTGCTTTCGGGGGCTGGACGTAGGTCGTGGTGATCGACCAAACCAGGGTAAATCTGATGTGCATCTGTGATTGCTTTTTATTTACTCTGAATTTGCTATAACTGTGTGTGATTGATCGTGGGTTGAACGAGAATTTTTAATAGCCGATTGATGTGTTCATATTTTCTATCTTTTCATAGCATCATTTAGTACCCTAGTTTTCTTTTTTATCAAGTCAACAACACCATCACAACCAATCTTTCCAAACAGATAGTTATCTCACTCTGAGACCAAAAAATAATCTGAGACCTCAAATACACTATCACTGTTCTTGTGGGATCCGACATCTTTTATACTATAATTTGACACCGTCCGCTTGCGGATATAGCCCAGAGCTGACACCTAGAAGCCATACTACGCCTAGCGACTGTGACATCGCTAGGTAGAATTTAGGTGTAAGTTCGGGGTGCGTCAAGTTTTTGGCACCATTGCCGGGGACTGTTACGGTGTATCTCAGTTTATTTTTATTTTGAAGAGTTTGCTAGTGAATCTTATCATTCCTTATCTCTTTGTTCATGGCATATCAGCAATCATATAGTTGAACAGCAAATTACGATGTCTACTCAATATGGAGAAGAGATTGTTGCACATTTCAGTCGGTGGCATCGAGCAAGCACTATAGAGAAATGTGAGGAGCGTTGGGAAGCTTTAAAAGAAAAGTTCAGTATTGACGATACAGCTTATGATTGGCTACCAAGAATATGTAGATTGTGGTCATATTGGGTTGATGCATATTTGAAAGACGCATTTTGGGCGGGAATGACAACTAGTCAACGGAGTGAGAGTATAAATACCTTCTTTGATGGTTATGTCAATGCAAAGACAAAGCTCGTAGAATTTATTACACAATATGATAAAGCAATTACCGATCGTCGTGAATCCGAGTCCTTTGAAGATTTCATGACTTTAAACACCATCCATCAAATATGTTTTGGACATTGGATTAAAAAGGAAGCCGGAAAAACATACACAAGGGTGATCGTGAAGGTATTTCAATGGGAACTGTCAGCCGGGTTGTCTCTTTATCATGAAGAAGTGGAAACAGATGGGATGAAAACAATTTATCTTGTTGGTGATGGGGAAGATGAAAAGCATAAGTGGAAAGAAGTGATTTTTTATCGGGTGGAAGATACAAAGCTTACATGTACTTGTATATTTTTGAAACAGAAGGAGTTCTATGTAAGCATATATTGAATATCATACATCATAATCAGATGAAAACAATTCCAGATAGATATCTCTTGCACCGCTGGAGAATTGAGGCGAGACATAGCAATATATCTTTCGTTAATGCTATAAATTTGAGGGCTAATGCAGCTAATAAGGAGAAAGGTATTATTTTAAGGAACTGGGCAATCCTTGCTAAGTTCAATAGGGCACTGGACATGATATCGGATTCGGATACCCATCTTTGCTAGATGGAAACTATGCTAGAAAATTTTATACTGGAAGCTGAGAAAGAAATAAGGCCTAAAGAGATGCCTATTCAAAGTGCTCAAAATGAAAGTCATGTATGTTCTAATGTTCTTGCACCAGTAGTATTAACAGATGGGGAAGTGATAACAGTTCGTGCTCCCGAGTGCCCCGTTAAAACAAAGGGGCGTCCAAAAAATTCAAGTCGAATGAAATCTGGGCTTGAAATAGCGCAAGAGAAGAAGATAGAAAAGCAAAGAAAATGCGGAAATTTTCAGCATCTTGGTCATTATAAGACAAATTGTCCTTTGTTAGTATGTTCATTTTACTGACTGTTCTTACATGTCGTCTATGTTGAAATCGATATATTGAATTGTATACTCATTCCAATTCTTATTATTTATGGACAGAAGAATCAGTAACAAGAAGAAGAAGCCATGACAATCCAATCTATTTTTGAAGGAAAGTTTGTTCTGTTTTTATAGTGTCATCCATGATTGAGATACCTCTGATAATATCCATGTATGCTTTGTTTTTGCATTATCATGACAGTATACCAAACATATTCATAGCCAATTATGGATGCATTTGTTGGGTTGCATGTGTACAAGTTGTTACAATTATGTACATAAATGTCATTCTGCTGGTTGAAATTTGAGTTAGTCTTTACGCCGACAATTGTTAGTTGTGTTTGTAATAATGTCACAGAATTTCTGTGCATAAGTATTATAACGTCACAGAATTTGCCGGGTTCTTGCGCGAGCATATTTACTAAATTTCCGACTGATTAAAAAAACATTAGTCAGCATGCAACATTATATTTCTAACCAGTTTATGCTACAAACATGTTCTACTATCCATATGCTCATTGCTCACTGATCCAAACCATAATGATCCGCTAGTGCCTCAAATTGCTAACACGTACTGATGCTCAGACATTACAATTTTTTGTACTGATCAAACAGTAAACTTCAATCAATTCTAAAGTAAACCTTTGGACATTTCTCTGTTATTGTACACGTCTCATTTGATCTACTTGAAGAGTACTTAGCTCAGCATCCGGAGGCATACAGCTAGGGCTTTGGCATATCTGGCTTCAGAGAAATGGCCACAATGCATGCAGGATTCAAACCACACTTACACTTTATCAAGAAAGAAAAATATATATTGTTGATTCCTGATAAAAAATGATACAAGAGAAGGTGACATGCAGGCTTTAAACCACAATGTGCCATTAAAGAGCAGCTAGAGATGATAACACTAACAACCTAGAAGCTTGGACTCAGAGATGGTGTACTAGTTTTCTACTTTTGTTTTATTTCATGCAAGGTCCTACATGCAGAATCTACTTTTGTTCACAAAAACCATTCTGGCTATTAATGTTGGTTTTAGCCACCTTTTGTTTGTAAAGTAATTAATGATGTGGAGGCTTGTTTCGGTCAGTATATTTTTTGAAATGTTTACATGGCTCATGAGAGCTCTAGAAAAATGAGATTTTATTGCCAAACACTTGCTCAACTTAAACAAAACTATAGTTTCAGAAATTGAGGTGGCCAACTTGCTCATATTGCATTGGTGTTATTTTCAGTATTCCATGAGGCATTGTGGCTTCAGGCTGCATTGTTGCATTGTGGCTTCAGGCTGCATTGTTGCATTGTGGCTTCAGGCTGCATAATAGTCTCTAAACTATCATTATGGATTCAGGCTGCATTGTTGCATCCACCACTTCATGGTGTTCAAACAATCATCATTTGTTAAAATAATCTACTGTAACATATAGAGGGCGGAGATACCAATGATTTAGAAACAGTCGACCGTGTGATGTTTCATCTTTCGACGTAAGGTGTTGAAGGACAAAGAAATCCCACCTGATCCACCAAAATTTTGACATCATAAACATCCCAGCCAAATTGCTTATGCAGCCTATTCCTCCACTTTTTACTCCAATATCTCTGTCATTGACCTCCCGCCCGTTTGGCAGGCAAATCGGGATGGGGATACTATAATTAGAATTTGCAAATCGCAAGCGCACGGTGTCGAAGTGTGGCTTGGGGGTCGATCACGGGAAGGCGTGTGTTGTACTCATAAACATTCGGGAACCGGAACACCCGGTGGATGAGCTAGCCTATTCTCTGGTTGTTGTCACGATTATAAGCTAACAGAAAAGATGTGAAAGGTAAAAAGGTAACCTAGGACTTTGGCTTCCGTCCTAATCATGGGTTCTCACTATTACGGTCGAAGGATAGGAATGTGATCGAATGCTAGGGTTTGGCAGTGAGACATTGCCTCTAATAGTGGTACCTAGCGTCACATGGGCCCGATATTCCGGTCGATGCCCATGATGATACGCTAGGTCTACCCGGGTTCGGACGGTGGGCATTCCAATGTCCAACACCACCCGACTCTGGGAGCACTAAGCTCGCAATGATTGCTCCCGACATTTCATCCAAGCCGTAAGAATGGAAATCATGCGATAAAATGCAATAAAACAGGATATAGCCATAAGAATGGAAATCATGCGATTGTTTACCCTAGCAAATAGAAGTATAAATGCAATATCAGAATATAAGAACAATTAAAGACCTTACAATTAAAGTTTAATTTAGACCAGCCAAATATCCCTAAAAACAGATTAAAATGGGGATCCTCGTTTCTGGGAAAACCTAGCCCTATTTATACAAGTGGGCAAGATACCAGGGAATATTCCCAGAAGAAGAAACAAA
Organism: Scilla litardierei; assembly: GCA_030789695.1. Classification (NCBI taxonomy): domain Eukaryota; kingdom Viridiplantae; phylum Streptophyta; class Magnoliopsida; order Asparagales; family Asparagaceae; genus Scilla; species Scilla litardierei. Next base: position 115,420,626 of record CM061138.1, read on the forward strand.
TAGACATTCACCTGATCGGGTAAGACGACGGAAAGATAAGTCTTCGGCTCTGATAAATCTTGCCCGATCACTGAACCGATCGGGTGAGTCTTTGATTTCTAGAGCTTGGGAAACATCAGCTACAGATGACCCGATCGGTTGACAAGTTAACCGATCGGGTGAGCTTTGGCCTTCAAAACTGCGTTCTGTTTTACATCCACCCGATCATTGAACCGATCGGGTGGATCTGTCTCTTCCTCAGGACTGATACAGTCGCATGAACCGATCAGGTGGCTATTCCACCCGATAAGTTGAGAGCTGATACATGGTTTTTCCTTGACGAATGGCTCTCGGGATCTCGTGCGACACCTCCCGTTGCTCCGGAGACTCATGCTGTTAGCCGTATATGTCCCATGTGCTAGCAATGTCCTGCAAATGCACACAAACACATCGAATGTAAAAAGGAACTAAAAAACACAAAGAAACGGATACGAAACAACGAAAAACGACGGGAAACGACGGAGAAGATGTGCGTGAATATATAAAATATAAACGCACGTCAAAATCCCCCAAATTGAACCCTTCCTCGTCCTCGAAGAAGACGAGTTAGAATAGAAGCCCATCAGGAGAAAACAGAAGGAGAGAAACAGACAAAGAAAAGGAAATCCTAGATTACCCGTCAGAGCAAACAGAAACAAACACATCACACTAAGTAAGCATGCGAGAAGCATAACAATAAGCCCAGGAATACGAGTTCCTACTAGTGTCGTGGGTTCATGCGGTGAAGCGCGAGTGAGTGCGGTGGTGAGCTAGCCAACGGTGTAACTATCTAAATCATGCAATGAAGCTCCATATACACATATCCATGGAATGACCCAAATATCGAATCAATTCGAGTTAGCGATGAATAATAGTTCAAGCATGCATGAGAATAGAGTAAGAATAGAATCATGTCATATGTCAGAGACTCTACCACTAGAAACTAGGAAATCACCGCACGATTGCCGAGATGATTGCTAGACAGCTCCTATGCCAAGTGTGTTCGAAAACGAAAGGGGTTGAGTAGGTTTGGAGGAGAGCACTTGGTGCAAATTTTCGCCTTCCCTTTATTCACGGCGGTAGGAGCAATATTCGAAACAGAATTTTTTTTTGGGTTTTGGATTTTTGTGTGTGTGTATATATATATATATATTGAATTCTGGTTATACATATTCTTTCTTTTCTCCCCTTTTTTTTGTAGAAGTAGGAAAATGCGCATTCTCCAAAAGCGGTAGAACGATGCGCTAGTATATGGGAAAATTGTGTACTCTCCCAAGTGGGAGTTAAGTACACGACGAGGGGATTTGCACCAAGTAAAACAAAAAATAATTTGAATTCTAAACACTTGGCAAAAGATGTTTTTTCGCAGATCAAAGCGTAAGCAACATGGGTTATCCAAGTCCTATTGGTAGAGTCCCGACACATGCAAATTGACGCGTATATATATAGTATGATTCATGCATAATGAAGCAGGAAGTAGAAGCAATATACCGCACATTCGATCGGGATAGAATTCCCAAGGTAAATGGGAAGTGCAAATGAGGATTCGCTCAAGAGATGATGGTGGGAGGACGACAATAGGAATATTGCCAGGCCCATAAAGATAAACTGCACGTTTGCGACCAAAATGAGTGAGCATTCCAATACCGATCAAGTAGTTACGATCGATGCGGGTCCGACCCGGTATAATTTGGAGATCAGATGGCAGCCTCAAAACAAGACAGACAATTAGAGTGATAATCTCACCACAGTAAATAGATCCAGAGGTTGCACGTCTAACAGATAAAAGCTCATGGATGATCCAATGGGCGGTGTTGATGGGTAATGGGTCACGTCCACGGATCCTGTCGTGAGACATGGCATATAGAAAGAAAAGCTCGTCCCTAGACACCATGGAAATATCCACACAGGAAAAGATGGTCTTGGCAAAGAGACAGTGGGCGTAGCGGTAACACAGGTGTATAACGTAGGTGTAGATAGATGTATGCCCTCGAGGAAATTTATCTCTGTGTAAACAACACAAACGTCTTGTTCGAAATAACAGTAAGTTTTTTGGTAATAATTTATGTAAGTTAGATTATAATGTAGTAAACATTAGATATTAACTTAGGTAAAGTCCTGAGACTTTATGCAAGGTCAAACATGAATCGAGATGACTATCTCGATCATGGAGAAATGTTTGACCGTCTGTATCATAAGTCTAAAAGGATTCGTGATCGTAGATGTTTCGAGACAAAAATACCGAAACATCAGATAGATCATTGTATCTTAGTCTTCACCGTATAGCGGTGACGATGATCTTAGGTTGTTTTGACTTGGTGAAGTCGAAGACGAGACACAGATGCTCATTAGAGAATGAGTTCACTGAACGATCCACAAGAGTTATCATATGGTTATATTGGCCAATCTGTCAATGATAACTCTTAGTGATGATAGGCAAGTTGGTCTTTTGACTTGAGGTCATTTTACGAACCTGTGCGAGAATGGTGCGACTTAGATCACTGACATAGCTTCGAGGCTAGGCCTATCGAAAGGTCTTTGATTCGGTGTCACTTGAAGCATACGAGGAGAGTAATGACCAAGAGAGGATTCGTCTCTCCAGGTCAATGGGAGTTAGTGTCGCAGAGTTAGTTCAGTCATTAGTAAAATCTCTGATCAGAGTATGTTGGAAGAAGTCCAATATTAGTTGACTAAAGATCGATAGAAACTAACCGGATTCAAGTTATTGGGGGTGACAGTTTGAACGTACCTTAGACTTGATCCACATGACATAGTTTAGACGAAGAGACTAAAACTGTGGAACTCATCACAGACACAGTTAGGGTGGTCCCGACAATACTCATGTCGATGAGTCAACCACATAATTATAATTATGAAACATGGACGTCAACTACTTCTAGTGGTCTCTGTCGTATAGGGCTTCGAGCCCAACCTGTAGCAGGGTCAGGCTGTAGTGTCATACATGATTCGGAGTGAATATTGCATATTTAACCCCCTTATTAGTCCTATTTTGTGCTCATGAAATGCTTAATTGATCTCTAATGCGTTCAGATTTTTCTCATCATCATTTATTAGAGAAATTACTCTATTTGTGCACAAAACACGAATTTTATTGAGTATTTCTGCCATTTTATATTTTTCCTAGCACCGTCTTGATCTCACGATTCCAACGACTATTTATTTGTATTTTTCTGAGATCTGTGCTAATTACTGTGTATTTTTGAATGTAGAATACCATTTTAATGAAGAAATACGCTCCAAATACGTGAAATACGGTCGCCGTCCAATCATAGGCTGACACGTGGAGAGATCTGGGTGGTTCCCGCTCAATCCGACGGCAACGGGGAATTATCGAGCGGGATTAATACTGGCCGTTGGATTGAGATCCAACGGCCAGATCTACGCCCAAACGATGCTGAAGCGGGAGATTTTACAGCCGTTCGATCTCGATCGAACGCTCCACATCTCACCCGCTCGAACTCGCAACGGAGGAGATCCGAGGACACGTGGCGTGCATCCATTTATTTGCCGCCGCATCGAACGGTTGACAGCGAAGCCGAACTGAATTCGAATTCGCGAGCGGGCGAGATCTCGACCGTTTGATCTCTCGATCGAACGATCCATGTTCATCCCGAATCGGATTCGAAGGGTCGAAGGCGGATTGGGCGTGAGCGAATCTTGGAGCACACGTGGCACAACCACGTTCAATCCCGCTTTCGATGAGCGGCTGATATTGAAGGAGGCTAGCGGATCGGGTTATAGCGCAAATGGGTACGGGTTTCAACCCGTTAAGCCCCCAAACCCGCAATGTTAATATATAAGCGTATTTCTAGGGTTTTGGGGGGTATTCTGGCGTATTTTGGGACTTTTGGAGCGGCTACTGTGCGCATTTCTCCAGGGGAAAATTCTGAAAAATCCCAGAGGCTATTCTTCTACTTTCCAGGGAGTTTTGTGTTCTAAAGTGGAGATTTGGTGACAATTTCTTGAACTTATACCCCGTATTTGGTGTATTTCATTGTAGTTGGCTAGTATAACGATGTATTTGGCTATCAAAACTGATTGTTTTTGCACCATGCGTGGCTAAGATCTTTGTGCTATGGTTGTGAAGTAATTAGGAGTATTTAATTGATGAATTCATGTCTTTAGCCCTATTTTCATGTCAAAATCACTCGTAACATTGATTTCTACAACGTATTTGTTGGGTATTTGCTTATTGTCGATATTATTTACATCCCATATGGATAGTCCCTGACAAGGCTAGCCAATTTATGTTCACTAATCTGAACTTATTATTGCTTTTATCGTTTAATGAAATCAATGTTGCTAGTGATTCGTATACGGCCACTTTGACTAGTTTTCATCGTTTCATCTTCCGACGCCTTCGTGCCCTGACCGGACGAAGCGTTGAGCTATATAAAAGACTTGATATTTCAGCGATTATTAACTCCTAATGAAATCACAACCGTAGCACATTCACTTCATATGTGTTGGTGTTGACGTAGCTAGGGTGTCGCATTCGTTGATTTCTATATCTTTTCGCCCTATTTTAATTGTATATCCTTTAGCACGTTTCTATATACTTGATCGCCATACTTTCCGACATTCTCGTGCCCTGACCGGACGAAACGTTGAGTTATAGAAAAGGTATTGATAATCATTGGTTGCCCACACCCTGACGAAATCAAAACCAACACATACTCTCCATATTTGTACCTCTCCAAGTCACCGTAAATATCGTAGGATTTTTTATTCCATACTCTTGATCCTATATCTTTGTGTTTGATAGGTGGTTGGTTCTCATCGTATTATTACTCTTTACAGATTGACGATCGTAGTTTTGCAGGTCAGTTGTCCCGCGGATTCGATACCTGGACTCACCAGGATATTACTTGCACGATCTCCTGCGCTTGGGAGTAGTTCTCACATCATTTGAGACGAGGCAAGTTTTTGGCGCCGTTGCCGGGGATAATAGTACTTGTGATCTACGATTTCAGTTCGTTTGGAGGAACATTCGGTGAGATCCTTCCATCTTATAGTCTAGGATTTTTTTTGTTTTCTTTTTAAGAATGGAGTATATGGAATACATGAAATTCTATTGCACGAACAATTTGTATGATGCAGAATATTATAAGGCACATAAACATAGGATGGAGAAGCTCAAGATCGTTGGTTTTAATCAGACTGATTGTGAAACTTTCTTTCAGTCCTGGAGGAGGTTCACAGACATAATTTCGAGCTATCCGCAGCATGGGTTTACGAAGAAAGAGCTTATGGAATCCTTCCTGGGTGGACTACGACCATAGCTGCAGGAATTCTTGGGAGTCATGACGTCGACAGAGGCGTGGAATTATATGGAGTCTTTGCAAGAGGACGAAGAGATCATGAGAGAGACTTCAGAGTGCGATTCAACGGAGCCTTCGAGCCTTGATCAAGGAGAGCAAAGCGTAGACGTACCTTTGCAACATTTGAAAGAGGAAGTTCAACTGCTTATTCAGACACAGGAGGCCACGTCCCATAAATTCCAATAGAAATTCCTCGCTCGGAGTCGGCAGATTCAGCAATCTATTGAAAATCTTAAGCTGATTTCCACTTTCTTAGAAGAAAATAAATCTTTCGAAATTCAATTTCCAGCACCTAATGTGAGTTCATCTTCTATTGCAGGTATATCGAGCGAGCCATGTCACGATGAAATCACGAATGAAAGCATTGACATGGCAGGAAGTGTGTGTAAAGTAGAGGATGAGCGAGCAATTTTGGATGAACAGGAGGAGGAGACGACTAGGGACATTGGTTTAAAGAATATCGCTATGGATCCCGAACCATTCCCTTACTCAGTTTTTTCCCAAAATCATTTATCCCTCTCCACATTGACTGAGCATCATACCGAGCGTAGTGCACATTTTTCAGGGAGTAGTCATCATCAAGCTTTATCTTATTTTACTTATTTTGATGACTACATATGGAACATTTATGTAGAAAGAAATTTTAAAATAATTTGGACTGACATAACTCGTCTCCTGCAGGACATTGGTAAACAGCTTATAGAGATGCTTGGAGTTGTGTTGCTGGAGTCCAATTTAGCTAAAGGAGGAAGATTACTCGCTGAGGAGCGCAAGGAACAAATTGAACAACTTCCTCCACCATTAAAGATTCAGGATCCGCCATTTGAACACGGTGTGTTCTTTCCAGTAGCGTAGAATTTTATTTGCTTTCTGGGATGCTTGCTTGAATAAACTCGTACCCTCTTCGACATTGAGGACAATGTCCATCTTTAGTTGGGGGGTGTGTATGAGACCTTAGGATTTTTTTAAAAAAAGCATGGCATAAGGAAAGAATGAACCACCAATCTCACATTTTTAAACTCCTTCATATACCTCAAATACTGATGATTATGCATTAACGGAGTTCTAAATTTTTTTTTTTGGCTTGAATTAATTTTTTCCTCCATGAATTACCGTTAATATGCTATTCATGAAAAATTTTCAATTGCCATGATTAATATCTCGAAATAGTTTGAATTTATTTCATGCATGCTAATGTGATGAAAAAGCGTGAGTATACGCGATTTTTTTGAAAAGTCTTCAAGTTGAAGAGGAATTTGGCCTTGGTTATTGATGTTTATATTCAAAGAATGGGTGTTAAGTTGCTTACAAAGAAAAAAGAGAAAAAGATGAAGAAGAGAAAAGAAAAAAATGAAGGAAAAGTGAATGAAATGAATGAATGAAGTATGTCACTAATAAATAACTTGGTTGGCTCGAGTAGTACAGTCCGAGGGGTCCTTTTTGGCCTAATGCCCTATTATCGTCTAATTTGGGAGCCACTGACCGGAAACTCACTCATTTGATGGAGCGATCCAAGTTATACATTTTTCTGCGAATGTTGCTTGATGCGCGTTACGTGGAACAAATAAAAGAAAAGGAATGGTGAATATATATTAAGCAACTTCAATACCCATGCCTTGAATGATTGTTTTGATAGGCCAATTCCTTGGAAACAAGAAAACTAGAGAAAAACGACGTGTTATACTTTCGCTTGCGCAAAACGATGCTTGTATGTATTTATTCATACTAAATTAGAGAAAATATCATGTGATTGATTTTGTTCATGGATGTGTATATTGATGGTGAAGATCATGTTGGAAAGCGTATTGTTGAGCCACGCCATAAACGATTGATAGAATTATTTTTTATTGATCATCCGTATTTATCGCTCTTTTTGCTAGGGACTAGCAAAACGCTAGTTGGGGGGTGTGATTCGGAGTGAATATTGCATATTTAACCCCCTTATTAGTCCTATTTTGTGCTCATGAAATGCTTAATTGATCTCTAATGCGTTCATATTTTTCTCATCATCATTTATTAGAGAAATTACTCTATTTGTGCACAAAACACGAATTTTATTGAGTATTTCTGCCTTTTTATATTTTCCTAGCACCGTCTTGATCTCACGATTCCAACGACTATTTATTTGTATTTTTCTGAGATCTGTGCTAATTACTGTGTATTTTTGAATGTAGAATACCATTTTAATGAAGAAATACGCTCCAAATACGCGAAATACGGTCGCCGTCCAATCATAGGCTGACACGTGGAGAGATCTGGGCGGTTCCCGCTCAATCCGACGGCAACGGGGAATTATCGAGCGGGATTAATACTGGCCGTTGGATTGAGATCCAACGGCCAGATCTACGCCCAAACGATGCTGAAGCGGGAGATTTTACGGCCGTTCGATCTCGATCGAACGCTCCACATCTCGCCTGCTCGAACTCGCAGCGGAGGAGATCCGAGGACACGTGGCGTGCATCCATTTATTTGCCGCCGCATCGAATGGTTGACAGCGAAGCCGAACTGAATTCAAATTCGCGAGCGGGCGAGATCTCGACCGTTCGATCTCTCGATCGAACGGTCCATGTTCATCCCGAATCGGATTCGAAGGGTCGAAGGCGGATCGGGCGTGCACGAATCTTGGAGCACACGTGGCACAACCACGTTCAATCCCGCTTTCGATGAGCGGCTGATATTGAAGGAGGCTAGCGGATCGGGTTATAGCGCAAATGGGTGCGGGTTTCAACCCGTTAAGCCCCCAAACCCGCAATGTTAATATATAAGCGTATTTCTAGGGTTTTGGGGGGGTATTCTGGCGTATTTTGGGACTTTTAGAGTGGCTACTGTGCGTATTTCTCCAGGGGAAAATTCTGAAAAATCCCAGAGGCTATTCTTCTACTTTCCAGGGAGTTTTGTGTTCTAAAGTGGAGATTTGGTGACAATTTCTTGAACTTATACCCCGTATTTGGTGTATTTCATTGTATTTGGCTAGTATAACGATGTATTGGGCTATCAAAACTGATTGTTTTTGCACCATGCGTGGCTAAGATCTTTGTGATATGGTTGTGAAGTAATTAGGAGTATTTAATTGATGAATTCATGTCTTTAGCCCTATTTTCATGTCAAAATCACCCCTAACATTGATTTCTACTACGTATTTGTTGGGTATTTGCTTATTGTCGATATTATTTACATCCCATATGGATAGGCCCTGACAAGGCTAGCCAATTTATGTTCACTAATCTGAACTTATTATTGCTTTTATCGTTTAATGAAATCAATGTTGCTAGTGATTCGTATACGGCAACTTTGACTAGTTTTCATCGTTTCATCTTCCGACGCCTTCGTGCCCTGACCGGACGAAGCGTTGAGCTATATAAAAGACATGATATTTCAGTGATTATTAACTCCTAATGAAATCACAACCGTAGCACATTCACTTCATATGTGTTGGTGTTGACGTAGATAGGGTGTCGCATTCGTTGATTTCTATATCTTTTCGCCCCATTTTAATTGTATATCCTTTGGCACGTTTCTATATACTTGATCGCCATACTTTCCGACGTTCTCGTGCCCTGACCGGACGAAACGTTGAGTTATAGAAAAGGTATTGATAATCATTGGTTGCCCACACCCTGACGAAATCAAAACCAACACATACTCTCCATATTTGTACCTCTCCAAGTCACCGTAAATATCGTAGGATTTTTTATTCCATACTCTTGATCCTATATCTTTGTGTTTGATAGGTGGTTGGTTCTCATCGTATTATTACTCTTTACAGATTGACGATCGTAGTTTTGCAGGTCAGTTGTCCCGCGGATTCGATACCTGGACTCACCAGGATATTACTTGCACGATCTCCTGCGCTTGGGAGTAGTTCTCACATCATTTGAGACGAGGCAATACACAGAGTGTGACCTTCGTCTAGTAATAGGTAGAAATTAGTTAGGGATAAGAATTTGCATTTGATGCAAATGATGGAATATTGCATTTGATGCAATATAATAATGTAAGCTTAGATAAGGACTATTTTACATTTGATGCAAACCGGATTAAAGGTGCCATAAATAGTTTACGACAATATTTAATGAAATAAATGCAAGGAAAAGTTCACGGGTAAGACAGGAATATCCCGGTTCAAACCCAGGTTCGAACGACGTCCAAATCTGACGCCGAATGCCCAACTTACACCCAAAATAGCTCAAAGGGTCAGATCAGACCAGGTTGACCCAGGCCAGACCGCCCGGGTCTGGCCTGGGCATCTGGCCAGCCAGGGCCAGGGGCCCTGGGCCTGGGTGCCCAGGGTGCCAGGTGCCCTGGGCCTGGGCCTGGTGCCTAGGCCCAGGCACCTAGGCGTCGGCCCAGGTGCCATGGGCCGGGCGCCCAGGGCACCAGTCCCAGGCGCCTGGTGCCTGGGCGCCAGCGCCCAGGTCTGGTCTAGGCGCCCAGTCAGCCGTTTTTTGAGCAGTGGAGCCCACACGTCGGGCCCCACCACTGGGTGCAGAACCCTAGGGGGCTGTATGTGTTTTGTACAGCTGATTTTGGACGAAAATCAAGCCTTGGTGTGATCTTTGGGTGATCAATTGGAGGGTCAAACGGACTCCGATTAACTCGCTGTTTTTTCTTACGTGTTCACCGTTGAACGCCCTTCGATTTGATAGATTGTATCAATTGTGAAGCTCAACGGTGAGGGAGTTAAAATTCACGAAAGTTTGGACTTTGTGAAAGCAAACTAAATTGAATTTATTAACTCCAAATAATAGTCCCACATCAAAATTTGTGTAAAAGGGAGGGTTCAGCTCCCTATATAAATAGGGGTCTGCTCTCCACCTCAAAACTTGTCCCAAGCTCAAAATCTGAGCATTTCCCAAAAACGTTGGAGCATGCTAGGATCAAATCTTAAATTAATTCCTCTTCTCCCTAAATTTCTGCCTTACTCCTGATGGGCTCTAGCAAATCCATGAAGGGGTTCTGATTCGGATCCGAAATCTTGGCGAAGGCTTTCACTCGCGTGAAACTTTCTTCGGCGCGTGGTTGGCTCGACAACACGAGGATTGCTCGCCTCGGGATGCAGATCGGTTCGAGGAGCGGTTCGGCGTGGGACAGGGATCGGCTCGGAAGACGGTGCGATACACCTTGCCTGCCCCAGGGCAAGGTTCCGGGTATGTTTTTAGAAGCTTTCGTTTTAATTATGGGCAGTAGTTTAGATCCCTCTTGGGGTGGTCAGATCCACCCCGAGTTGGCAGAGATCCTGGTTAAGGGTCATGTTCCTTAGGGCTAAGTTAAAATGTTTAACTGCATGTTAATTAGATTAACCTGTTTATTTTTCCGCTGCATATTTTTGCTTCCGTGTTTCGTCCGACTTAGGACATGCACAGATTTTAGCCCTGAGGGTCCGCCAAAACCATTCAGTGGTATCAGAGCGATGTCTACATGTTGATCTAGGACTGCGATTAATTAATTGAATGCTTTTAAATACAGTAAAATGTTTCTTTAAATTTATGCGATAAGTTTAAAATGATTTTAGATGGTTAAATATTTTATATGATAAATTTTTAAGGATGAAATTTTTTAAATGATGTTTAAAATTTATGTGATATTTTTAAAACTGATTTTAAAACTTTAAAACTTTATGCGATAAATATTTTAGTAGCATGCATATCATATGACCATTTTAAAACTATTATATTTTTATGAGATAAAAATTAAAATGTTTTAAATTCATTCTTATAAATTTAAATGTTAAATTTAAGAAATGCAAGCAAAATTGTATATTCGATAAATAATTTTCTATTTAATTGTTAAATGGTTGGACACTCTTTTTTTGCGTTAAAATTAGTGTAACTTTATGTTAATGGCTATGCAAATGTTGTCACTTATTTGATAACACAAGACAACCCTCTTAGGTTAGCCATTAAGAACTCGTTAAAATTTATTAGATAAATTCTAATGACATGCTATGTTTTAATAAATCATTAACAACATTTTAAGACCTAATTCCTGATTAGGGTAGTCCCTTTAATGAAAATTTTAATTCTAATTGTTATGTAATTACTTCTCATTAAAGGACTTCCCTTTTAGCATTGTTAGTAAATTTATTAAAATCCTAATAACGATTAGGATAGCACGTGAACCTTATAGTTGATAATGATTTAATAAAAGTTATTAAACAAATCCTAAAATTTTGAATTTAAGGATTCAACTAGTTGATAGGATTAATTAGTTGTTAATAAAAGCCTGTTAGTCTATGGCACGCATATAAAAATGACAAGCTTCATTCAATGGACCATGATCTAGTCAATGTGCTTTGCTAAGTTTGTTGGATCATCCTAGCTAGTCTAAGGGATAAGTGATCATGGCTTAGTCAATTCCCTGGCTGTGTTTCTCTGGACCGCAATGTCGCGAATCATGATTATATGACACCCTGGACTATATCTAAGTCAAATACGTTAATCATCTTCTTCAAGATTAGCCGTAGCCCTCCTTGTTTTAGGGGTTGGCAACTATAGGACCCGTGTTCCAGTTGTTGAGCTATACTCAAGCTGTGACATGGCAATCTTATAGAAACCAATTTCTTAAACACATATGATGTAGTCTAAGACCTAACCCAAACCGACGTGTCGTGAATACAACGAGCGCCAGGGCAAGTCAGGCTAGACGCGAATACAAGGGTCCGACTAGACTGGTCATTGTGATTTGGATGAGCACACTCATGATCACAAATGGCTAGGGGTAAAAACCGATAAGGGAGTCATATCTGATATGATCGATGAAGAGTCATCTTCTGATTACATAGTCAAGCAATTTGTCGTGAATACACCGAGGTTGTTAGGCTCAAGGTGAATGGATCTCTTACCCATTAATTTAATTTGATTAAATCGTTCGTTATTAAAGCTTTAAAACGATCACAAAAATAGTGGGAGGGTATATATAGGTAAAAGCCAATCTATCTATATTTAATATTGAATATATGCTAAAACTAGGGTATGTTCTAAGTTTACAAAAGGAATCAAAATATAATATTTTAATGGAATTAGTTACTAGTTAAATAGGTTGATTAATGGAATGTCAAAGATAAATTCTAATTGATAGAATTAAACTATATTCTCGCTGGCATTAAAATGACCTTCTAAAGAATAGACTTAAGAAATATGATTTCATTAAGTTCTGGGTCCAACAAATAAATTCACGCTACATGTCACTCGCCTCTATATGGGGCAACTTGAAGATATAGGATATTCGACGTATGTTTCTCCCTACAACTTGTTGAGCTACACTCAAGGTTGTATGGAAAAACAATTTCGATCTGCAGAGTTCGAGAATTCGATCAAACTGTTTGAGTCGAATACGAGTGCATGAATGGTGCAAGGCTATGTATCCCAACCGGATCTAGAGACAAGCAACTTGTTGAGCTACACTCAAGGTTGCAAAGCTTAGGCGTTTGGATACATGAGATGCTTGCATAGCTATTCATTTATGTTGGGCTATTTAATATTTAAATGTGATTTAGAAAAAGAAGAAGGTTCTCCTGAAAGTCAATCGAGTTAAATAGTTTAATTTATCATTAGTAAAGGCATAAGTCACTACAACAACAAAACTACTTGGATAGCGCTTTTTTTTAAACTTGGATAGCGCTTTCAAGCGCTATCCAAGCTACCGCTATGGTATCTTGGATAGCACTTTTATAAGCGCTATCTAAGTGGTTTACTAAGATAGCGCTTTACTATCTTAGCGCTTTTAGAAGCGATATTCAAGATTACTCGAGAAATTTTGATTTTGACCTTACATAGCACTTTCTAAGCGCTATACGAGGGTACTGTAGGAGAATGATGCCCTCCAGGCTATTTATCTCTGTGTGAATAGCACAAACGTCTTGTTCGAAATAACAGTAAGCTGTTTGGTAATGATTTATCTAAGTTATATTATAATGTAGTTAACATTAGACATTAACTTAGGTAAAGTCCTGAGACTTTATGCAAGGTCAAACAGATATAGAGATGAGTATCTCGATCATGGAGAAATGTTTGACTGTCTGAAGCATAAGTCTGAAAGGGTTCGTGGTCGTAGATGTTTCGAGACAAGGATATCGAAACATCGGATAGACCTTTGTGTCTTAGTCTTCACCGTCAAGCGGTGGCGATGATCTCATGATCGTTCGACTTGGCGAAGTTGGAGACGAGACACAGGTGCTCATTAGAGAATGAGTTCACTGAATGATCCACAAGAGTTATCATATGGTTACATTGACCAATCTGTCAATGATAACTCTTAGTGATGATAGGCAAGTTGGTCTTTTGACTTGAGGTCATTTGACGAACCTGTGCGTGAATGGTGCCACTTAGATCAACTGACCTAGCTTCGAGGCAAGGCCTGTCGAAAGGTCTTTTGATTGGGTGTCACTTGAAACGTACGAGGCGAGTAATGACCAAGAGAGGATTCGTCTCTCCCGGTCAATGGGAGTTAGTGTCGTAGAGTTAGTTCAGTCTTTAGTATAATCTCTGCGCAGAGTATGTTGGAAGAAGTTCAACATTAATTGACTAAAGATCGATAGAAACTAACCGGAGTCAAGTTATTGGGGTTGACAGTTTGACCATACCCTAGACTTGATCTACACGACATAGTTAAGACGAAAAGACTATAACTGCGGAATTCATCATGGACACAGTCAGAGGGGTCCCGACAAGACTCATGTCAATGAGTCAACCACATAATGATGATTCCTGAAGCAAGGACGGCAACCACTGCTCGTGGTCACTGCCGTATAGGGCTTCGAGCCCAACCTTATGTAAGGGTCAGGCTGTAGGGTCTCACACAGAGTGTGACCTTCGTCTAGTAATAGGTAGAAATTAGTTATGGAGAATATTTTGCATTTTGATGCAAGGGATGGAATAATTGCATTTGATGCAATATGATAATTTAAGCTTAGATAGGGACTATTTTGCATTTGATGCAAAAGTGATTAAATGTGTTTTAAATTGTTTGAAACAATATTTAATAATATTAAACGCAAGGAAAAGTTCACGGGTAAGACGGGAATGTCCCGGTCTAAACCCAGCTTCGAACGGTGTCCAAATCAGACACCAAATGCTCAAGTTAGAGCCAAAACAGCCAAAAGAAGCCTAAATGGGTCAGCCCAACTTGTTGGGCTGAACCCTGCTTGGAAACAGGCACGGGCGCCTGCTAGGAGCGGGCGCAGGCCTGCGCCCGCTTCAGCCGCAGCAGGCACCCACTGGAGAACGGGCGCAGGCCCGCGCCCGCTCCAGCGGGCGCGGGCGCCCGCCAGAAGCGGGCGCCGACCCGCGCCCGCTTTCCAGTGGGCGCGGGCGCCTGTGCGCCCGCTGGGCGCGTGCGGCGGGCGCGTGCGCCGCACGCGCCCAGCCAGGCGTGTGCGCTGCACGCGCCTAGTGCACTGCAGGCTGCACGCAGCCCTAGGGCTGCGTGCTTTTGCGGTGGCTGGGTTTGTGCTTTTGGTAGGGTTCTTGGATGATCTTTGAATGGTCAATTGGAGGGTCAAACGACCTCCGATTGACAAACGGTTTTTTCCTATGCGTTCACCGTTGAACGCCCTTCGTATTGATAGGTTGTATCAATCACGAAGCTCAACGGTGAGTGAGTTAAAATTCATGGAAGTTTGCACTTTGTGAAGTGCAAACTAACTTGATTTTAATTAACTCAATTATTAGTCCCACATCGGATTTTGATTAAAGGGGAGAGTCCGCCGCCTATATAAATAGGGGTCTGCTCTCCTCCTTAAAACTCGTCCCAAGCTCTAGATCTGATCGGCTCTCATAAATGTTGGAGCACGCTCGGATCTAAGCTTAAATTAATATTTCTTCTATCTCCCTAAATTTCTACCTTGCTCCTGAGGGCTCTAGCAAAGCCGCAAAGGAGTTCGGATTCAGATCCGAAATCTAGGCGGAGGTTTCACTCGCGTGAAACTTTCTTCGGCGGTTGGTTGGCTCGGCGATATGGGATTGATCGCCTCGGGATGCGGAGCGGTTCGAGGAGCGGTTTGGGGAGCGGTTCAAGGAGCGGCTCGGTGTGGGACGGGGAGCGGCTCGGAAGACGGTGCATAACATCTCGCCTGCTCCAGGGTTGAGATTCCGGGTATGTGTTTTATTAAGTATTAGTTTAATTTAATCGCAGTAGGTTAGATCCTTCTTGGGATGGTCAGACCCATCCCAAGTCGGCATAGATCTTGGCTAAGGGTATTGAACCTTAGGGCTAAGTTAAAATTGTTTTAACTGCATGTTAATTAGATTAACAAGTTTTTCTTCCGCTGCAATTGTTTTTCTGTCTATGTTCCGTCCGACTTAGGACGAGACTTTAGTTTTTGTGCCCTACGGGTCCCGCTAAAACCCTTCAGGTACCACTACCATAGCGTTTTCTAAAGCGCTTTTGTAGTAAATTACTTCGATAACACCAGAATTCTTTTCTCTCCATTAGTCTCAGAACCCTCTACGGCCCACACTGCGTACTCTTTTCTTTTCCTCATCATCCTTCATCAAAAGGCAGTAATCAGCGACCTCCCTAAACTTGGGCACTCTCCCCAAGTCAATATATGAGTCAAAAGTAAACAAAAACAGCCAACATATTTAGCTAGTACTCCAGCACAAATGACAGAAAGTTCACATATATACGAGCCCATTATTCCCTGAACAAAACATGGGAATTGCATAGAGACGTGCTCAAAATAGTCATTAAATTACACAGGGGTAAACGTATGTACAACACTGATTGTATCACTATGGATGGCATAACAACCTCTGTAGTTACAATTGAACAGAATGTGGTCCAAAGCTTGGGAGACACCACAGAATACTATCCTCGCTGAGGCTCTGCCAACAAACCATATAGTTTGGATTCAAACTGGAACAAAACCGCATTTAACTACGAAATGTTTTCAGGCTTGTACATGTTTTCACCTGGAACAAAGATTAAAATTAGAAAATAATTATTTGGGCAAAATGTGAAGTTAAAAGATAAAGATGAACATTATAATGATAAATACTACTATTACGTGAGTAGTCTGAACTTGAAAACAAAAAAGAAAAGTGAAAAATGAGGGAGCGATATACTTCATGCTGGACTGCAGCCTCTCCTAAATACTTATCAGATAAATATAACTAATGAAAAGATAAGCAATATCCATTGTGTCGAGTAGCATGTGATAGTATAGTGTTCTAGTAGTAAGCTATGCACTCTTACATAAATCGCGCTATTTAGCAGTTATACAATTGATGATTAAATTAATGAGAAATCAAAATCTGTGAAAAGATGTCCGTAGAAGAAATTTCAAAGTTATTGCAGGCTCACACGGTCGGCTAATCATGAATATTTTTGAATACCAGTCTGTCCTTACTGAGATTTCTCTTTAAAATATTTCATACAAGATTTAATTAGCTGAAGTGGACACCAATGTCTAAATCCAGTGAACACCAATGTCTAAATCCAGTGAACACCATAACACAAATCTGTTCTTATGTTGGCTCAAAGTTTGATTGCAATATGAAGTAGTGTATAAATAGTAGTCCAGATGAGAATCGGTAGTGTATAAATACATGATCAGCGAATCTCTTTCTTATCTGATGAGCAAGGATAACAACATCTAACGGCAAAGCAACCAGTGTGATATAAGAAAAACAACCCATATAAAGCACTTCAGTATATATTTAAAAATAACTTGAGACACAGAAATGAAGATGCTACTTGGGAATGAAATAAGCTGCTACCTGCAGATATAGTATTTATTGTCGACGAGAAGCCACATGATGTATTTACAAGAGATGGGAATGATCTCATGATAACACAGAAGATCTTGATCCTTGAAGCCTTGACGGTATACACCGTCTACCTAACAACACTTGATGGTCGCAACCTCACCATACCAATAAACTCCATAATCCATCCAGGATACGAGGAGGTTGTCCCAAGGGAGGGCACGCCGATCCCAAAGGACCCGTCAAAGAGGGGGAATCTGAGAATCATGTTCAACATCAAGTTTCCGACAAGGCTGGCAGCAGAGCAGCAGACATGATTATCTCTATTGAGTACAACAATGTCCAAAAGATATAGTGTGTAAATAATAGGACTAAAATCTAATGCATCTGACGGCTTTTGAGCCACAACACACTCATAATATCGAAACCTTGAAGCAGAGATATATGAGTCAACTTGCTGGTGGTAAGGGCAATCAACACTTGTGAATAATGAGCTTCGTAACATTGTCCTCCACTCCACTCATTTAAATTATTAAGTCATAGTCGAGCTCAATTTTGAGCTCAGGTATGAATCAAGCAGAGAAGATTAATTTAGTTAAGCTTAATTGAACTTGCCCAAATATTAAACAGATATATACACAAACATATAGTTGCCAGTTCATGGTCACTTATTCAAGTTCTAGTTAAGACCAAGCTTAATTTTGAGCACAAGTATTCTGCTAAAAGGGCACAAGTTACAAGAATATCGACTCCTCAAGTTTAATTTAGCTCAGTCAAATGAACAGAGGAATAAATATATGAAATTATAGACATGTATTTTCATTTAAGTTAGCCTGATCTTATTCGCTAACTTTATTAGTTAATTCTGGTTGTAATTCCTCATTTTTAAAACCTTCTTCCATCTTAGTGGTTCCAGCATTAACCCAGCTACCTAGCCATCAAATTGATGTAAACTATATATTAATTAGTTAATTTCGTGTAAGATAAGAGTGCATTTCTCCTCCTCCTTTTTTAAATGTTTTCAGTATCCTTCCACCTGCAATTGGAACTTTTGTTTACATCCAACCGAACACATGTATTAAAACTACATGAAATTTTTATAACTATATCAAATAATGAAAGTTGAGTTGAAGCACATGATTCATAATTCCATGAACTGGAGAAAATAAATGAAGGATCCATTGCAAAGAATGCAGGAGGTCAACTCAAAAATCAAGGTTTATTGAAATTTACACGAATCATTAATCTTTGCTAAAAACTCTTTCATTGGAAACTAAACAACCAGATTGCAACTATGACTCATCCATAACAGTTAACATGACAAAGTGTTTTACTTCAGGAAACAAATGTTAATATATCCAATTACACCAATATGCCAACCCACATGGAAAACACTAGATTGACACCCACCTAGACAGTCAATGGTCATGTGTACTTAATTAACTAGCCAGACCAAGGCAGACTCATATGGCTACATGCTACATGTCAATTGCCCAACCGTTAGGCGTCAACAAAGCATTAAAGGAGGCATGTCACAAACAAGCTTAAGATGGTATAGCTTAAGATGGTATAACACCATGAATATGCTTCTCGACTTTTCAACATAGTCAAATTCTTAACAAGCAAATCCTGGTCAGTTAGGAACCAAACCATAAAGTCATTAAAAGTAAACATAGAATAGATGATACATGGTAACAATAAATTACTTACAAACTTAATAGATTCTTGCTGGAGTTGCCTCCATCTTGCATCGGACTGTAATCGCTCCTGCATCTCATTATATAGAATTTCCATGCGTGCTTCATGCTCCACAGTGCATTTTTCGAGCAGACCACGAACCCTACGGTTCTGGAAACAAGAAAATGATAGAATTCTTTATGATGTAAATGAAACATTGGATGATTAAAAACAACCAAGCAGATCCACACAATCTTGAGGGAGTTCTACTAAGTTTAAGGAAAAAAACTCAGTTTACATAACTGGATATGAAGATAATGCCACGCAGGATCTGAATCGGATTCCAACTCTAATCTTTTGATATCAGGACTTCAGGTCCAAACACTTCACATTTCATAAGTGAGTCCAGCTCAACTTATTATTGCCTCGTTCCACTTTATTTGGCTAAATCTCTACGTTTGCTTCAGGAAACGGAGATTGGAACGATATCCAGGGTAAAATGAAATGTGAGTAATTTTCGACAAGTGTGTTTTATCCAAATACCTCCCCATGTACGTACATTATTCAATTTATTCCAGATTCATCTCTTCTAGAGGTTGTGGAAAGGGAGAGGATATGGAGATGAGCTCACTTTCCTGTGGTGGAATTGCTTTAGGGCCTCCAGGAGTTATTTCTCACTTTGGAGCCTCATGGTATATCCTCTCATCCATTGAGGATATCCACTTCTGCTACTAGTGGATTACATCCATTATATTTGGTATGTCAATCCTAGCTGGATTTTTAGTAGCAGGAATGTGTGAATTTGACAATATTTATATTGTTAGTAACTATGTCTTATAACCGTTTAACAGTTTCATAAGTGTGGATCTTCAGGATCTCATCACAATTTATGATAATCAGATCATAGGCATTAATTGTTTAAATGATTAGTTGAGCTTCAGGCTCATGGATGATTATAGTATTTCTGTTGAACCTAATATTGGGGAATTAAAGATGTGCGAGATCTTCAGGATCTCATCGAATCTTTAAAGGAGGGCCCATCAATGCACATCTTAGGAGAAGTGATTTTTAAATGCTTCCCCCGTTTAGAGTGCTTTTTGATGGTTTAAAGTGGTGATGTGGGATGTATACTCATCATGGCACAATCTGTAAGATGTGCTCTAAACGCTTCCCCCGTTAGGGGTTATCGAAAACTATTTATATGAGTTGATCAGGCACAGATAAATAGATTCTAAAGAAGTGTTTTGATGGTCTGCATTGTAATTGCATGTCCACATGTAGTACTAGTGTTATCCAATGTTCCCGACTTTGCTTTGAAAAAGCGGAACTGCGGTTTGGATAATAGGTTTGATAATGACCATTTTTAGAGGATACATGGATGTGTACTCTAAGCTACATCATCAGCCATATGTAGGGAGTGGGTAAGTCCACTTTTATCCCTCAAATACTCTCAAGAGATCTAAAAATCTCATTATCCTAATGATGATAGTATATCATCTTAAATTCGTTGGAGGAAGTGAGGAGAGTCAATGTCCACGTGAATGGAGATGATCTCGCAATCATTTTTCCCTTTTGAATGTGACAATGAAAGTTTCACTCTTTTTAAAGAATCTTCGGGTTCGTCCAGTTAATGATGTCTTGCATCATCAATCTAGGGTGACATCGTTCCAAAGTTGGTCGATTCTGGACACTTCTGATGTTCGAAATTAATTCCTCTTTTCAAATTTATGTGGGTCTTTTGAAAGTCCATTAACATGCTCAAGTAAATTTTGTCCGGTAATTGGTGAACTTGTTCAAACTGTGAAGGATTACATCTTCACATTGACTATTATGCGGATCATTATGGGACAAATCTTCAGGCTTCATTGATTTATTGAGTCATTAGGGATTTCGTTTTGACGAATATCCATCGAAACTTTATAAGTTTCAGAGAGTAAATGGCATCCTCATTTTAGGAGTATTCAGGATAAAAAATCATTCACATACAGTAAAATAAAATGCATAAAAAGCATGAAATTCATCAATAAGAAATATTGTGATAATGCATTTAAACACATATATACTGAAAGAAATTACTTTTGATAATTATGTTATGGCAACAAGTTTTATAGTGTGATGTGTGCTCAAGGAATAGCGAGGTAGACAAATGCTAGTTTTGTACCAATATTTTATATTGAACTAGCGTTGTCAGTTGGATGTATGTTATGAGTTTTCAGGAGAAGTTCTTTGTATTTGCTCTGTCATTAGTAGGGAGGCAAGCATCTCAAAGTATTTTGTGAAGTTTCATTCACAGTTTGTTGCATCAGAATCGCGTCTTTCTCGTGGAAAGAAGTGTAAGTCATTTCTAACATACGCGTCTGAGAGACATCCTAACCATAACGCTACAGGCGTGGGGTGAAGTATAATAGTACTGAATTAAATTCAACAATGGACTTGAAGTCTTGGTGTCTCATAAATTCTCTTACTCATAACGGTCTTTTGGAAGTATTTCATCTTTATGATGTTTATACATTTCATCCAAGGCCGCCCGTACTGTTGTTTAGGTCCTCAACAGTGAGGTAATCTGATTTCAGAGGTTTGTCAATGTGGCGGTGGATGGCTTTTGCTATTGCTATTCCTCTTCGAACTCTGTCACATCTTCCCTTTCCCAAATTTGTATAAGACCTTGTTTTTATTCTTCCACTTTTCCACTCAACATTTATTTCGTTGTATAGCATTAGACTTTTGAATGTCCATTTAATTACTCAAATATGGCTTTAATGCCATTTTTCTTTCTCTTGAGTATGCTATACAAACATTAAGGATTTCATTTAAATGAATATCCTTTGAAACATTGTAAGTTTCTTTAGGTATTTGTAGGAGAAGATACATAGGTCAGTTGAGCAATTACGTGGGTGTGAATATATTTCTCACTTAAGTCACGACTTCGGGCGTGGTCTTTATTATATGCAAGGTCAGATATAAGAATACTGCCTTGCAGTGAGATAACTCTTAAAGAGTTAGCTGTGTTATGCCATCCTGGTTAAGTGTCCGTATTGGTCCAGTTAGACCCTAGATTTTCAGGATCTATTTACTGCATGTTGCTCATCTTTACGATGGCATACGTGATTGTTCGCATGATCCCAACGTTTTATTATTTTTGGGAATAAGGGGTATTGTCGTATTATTTGAACTTCAGGTTCAATTTTACCATTTTGAACAATTATATGTATGCCCTAAACATAGTTATAATTAGCTCTATGAACACATATGCATGGAATAAGTTCATCACAGGCATAATCATAGAGACATAAGGAAATTTGTGTGGATCGGCTTGTCACCCTCAGGCAAAGTACAAAGTCCAAAAGTCCATAGTTACAGTCCATACATAAAAATAGGATAAGTACAATTTCAAAAACCTACGAAGGTTCCTTAGACGACGTTTGCATGGAAGTGCTGCAAATACACCATCCCCTCCGTATGGAAAGCAACGCCGGTCTCTGGTCTTGTACATTTTCATTTATTCCTCACTACATTTTTCACTCAAAATAAAATAAATGCAGGAAAAATAAACAAAGTGTGAAAAACCTAGCCGATCCAAAAAGCCACAGATTTCCATCACATTCATTTATATTTACATCACAGTCAGTTATCAACAACCACGCAGTTATAATGTATCACATATTAATGTAAACATCATAGGCATGTAGTATGTATAATCGTAAAGAAATTCATACTATGGGCAATGAAAATATGCAACATCGTAGGCATTTATAATGGAATAAAATATCTTTGTTTAATAATTTTGGACCACTGGTCAACGTCATACACCGTTAAGGTAGTTAACTAACGGCAGAGCAGTCGTATGATCTTCCTAATTATAAACGTTTAATAATCAAACAATCCAAAGATGCGATGATTTATATTGCATGAAATTAATCAGGATTTAAAGAAGAAAAATCTTAATTAAATCTGAAAATAATTTGTAAAAACGAATTTTTTGTGGGAAACCCCTAGTTAGGGTTTTTGGAGGCGATCAGTCGTGAGGGCCTGTGCGGGCAGCTAAGGTTTGCATCGCGGGGGCCGCCGCTTCAAGCAGCTAGGGTTTACGTCGTGGGGTGGCGCTGCTTCGGGCGGCTAGGCGATGCCGGCTGCCGCTTCGGGCGGCAGCGCCGGCTGCTGCCCGGGGCGGCAGCGCCTGTTGCCGCTTGGAGCAGCAAATTTTTATTATATTATATTAGAGGAATAGATGCATAGCAGTTCATGTCAAGGATATCTTAGAATCAAGTTTTAGGCAATGAACCTTTTTTTTTGATTAAATGGCAATGAACCTTTTAGTGTTTAATAAAATGACTTAAAGTTATAATATTTCTTCTTTCGCCTATTATTTAAAGGTAAACATTTTGGCCATTTTATGTCAAAGAAATACATGCACAATACTTCATATCCATGCACATTTTTGAACTATGTTTCATCCAATATGTGTTCATGATTATGATCAAGATTATTTAAAATTGAAATAATATTTTTTGCCATATGTTTTAATGGAAATCTTTTGTAGTCATATTTTGTCAATAAACTTATGCTTAATAATTTGTGTCCATGGATATGTCAGAACCAAGTTTTGTGCGACTTGTATTAATGTTTAATATGATGATATAATTAAATTCGAATAATGTATTTTCTTTGTCATGTCCGAGACATACTTGCATAACAATTATTGTTTATGGATATTTAAAATAGGTTGTGTGCAACTTATGTTAGGATTAATAAGATATTTACGTTCAATGAAATCTTTAAAAACAAAAAGAAAAGAAAGAATCCAATGCCATAAAGGAGAAAACTAAGAAAGTGATTCATCCTTCATCGGACAGATGAGTAATAAAGCAGAAGCCATAAGAAAAGTAAGAAAGCAGAAGCCATAAGAAAAGTAAGAAAGCAGAAGCCAATCCATAAAGCAGAAGCCATTTCACTCACTTGACAATGCCATGATTTGCAAAGGGGTTTTATTAGCAAATGAGTGAAATGGCTGTATTGATTATGGAATGAAACACGAGCGCGAGACAGAGTACTGTAAAAGAGATGTCTTACTTTTATATTTTTGCATTTTACAGAACGTAAAAGGCTTCTGCTTCCTTTTCAGTGTATTACCACATATATTAAATTGTTATTCTATAGCTACTCGACGCGTTGTGTGTTTATTTTTGCGAAAAGAATTAAAATTATTACTTTGAAAAGAAATAATTTAATTAAAATTCAAATATTCGTCTAGTGATAAATAATGCAGTCCATCAAAAACATATATATTGCCAAAATTTTGTCGTTTATCTTTAGTGACATGGTATAAGTGGTCTAAATACTATATATGATGGCAAACATGTGATCCATACCAATATAGGTCCCTTAATCAAGTGAAAAGAATTTAAAATAAATATTGCAATTAGAAGTACTCATTCCATTACACATGAAGGGTCCTAACGTTTCATATTTTCACAAAATAATAAAATATTATTGTTTACGATGATATATTCATGCATCCAATCAAAAACTCAAGAATGGAAAAAATACGATGGCATTCTATCCAACTTCATTAATATTGTTTCAAAATATTAATATTTTCGTCTTCATCCCTTCTCATTCATGTCTATAAGAAGATTTAGACTCCTCTTTTCTTTCCTCAAACAAACTATAATCTCTTCTACATCTTCCATTCCTCTCCTAATTTTGAAAAAAGAGGAAGCAAAAATGGCAATGTCCACGAGCAACCCAACAATTATCTAAATAGTTCAATATAATGGAAAAATAACATTCTTTGTTATGATGGCATGCATGATCACCGCCATAGAAGGTGCCATCTTTGGCTACGATATTGGAATTATAGGTCTAAGTTCTCAACTTGCTCTCATTTATTCAATTTCTTTTTCTTCATTTCATAGTAGTAGTAAGATTCATGCATCACGGTAAAAATTTTATTTTAATTCTTAAGGTGGTATAATATCAATGGAGCCATTCTTGGAAAAGTTCTTCCAGCCAATACATGGAAGAATGAAGAATGAAACAGCAAAAAACTTTGGCAACTACTGTAGGTCTGATAGCCATCTACTCGTCATCTTCATATCGTCTTAGTACATTGTTGCTGCATTTGCTTCTTTAATAGCAGCACCAATTACGATAAGCATGGACGTCGGATAATGATGATGATCGAAGTCATAACATCATTGGCTGGTGCAGTAATGAGACGAGTAGCGAGCTACATATGGATGCTCATTTTGGGTTGGGTTCTACAAGGGGTTGGGGTAGGGCTTTCCAACCAGGTAATTCGTTAAGTATCGTTTGCTAATTAATTAATGCATGCCTCCAAAGTTTGCAAGTTATGATTAACATGTGAATATTTGATGTGCTTGTAATAAATCCAGCTACAAGTAGAGATTGTATAAGAACCACGCTTGGATGTAGTGATAGAAATGCTTAAGGAAAAGGCTAATTATGGAAAATAATATAAAAATAAAATGTAATTAAGCCCTGCACATGTTCGGATTCAAGTCCATTGGGTCCACATGCATGTCCAAAGTTTAGTTTGTTTAGTAGCTAAATTAATTAAAAATTTATGTGTTACTTTGACGAGTTTCGGAAAAACACCAAGCACTTTGAAATTAAAGTTAACTAATCCAACATGGTATTTATCAAAATTATAAGGTAGTTTTGTGAAACGGTGATGAAACGGTTAGAATATTTGATTTTAACTTTTAGGTAGTTTCTTTCAAAAGCATAAGGTCCTAAAATGCAGCCTTTATTTGCTCCTAGAGATCAGTGCTATTGTACGATTTTATTTACTAATAAATTTCAATACAAATTGATGTAGTTGGAGACTTAAAGATGTAAAATGATATATATGTTACTCTAGCTACTACTCTTATTAAAGTAGTAGTAGAACATGCATAAGTCAAATTGACCTAGCCAACATCTTTAATATTTTTTTCCTAGTTTTAGCAATCTACATGACAAATAGCTTCATCAAATCAATCACCTCTTGAACCCAGTATAAAATACTGAAAAGGTTGTGCATGGGTTCACCTCATATACCCATTATAAACTATTGAATAGGTTGTGTAAATCTTGCAAAAAGACTTTCTTTCCACCAAGGACACACGTCTCTGGAGAATCCTAACAACTAGCATTAATTATAAAAATAGGATGTGCCACAAAAAGACATTCTTTCCACCTTGGACACACATCTCAAGAGAATCCTATCAACTAGCATTAATTCTGAGAATATGACATTATTTCCACCTTGGACACATCTCAAGTGAATCCTAACAATTCGCATTAATTATAAAAATATAATGGGCCAAATATGACTCTACCTCCACACATATCAAGGTGGATAATGCCAAAATGTACCAGAATTGTCACTCCCCAACCAGGTTTGACCTCTGACTTTCCTACGTATGTCCTCTTCCTTTTAAGAAACAAACGAACAATTACATTTAATTTGTGTCCTCTTCCTCTCAACAAAACCAAACATACAAACAACTACACTTAATTTGTGGCATTTTCCTCTTCTTTGTTTTTACTGATAATTTTGCAATAAATAATCAATTCTGCTTAACTATTTGCTGCAGGCAGTTCCCGTCTACCCCTCAGAGATGTCACTCCCCGTCCATAGGGGAGAATTCGGCGTCGCGTCCCTCTTCTGCCAAGGCATGGGCTTCATTCTTGCCAGCCTCATCAATTTCGTCCCCCCGAGTCTCGTGGGTTGCCACGCTTGGTGCCTTGCAATTACCTTCGCAGCAGCCCCCGCATCGTTCATTATCCACGGTGCTGCCTTCCTGCCCGAAACTCCAACGGCCCTTATCCAACGGGGCACCCTCCAAAAAGCCGTAGGTACGCTCCAAAAGATCTGTGGCACTGCCGACGTCCTCACGGAGCTCAATGATGCAGTCGGTGAGGCTTCTTCCGACCAACATCACTCGGTTATGTCGTTCGGTGGCTGGTATCAATCGATAATCAGACGCAAGTTTTGGCCTCAGCTCATAACGACAATCGCCATCTAGTCCTTCTATGAACTAGCATTAATTCGGAGAATAGGACATTCTTTCCACCTTGGACACATCTCAAGTGAATCCTAACAACTCGCATTAATTATAAAAATAGAATGGGCTAAATATGACTCTACCTCCACCCATATCAAGGTGGATACTGCCAAAATGTACCAGAATTGTCACTCCCCAACCAGGTTCGACCTCTGACTTTCCTACGTATGTCATTTTCCTTTTAACAAGCAAACGAACAATTACATTTAATTTGTGTCCTCTTCCTCTCAACAAAACCAAACAAACAAACAACTACACTTAATTTGTGGCAATTTCCTCTTCTTTGTTTTTACTGATAATTTCGCAATAAATAATCAATTCTGCTTAACTAATTGCTACAGGCAGTTCCCCTCTACCTCTCAGAGATGTCACTCCCCGTCCATAGGGGAGCATTCGGCGTCGCGTTTTGCTTCTGCCAAGGTCTGGGCTTCATTCTTGCCATCCTCATCATTTTCGTCTCCCCGAGGCTCATGGGCCGCCATGCATGGCGCCTTGCAATTGCCTTCGTAGCAGCCCCCGCGTCGTTCCTTATCCTCGGTGCTGCCTTCCTCCCCGAAACTCCAACGGCCCTCATCCAACGGGGCACCTGTTATTTCTTGTGATTCAAATCGACTGCACAGTTTTTCCCAGGCTGCTCGGTCGAGCAACAAGTCACTCGGACCGAGTAATCCGTCGCCTCAAAAAACAGAGAGCTGGGATGTTTTGCCTCGAAGAGGCTACTATCATACTCGGCCCGAGTAGCTTGTCTACTCGACCGAGTGGACTTGACTCGACCTTGGAGCACGACCGAGTCGATCGAGTCGGATATGCTCGCTTCTCCGTGCTCGACCGAGCAGGCGGTTGACTCGGTCGAGCTACTTGGGCCGGCGCGCAGCATTCGACGGCCTGGATGTTTTTTTCTCTCCGTTCGTTTGGGTTTGTACTTAACCTATCGATGTTTTAGATTAGGTTAAGCTGTCATCTTGAGTTGGTAAGCCTCCATTGATTTTTATAAGCCTCTTGCTACCCCATTGGAGATTGGAGAGAGTTTTAGGGTTTGTATTCTTGAGAGAAAGGTTTGATTTTTCCTTCTCTTCTTCTTCCATTGATTTATTTCTCTTGAGTGGATTCGTGAGGGCTTGTTCCGTTGACAAGTTATTACTCATGCGTGAGGGAGCGTTTTGTAACCCTAATTGTTTGGATCTCTATACTAGTGGAATCATCTCGGATTGGATTGTGTATGTAGGTTGTTTACAACCGAACCAGTGTAAATTCTTTTGTGTCTGTGATTGATTTATTTGTTGCTGTGAATCATTTGCTGATTTCTATTGCAAGGTCATTTGGAAATTTTTTTGGGTCTTTGAGATTAGATTTTTGCTAGCCCAGTATTCCTGATCAGTTTATTAGGGTTGGTTTCCGCATTGATCTCAAGGCGTTTCGGATCTTCCTCCCAACAAGTGGTATCAGAGCTTATGGTTTTATTGCAAAGGAAGTTAGTGGCTAAGGAAAGATGGTGTCTTTGGTAACTTTGAACATTGAGAAGTTCACCGGTCGGAATGATTTTCGGATTTGGCAGACAAAGGTGAATAATGTTATTATGCAGACGGGGCGTTACCAGATCGTATTCGATGTCTTGAATATCGATAAGGAGGTGACTGCATCCGCTAAAGCGGAGATGGAAAGGAAGGCGTACAACGCAATTCAGTTGTCGTTATCAGATAATGTTCTGAGGAAAGTCTTGGATGAGGCGACGACATTTGATATGTGGAAGAAGCTTGAGGGACTCTATATGAAGAAGTCTTTCACGAGTCACCTATATTTGCTTCAGCAGCTGTATACTCTCAAGATGAAGTCTGGTTCAGCGGTAAAGGATCACATGGATGAATTGAACAGGATTGTGCTAGAGTTGCGTGGTATGGATGTGAAGATTAAAGGTGAGCAGCAAGCGGTTATCTTGTTGTGTTCATTGCCTGAAGAGTATAATCAGTTTGTTCGGTCCATGATTTACAACCAGACTACTCACACCGTGGAAGAGGTGAGCGGCGCTTCATACGAAGCAACTATGTGGCAAGGTTCAAGGTAGAGATCATGTGAGTAACCGTGAGGAGGCATTGCATGTGAGGGGTCGACAGGAAAGGAGAGGAGGCTTCAGGAAGAATAATGTCCGCTCCAAGTCGAGACACTCACAGGACAGATTTGCAAACATCATATACTATAATTGCCACAAGAAGGGTCATTATTCGAATCATTGTCCTATCAAGAATAGGAAGAAAGGAAAGGAAACCGAGAAGGATTCTGGTTCGGCATCTTTGGGTATTGATGGTGAGCAGGTTCATGATGAAGGTATAGAGATACCAAGATTTTTGCTGCGAGGATTATAGGTGATGCCAGTATGGCATGGCTCATGGACAGTGGATGCTCGTATCATATGACTCCTCATAGGAGTTGGTTCATGACATACCGTTTCAAGCAAGATGGAGGCTCAATCCTCATGGGGAATAATGCAGTGTGTAGAACTGCGGGTATTGGAACCGTTCGGATAAAGATGCATGACGGCATAGTGCGTACACTTGCCGATGTGAGGCATGTCCCGGATTTGCAGAAGAGCCTAATCTACATAGGCGTTTTAGACAATACCTGATGTAAGTCGGTCTTTAAAAAAGACCACATCGCGCCTCATCGAGCCTACTGAATGATGGTGGTGGTCC
This sequence comes from Scilla litardierei, assembly GCA_030789695.1. Taxonomy (NCBI): domain Eukaryota; kingdom Viridiplantae; phylum Streptophyta; class Magnoliopsida; order Asparagales; family Asparagaceae; genus Scilla; species Scilla litardierei. The sequence continues at coordinate 115,450,127 of CM061138.1, forward strand.
CTAACCCTCTACCGTGTTTGATTTCCTCAGGGTCAGAGGAAGCAAGTTGCTCAAGAAGAAGAGGCTTCCCGAAAGATGGGCCTTGGAATCCGTCTTCTCCCTTCATCAAAAGAAGATGCAGTAGTCGCTGCTGCTGTCAGATTTTCATCCAAGTTTGAAAAGAACAGGAAGGATAAACGGGCTGCGATCAAGGCTTCCTCGATCTTTGGGGAGTTGCCAAGCTCTACATCTGGGAGTAGACTTTCAGAGCTCGAGTCAAAGAGGAGGAAGGCAAGGGCCGGTGCCACATCAGCTCTGTTTGCAGGGAGGGTTAAGCCATTGCCAGGACCTTTAAGTCATAATGGTGCACGCAGACAGAACGGGAGGGTTGTTGTTACCGCCGCACGAAGATAGTTTCATTTGAGTGATGTTTATGAATTTCAGGAGGCTGTCCCTGGGGAAGCGACAGTATATGAAGATAGGGTTGGATGGTGATATCGATCGATACTTTCATCGGTTGTTGCGGTAGAGGTTGCATGCAACCCTTGGCAGGATGAGGCGCGATGTGGTTTCTGCATATATTGTTGTATGGAATGTGACCTACTTTGATACCAAATGAAATTCAGTACGCAATAATGAATCAAAAGATCAACGCAGCAGCACACAGCAAATAGAGACACACAAGACTTGGTAACGCAGTTCGGTGCGCACACCTACATCTGCGGGGCCACGCCCAGAAAAAATAGAATACTTCACTATGAAAATCAGAGAATACAAACTCTAATAACCACGCTTCTATAAGGAAGAACACACACTTCCTTGATACAAACCGTGGGGGTGATCACAATCAACCCTGTGAAGTATTCTTGGCAAGCTCCCCTTGCCGGCAAGCTCCCCTTGCACCACCGACTAGATCAACTCCCTTGATCCTACGTGCAAAGTCGTCGGCCTCCCTCCCGGAGTAATCTAACAGAACTATTTCCACGCAAAAGTCCGTACCTAGCCGCCAAACGCTCCGAACCCTAAAAGCCCGAAGCACCGCAATCTTCGATGCAATCCGCACACATGCGATCATATCTTGATTCGGTTCATCAACAGCAAAAACCACAACATCTCCAACAAGAAGGAGATCCCGGAAGATCCGTAAGTGAAAGTTGCTAGGATATTGATCGGCGAAAATCTCTCTCCAACTGTTTCGCAATAAGGTAACAAGAGATTATAGCCGATCAAATCTAAAACAGTTAATAACCTCCATAAGTGTCTGATCAGTTAGATGAGAATATACAAGATTACACGAACGCCAGTTGTGCATCCTTTTTGGGCAATCAATTGATGCAAATAGACTTAGCATGTTGAACATCCTGTTACAACAAACTGTTCAACAATACGGCCAACGGCCTAACTGATTCGATTCTCTTCTTCATACTGTAGTGGCTCAGATGCAATGAACCATACATCAAACTATCCAACATTCTCCAGATAGCATGTCAAAAATCGTCAGGGAGAAAAGAACAGGAGACAATAAGTAGAGTGCCACATATGACAAGACCGCATACATGAATAACCAGGATAAATCCTAACAATCTCCCCTTTTGTCATTTGGTGGCACAACACACGGTATGATAGAAGAGGAAGGCATTTGTTTAACCAAACAAAACTGCTGAGTCCTGACCAATACAAGAAGACTGAAACACACGGGCTGCACCAACCATACCCCTAAAACAGGAACAGGAACGGAGACAACAATGCATCATACTGCCTCTTAATAAGGGGCCCTTCAGACTACCCCATACACAGAAACTTCCATGACTCTTGGAGACACATTGCATCAACAGCAGACATCCAACAAAACATCCAGCAAAACATCCAACAAAACATCAGTTAAGAGAACAAATCATACCATACCTCTTCTCCCCTTTTGCGCCACAAAGGACAAAGGTAATATATCAGTGATCCGCAGAAGGACCACTCCTCAGAGAGGACAGCTTGCTCTGCAGCAACACCTTGTGGCGATTCAGAAGAACCCGCTGGCTTTCGAGAAAAAGAAGTTGATCATCAATATTCTGAATAGCATTCTCGAGGAACTGAATAGCGACCACACTTGTTAAGGAAGAAGTGGCAGCAGCAGCAGGACTGAGTGGAGGAGTCTGTGATGCAGGAGGCACTGTGAAAGAAGGTTCAACATTTGGAGGCGGAGAGGATGTCGAAGGAACACCATGAAGAGAGGGTATCATGTCAGAGATATCATCCATTTTTCCAGCCACAGACTTTACCGTATACGAAATACTGTCACAAGATGAAGGAAGGTCTGACGAGGACAGGGGCACCCTTTGAGCCAGGAGCATCATAGATATGAGAGCTCCATGTGGTAAAGAAGTCCCGGAGGAGGATAACTCAGCAAAAGATAAGATAGAATCAAAGATAATTCTGCCCAAATTGAAAGCCTGAGAGGTTCCTGTAGAGAACAACAGCCTGCACATGTCCCGAGTAACCACAGAAACATTTGAAGTAGGGAGCCAGTTCCTCGTGGCAATCCTGTAGAGAATAAAGTACTTGGTCATAAGAGCAGATGAAGGAAAGACAGATGATTTCTTAGGCCAACTCTGGAGCTTCCCAGCAGTCACAACATGAATCAGTCTATCAATCGCCACTCCAGTTGACTCTCCATAAGCAGGAGCAGATTGAGGACATTTCCATTCCAATAATTTGTTCAGGGTGGAAGGAGAGAAGGAAATAATCCTACCTCGAACATAATTTCTGAAATTCCAACGGGAAGACCCATCTCCAGCAGATTTGGATAAGTTACAGTAAAATTCCCTGACTAACACAGGATAGTAGGTACTGAAACAGGTGGCAGCATGATACAATCCGAGACTTTTCAAGATAGAAGCTATCTGAGTCTTATCAAAGGAGGTCATGTTCAGAACCTTTTCAGGAAGTAAAGATCTCTCCGAGTAAGATGCCCATCTGTTCTTGTGAGCTTTGTCGAAGAAAATTTTTCTAAAGGCATCAGAAGAAGTAAATGACGGAGAACGAGAGGAACCTGAAGCAGAGATTTTTACCCTCTTGGAAGGAGAAGTCTCAGCATTACTGGAGGAAGCAGAGTGCTTCTTAGAGCAAGATCGAGCCTTGCGCAAAAAGGAGGACAATGGAGGTTCAGTAGGACCAGAGGCCTCATGTGTTGCATGATGTGTTGCAACATTTTGTGCAACAATATGTTCAACACTAGCTTCCACGAAGGGATCAAGCTCGATATCAGTTTCAACATTAAACCCCACATTGTCAACACCAACTGTAGAAGTACCTTGATCCATTGTACATTTATCTACATTCACTTCATCATTTACCCCAATACCAGCTGAGCCACTTCCAGTCACAACATCAGCTGTGTCCTTATCATGAACACATTGCATCTCACCAACTCTAGTCACAGAAGAAAAAATGGGGGGATCCTGAAGGATTTCAGTAGTTTCTAATTCCATAGGAGAGAGAGCAGGTTCTACAGAATCATTTAGAGACTGTACCTTTTGAGATATATCATCAGCTAGTGGCACGTCAGCCACTGTCTCCTTCAGAGAAGACTCTTCAATACTGTCAGCAAGATCATGATCACAAATCACAGAATCTTTTCCAGGATCAGAAACATCTTGAGATGAGATAATAGGCACATTCTGAGTACACTTATCCACACCACGATTATGATCATTGACCATGTTCTGAGAACCTTCATCCACACACATAGGTGACGGAGAGACAAGTACCTCTTCCTGACATGGTACATCAGACGTATTATCCGCACTTAGACCACCTTCCAACACACCTTCCTTGTTTACATGTACATCATCCTGCTCAATAGGTTCCTCAGTAGGAGGATTAGACGTAGACACTCCAGCAGTGCCCCTTGTCCTAGGCAATTCAGCGAACACTGGAGTGTCTTCAGAATCAGAGATATCTATCACTTCAACTTCAGAAATTTTTACAAAAGATTCGGGATTCCAGGTTCGAATGACAACTTTTCTATCTCGAGGCACTTCAACACTCATAACCTTCCCCAAAATCTTCTTATGCATGAGACCTTTAAAATGAATGTGAGAGACATCCACCGAAGAGAGATCCAATTTCTTTCCTGTTCTCCGCAAATACCAGAACCAGTCTTGAATAGTTACAGGAGCAGGATAGTCTTCATCATCATCGTATACTTCATCTTCCTCGGATTTTTGGAGGAGGGGAATTTCAAGAATTGGGGAAAAATTTACCAACTCCAAATTAGAGGCTCTAGAAGAATGCATGTCACCGAGAGGGGAAGAGGAGAGTGATGGAGAGGGATTACCACTGGAGGATCTTTACGAAGGACGGGGAAACACTCCCTTTCGTTTAATAGACGAAGACGAGGGAGGCGGAGCACTTTTCCGAGCGGATGTCGTTTGTCGAGAGGACCGACGAGGGGGCAGCGAAGATTTTTCCGACTGATCTCTTGCCATTGCTGATTAAATGGGGAGGAACTTCAAACAAGAAAATTTCAAGAACCATATATGGGTGGTTAGAAGAATCTTGGAGAATTTTGAGTTGAAGAAGAACACGAAAATGCGCCTTGGAAACAGAAAGAATCAGAGGGTAATAAATATCAGGTAAGGTTATTAGTGAAAAACAACCCGACAACAGTGATCGGTTGACCCTCATAATGTTGCAACCTGATGTTGCAACAATGTTCTCAACACAGAGAACAACATCAGATACGACACAGCCCTAGGGCTTACCGCAATTCCTCAAATCTGGCAGAATCAAGAGGCTTTGTAAAGATGTCCGCTAGTTGATTAACTGTAGCAACATACTCCATGACGAGAGACTTCTTTTCCACCAACTCTCTAATGAAGTGGTGACGAATGTCGATATGTTTAGTTCTGGAGTACTGAACTGGGTTCTTGGATATGTTTATAGCACTCTGATTGTCACAGAGAATGGTTAGAACCCCTTGTTCCAGTCCATAATCGGTCAACATTTGCTTCATCCATAACAGTTGTGTACAACAACTCCCTGCTACAATATACTCAGCCTCTGCTGTAGATAGAGATATGGAGTTCTGTTTTTTACTGTACCATGACACCAGATTGTTCCCTACATAAAAACATCCTCCGGTAGTGCTTTTCCTGTCATCAGTATTCCCTGCCCAGTCTGCATCACTATATCCTGAGATTAGTGTGTTGGTGTCCTTTGTGTACCATATACCATAGTCTGCAGTCCCACTTACATACCTGATAATCCTCTTCATGGCCGTTATATAAGATTCCTTGGGGGATGCTTGGTAACGGGCACAAACTCCAACACTAAAGCTGATATCAGGTTTGCTAGCTGTTAAATACAGAAGATTGCCTATCATGCTTCTATATAAGGTAACTTCCACATCTCTTCCTCCTTCATCCTTGGAGAGTTTTTCTGAAGTACTCATGGGAGTCCGAACATGTCTCGCATTTTCCAAGCCAAATCTCTTGACAAGGTTCCTTGCATACTTGCTTTGTGATATGAACAGACCGTCTGGACATTGTTTCACTTGAAGCCCAAGAAAGACATTTAACTTACCTACAATACTCATTTCAAACTCTTTTTGCATGAGCGTGATAAACTCATGCACCAGCTGTTGTGATGTTGACCCGAAGACAATATCATCTACATAGATCTGAGCTACCATGACACTTGATCTTGTCCGTTGAACAAATAGGGTTTTATCAGCTCCTCCTCGTTCATACCCCTTTTTGAGAAGGTATGTAGTTAATCTTTCATACCAGGCCCTCGGCGCTTGTTTCAACCCATAGAGGGCCTTCTTCAATTTGTAAACGTGGTTTGGTAGAAATGGATCTGCAAAGCCTTTGGGTTGTTCAACATACACTTCTTCATTCAGAAGTCCATTCAAGAAGGCGCTCTTCACATCCATCTGATGTAGTTTAAACTTGAGACTGCAGGCAACGGCCAGGAGTAGTCTGATGGATTCCAATCGAGCCACTGTAGCAAATGTCTCATCAAAGTCAATTCCTTCCCCTTGAGTATACCCTTAAGCTACAAGACGAGCTTTGTTGCGAGTAATATTTCCCTTCTCATCTGTTTTATTCTTGAATATCCATTTTGTGCCGATAACATTGGTTCCTTTGGGTCTCTCCACAAGACTCCAGACATCATTTCGTTGGAATTGGTTCAGTTCCTCTTGCATAGCCGAAACCCAGAAATTATCAACTATAGCTTCCTTCACATTTTTGGGTTCAATGGTAGAGAGAAAACATGCATATCCAGCCAGATCTCTGTAGTTGACACGACTGGCACATCTGGTACGACGACTGTCGTGCACGTCACCGATGATAAGCTCCGGTGGATGGTCGCGTATGACTTTTATGATCCCCTCAGCATTTTGACCATTTTCAGCCTCTTCTTGAGCCGTCTCAGTGGCGGTAGTATCCTGTGTTGCAACATTTTGTTCAACATTGGTCTGATTAGTCTTCACTATTGCAACATCATTTTCAACACAGACCTCATCATCATATCTGTCTTCCTGAGTCTCTTTTTCTTCAGTCAGTATAGACTCTCCCTGATCAAAATCATCAACCACCACATTAATAGATTCCATCATCGCATCTGTGCGTTCATTCAACACTCGGAAGGCACGACTCCTTGTAGAATACCCCAAGAAAATTCCTATGTCACTCTTGGTGTTGAACTTGCGTCTTGGTGTACGATCTTGCAAGATGTAGCACTTGCTTCCAAAGATATGGAAGTAGGAAACATCAGGTTTCCTTCCTTTCCAGATTTCATATGGAGTTTTCTCAGTCCTTGGCCGAAGATATACCCTGTTGATGGTGTAACAAGCGGTATTAACAGCTTCAGCCCACCACTTTACATTAACTTTCCGAGCATTCAGCATAACTCGAGCCATTTCCTGAAGTGTTCGATTCTTCCTTTCAATAACTCCGTTTTGCTGAGGAGTCTTAGTTGCCGAGAACTCATGTCCTATACCTTGTGTCTCGCAGAATGTAGAGAATGAGTGATTCTCAAACTCTTTTCCATGATCACTTCGAATCCGGATGATTTTTCCAATTTTGTCCCCTTGTTCAACCTGAAGACGAGTACACAGTTTCTTGAAGGCATCATAAGTATCTGACTTCTCCTTAAGAAAATCAACCCAAGTGAACCGAGAAAAATCATCAACACATACAAAGATATACTTCTTACCTCCCACACTCGTTTCTGAGGTGGGTCCAATCAAGTCCATGTGTAGCAGTTCCAGAATTTTTGAGGTTGTGATAGTCTGAATTTGCTTGTGACAGACTTTCTTTTGCTTTCCCAGTTGACAAGATTCACACACCCCTTCTTTCTTCTTGATCAAAGTCGGCATTCCACGAACAGCTTTGGCTTGGGAGATCTTCATTAAGGTCTTGAAGTTGACATGTCCCAGTTTCTGATGCCACTGTTCGGAAACATTCGTTGTAACCCTTAGACATCTGTCAGGATCCTGCAACAAATAACAGTTGTCGCTAGATCTTTTTCCTGAAAGAATACAAGCATCATCTCCATTGAATACAAGGCATTCATCCTTGTTGAACCGAACCAGAAGTCCTTGATCACACAACTGACTGATACTTATGAGATTAGCTTTTAAGTTCTCAACATGCATTACATCCTTTAGTTTCAGAGTTCCTGTAATATTCAAGGTCCCTTTACCAATGACCCTGCTTCTCTGACCATCTCCAAAAGTGACATGTCATTTGTTGCTAGCAGTGTACTCAGATAGGAGTCCTCTGTTCCCTGTCATGTGCCGAGAGCAACCGCTGTCAAAATACCACTGATTTTCCGCAAAAGTGACTAAGGACGTGTATGCAGACATGCTGACCAGTGCTGAATTCTTAATCCATTTCAAACTTGTCCGCTGTTGAGAGTGGTTAACATCTCTTCCTTCATTCAGATGCTTCATGCGCCTAAAGCAACTCCAATCATAGTGTCCAACTTGTCTACAGTATTTACATATTAGCTGCTTGGATGTTGAACCTTTTCCCTTCTTTTCTCTTGGCTTGTTCTCATTCAGTTTACTCCGTTTACCCTGCTCCTTTGTAATGAGACTCCTTCTAGTGTTTGGGATATGTAGATGAATCCCTCTGTGGTAACCAACTCCTGTTCGATCTCCAGCCACCTTACCCATATTGAGGATGTCATCAAGTTTAGATTTTCCTGAGTTCCATCTGTTGAGAGTGTTTTCTGCCTTCTCAGCTCTTAACAGTGCTCTCCTCAGGCTGCTCTCAATATTCCGGAGGCTTGTTTCAGTCTTTAATAGCTTGGCTTGAGTCCCATCCCTCTCACTTCTCAGCTTGGAGCATTCAGCTTTCAACTTCTTGTTGACTGCACAAATTTCCAACCATTTGTAGAACATCATTTGATACGCCGTGCGGATATCCTCATCACCAATATCTTCTTCACTTTCATTATCTGATTCATCCACACTGTTGTAGGTTGCATCATTTGTCACAACATTACGTATCACATCTCCTTGCTTGTGAGTGGATGCTGGAGCACATGTTACAACATTATGTTCAACATGACTGGAAGACTTACCTTCAGACTTGTCTTTCATGGTGGCTGTGAATGCAACATAGTTGCTGGTTATGTCTTCATCTTCCGCACTTCCTTCAGAGTCTTCATCGCTCCAGGTGCTTGCAAGGGATTTCCCTTTTTGCTTCCTAAGGGTGTTTGCACATTCGGCCTGTATGTGGCCAAATCCTTCACATTCTCTACATTGTATTCCCTTTCCATTGTTTTTAGAATCATACCTTTGATTATGGAGGCTATCACTCTTTTCACCAGCAGGTGGTCCTGACCGCACCACCTTATTAGCAGCTTTGAAATTCTGACCTCTGTTACTGATCTTCCTCATCATTCTACTAAAATTTTTGGTGAGTAAAGCAATATCATCTTCGAGTTCAGACTCATTGTCGGATTTTGAGGATTCATTCGCTTCAACCTTTAAAGCAACTCCCTTCTCCTTTTTGTTTTGCTTGAGATTCATCTCATAGGTTTGTAGAGACCCCATGAGTTCGTCTAGTCTCATGGTGGAAGTGTCTCTTACTTCCTCTATTGCAGCAATCTTAGCCAAAAATTTTTCTGGCAAGGATCTCAAAGTCTTCTCAATTAACTTCTTTTGAGAATATTTCTTCCCCTGTTGGAAAGCCTGGTTGGCTATATCCCTCAGTCTTCCGTTGAACTCTGCAACAGTCTCATTTTCATTCATCCTCAGATTTTCAAACTGTGAGGCAAGCATTTGCAATTTGGACGCCTTAACAGTGCTGGTCCCTTCATGCACATTTTGAAGAATGTCCCAAGCTTCTTTTGCGTGCTCACAAGTTGATATAAGCTTGAACTGCTCTTCATCTACTGCAGTGAAGATGGCGTTAACTGCTTTGGAGTTTCCTAAGGCAGCGCGCTCCTCTTCAGGATTCCAATCTTTCACGGGTTTGATACATTCCTTGCCTTCCTATTTGACTTCAGTCGGAAGACTCCATCCTTCAACCGTAGCCACCCAAGCCTTTTCATCTAGGGACTTGATAAAATCTCTCAGGCGTGACTTCCAATAAGTGTAATTAGATCCGGTGAGCAAAGGAGGACGAGTAACAGAAGCACCTTCTTTGGTATTCATGGTGAGCGTACTGACACACAAGATCACACCCTCTTTGAGAGATCAAAGTAATACGGGTGACCTGCTTTGATACCAAATGAAATTCAGTACGCAATAATGAATCAAAAGATCAACGCAGCAGCACACAGCAAATAGAGACACACAAGACTTGGTAACGCAGTTCGGTGCGCACACCTACATCTGCGGGGCCACGCCCAGAAAAAATAGAGTACTTCACTATGAAAATCAGAGAATACAAACTCTAATAACCACACTTCTATAAGGAAGAACACACACTTCCTTGATACAAACCGTGGGGGTGATCGCAATCAACCCCGTGAAGTATTCTTGGCAAGCTCCCCTTGCCGGCAAGCTCCCCTTGCACCACCGACTAGATCAACTCCCTTGATCCTACGTGCGTAGTCGTCGGCCTCCCTCCCGGAGTAATCTACCAGAACTTTTTCCACGTAAAAGTCCGTACCTAGCCACCAAACGCTCCGAACCCTAAAAGCCCGAAGCACCGCAATCTTCGATGCAATCCGCACACATGCGATCATATCTTGATTCGGTTCATCAACAGCAAAAACCGCAACATCTCCAACAAGAAGGAGATCCCGGAAGATCCGTAAGTTAAAGTTGCTAGGATATTGATTAGCGAAAATCTCTCTCTAACTGTTTCACAATAAGGTAACAAGAGATTATAGCCGATCAAATCTAAAACAGTTAATAACCTCCATAAGTGTCTGATCAGTCAGATGAGAATATACAAGATTACACGAACGCCAGTTGCGCATCCTTTTTGGGCAGTCAATTGATGCAAATAGACTTAGCATGTTGAACATCCTGGTACAACAAACTGTTCAACAATACGGCCAACGACCTAACTGATTCGATTCTCTTCTTCATACTGCAGTGGCTCAGATGCAATGAACCATACATCAAACTATCCAACATTCTCCAGATAGCATGTCAAAAATCGTCAGGGAGAAAAGAACAGGAGACAATAAGTAGAGTGCCACATATGACAAGACTGCATACATGAATAACCAGGATAAATCCTAACACAAAGAATGCAAGAGGTCAACTCAAAAATCAAGGTTTGTTGAAATTTACACGAATCATTAATCTTTGCTAAAAACTCTTTCATTGGAAACTAAACAACCAGATTGCAACTATGACTCATCCATAACAGTTAACATGACAAAGTGTTTTACTTCAGGAAACAAATGTTAATATATCCAATTACACCAATATGCCAAACCACATGGAAAACACTAGATTGACACCCACCTAGACGGTCAATGGTCATGTGTACTTAATTAACTAGCCAGACCAAGGCAGACTAATATGGCTACATGCTACCTGTCAATTGCCCAACCGTTAGGCGTCAACAAAGCATTAAAGGAGGCAGGTCACAAACACGCTTAAGATGGTATAGCTTAAGATGGTATAACACCATGAATATGCTTCTCGATTTTCAACATAGTCAAATTCTTAACAAGCAAATCCTGGTCAGTTAGGAACCAAAGCATAAAGGCATTAAAAGTAAACATAGAATAGATGATACATGGTAACAATTAATTACTTACAGACTTAATAGATTCTTGCTGGAGTTGCCTCCATCTTGCATCGGACTGTAATCGCTCCTGCATCTCATTATATAGAATTTCCATGCGTGCTTCATGCTCCACAGTGCATTTTTCGAGCAGACCACGAACCCTACGGTTCTGGAAACAAGAAAATGATAGAATTCTTTATGATGTAAATGAAACATTGGATGATTAAAAAACAACCAAGCAGATCCATACAATCTTGAGGGAGTTCTACTAAGTTTAAGGAAAAAAACTCAGTTTACATAACTGGATATGAAGATAATGCCACGCAGGATCTGAATCGGGTTCCAACTCTAATCTTTTGATATCAGGACTTCAGGTCCAAACACTTCACATTTCATAAGTGAGTCCAGCTCAACTTATTATTGCCTCGTTCCACATTATTTGGCAAAATCTATACGTTTGCTTCAGGAAACAGAGATTGGAACGATATCCATGGTAAAATGAAATTTTCAACAAGTGTGTTTTATCCAAATACTTCCACATGTTCCAGATTCATCTCTTCTAGAGGTTGTGGAAAGGGAGAGGATATGGAGATGAGCTCACTTTTCTGTGGTGGAATTGCTTTAGGGCCTCCAGGAGTTATTTCTCGCTTTGGAGCCTCATGGTATATCCTCTCATCCATTGAGGATATCCACTTCTTCTACTAGTGGATTACATACATTATATTTGGTATGTCAATCCTAGCTGGATTTTTAGTAGCAGGAATATGTGAATTTGACAATATTTATATTGTCAGTAACTATGTCTTATAACCGTTTAACAGTTTCAGAAGTGTGCATCTTCAGGATCTCATCACAATTTATGATAATCAGATCATAGGCATTAATTATTTAAATGATTAGTTGAGCTTCAGGCTCATGGATGATTATAGTATTTCTGTTGAACCTAATATTGGAAAATTAAAGATGTGCGAGATCTTCAGGATCTCATCGAATCTTTAAAGGATGGCCCATCAATGCACATCTTAGGAGAAGTGATTTTTAAATGCTTCCCCTGTTTAGAGTGCATTTTTATGGTTTAAAGTGGTGATGTGGGGATGTATACTCTTCATGGCACAATCTGTAAGATGTGCTCTAAACGCTTCCCCCGTTAGGGGTTATCAGAAACTGTTTATATGAGTTGATCAGGCCCGGATAAATAGATTCTAAAGAAGCGTTTTGATGGTCTGCATTGTAATTGCATGTCCCCATGTAGTACTAGTGTTATCCAATGTTCCCGACTTTGCTTTGAAAAAGTGGAACTGCGGTTTGGATAATAAGGTTGATAATGACAATTTTTAGAGGATACATGGATGTGTACTCTAAGGTACATCATCAGCCATATGTAGGGAGTGGGTAAGTCCACTTTTATCCCTCAAATACTCTCCAGAGACCTAAAAAATCTCATTATCCTAATGATGATAGTATATCATCTTAAATTCGTTTGAGGAAGTGAGGAGAGTCAATGTCCACGTGAATGGAGATGATCTCACAATCATTTTTCCCTTTTGAATGTGACAATGAAAGTTTCACTCTTTTTAAAGAATCTTCGGGTTCGTCCGGTTAATGATGTCTTGCATCATCAATCTAGGGTGACATCGTTCCAAAGTTGGTCGATTTTGGACACTTCTGATGTTCGAAATTAATTCCTCTTTTCAAATTTATGTGGGACTTTTGAAAGTCCATTAACATGCTCAAGTTAATTTTGTCCGGTAATTGGTGAACTTGTTCAAACTGTGAAGGATTACATCTTCACATTGACTATTATGCGGATCATTATGGGACAAAGCTTCAGGCTTCATTGATTTATTGATTCATTAGGGATTTCATTTTGACGAATATCCATCGAAACTTTATAAGTTTCAGAGAGTAAATGGCATCCTCATTTTATGAGTATTCAGGATAACAAATCATTCACATACAGTAAAATAAAATGCATAAAAAGCATGGAATTCATCAATAAGAAATATTGTGATAATGCATTTAAACACATATATACTGCAAGAAATTACTTTTGATAATTATGTTATGGCAACAAGTTTTATAGTGTGATGTGTGCTCAAGGAATAGCGAGGTAGACAAATGCTAGTTTTGTACCAATATTTTATATTGAACTAGTGTTGTCAGTTGGATGTATGTTATGATTTGTCAGGAGAAGTTCTTTGTATTTGATCTGTCATTAGTAGGCAGGCAAGCATCTCAAAGTATTTTGTGAAGTTTCATTCACAGTTTGTTGCATCAGAATCGTGTCTTTCTCGTTGAAAGAAGTGTAAGTCATTTCTAACATATGCGTCTGAGAGACATCCGCACCATGACGCTACAGGCGTGGGGTGAAGTATAATAGTACTGAATTAATTCAACAATGGACTTGAAGTCCTGGTGTCTCATAAATTCTCTTACTCATAACATTCTTTTGGAAGTATTTCATCTTTATGATGTTTATACATTTCATCCAAGGCCGCCCGTACCGTTGTTTAGGTCCTCAACAGTGAGGTAATCTGATTTCAGAGGTTTGTCCATGTGGCGGTGGATGTCTTTTGCTATTGCTATTCCTCTTCGAACTTTTTCACATCTTCCCTTTCCCTAATTTGTATAAGACCTTGTTTTTATTCTTCCACTTTTCCACTCAACATTTATTTCGTTGTATAGCATTAGACTTTTGAATGTCCATTTAATTACTCAAGTATGGCTTTAATGCCATTTTTCTTTCTCTTGAGTATGCTATACAAACATTAAGGATTTCATTTAAACGAATATCCTTTGAAACTTTGTAAGTTTCTTTAGGTATTTGTAGGAGAAGATACATAGGTCAGTTGAGCAATTACGTGGGTGCGAATATATTTCTCACTTAAGTCACGACTTCGGGCGTGGTCTTTATTATGTGCAAGGTCAGATATAAGAATACTGCATTGCAGTGAGATAACTTTTAACGTGTTAGCAGTGTTATGCCATCCTGGTTAGGTGTCCATATTGGTCCAGTTAGACCATAGATTTTCAGGATCTATTTACTGGGTGTTGCTCATCTTTACGATGGCATAAGTGATTGTTCGTATGATCCCAACGTTTTATTATTTTTGGGAATAAGGGGTTTTGTCGTATTATTTGAACTTCAGGTTCAATTTTGCCATTTTGAACAATTATATGTATGCCATAAACATAGTTATAATTAGCTCTATGAACACATATGCATGGAATAAGTTCATCACAGGCATAATCATAGAGACATAAGGAAATTTGTGTGGATCGGCTAGTCACCCTCAAGCAAAGTACAAAGTTGAAAAGTCCATAGTTACAGTCCATACATAAAAATAGGATAAGTACAATTTCGTTCCTTAGATGACGTTTTCATGGAAGTGCTGCAAATACACCATCACCTCCGTATGGAAAGCAACGCCGGTCTCTGGTCTTGTACATTTTCATTTATTCCTCACTACATTTTTCACTAGAAATAAAATAAATGCAGGAAAAATAAACAGAGTGTGAAAAACCTAGCCGATCCAAAAAGCCACAGATTTCCATCAAATTCATTTATATTTACATCACAGGCAGTTATCAACAACCACGCAGTTATAATGTATCACATATTTATGTAAACATCATAGGCATGTAGTATGTATAATCGTAAAGAAATTCATACTATGGGAAATGAAAATATGCAACATCGCAGGCATTTATAATGGAATAAAATATCTTTGTTTAATAATTTTGGACCACTGGTCAACGTCATACATCGTTAGGGTAGTTAACTAATGGCAGAGCAGTCGCATGATCTTCCTAATTATTAAATGTTTAATAATCAAACAATCCAAAGATGCGATGATTTATAATGCATGAAATTAATCAGGATTTAAAGAAGAAAAATCTTAATTAAATCTGAAAAGAATTTGTAAAACCGAAATTTTTGGGGGAAACCCCGAGTTAGGGTTTTTGGAGGCGATCAGTCGTGCAGGCCTGTGCGGGCAGCTAGGGTTTGCGCCGCGGGGGCCGTCGCTTCGAGCGGCTAGGGTTTACGCCGTGGGGTGGCGCTGCTTCGGGCGGCTAGGCGACGTCGGCTGCCGCTTCGGGCGGCAGCGCCGACTGCCGCCCGGAGCAGCAATTTTTTATTATATTATATTAGAGGAATAGATGCATAGCAGTTCATGTCAAGGATATCTTAGAATCAAGTTTTAGGCAATGAACCTTTTTTTGATTAAATGGCAATGAACCTTTTAGTGTTTAATAAAATGACTTAAAGTTATAATATTTCTTCTTTCGCTTATTTTTAAAGGTTAACATTTTGGCCATTTTATGTCAAAGAAATACATGCACAATACTTCATATCCATGCACATTTTTGAACTATGTTTCATCCAATATGGGTTCGTGATTATGATCAAGATTATTTAAAATTGAAATAATATTTTTTGCCATATGTTTTTACGGAAATCTTTTGTAGTCATATTTTGTCAATAAACTTATGCATAATAATTTGTGTCCATGGATATGTCAGAACCAAGTTTTGTGCGACTTGTATTAATCTTTAATATGATGATATAATTAAATTCGAATAATGTATTTTCTTTGTCATGTCCGAGACATACTTGCATAACAATTATTGTTTATGGATATTTAAAATAGGTTGTGTGCAACTTATGTTAGGATTAATAAGATATTTACGTTCAATGAAATCTTTAAAAACAAAAAGAAAAGAAAGAATCCAATGCCATAAAGGAGAAAACTAAGAAAGTGATTCATCCTTCATCGGATAGATGAGTAATAAAGCAGAAGCCACAAGAAAAGTAAGAAAGCAGAAGCCAATGCCATAAAGCAGAAGCCATTTCACTCACTTGACAATGCCATGATTTGCAAGGGGTTTTTATTAGCAAATGAGTGAAATGGCTGTATTTATTATGGAATGAAACACGAGCGCGAGACAGAGTATTGTAAAAGAGATGTCTTACTTTAATATTTTTGCATTTTTACAGAACGTAAAAGGCTTCTGCTTCCTTTTCAGTGTATTACCACATATATTAAATTATTATTCTATAGCTACTCGACGCGTTGTGTGTTTATTTTTGTGAAAATAATTAAAATTATTACTTTGAAAAGAAATAATTTAATTAAAATTCGGATATTCGTCTAGTGATAAATAATACAGTCCATCAAAAACATATATGTTGCCATAATTTTGTCGTTTATCTTTAGTGACATGGTATAAGTGGTCTAAATACTATATATGATGGCAAACGTGTGATCCATACCAATATAGGTCCCTTAATCAAGTGAATAGAATTTAAAATAAATATTGAAATTAGAAGAACTCCTTCCCTTACACATGAAGGGTCCTATTTTTCATATTTTCATAAAATAATAAAATATTATTGTTTACGTGATATCTTCATGCATCCAATCAAAAAGTCAAGCATAGAAAAAAGACGATGGCATTCTATCCAACTTCATTAATATTGTTTCAAAATATTAATATTTTCGTCTTCATCCCTTCTCATTCATGTCTATAAGTAGATTTAGACTCCTCTTTTCTTTCCTCAAACAAACTATAATCTCTTCTACATCTTCCATTCCTCTTCTAATTTTGAAAAAAGAGGAAGAAAAAATGGCAATGTCCACGAGCAACCCAACAATTATCTAAATAGGTCAATATAATGGAAAAATAACATTCTTTGTTATGATGGCATGCATGATCACCGCCATAGAAGGTGCCATCTTTGGCTACAATATTGGAATTATAGGTCTAAGTTCTCAACTTGTTCTCATTTATTCAATTTCTTTTTCTTCATTTCATAGTAGTAGTAAGATTCATGCATCACTGTTAATATTTTATTTTAATTCTTAAGGTGGTATAATATCAATGGAGCCATTCTTGGAAAAGTTCTTCCAGCCAATACATGGAAGGATGAAGAATGAAAGTGCAAAAAACTTTGGCAACTGCTGTAGGTCTGATAGCCATCTACTCGTCATCTTCATAACGTCTTAGTACATTGTTGTTGCATTTGCTTCTTTAATAGCAGCACCAATTACGATAAGCATGGACGTCGAATAATGATGATGATCGAAGGCATAACATCATTGGCTGGTGTAGTAATGGGAGGAGTAGCGGGCTACATATGGATGCTCATTTTGGGTCGGGTTCTCCAAGGGGTTAGGGTAGGGCTTTCCAACCAGGTAATTCGTTAAGTATCGTTTGCTAATTAATTAATGCATGCCTCCAAAGTTTGCAAGTTATGATTAACATGTGAATATTTGATGTGCTTGTAATAAATCCAGCTACAAGTGGAGATTGTATAAGAACCACGCTTGGATGTAGTGATAGCAATGCATAAGGAAAAGGCTAATTATGGAAAAATAACAATAAAATGTAATTAAGCCCTACACATGTTTGGATTCAAGTCCATTGGGTCCACATGCATGTCCAAAGTTTAGTTTGTTTAGTAGCTAAATTAATTAAAAATTTATGTGTTACTTTGACGTGTTTCAGAAAAACACCAAGCACTTTGAAATTAAAGTTAACTAATCCAACATGGTATTTATCAAAATTATAAGGTAGTTTTGTGAAACGGTGATGAAACGGTTAGAATATTTGATTTTAACTTTTAGGTAGTTTCTTTCAAAAGCATAAGGTCCTAAAATGCAGCCTTTATTTGCTCCTAGAGATCAGTGCCATTGTACGATTTGATTTTCTAATAAATTGCAATACAAATTGATGTAGTTGGAGACTTAAAGATGTAAAATGATATATATGTTACTCTAGCTACTACTATTAATAAAGTAGTAGTAGAACATGCATAAGTCAAATTGACCTAGCCAACATCATTAATATTTTTTTCCTAGTTTTAGCAATCGACATGACAAATAGCTTCATCAAATCAATCACCTCTTGAACCCACTATAAAATACTGAAAAGGTTGTGCATGGGTTCACCTCATATACCCATTACAAATTATTGAATAGGTTGTGTCAATCTTGCAAAAATACTTTCTTTCCACCTAGGACACACGTCTTAAGAGAATCCTAACAACTAGCATTAATTATAAAAATAGGATGTGCCACAAAAAGACATTCTTTCCACCTTGGACACACATCTCAAGAGAATCCTATCAACTAGCATTAATTCTGAGAATAGGACATTCTTTCCACCTTGGACACATCTCAAGTGAATCCTACAATTCGCATTAATTATAAAAATAGAATGGGCCAAATATGACTCTACCTCCACACATATCAAGGTGGATACTGCCAAAATGTACCAGAATTGTCACTCCCCAACCAGGTTTGACCTTTGACTTTCCTACGTATGTCCTTTTCCTTTTAATAAACAAACGAACAATTACATTTAATTTGTGTCCTCTTCCTCTTAACAAAACCAAACAAACAAACAACTACACTTAATTTGTGGCATTTTCCTCTTCTGTGTTTTTACTAATAATTTTGCAATAAATAATCAATTCTGCTTAACTATTTGCTGCAGGCAGTTCCCCTCTACCCCTCAGAGATGTCACTCCCCGTCCATAGGGGAGAATTCGGCGTCGCATCCCTCTTCTGCCAAGGCATGGGCTTCATTCTTGCCAGCCTCATCAATTTCGTCCCCCCGAGTCTCGTGGGCCGCCACGCTTAGCGCCTTGCAATTGCCTTTGCAGCAGCCCGTGCATCGTTCCTTATCCTCGGTGCTGCCTTCCTTCCCGAAACTCCAACGGCCCTTATCCAACGGGGCACCCTCCAAAAAGCCGTAGGTACGCTCCAAAGGATCTGTGGCACTGCCGACGTCCTCACGGAGCTCAATGATGCAGTCGATGGGGCTTCTTCCGACCAACATCACTCGGCTATGTCGTTTGGCGGCTGGTATCAATCGATAATCAGACGCAAGTTTTGGCCTCAGCTCATAACGACAATCGCCATCTAGTCCTTCTATCAACTAGCATTAATTCTGAGAATAGAACATTCTTTCCACCTTGGACACATCTCAAGTGAATCCTAACAACTCGCATTAATTATAAAAATAGAATGGGCCAAATATGACTCTACCTCCACACATATCAAGGTGGATACTGCCAAAATGTACCAGAATTGTCACTCCCCAACCAGGTTCGACCTCTGACTTTCCTACGTATGTCATTTTCCTTTTAACAAGCAAAGGAACAATTACATTTAATTTGTGTCCTCTTCCTCTCAACAAAACCAAACAAACAAACAGCTACACTTAATTTGTGGCATTTTCCTCTTCTTTGTTTTTACTAATAATTTCGCAATAAATAATCAATTCTGCTTAACTAATTGCTACAGGCAGTTCCCCTCTACCTCTCAGAGATGTCACTCCCCGTCCATAGGGGAGCATTCGGTGTCGCGTTTTGCTTTTGCCAAGGTCTGGGCTTCATTCTTGCCATCCTCATCATTTTCGTCTCCCCGAGGCTCGTGGGCCGCCACGCATGGCGCCTTGCAATTGCCTTCGTAGCAGCCCCCGCATCGTTCCTTATCCTCGGTGCTGCCTTCCTCCCCGAAACTCAAACGGCCCTCATCCAACGGGGCACCTGTTGTTTTTTGTGATTCAAATCGACTGCACAGTTTTTCCCAGGCTGATCGGTCGAGCAGCAGGCTGCTCGGTCGAGCAACAAGTCACTCGGACCGAGTAGTCCGTCGCCTCAAAAAACAAAGAGCTGGGATGTTTTGCCTCGAAGAGGCTACTGTCATACTCGGCCCGAGTAGCTTGTCTACTCGACCGAGTGGACTTGACTCGACCTTGGAGCACGACCGTGTCGATCGAGTCGGATATGCTCGCTTCTCCGTACTCGACCGAACAGGTGGTTGACTCGGTCGAGCTACTTGGGCCGGCGCGCAGCATTCGACGGCCTTGATGTTTTTTTCTCTCCGTTCGTTTGGGTTTGTACTTAACCTATCGATGTTTTAGATTACATTAAGCCGTCATCTTGAGTTGGTAAGCCTCCATTGATTTTTATAAGACTCTTGCTACCCCATTGGAGATTGGAGAGAGTTTTAGGGTTTTTGTTCTTGAGAGAAAGGTTTGCTTTTTCCTTCTCTTCTTCTTCCATTGATTTATTTCTCTTGAGTGGATTCGTGAGGGCTTGTCCCGTTGACAAGTTATTACTCACACGTGAGGGAGTGTTTTGTAACCCTAATTATTTGGATCTCTATACTAGTGGAATCGTCTCGGATTAGATTGCTGCATGTATGTTGTTTACAACCGAACCAGGGTAAATTCTTTTGTGTCTCTGATTGATTTATTTGTTGCTGTGAATCATTTGCTGCTTTCTATTGCAAGGTCATTTGGAAATTTTTTTGGGTCTTTGAGATTAGATTTTTGCTAGCCCAGTATTCCTGATCAGTTTATTAGGGTTGGTTTCCGCATTAATCTCAAGGCGTTTCGGATCTTCCTCCCAACAAGTGGTATCATAGCTTATGGTTTTATTACAAAGGAAGTTAGTGGCTAAGGAAAGATGGTGTCTTTGGCAACTTTGAACATTGAGAAGTTCACCAGTCGGAATGATTTTCGGATTTGGCAGACAAAGGTGAATAATGTTATTATGCAGACGGGGTGTTACCAGATTGTATTCGATGTCTTGAATATCGATAAGGAGGTGACTGCATCCGCTAAAGCGGAGATGGAGAGGAAGGCGTACAATGTAATTCAGTTGTCGTTATCAGATAATGTTCTGAGGAAAGTCCTGGATGAGGCGACGACATTTGAAACGTGGAAGAAGCTTGAGGGACTCTATATGAAGAAGTCTTTCACGAGTCGCCTATATGTGCTTCAGCAATTGTATACTCTCAAGATGAAGTCTGGTTCAGCGGTAAAGGATCACATGGATGAATTGAACAAGATTGTGCTAGAGTTGCGTGGTATGGATGTGAAGATTAAAGATGAGCAGCAAGCGATTATCTTGTTGTGTTCATTGCCTGAAGAGTATAATTAGTTTGTTCGGTCCATGATTTACAACCGGACTACTCTCACCATGGAAGAGATGAGCGGCGCTTCACACGAAGCAACTATGTGGCAAGGTTCAAGGTAGAGATCATGTGAGTAACCGTGAGGAGGTATTGCATGTGAGGGGTCAACAGGAAAGGAGAGGAGGCTTCAGGAAGAATAATGTCCGCTCCAAGTCGAGACACTCGCAGGACAGATTTCCAAACATCATATACTATAATTGCCACAAGAAGGGTCATTTTTCGAATCATTGTCCTATCAAGAATAGGAAGAAAGGAAAGGAAACCGAGAAGGATTCCGGTTCGGCATCTTTGGGTATTGATGGTGAGCAGGTTCATGATGAAGGTATATAGAGACCAAGATTTTTGCTGCGGGGATTACAGGTGATGCCAGTATGGCATGGCTCATGGACATTGGATGCTCGTAGCATATGACTCCTCATAGGAGTTGGTTCACGACATACCGTTCCAAGCAAGATGGAGGCCCAATCCTCATGGGGAACAATGCAGTGTATAGAACTGCGGGTATTGGAACCGTTCGGATAAAGATGCATGACAGCATAGTGCGTACACTTGCCGATGTGAGGCATGTCCCGGATTTGCGAAAGAGCCTAATCCCATAGGCGTTTTAGACAATACCGGATGTAAGTCGGTCTTTGAAAAAGACCAACTTCGTGTTTTGAAAGGCACCATGGTTGTGATGAAGGGAGGGAAGGTTGGAAACCTATATGCCCTTCAAGGTACCACAGTTGAAGGTGAAGCAGACGTAAGCACTACGAGTGTAGTTTTTGGAGATTCAGCCAAGTTATGTCATTATCTTTTGGGTCATCCATGTGACAAAACACTTGATGTACTCCGAAGAAGAAAGTTGATTGAAGAGTCGAATAAGAGTGTAGAATTCTGCGAATCCTCTGTGTACGGTAAGAAGACAAAGCTGCAGTTTAACACGGGGAAGCATACTAGCAAAGGACCACTTGACTATGTACACACCGATGTGTGGGGACCGTGCCCAGAGCTGTCAAGAGGGGGAGCTAAGTACTTTGTCTTGTTTATTGATGACTACTCTTGCAAAGTTTGGATGTACCTAATGAAGTCAAAGGACCAAACTTTTGATATGTTTCGAGAGTGGAAACCATGGTGGAGAAGCTAACCGGAAGGCATGTGAAGGTGCTTAGATCTGACAATGGAGGTGAGTTTACCTCGAGGGAGTTTAGAAATTTCTGCAAGCTCCATGGGATCCGCAGACACTTTAGCACATCGGGTGATCTGCAGTCAAATGGTGTGGTTGAGTGGATAAATATGACATTGTTGGAGAGTGTGCGATGTTTGAGGCACTCCACCGGTTTGGGGAAGGAATTCTGGGGAGAGATACTCTCGACTGCTGTGCACATTATGAACAGAGTTCCTTAGTAGCGATTGGCTACAAGATCCCTGAGGAGATGTGGAGTGGTGAAGCTGGTGATTATTCGTACTTGCGCATCATGGGTTACCCGGCATATGTGCATGAGTGGGGTGACAAGTTGGATCCAAGCGCAAAGAAGTGTGTCTTTCTTGGATATGGCCACGGCGTCAAGGGATATCGTTTGTGGGATCCAGAGGGTCAGAAAGCGATAGTGAGCCGACATGTCACTTTGGATGAGGATACAATGCTCAGGGCAGAGCATTCTCACTCAAAAGGGGACATGTCCACAGAGGTGATTTCACTAGAGAGGGTTAGTCTTCCGGTCCAGTCCACTCAGCGACTAGGCAAAGAGTTGATGATCGATGCTCCAGTTGAAGGAGATGATGAGGTCCATGCTGAGGACCATGTTCAGACACCCGGTACATCTCAGTTACGAGTTGACACTTATGCAGGTGATGATGGAACGCGGAGATCAAAGAGGGTGAAGAAAGCGCCAGAAAGATTACGTTCATGGGATTATGCCGGGTACTCTTTCGATGATATGGCGTCTTATACACTTAACCTAGAGCACGAGGAGCCATCGACATATAGTGGAGCCATAGTCTCAGGAGATGCCGCTCAGCGGCAAGGAGCTATGGAGTAGGAGATGGAGTCCCTTCACCGGAATGACAATTGGGATTTGGTGCCGTAACCTAGTGAGAAGCGTGCTATAGGTTGTCGTTGGATATACAAGGTCAAGGAAAGTTTAACTAAAGATGGGAACAATGTCAGGTACAAGGCAAGGTTGGTTACCAAGGGATTTTAACAACTGAAGGGTGACGACTACAACGAAATATTTTCACCGATGGTGCGACACACATCCATTTGTGTGTTATTGGCGCTATTTGCTAGCAAGGACATGGAGTTGGAGCAACTCGATGTGAAGACCGCCTTTCTGTATGGAGACCTTGATGAGGAAATTTATATGCAGCAGCCTGAGAGGTTCAGAGTTGAAGGGAAACAGACCTTGGTATGTAGGATGCAGGTTGAAGAAATCGTTGTACGGGTTGAAGCAGTCACCCAGGCAGTGGTACAAACGATTCGATAGCTTCATGATGGGAGTAGGCTTTGAGAGGAGCATCAAGGATCAATGCGTGTATGTTCGCACACTTGAGAATGGCTTGAAGATTTACTTGTTGCTCTATGTGGATAACATACTAATTGCTTCTAATAGCATGTCGGAAGTGAAGAAGCTGAAGGAGAAGCTAGGACAAGAATTCGACATGAAGGATTTAGGGCATGCCAAGAAGATTCTTGAAATGGAGATTGTTCGAGATCGAAAGAAGCATGAGCTTAGATTGTCACAGAAGGGGTATGTTCAGAAAGTACTAGCCCGGTTTGGGATGGATAGTGCGAAGCCCGTGACGACACCTTTGGGAGCTCATTTTCAGCTGTTGGCGAGTCAGTCGCCAAGCATCGATGAGGAGAAGACTTACATGTCTCAAGTGCCATATGCGAGTGCAGTAGGAAGCTTGATGTATGTGATGGTTTGCACGTGTCCAGATATTACACATGCGAGTGTTTAGTATGTATATGTCTAATCCTGGCAAAAAGCATTTGCAGGCCGTCAAGTGGATTCTGAGATATCTGTGAGGCACAACGAGTGTCAGGATCCTCTATGGGAGAGGAGACGGAAAGGTGCTGACAGGTTACTGTGATAGTGACTCTGCAGGTGATAGAGACAGGTGGCGATCTACCACGGGGTATGTGTTCAGTTTGGGCACTGCCGCGGTATCGTGGAGGTCGGTCTTACAGTCTGTGGTTGCACTATCAACCACAGAGGCCGAGTTGATTACGGCCGTGGAAGCTGTGAAGGAGGCCAAGTATTTGAGGAGTCTGCTGAGAGATTTGGGAGTGCCGCATAGTTCGTCACATGTGCATTGTGACAGCCAGAGTGCCATTCATCTGGCAAAGCACCAGGCATACAGTTCGAGGACCAAGCATATTGAGGTGTGCGATTCCTTCCTTGATAGAGCTTCAGAAGATCCCGACTGATTTGAACCCTGCAGACATGTTTACCAAGCCAGTTTCTGCTGTCAAGCTCCAGGATTGCTTGGAGCTGATTTCCTTATTGGCTTAGGTGGTGCCAGAGGGTGCGTTTTCGGAGACGATGATGATTCTAGAGAGAGGATCTTGACACGCAGTGTGGAGCATCAGGAGTCATTGGTGATGAGATTTGAATCAAGGTAGAGTGTTGTTTTTTATGATTCAAATATACTGCACATTTTTTCCCAGGCTGCTCGGTCGAGCAGCAAGTCACTCGGACCAAGCAGTCCGTCGCCTCGAAAAACAGAGAGCTGGGATGTTTTGCCTCGAAGAGGCTACTGTCATACTCGGCCCAAGTAGATTGTCTACTCGACCGAGTGGACTTGACTCGACCTTGGAGCATGACCGAGTCGATCGAGTCGGATATGCTCGCTGCTCCATGCTCGACCGAGCATGCGGTCAACGGCCTGGATGTTTTTTTCTCTCCATTCGTTTGGGTTGTACTTAACCTATCGATGTTTTAGATTAGGTTAAGCTGTCATCTTAAGTTGGTAAGCCTCCATTGATTTTTGTAAGCCTCTTGCTAGCCCATTGGAGATTGGAGAGAGTTTTAGGATTTGTGTTCTTGAGAGAACGGTTTGATTTTTCCTTCTCTTCTTCTTCCATTGATTTCTTCCTCTTGAGTGGATTCGTGAGGGCTTGTTACGTTGACAAGTTAATACTCACGTGTGTGGGAGCGTTTTGTAACCCTAATTATTTGGATCTCTCTACTAGTGGAATCGTCTCGGACTGGATTGCTGGATGTAGGTTGTTTACAACCGAACCAGGGTAAATTCTTTTGTGTTTGTGATTGATTTATTTTTTGCTGTGATTCGTTTGCTGCTTTCTATTGCACGGTCATTTGGGAATTTTGTTGGATCTTTGAGCTTTGATTTTTGCTAGCTCAATATTCTTGATCAGTTTATTAGGGCTGGTTTCCGCATTGATCTCAAGGCGTTTCGGATTTTCCTCCCAACAGCACCCTCCAAAACACCGTATGTACGCTCCAAAGGATCTGCGGCACTGCCGACGTCCTCACGGAGCTCAATGATGTAGTCGGTGGGGCTTCCTGCGACCAACATCACTCGGCTACGTCGTTCCGCATTGTTCTGAGTATGCTCTGTGTGTTCAGGGAGGGGATATTCTTCTTCTTCGTTGGGTGGGCGGGGGTGATGACGGCGTTCGCTTGGTTCCTGCTGTCGGAGACGAAGGGGGTGCCGATGGAGCAGATGGAGGCGTTGTGGAGGCGTCACTGGTTCTGGAGGAGGAACTACACGGCTGCTCATTCTCCCAATGAAGGAGCTGGGCATGATTGAATGATTATTAAGCACTGCATGATGTGCACTGCTTTATATGTGCCGATACTAAGAGTCTGAGAACATACAGCTTGTAGCTATAAATATCTACCAACATTCCGAGTTTGATTTGTTTATTGTATGTGAGGAATAACATAATATAATATGCCGATTATGATTTTTCCATGGGGAAAATGTTGCGTCCACCAAAATGTAAGGAAAGCAAAATATTTTTTCTTGAAATGTTCTAGACCATATGTCCCAAAGGTGATGGTAGCAATTACAAAAATATAAAGCTGTACCATGGTAGGCCAAAGAGTCATGGAAAAGTTTTAGAATGAGAACACATTATTCGAAATAAATTTGAAGTATCCGCTGATTTATTAACACACAAAGATTCTACTCACGTAATAATATTCTTCTCAGAGGGGGGTTTCCTGCTTTCAATCTGCCAGACCAAATGAAATGAACATAAAATTTCAGCTTCCAACGAAAACCTAGGGAAGCCCAAAAAAATATGTCAGTTTCAGACCAACACTCAGAGAATCCATATCGAAACAGACATAACCAAGATGTCGTTATATGAAGCAATGACCGGTAATAAGAAAAGTCGTTTTTTCTGTAGAAATTGAAGTTGAACATTATACAGTTCAATTTTTTCAGTAGAAATTTCCACATAGCTAGCAAGACGGAATCTTTGCTTGGCAGCTATACTGAATATACTTAAAATATATATTATGATCATCATATCCCTGTAGAGTTTGACATGTCACTAAAGAAACGGCTTAGATGGTGGCTGCCATAATGGGAATAGAGACATAATGCCCTAATTATAGATGTGGCGGTTTAGTTCCTTATCAGCACATAACTAATAAAAATATATATAAATAATTGTAGACAAAATCCGCTATGTGCTGGAAGAGAGTTTACTTTATGTCCGATATCTATTTCGTATTGGATTCCACGCATGCCAATATGATCTATCCAAAACTGGCTGATACCACTAATACTGAAGAGATTCAGGATTTAAATTATCAAAATTTAAACTTCAATGTTATCTTATATAATAGTAAAACTCTCATTTAATGATCAAAAATCAAGATTCAAAAAACCGGTTGATGCCAATGCAGTTAAGAAATTTTGATTTAGATTTATAGCAAGAATAAAAAAGACTAATCTTTATGGGTACTAGGAGAAACTCTTCTAGTTTCACGACTCATAGTATCAAATTATTTTGAATATAGTACATGGTTACGACATTAGTGAACCCTGAAACAAAAGCAGAATCAATTGATTTAACTAAATCATGAAGACAACCCATTGATGGAGTTAAAAGAAGAAGAGAGTGTCGTAGTTGGTATATGATGATCCATGAACAGATGAAGTACCTATTGAAAATGAAGATCTATATATCGAAAGACCGATGCTTCTGATAATACTTATGATGCAAACGATACTGATACTGCAAAATGCCATGCAATATCAAGACTAGAACTGAAATTTCAAACCTTGATATGGCAGCTAAACAAAGGCATGATTGAAGTAAAAAACAAACAGACTTCACTATAGACTTATAGAAGGTGCTACCATGTGATTTAGGATAAAGTTTGGGAGTCCTGAAGATGAACAACCATAATAACTTAAAATGTTCATTATCAATCTCTGAACAACCATCTAGCTTAAATCAGGTAAATTAAACATAACACATCCAACACTATTTTTTGTCAATGCTGGTTGTCAGAATTTCCTAAAGAAACAGAAATTCACCTTGATGCAAGTTGAGGGTTTTGACACAGAATTTTAATTAGATTGGTGCAAGAATTTGAAGCAATGCATTTGGTTTATAAGAACTCAAAACCCAAATCCTAGGATTAGTCAATTAACAGAGAAAGAGCCAAAAAAACCCACAAAGTGTTGATAATGACCGATGATGATTACTTCAAAATCTACAAGAAAAAGAAAGGGCAAATGAAAATAGTTGATCTCAGCTAGTCCTATTAGTCACTAGTCAAAGTCTGAAATAGAATGATTTCCTAGTTATACTCCACTTGGAAATTTTAGCATTCACTCAATTGAATATGTTTGTTTGCATCCTTCACATATGATTGAATAATAAAAGTTGATCAGCCTACTATCTTACTTTACCCGCAACAACTCAATTCCACAAGATCTCTTTATTTACTCGCATAATTAAACACATAACTCAATTCCACAAGATCTGTTTGAATGCTCAAAACCATTTGATATCACGCACTGATAGTACTAATAGTTGACCGCGTGACTTATTTGATATGGTACGACATGGACCCTTTTTTTAACATTATTGTCTTAATCACTCATCGTAATTATTGTATGAAAATGACCGACTTTTATCACATATACGTTAACTTGACACACACCCCCACACAGGCACACACCCAAATTTGAATTAGGCCTTGAGCTATATTTTTTTTTGAACTCACGACAAAAACACATGTTTGATTCCCAATGCTGCAATTCATCAACATAACGCACACATTTTATGTTTCCAACATAGATTTAAAATAAAACAAAAGGAAGTGCCATAAATGAAGGAAAAAGGAACTCAACTAGAAAATTGAACTGCACAAATAGCAAAATCAAGGAGTGGCATTAAAAAAGTACAACAACAATTACGAGGAAATATCAAATGCTAACAAAAACTAAACATGACATTTACATGAATTTGGAAAAGCTAGACCACGATGTAAACAGAAAGAAGCATTGATGAATCACCATACTATTTGCATCTTCAACGCCGTACAACAGAGACAATAGACCTTCTATTTAAAGAAGATGGGGTAGATCTGAGACACTAATTGTTACACGTCAAGGGCAATAACATGATAAAAAGAGTAGGAAATAGCCTTGTTTGTCACAAAATTAGCGGGCAACGATAGAACTGTCCTGTAATTGTGATATTGGTCAGACTTTTAGTCCTGAACTTGGAAATCCAACATGATTTGTAGTTACATCAAATATTGATAGTCAAGAGCTATTCCCCCCTCACCAACAAATTATTGAAAATTTTATGTAAGCGTTGCTGAGTTGCTTCCCTAATATTATTGTAGTAATAAATATCTATACTTACAATGATCTCTTGACCCGTCATCTCTGGGACATGTCAACAACACCATCTCTGTTTGGATAGGGTCTACTCCATTTTGCACAGCCTAATGAATCCAATTCACTAATTAGGACAATATCTAAAAATACATGGAATCAAAAACAAAATATCTTAATCTTAATTAGTTGACTATATATTATGATAAGTTCTTTTTCAATTAAACCATAAAATTGAGCCATTGGAAGTGACCCAGTACTTGGATGACAGTCTAGTTTAAGAGCATTCTTCATATTCTTCTCACGATTACCCTTTAATAAAGATAAAGATTTGACGCAATGTTATAATCTTGGAATATATAAAATCAATAAAATGTATTACTTAAAGTATAACAATTTATAAAATTACCAGACACTTTTATGAAAATCTTATAGCAATGAAAGAAATGCCCAATTATCTTTACTAATGCCATTAGGTGGTGTTTTCTCATTCTCTTTTTGATTTTTCGTTTCATCATAATATCGCTTCCATGAAGTGTTCCTCCAATTTTTTCCATTGAACATGCATTACTTTCTTTATTTTGTGGCAAGCAACTTCTTCATACTCATGAAGTTCAATGTGAAACTTAGTCTACAAAAAGAAAAACAAGTTAGATTGATAATAAGATTCAAAATTGAAAAAATAACATTTGTCTTATAAAATTTTGGTGGAGGAAGACATACCAGTATTTTAGTTAGGATCGCATAATCCTTGATCTCCTGGGGTATTACCTTCCAATCATTTACACGCACAGGAAATTTTTCCTTATCCAATATCACAGTGGCGGAGCCAGAAAACTTTGTTGGGGGCGAAAAAATAATAATAAAATATTTTGTTTTCATATAAAAGAATACAACTGCAAAATTCATAGTTTCATCATTAATATACAAATTGCGCACAAAAAATTAGCATAAAAAGATTGCGCGGGCGCCGTTTGTTAGCGCGGAGCAACGCGCGAGCGCATTCGGTACAGAACAACAAATTCGGCGCAGACGCCTTTGACGCTGAACAACAAATTAGCGTAAAAAAATTTAGGGGGTGCCTTCGACGCAGGAAGGCATCTGCTCCTTTATTAATTCTATTTATACTAAACCAAAACCAACTCAAAACCCACTCAAAATAACCCAAAGAAAACAATTTTTATTCTAACCCAATCCTGTTTATACTCACCCTAAAGAATACAATTGACACGAAGACCTAGATTAATAAATAAACAGTCCTTTTTGCTCAACTAAACTCAAATGAAGAGTTAGATACATAAATAATAATAAGCCAAAAAGCAGGCAACGAGATTCGAAGCCCAGGCTTTCGGGTTTCAAGAGCAATGCCTTAACCAGTTGGCATCAAAGGGTTAGTGATATTGAATGTTAAATTACTTTATTTTAATTACTTGTCTGGGGGGCAATAGCTAAAATCTGAGAACGTAAGTGGGGGCAATTGCCCCCCTTTGCCCCCACCTGCCTCCGCCACTACAATATCACCTCCCTCAAAACAGAGTGCAGGGGCTTAACACCCTCTCCTACAATAACATGATATTTTGGTTTAAATGTCAGTACAACTCTTTTGTGTAAGAGGACCTGAATGTCCTTTGCATATTTCAAATCCATTGTGCCACACTTTTGGGGGATTTCAGGATCTGAAACATTTGCATACTTAAGTGTTGGGAATATACCACAATATCAATCAACACCTAAGTGTGCACATCAGAATATATGAAAAATATTTTATTGCAAATTAAATCAATGCAGAGTTAGGATCTTGGAAGAATCATAAGAAGCATAAGTGTCATGCCCCGCTTCCCAAAACAGCAGAGGTGAAGCGTGACTAGGCCCGCTTAGGCCAGGGATACGAAGCCCTGACCCAATAAGCGTCTGTGTGAAACCAAGGCAAAGGTACAGGTCCCTGCATGTTAGTACAGAACAATAAAAGTACAAGAAGGAAAGAACATCACATTTTATTCCAACACATCAAGATTACCAAGTCTCAACGCCCGAAGGGCTACAACAGCTGGAAAGTAAAACTAATGGTGCAAGCACCCAACCTAGACAAAGAAACGTAAAGGTGCTACGCACCCAACAAGAAAATAATAACGTCTCCGGAAACTGCAACCAGAAGTCTCTAACTCTTATCCTCCTCAGGGTCGTACTCGGGATCGACGCCCTCTGGCTCCACGTCAGCTGGCAAGTCAGTCTCCTCCACGTACTCTGGCTCAATCCCTGACGTACATCACCAGAAGAAGGAACTGTACGTCAGGTCAGGTCTACAAGAAAGATTAGACGAAAACTACAAGTGTACCATTTACTTACAACATTTTACTGGTTGATTAACATGCTGAGGTTTTAACAACAGAAAGAAACACAACAGGAAAGTAAGCAAGACTAGTAGTAGTCACAGCGAGTGCTATGGACTACAGGACTAGCCTATAGGTGTCAAGACAAGACGGAACACGGGAAGCCAGACACGACAAGACAAGACAAGACACGAAAAGGGTTCACGCCTGTTCGGTTCGAGGGGGATCAGTCCCTCTTGCCGCTTGCACGCTCAACCCTACCCCATAACCCCAAGAATCGTGACAAGACATGGGATCACTTGCTCTAGCTTGACAAGTGCCCAATTGCTCTCTGAGCTGTGTATCGGTACATGGGATCACTTGCTCTAGCTTGACAGGTGCCCAATTGCCCATCGGGCTGTGAACTAGTACAAGGGATCGCTCGCTCTGGCTTGGCGAGTGCCCTATTGCCCAGCGGGCTGTGCAGACGGAAAGGAACAAGACACGACAAAACAGGAGGGGTTGTACTAGGGTGTCCACAACTCACGCACACGCATGTCAATCCTATGATGTCAAAAATTGTTGTTGTTGGACTCAGATTTCGTTGTAAAATCTGAGCCATCAAAGGCGTCCCGGACGCTATCATTTCACGTCCGGTTCTCATTGTTCAAGACTAACAGTTCTAGCAAAACTAAAGCCTACACATGGCCAAGAACGCAAGTGGTACACTTGCCTGTGGTGGCGAGTGCGTCGTCTCCCTGGCACGACTCGTCCAAACGTCCCGTCGGCAAAAAAGTGTCTGAAAATCGTGACACGGCGACGGTGTCAGATCACGATTCATTAATCCATATTATGGTTGTGTCTAGATTATCGGGACTATCCTATTCAGTTAAAAATCACATTTTAAACGTAATTAACATAATCGACGATCTATCCTATGTGCACATGCATAATGTCCATTCGTCGATTTCTATGGTTTGTACAACGTTTTAAAGATCAGCGGAAAGTAAATTTAGTTTGATTAGGTTGCTGATTTTAATTAGGGTTTGATCATCTATTGTGGGGGTTACTACGAATTTAGGGCACCAACCTGAAATTGACGATTGCACGAAGATCCAGCGTCAAATCTGAAATGGGTGGAAGCTTTACGTCGTTCGGAAATTCCCAAGCCGCGGGTAGCGCAGCGAGAAACGTTGATCGCCGGTGATGGTGAAGATCCCGGCGTCTCCTGGCGTCGTTGTTGCTGGATCGGAGTTGGGAACAGTGTGCTAGGGCAAAAGGAAGAGAAATGAGAGAAGAGGGAGAGCTTTGGGGAAGATGGAGGGCGCAAGGATGGAGGAACGAGCAAAGGGGAGGACGTGGGAGGTAGGGAAATAGGTTTGGGGAAGATGGAGACTAAAAACAATCATGAGAAATGAAAGAGAAAGCCCCGTTTAAATAAGAAAATGAAACGGCGGCTAGCACAGAAATTAGGGTTTCGGGGTCAACTAGTCGGTCAGAGAAGGGCGGTCGACCGACTAGTTTGGGAACTATTCGGTCAGTCGTATAACTGTGACCGACTAAAACCCAAACCGTGAACAGGGGTGTTGTAGAACTTATAGAGTTAGTCGGTCTGTGAAGGCTCGTCGACCGACTAGTTTGCAACCTAGTCGGTCGGCCAGTGTTCATAGACCGACTAAAGGGTGAAAATGGTCAACAAGATATTTTGAAGATTAGTCGGTCAAAGAAGGATACCTAACCGACTAGTTCGTCAACTAGTCGGTCGTTTTCGTTCTTTGACCGACTAACGGTAAACAGTAACCTGGTGCGAAAAAATGATCTCTGTACTAGTCGGTCTGCGAAGAAGTGTTGACCGACTAGTTCGATAACTAGTCGGTCGGTGGTTGAACATAGACCGACTAAGCGTAAACAGTAACTCAAGGGAAAAAGCCTGACAAAAACTAGTCGGTCCATCAGGTGTTGTTGACCGACTAGATGGACATCTAGTCGGTCGGTTCCTCAACGTGAACCGGCTAATTTGCACAGGAAGTCGCATATTGAAGCGTGAAGGTTCGGAATGATTCCAAAGAGTTCCAAAGGTGATCCTATACTAAGATATGAGCGCGGAGAAGTAAAGAAAGAAGACGAACAATCGCATATATATATAAATAATATTCATCATACAAAAACCAGCCGTTACATCCTACCCACCTTAAGAAAATTCCGCCCTCGGAATTTCTTTCAGAATAGGTGAGGGTAACGCTCACTCATCTCATCCTCTCTCTCCCAAGTGGACTCTCCAGGTGATCCGTGACGCCACATTACTCTCACCAGGTCGACTACCTTATTCCTCAGCTGCTTCTGTCGACGGTCCAAAATCTGCACGGGCTCCTGGTCGTAGGTCAGGTCCGGACGGACCGTGATCTCTGAGAAATCCACCGTGTGCGACGGATCACTGACGTACCGACGTAACTGTGATACGTGGAATACGTCGTGAACCCCCACCAAGGATGGTGGCAGAGCAAGGCAGTAGGCCACTGCTCCCACACGTTCCAGCACATCAAAAGGTCCAATAAACCTCGGGCTCAGCTTCCCTTTCTTCCCAAAACGAATAACTCCGCGGTTCGAAGAAATCCTCAAGAAAACGTGATCTCCAGGCTGAAACTCCAACGGTCTCCTCTTGGCATCAGCCCAATGCTTAAAGCGATCCTGCGTAACTCTGAGCTTCTCCCTGATGTCTCTCACAACATCCATAGCTTCAACAATCATCTCTGGACCCAACAGCTCCCGATCTCCAACGTCATCCCAGCTCAGTGGCGATCGACATTTTCTTCCATATAAGGCAGCAAACGGCGCCATGCCAATGCTCCCCTGGTAGCTGTTGTTATAAGAAAACTCCACCAAATGGAGATGGTCCTCCCAAGATCCCTTCCAGTCGAGCGTGCAAGCTCGCAGCATATCCTCCAGAATCTGTATAGTCCTCTCGGACTGGCCGTCGGTCTGCGGGTGGTACGCCGTGCTGAAACTCAGACTCGTACCCAAATTCTCCTGCAGACTTCTCCAGAACTGAGATGTGAACCTTGTATCTCGGTCAGACATGATGCTCATGGGGACCCCATGTAAGCGTACAATCTCCTGCACGTACACGGTCTACGTCACAACTAATCAAAGAGGAAAATAAAGTGAAGTAGAAATGAAATTTTACCTCAAGATATTTCCTCGCCAAGGCTTCCGTAGACTGGCCCACTCGATAAGGAATAAAATGCGCAGACTTGGTCAACCGATCTACCATCACCCAGACTGCGTCGTTCTGCCTCGGGGTCCGAGGTAAACCAGTCACGAAATCCATCGTAATATGTTGCCACTTCCACTCCGGAATGGGAAGCGGTTGCAGCAGTCCAGCAGTACGATGATGCTCGGCCTTCACCTGTTGGCATACCAAACACTTAGCAACGCTCCGTGCCACACTCCTCTTCATGCCAATCCAGCAGTAATTTTGTCGGAGATCCTTATACATCTTGGTGCCACCAGGATGTATAGAATAAGGCGAGCTATGAGCCTCACTCAATAGCTCCTTACGAACATCACCCGCAGGTACACAGAGTCTGCTGCCGTACTGCAGCGAACCGTCCTCATGAATCACGAACTCTGCTCGCAGTCCGGCTTCAACCTGCCTCCTGATCCTCTGCAACTTCGGATCTCCTGCCTATGTTGCCTTAATCTGATCCACGATCATGGACTGAATTTGCAACTTCATGAAAGTATGAACCACACCAGGTAGGACAACCTCCAAATCCATCTCCTTCATCTCCTACTGATTCCTCCAGTTAGCGGTATGCACCATAGCGGTGGGGAGTCTACTCAAAGCGTCCGGCACAATGTTCACCTTCCCCGAATGATACTGCAAATCTATCTCGTAGTCAGCCATGAGCTCCAACCATCGTCTCTGACGCATGTTGAGCTCCTTCTGGGTGAAAATGTACTTCAAGCGCTTATGATCTGTAAAAATCTTCACACACTCACCCAGCAAGAAATGCCTCCAAATCTTCAGCGCAAAGATCACTGCTGCCAACTCCAGATCGTGCGTCGGGTAATTCTTCTCATGAGTCCTTAATTGACGAGAAGCATACGCGACCACGTGGCCATGCTGATGCAGAACGCATCCCAGGCCCTTCCCCGATGCATCACAATAAACTTCAAAGCCTCCGCTCCGATCCGGTACCGTCAAAACTGGTGCCGTGGTCAACCTCTCCTTCAAGATACTGAAAGCCTCTTCACAAGCATCAGACCACAGAAACTCCTCATCCTTCCTTGTCAGCTTCGTCATCGGCTCAGCAATCTTTGAGAAATATTTGATGAACCACCGATAATAGCCTGCTAGACCAAGAAAACTCCTGATGTCAGATGCTGACTGCGGAGTCGGCCAATCTCTGACTGTTTTGACCTTCTTCGGATCCACAGATATGCCATCACCACACACCACGTGTCCCAGAAACGTGACCCTGTCCAGCCAGAACTCGCACTTGCTATACTTGGCATACAACTTGTGTCGCCTCAGCGTCTCCAGCACTGTCCTCAGATGATAGCTGTGCTCCTCCTCAGACATCGAGTAAATAAGAACGTCGTCAATGAAAATAACGACAAACTTATCCAGGAAGTCGTAGAAAATCAAGTTCATAAGATTCATGAACACAGCTGGAGCATTGGTCACGCCGAAAGGCATCACCACAAACTCATAGTGCCCGTACTTCGTCCGGAAAGCTGTCTTCGGGATGTCATCTTTCTTTACCATTAACTAATGGTAACCGCTCCTCAAGTCCAACTTCGAGAAAACTCTCGAACCTCCCAGCTGATCAAATATGTCGTCGATGCACGGCAGCGGATACTTATTCCTCACGGTGACAGCATTCAGTCCTCGATAGTCCACGTACATCCTGCGGGACCCATCCTTCTTCTTCACGAGCAACACAGGTGCACCCCATGGTGACACACTTGGGTGGATGAAACCCTTCTGCAACAACTCATCCAACTGCTTCCGCAGCTCCTCAAGCTCCGCAGGAGCCATCCGATACGGCGCCTTCGATATCGGCTGCGCACCCGGCATCAGATCGATGCCGAACTCCAAAGCTCTGTCGGGTGGCAGACCCGAGATATCCTCCGGAAAAACGTCGTCGAAGTCTCTGACAACCGCTGGTCGGTCGATCTCCATCTCCATCTGCAACGCTGCTATCACCGGCACCTCCGGCTCGGACCGAAATCTGATGGGCCCAAGCGACTCGTCTCGGCTACGGAACTCGAACTCCGGATGTCCTGGAATCCGGAAAACCACTCTCTTGCTATGACAATCGATCAAAGCGTGGAAATCTCCCAGCCAATCGATGCCAAGGACGACATCGAAATGCGGCAGATCGTGGATGATGAAATCTGCATATAGCTCATGTCCACTAACCACTAAAGGAATCGACCGACATCCCAGATTCACCGTCACCACTCCGTTCCCAGTAGTGATGTCCCAAAACTTAGGAAGTGTGTGGGTAGGAATGGAGTGCTTTGTTATAAACCTCCAGGATAAGATGCACATAGATGCACCGGAGTCAAACAAAGCCAGAGCGGGGTGAGAGAACACAAGAATGGTGCCTAAGAAAACAATGGTCTAAGGTCAAACACTACTCTAACAATCAAACAAACAAACAACACTAACTAGACTAGCAATACAATATAATTATGAAATGAAAAGACTAGGTCAAGATATTACCTGCAATCACTCCATCCAGCTCCTCAGTCTCTACAGCAGTCATAGTATAGGCTGGTCTCGGAGGCTGCACAGCTCACTGGTACAGCTGCCTCTGTGGCACCAAGGGTGGTCCACGAACGGCAGGTCCTCTCTGAACCGGAGCAGGTGCCCTCATCTGTAACGGTGCTGGCGCTCCAACAACAGTAGTGCGGGCTCTAGGACAGTCCTTCGCAGCATGCGAAGCATCTCCACAATGTAGGCACAGTCCCAGCTTCCTCCGACAGTTGGTCTGAACATGTCCGAGCTTGCCGTAGAAATGGCACGGACCCTTGTTCTGCTGCTCACTGGTGCTCCAGGCCTCTTAAATGGCACAGTCTGGACTGGCCTTATCTTCGGCCTAGCAGGTGGCCGGTACTGCTTCATGGGACGCTTCCCCTTATCAGCTGGAGGGTCAGGCAGAAGAGCAATGAGCTCATGATTCTTTGCAGCATCAAGCACCTCCCTCATAGTCGAGAAACTTGCCGAAGACATCGAAGCCTGAATCTTCAGATGCAGTCCCTGACGAAAGCGATCAGCTCGCTTCTCTTCCTTCTTCACCATGTGCGGGGCAAAACGGCTCAGCATCTCAAACTCAGCTTCATACTCCTCGACGGTCATATCCCCCTGCTTCAGATCTATAAACTTGCTCAGCAGCTCCCTCCTAGCAGACTTGGTGAAATATTTATCCTTGAACATCGATCTGAAGGTCTTCCACTCCACTGGTTTCTCCAGACGCCTCTCCTCAAGGCGCCACCAGTTCCTCACATTCTCCGTCAGCTGCATCTTCGCAATCTCCACTCGGGTGTCGTCAGGAATCTTTGCAGCAACTAACTTCTCCTCCGTGCTCTGGATCCACTCATCGGCACCCAGAGGTCCCTCCTTCCCAGAGAAAGTCTTCGGCTGCAGCTCGTTGAACTGCTTCACTCCTGGAGCAGCTCGTGGGGCAGGCGGAGGTGGTGGTGGTGCAACAGGTGGAGCCTAGGCAGCACGCTGAGACTGCTTAACCAGCTGATGCTGAACATCCAGCATCTCCCTCATCACACCCAGAAAGTGACGGAACTCTCCGCCCTGGTCCTCCGGAACTCCATCGACTAAGTTTCCCGATCGAGTAACGCGTCGTCCGGCCATCCTATTGACATAAAGACGAAGGTTAGACTCGTACAATGTTTGAATATCAAGAATGAATGTCATTACTCTTACTGTTCTGTACTTGCAGAAAGATTGGGACGTGGACCTGCATGGGCCACCACTAAAACCTGTCACACCCCGCTTCCCAAAACAGCGGAGGCGAAGCGTGACTAGGCCCGCTTAGGCCAGGGCTACGAAGCCCTGACCCAATAAGCGTCTGAGTGAAACCAAGGCAAAGGTACATGTCCCTGCATGTTAGTACAGAACAATAAAAGTACAAGAAGGAAAGAACATCACATTTTATTCCAACACATCAAGATTACCAAGTCTCAACGCCCGAAGGGCTACAACAGCTGGAAAGTAAAACTAATGGTGCAAGCACCCAACCTAGACAAAGAAACGTAAAGGTGCTACGCACCCAACAAGAAAATAATAACGTCTCCAGAAACTGCAACCAGAAGTCTCTAACTCTGATCCTCCTCAGGGTCGTACTCGGGATCGACGCCCTCTGGCTCCACGTCAACTGGCAAGTCAGTCTCCTCCACGTACTCTGGCTCAATCCCTGACGTACATCACCAGAAGAAGGAACTGTACGTCAGGTCAGGTCTACAAGAAAGATTAGACCAAAACTACAAGTGTACCATTTACTTACAACATTTTACTGGTTGATTAACATGCTGAGGTTTTAACAACAGAAAGAAACACAACAGGAAAGTAAGCAAGACTAGTAGTAGTCACAGCGAGTGCTATGGACTACGGGACTAGCCTATAGGTGTCAAGACAAGACGGAACACGGGAAGTCAGACAAGACAAGACAAGACAAGACACGAAAAGGGTTCACGCCTGTTCGGTTCGAGGGGGATCAGTCCCTCTTGCCGCTTGCACGCTCAACCCTACCCCATAACCCCAAGAATCGTGACAAGACATGGGATCACTTGCTTTAGCTTGACAAGTGCCCAATTGCTCTCTGAGCTATGTATCGGTACATGGGATCACCTGCTCTAGCTTGATAGGTGCCCAATTGCCCATCGGGCTGTGAACTAGTACAAGGGATCACTCGCTCTGGCTTGGCGAGTGCCCTATTGCCTAGCGGGCTGTGCAGACGGAAAGGAACAAGACACGACAAAACAGGAGGGGTTGTACTAGGGTGTCCACAACTCACGCACACGCATGTCAATCCTATGATGTCAAAAATTGTTGTTGTTGGACTCAGATTTCGTTGTAAAATCTGAGCCATCAAAGGCGTCCCGGACGCTATCATTTCACGTCCGGTTCTCATTGTTCAAGACTAACAGTTCTAGCAAAACTAAAGCCTACACATGGCCAAGAACGCAAGTGGTACACTTGCCTGTGGTGGCGAGTGCGTCGTCTCCCTGGCACGACTCGTCCAAACATCCCGTCGGTGGAAAAGTGTCTGAAAATCGTGACACGGCGACGGTGTCAGATCACGATTCATTAATCCCTATTAGGGTTGTGTCTAGATTATCGGGACTATCCTATGCAGTTAAAAATCACATTTTTAACGTAATTAACCTAATCGACGATCTATCCTATGTGCACATGCATAATGTCCATTCGTCGATTTCTATGGTTTGTACAATGTTTTAAAGATCAGCGGAAAGTAAATTTAGTTTGATTAGGTTGCTGATTTTAATTAGGGTTTGATCATCTATTGTGGGGGTTACTACAAATTTAGGGCACCAACCTGAAATTGACGATTGCACGAAGATCCAGCGTCAAATCTGAAATGGGTGGAAGCTTTACGTCGTTCGGAAATTCCCAAGCCGCGGGTAGCGCAGTGAGAAACGTTGATCGCCGGTGATGGTGAAGATCCTGGCGTCTCCCGGCGTCGTTGTTGCTGGATCGGAGTTGGGAACACCGTGCTCGGGTAAAAGGAAGAGAAATGAGAGAAGAGGGAGAGCTTTGGGGAAGATGGAGGGCGCAAGGATGGAGGAACGAGCAAAGGGGAGGACGTGGGAGGTAGGGAAATAGGTTTGGGGAAGATGGAGACTGAAAACATTCAGGAGAAATGAAAGAGAAAGCCCCGTTTAAATAAGAAAATAAAACGACGGCTAGCACAGAAATTAGGGTTTCGGGGTCAACTAGTCGGTCAGAGAAGGGCGGTCGACCGACTAGTTTGGGAACTAGTCGGTCAGTCGTATAACTGTGACCGACTAAAACCCAAACCGTGAACAGGGGTGTTGTAGAACTTATAGAGTTAGTAGGTCTGTGAAGGCTTGTCGACCGACTAGTTTACAACCTAGTCGGTCGGCCAGTGTTCATAGACCGACTAAAGGGTGAAAATGGTCAACAAGATATTTTGAAGATTAGTCGGTCAGAGAAGGATACCTAACCGACTAGTTCGTCAACTAGTCGGTCAGTTTTCGTTCTTTGACCGACTAACGGTAAACAGTAACCTGGTGCGAAAAAATGATCTCTGTACTAGTCGGTCTGCAAAGAAGTGTTGACCGACTAGTTCGATATCTAGTCGGTCGGTGGTTGAACATAGACTGACTAAGCGTAAACAGTAACTCAAGGGAAAAAGCCTGACAAAAACTAGTCGGTCCATGAGGAGTTGTTGACCGACTAGATGGACATCTAGTCGGTCGGTTCCTCAACGTGAACCGGCTAATTTGCACAGGAAGTCGCATATTGAAGCGTGAAGGTTCGGAATGATTCTGTAACGACTGCTTTTCATGTATCTGGATTTAATATTATATAATATATGTTTTGGTGGATTTTCTCCTCTTGTGTGGTTTTCTTCTCCGTAGATTTCATTTTCGATCGATTCGTCGTATTTTCTCGCTTCTTCCTTAGGATTGTCGATTTCGAAGTAAGTCATTCGTGACGGACTTCATAGCGGTCGTATCTAACTGTTAGATCAAGCCTAGGAGTCTTAGGGATCGATCCCGGGGCCCCACGCTCCGTATCGGTACTTTTCTGTGCTCATTAGCCGGTATAAGAAGGGCCACCGACCGACTAGATGACGATCCAGTCGGTCGGCAATCCTTCTTGGACCGACTAGTTAGCTTTCTAAATTTCTCAGGAGTTACTGTTTATCGTTAGTCGGTCTAAGAACGTTGGTTAACCGACTAGGTTGCAAACTAGTCGGTCAGCAATGCTTCTTGAACCGACTAACTCATCAAATTATTTTTGTATCAGTTACTGTTTACTCTTAGTCGGTCTAAGAACGTTCATCGACCGACTAGATGCCAAACTAGTCGGTCAGTACTTGTTCATGGACCGACTAACTCTAGAATCCTAATTTCGTTCAGGAGTTACTGTTTGCACTTAGTCGGTCTGCGTTGGTCGACCGACCGACTAGTTGCCAAACTAGTCGGTCAGTGGTTGCTCTTTGACCGACTAACCAGTGTTAAAACCCTAATTTCTGGGCAGCCGCCAGCCTAGCCTATTTAAACCCAACCCATTCGACTTCTTCTTCTCCAACACGACCCAAAACCCTAAAAACTTCCCCCTTCAGCCCCCATCTTCCTCCAAGCTTCATTCCTTCATTCCAAGCCCTAAATCCATCATCCAATCCATCCATTCACTCATTCCACCTCTCATCTTCCCCAAAATCTCACCAAAATCCATCAAATCCCCAAATCCCCCAAAACCCTAGTTTCCCCAAACTTCTCCAATCTTCTCCAGATTTGATCCTAGGGTTCCCCGGAGTGTTTCTTCCGCCTTCTCTCGGTAAGAAATCGATCTACCGTTGTTTTCATAGCTTATTTATAATTTGATGAAAACCCAAATTAATTTCATGTGTTTGATGTTTGTCTCCCCGAAAACAGCGATTTCCCCCGTAGGTAGCTCCCGTGTGACGAAGTGATCGTCAATCCCCGATGCTAGGCAAGTGAAACTTGCCACTTAGGGTTTAGGCCATGTTTTAGGCCATTTGCATGTTGTAGGCGTAAAAGAGGCTAGGCGACGAAATGATACTCGCCTAGGCGCAAATTGGGGAACTAGCTTGACAACGAAGCTAGTTCCGACTTTTAGCATGTTGCACAATTACCATGTCATGTTTACTTTCAATTAACGGTACGCGAATATGTTCATGTCATTGCATTTCGCCTGTCACGTTTAATTTAAGTAACTGTACGCAAATAAATTGTCATGACCTCGCATTCTTTAGATATTGCTGTGATTGCGTAGCTTCGCTACAATGTTGTGTTCCTGGCTCGTGTTCCAGAAGCGGGCCATGTGTTGGTTGATAGCCAATGCCCGAATTGCGTGTTCCGGCTAGGTGTTCCCTACGCCATACTAGTGTTCCTGGCTCGTGACCAGAAGCGAGCATAATGAGTTGCTAACCCCAACGCTCGATACATTAAATTGTGAACTAAGAATGCGAGCTCAATGTGCGGGGCAACCCTAGGCTCACTAGATGAGCTCAATGTGCAGGGACCCCAGGCTCCATATCGTGTGAATATTGGGTAGTGTTTAGTGCCGATCGGTCTGAAATGCTATGCCATTCAGCGAATGGCGTAAACACCTACAAAACGTGAATTGATTGAATTGATAGTAGCTTGGCTACTCTTGTCTTGTCCCGATTATTTTCCTCTTGTACAAATTGTCTTGCCATGTTTTAATTGTGCACTCATGTTATAACTGCCATGTCATGCATACTAAACTGCTAGGTTGCTAGATGCCTCACTTTCAGTTTCCTTGCCCAAGTCTTTTTAGACTTGCTGACATGTGCCCCTTTACTCTTTTGGGTGACACATGTTAGATCCTGAGCCCGAGTACCTTGTTGAGGACGAGGTGTTCGCTGACGCCGAGCCCGAGCTTGTGTTTGACGGGGAGTACGTGGACACTGGGGACCAGTCCTAGTGTCTCCGTTGTGTTTTACTTTTGTTTAGACGGTTGTTTTGTTATCGGTGTGTGGCACCCATACTTTGTTATGTCGTTGTTTTTGTTGGCCTTGTTCTGGGCCTTTAGACTCTTTTCTTTTAGCCTGGTGGCTTTTCTGGATGTTGAACTTATTTGTGATGTTGGACAATATTTGTGAGATGCGAATTTTATTTCAGTCTCTCCTTGTGTTATTATTGCTATTCTGTTGTGGTTACAGGGACCTGTTTATGTATTGTGGACGCTTATCGGGTTTGGGGCTTCACAGCTCCACTCTCGTACGGACCTTTTCATGTCTCGCCTCCATTTTAGGGAAGCGGGTCGTGACAGGTTTTAGTGGTGGCCCATGCAGGTCCCCTTCTGTAACTGCGATCTTTGGAATAGCGATAATAATATTAGAATGTCCAATAAATTAAGTTCGACGTCCGAGTCATAAGCTACGAGTCTAATCTGATTTGTTCTCCGTGTCATTAGATGGCAGGAAGGCGTTTCACCCGTGGTGGGGGCAGTGGTGCGCTCCCTCATGATGAGGAGCCTGAGCGGGAACCCACCAGCGGTGAGATGATGATCCAGATGATGCAAGTGCAGCAGGGCGTGCTTTTGCAAGTCCAGAATGCTCCACCTGCTCGAGCTGCCCGGGCTCTTCCGGATGCCCCTCGCTCTGAGCCAGGAGCGAAGCAATTTCGGGAGCTGGGTCTCGCATATTTTGATGGTTCTGAGGGTCCTCTGGCTGCCGATGAGTGGATTCGGAACGTCGAGGACAATCTGAAGATGGCCAAGATCACCCCGGCTGGATGGGTTGATTTGGCGAAGAGGAAACTCAAGGATAACGCCAGGAATTGGTGGGATGCAGAAGAGAAGTTGTTGGTGGAGCCGATAGCTTGGGCTACCTTCAAAGCCAGATTTGAGGGCGAGTTCTTTCCGAAGGCTGCCAAGGAGGAGATGCTGCAGCGTTTTATCGATTTGAAGCAGGGGAACTCGTCGGTGGACATGTACCACCAGGAGTTCATGAGGCTTAGTCGGTTTGCGCCGAAGATGGTGCAGGACGCTGAGGAGAGAGCTCAGAGGTTTCTGCAGGGGCTTGCTTCGGAGCTCCAGAGTTTTGTGACCTCCTCTGACCGGGAATCTTATCAGAAGGTTCTGGTAGCAGCTAAGAGGCAGGAGCTGCTCGTGAACCAGAGGAAGGGATCTGTTGTTGGTGCTGGGAAGAGGCCTGTGGAACAGGCGAGAGCTGTGGTTAGACCTGGATTCAGGCCTAATCAGTCCGCTCAGTTTAAGAGGCCAGGAGGGCCTATTCCGAAGATCTGCCATTTCTGCGGCAAGCCTGGTCACGTCAAGGATCAGTGTCGGAAGTTTCTGGGCCAGTGTCTGGTTTGCGGTGATGCTTCTTATGTCGCGAAGGATTGTCGGCATGCGGATCCGCTGCGGAGGGCTCCTGTTGCAGCTCAGCCGTTGCAGCAGCGAGCGCCTGTTCCTGCTGGTCGTGGAGCAGCTCTTGTTCCGTAGAGGCAGGCTTTTTGGCAGGCTGTTCTGCCAAGGAGGCATGCCTTTCTGATGACCGCTGCGGAGAGCGCGGCTGTGGATGAGGTTATCGCAAGTAATCCT
The DNA here is from genome assembly GCA_030789695.1 of Scilla litardierei. Lineage (NCBI taxonomy): Eukaryota > Viridiplantae > Streptophyta > Magnoliopsida > Asparagales > Asparagaceae > Scilla > Scilla litardierei. The sequence goes on from CM061138.1 coordinate 115,494,762, forward strand.
CACTCTAGCTGTTACTTTCCTGGCTGGTTTTGATTGTTAAATTATGTTGTTTGCTTGAACATGGTTGTTTGCTAGATTAGGGTTTGATTGTTAATTGCTTGATTAGGTGTGATTTTGGTTTGCACATTTCCTGCACGAGTCCTCTTTGACTCTGGTGCATCGATGTGCATTATTTCTCGGAGCTTCGTGGAGAGGCATTCCTTGTCGACGTCCCCTCTCCCCAAGAGTTGGAATATCGTTACAGGGAATGGTGTGGTCTCGGTGCATCGTGGTTGCAATTCTTGCTCGTTGGTGGTCTGTGGACATGAGCTTTTTGCTGATTTCATTGTCCACGACATCATCAACTATGATGCAGTTCTTGGGATGGATTGGCTTGCGAGCTTCTATGCTACGATTGACTGCAGGAGGAAGAAGGTGGTGTTCGAGATTCCCGGACATCCAGTATTTGAGTTCAGTCGTGGTAGCAGTTCGCTTGGTCCTGTCAGATTTCGGGCCAGGCCGGTGGAGGCTGTGGCTATGCAGATGGAGTTGGAGTGGCCAGCTGTGGTGCGAGATTTTGGCGACGTCTTCCCCGAGGAGATGTCTGGTTTGCCGCCTGATCGGGCTTTGGAATTTTCTATCGATCTTGTTCCAGGTGCGCAGCCGATTTCGAAGGCGCCGTATCGTATGGCACCTGCAGAGTTGGAAGAGTTACGGAAGCAGTTGGATGAGCTTTTGCAGAAGGGTTATATTAATCCTAGCGTGTCTCCGTGGGGAGCACCGGTGTTGTTGGTTAAGAAGAAGGATGGTTCACGTCGCATGTGCGTGGACTATCGGGAGTTGAATGCGGTGACCATTAAGAATAAATACCCGTTGCCTCGCATCGATGATATTTTTGATCAGCTTGGAGGTTCGAGGGTGTTTTCTAAATTGGATTTGAGGAGTGGTTACCATCAGTTGAAGGTGAAGAAGGGAGATGTTCTGAAGACAGCGTTCAGGACGAAGTATGGACACTATGAGTTCGTGGTTATGCCTTTCGGCGTAACTAACGCGCCCGCAGTTTTCATGAATCTGATTAACCTGATTTTCTACGACTTTTTTGATAAGTTTGTCGTTATCTTTATTGACGACATTCTGATCTATTCGAAGTCGGAGGAAGAGCATGCCTCGCACTTGAGGACGGTGTTGGAGATTTTGAGGAAGCATCGGTTGTATGCTAAGTTTTCGAAGTGCGAGTTTTGGCTGGATCGAGTTGCTTTTCTCGGGCATGTGGTGACTGGAGATGGTATTTCAGTGGATCCCGAGAAGATTCGGGCCATCAGGGAGTGGCCTGTTCCGTCGTCTGCGTCTGAGATTCGGAGTTTTCTTGGACTTGCTGGTTATTATCGGCGATTCATTAAGGACTTTTCTCGTATTGCTGAGCCGATGACCAGGTTGACGCGGAAGGATGTTGCTTATGCTTGGTCGGGTGATTGTGAGGGTGCTTTTGGTGTTCTGAAGGAGAGGTTGACGAGTGCCCCTATTCTTGTTGTGCCTGATCGCAGCGGTGGATTTGAGATCTTTTGCGATGCTTCCGGCAAGGGTCTCGATTGCGTGTTGCATCAGCACGGGCATGTTGTGGCGTATGCGTCTCGTCAGCTTAAGGTTCATGAGAAGAATTATCCGACGCATGATTTGGAGTTGGCTGCCGTTGTGTTTGCTCTTAAGATTTGGAGGCACTTCTTGCTGAGTGAGAAAGTGAAAATTTTCACCGATCACAAAATCTTGAAGTATATTTTCACTCAGAAGGAGCTCAACATGCGACAGCGTCGATGGTTAGAGCTTATGGCGGATTATGATATTGATTTGCAGTTTCACCCTGGCAAGGTGAATGTGGTTCCTGATGCGTTAAGTAGGCTGCCAGCGGTGATGATTTTGACCTCGCAGTGGAGATTGCAGCAGGATTTTTGCGAGTCTGGTATTGAGATTGTTCTTCCTGGGGTGGCTTCTTCGTTGATGTACATGCAGGTGCAATCGACGATCGTGGATCAGATTAAGTCTGGCCAGGCTGATGATCCGAAGCTGGTGAGGATTCGGGGGATGGTGGAAGCCGGTCTGCGGACTGACTTTTTGATTCATGAGGATGGCTCGCTGAGGTTTGGAGCCAGGTTGTGTGTGCCTGCTGGGGATATCAGAGAGGAGCTGATGGTGGAGGCACACAGTTCGCCGTATTCTGTGCATCCTGGTGGCACCAAGATGTACCAGGATCTTCGTCTGAATTATTGGTGGCACGGTATGAAGAGGAGCATGGCTCGGAGTGTAGCCAAGTGCTTGGTTTGCCAGCAAGTGAAGGCGGAGCATCAGCGTTCGGCTGGGTTGCTACAACCGCTTCCAATTTCGGAGTGGAAGTGGCAACACATCACTATGGATTTCGTGACTAGACTACCTCGGAGTCCGAAGCAGAATGACGCGATTTGGGTGATCGTAGATCGATTGACCAAATCGGCGCACTTTATTCCATTCCGAGTGGGACAGTCCACTGAGGCGCTAGCGAGGAGATATATGGAGGTGAAATTCTTTTACTCTCCGTTTTTATTTCCTTTTTCCTAGTTTGGATAGTGATGTAACGTGAATCGTGCAGGAGGTTGTGTGACTTCACGGAGTCCCCGTGAGTATCGTGTCTGACAGAGACACGAGGTTCACATCTCAGTTCTGGCAGAGTTTGCAGAAGATCTTGGGTACGCGTCTGAGTTTCAGCACGGCGTACCATCCGCAGACAGATGGCCAGTCCGAGAGGACGATTCAGATTTTGGAAGACATGCTGAGGGCGTGCATGTTGGATTTCAAGGGTTCGTGGGAGGACCATCTACATCTGGTAGAGTTTTCCTACAACAACAGCTTCCAGGCGAGTATTGGCATGGCGCCATTCGCCGCTCTTTATGGGAGGAAATGTCGATCGCCATTGAGTTGGGATGACGTTGGTGATCGGGAGTTGTTGGGACCTGAGATGATCGTGGAGGCCATGGAGATCGTCAGGAATATTCGGGAGAGGTTGAGAATTGCTCAGGACCGTTTTAAGCATTGGGCGGATGCTAAACGTCGTCCTTTGGAGTTTCAGCCAGGCGACCATGTGTTCTTGAAGATTTCCCCGAATCGTGGTGTGATTCGTTTCGGGAAGCGTGGAAAGTTGAGCCCGCGATACATTGGACCGTTTGACGTTTTGGAGAGGGTTGGCGAGGTCGCTTATCGCTTGGCCTTGCCGCCATCTTTGGAAGGAGTTCACAATGTTTTCCATGTGTCGCAGCTTCGTCGATACATTAGCGATCCGTCTCATGCGGTGGATTTTTCGGAGATTACCGTTCGCCCCGATATGACGTATGACCAGCATCCAGTGCAGATTCTGGACAGGCGTAAGAAATCACTTCGGAACAAGATTGTCAATCTTGTGAGGGTGATGTGGCGACACGGTTCACCTGGAGAGTCTACTTGGGAGAATGAGGATGAGATGCGAGAGTGTTTCCCACTTTTGTTTCCGGACTCGTGAGTTTTGGAAATTCCGAGGACGGAATTTTTCTTAAGTTGGGGAGGATGTAACGACTGCTTTTCATGTATCTGGATTTAATATTATATAATATATGTTTTGGTGGATTTTCTCCTCTTGTGTGGTTTTCGTCTCCGTAGATTTCATTTTCGATCGATTCGTCGTATTTTCTCGCTTCTTCCTTAGGATTGTCGATTTCGAAGTAAGTCATTCGTGACGGACTTCATAGCGGTCGTATCTAACTGTTAGATCAAGCCTAGGAGTCTTAGGGATCGATCCCGGGGCCCCACGCTCCGTATCGGTACTTTTCTGTGCTCATTAGCCGGTATAAGAAGGGCCACCGACCGACTAGATGACGATCCAGTCGGTCGGCAATCCTTCTTGGACCGACTAGTTAGCTTTCTAAATTTCTCAGGAGTTACTGTTTATCGTTAGTCGGTCTAAGAACGTTGGTTGACCGACTAGGTTGTAAACTAGTCGGTCAGCAATGCTTCTTGAACCGACTAACTCATCAAATTATTTTTGTATCAGTTACTGTTTACTCTTAGTCGGTCTAAGAACGTTCATCGACCGACTAAATGCCAAACTAGTCGGTCAGTACTTGTTCATGGACCGACTAACTCTAGAATCCTAATTTCGTTCAGGAGTTACTGTTTGCACTTAGTCGGTCTGCGTTGGTCGACCGACCGACTAGTTGCCAAACTAGTCGGTCAGTGGTTGCTCTTTGACCGACTAACCAGTGTTAAAACCCTAATTTCTGGGCAGCCGCCAGCCTAGCCTATTTAAACCCAACCCATTCGACTTCTTCTTCTCCAACACGACCCAAAACCCTAAAAACTTCCCCCTTCAGCCCCCATCTTCCTCCAAGCTTCATTCCTTCATTCCAAGCCCTAAATCCATCATCCAATCCATCCATTCACTCATTCCACCTCTCATCTTCCCCAAAATCTCACCAAAATCCATCAAATCCCCAAATCCCCCAAAACCCTAGTTTCCCCAAACTTCTCCAATCTTCTCCAGATTTGATCCTAGGGTTCCCCGGAGTGTTTCTTCCGCCTTCTCTCGGTAAGAAATCGATCTACCGTTGTTTTCATAGCTTATTTATAATTTGATGAAAACCCAAATTAATTTCATGTGTTTGATGTTTGTCTCCCCGAAAACAGCGATTTCCCCCGTAGGTAGCTCCCGTGTGACGAAGTGATCGTCAATCCCCGGTGCTAGGCAAGTGAAACTTGCCACTTAGGGTTTAGGCCATGTTTTAGGCCATTTGCATGTTGTAGGCGTAAAAGAGGCTAGGCGACGAAATGATACTCGCCTAGGCGCAAATTGGGGAACTAGCTTGACAACGAAGCTAGTTCCGACTTTTAGCATGTTGCACAATTACCATGTCATGTTTACTTTCAATTAACGGTACGCGAATATGTTCATGTCATTGCATTTCGCCTGTCACGTTTAATTTAAGTAACTGTACGCAAATAAATTGTCATGACCTCGCATTCTTTAGATATTGCTGTGATTGCGTAGCTTCGCTACAATGTTGTGTTCCTGGCTCGTGTTCCAGAAGCGGGCCATGTGTTGGTTGATAGCCAATGCCCGAATTGCGTGTTCCGGCTAGGTGTTCCCTACGCCATACTAGTGTTCCTGGCTCGTGACCAGAAGCGAGCATAATGAGTTGCTAACCCCAACGCTCGATACATTAAATTGTGAACTAAGAATGCGAGCTCAATGTGCGGGGCAACCCTAGGCTCCCTAGATGAGCTCAATGTGCAGGGACCCCAGGCTCCATATCGTGTGAATATTGGGTAGTGTTTAGTGCCGATCGGTCTGAAATGCTATGCCATTCAGCGAATGGCGTAAACACCTACAAAACGTGAATTGATTGAATTGATAGTAGCTTGGCTACTCTTGTCTTGTCCCGATTATTGTCCTCTTGTACAAATTGTCTTGCCATGTTTTAATTGTGCACTCATGTTATAACTGCCATGTCATGCATACTAAACTGCTAGGTTGCTAGATGCCTCACTTTCAGTTTCCTTGCCCAAGTCTTTTTAGACTTGCTGACATGTGCCCCTTTACTCTTTTGGGTGACACATGTTAGATCCTGAGCCCGAGTACCTTGTTGAGGACGAGGTGTTCGCTGACGCCGAGCCCGAGCTTGTGTTTGACGGGGAGTACGTGGACACTGGGGACCAGTCCTAGTGTCTCCGTTGTGTTTTACTTTTGTTTAGACGGTTGTTTTGTTATCGGTGCGTGGCACCCATACTTTGTTATGTCGTTGTTTTTGTTGGCCTTGTTCTGGGCCTTTAGACTCTTTTCTTTTAGCCTGGTGGCTTTTCTGGATGTTGAACTTATTTGTGATGTTGGACAATATTTGTGAGATGTGAATTTTATTTCAGTCTCTCCTTGTGTTATTATTGCTATTCTGTTGTGGTTACAGGGACCTGTTTATGTATTGTGGACGCTTATCGGGTTTGGGGCTTCACAGCTCCACTCTCGTGCGGACCTTTTCACGTCTCGCTTCCATTTTAGGGAAGCGGGTCGTGACAGATTCCAAAGAGTTCCAAAGGTGATCCTATACTAAGATATGAGCGCGGAGAAGTAAAGAAAGAAGACGAACAATCGCATATATATATAAATAATATTCATCATACAAAAACCAGCCGTTACAATAAGAAACCACCAAAAGACCAAAACCAAGCAATCACACAGAGAGGCAAGGATTTGTACTAGTTCGCCCCAACGTATGGCCTACGTCCAGTCTTTCAATGTAACGGTTTTCACTAGATCAGATATAATAATACAGAGAATACACTGACTTCAAATCTCCTCCAAACTAATTTATGCATTCTCGACAAAATAACTCTAGCACTCTAGCAATTACAATGTATTATACACACAACCAATGGAGAGATATTACCATAAACTCTAGAACAAGGAATACATCCTCTTCTAAAGCTCGTAGTCTCCTCGAAGCTCTTTTGTCGTATATCGCTGGGAAAAGAGCTGTTTCTCTCTTGAAGACTCAAGGAGTTCTTCACAATTCTCCATCGTGTCGCCGTCAAAAGTGTATCTCTTGGTATTTATATCATATAAATCCTTTCTAGTGTAGTAGAGATGTTTTAGATCATGTCCATCTGATTAAATCCCAATAGAAATCAACGGTCCAGATTAGAAGCCGAAAACTGGACGTATTAGGGTTTCTGGGCATCAGAATGGCCGTGCGTAGAATTATGTAAACTACATGTATCTCCAGAACAATCGACAAGGCCGTGTTGGGTATATCACAGCTGTGTCCAATAAAACAGGAAGTTGTCTGCCAGTGCTGTTGGACATGCATGGTCGTGTTGTATAAAGCACGACGATGTCCAATAAAACAGAGAGTTGCCTTCTGGTATTGCTGGACCTGCGCGACCGTGTTGGGTATATCATGGCCATGACCAAATTTGCCTACGTCAGCTGATAAATCTGCTGTGACATGCATGGACGTGCTAAAACCTGCATGTCCGTGTAACCTTTCAGATTTCCAGTTTGAAGCACTAATCAACAAACTCTGCATTGCTTTAAACTCCTTCAACAACTACGGTATATTAAAGCTCTCCAGAGTAACTTTACCCAAATACCAAACATCTATACATAGATCTAGAATTTACGAAACTCTCATGACAATGGAAAATCAGCAACAACTCACCATGTATAGATCAAGCTTGTTAATACTCGGGTACAACCCACGAAGCAAAAGCAAGGTGATGAAGCCGAATTAAAGACTTAAACCTCAGCCCAATAACTTAAGAGCCCGCCATCGAAGGAGAGTTATCACTCATTCAATGAGATAACTCATTGGACCGTTAAAGCCGTGTTGGTTACACAGGAGTAGTTAATGGAGACCGAGTAAATAGGCAACCGTTATCAATAATCCCAAAGAAGATCTCGCCACAATCGATAAAGATCTGTTATACACTATTGATAGACATCCTCAATTAAAAATAGATGAAAAGACAACGTAAGAAGGGTTCAGACTTCCCAAGTATGAAAGACCTAATACTGTGAATTTTTCCACCACTTTCATATTTCTTCCTACAAATAACTTGAGGTGACTGACTCGAGACGAACCTCCATGGGTCGATCTCGACAGCCCCAAGCCTTCCATTAAGTTCCCATTCTAACTTAAGCATCTGAGGTAATTTGGGTCGGAATCCAGATTATTATATTTGTCTTATAATATTCTGGTGAAAGAAGACATACTTGTACCTGAGGTAGGCTCGCATAATCCTTGATCTCCTGGGGTATTACCTTCCAATCATTACGTATACAGGAACTTTTTCCCTATCTAATATCACCTCCCTCAAAATAGAGAGGAGTGGCTTAACACCCTCTCCTACAATACCAGGATCTTTTGGTTTGAATGTCAGTACTGCTCTTTTGTGGAAGGGGACCAGAATGTCCTTTGCATATTTCAAAACTATTGTACCATGCTTTTGGGGGATTTCAAGATCTGAAACATTTGCATAATTAAGTGTTGGGAATCTGACACAATATCAAACAACACCTAATCGTGCATAGCAGAATATATGAAAATTATTGTGTCGCCAATTAAATCAATGCAGAGTTAGGATCTTGGAAGAATCATAAGAAGCATAAGAAACACCACAAGACCAAAACCAAGCAATCACACAGAGAGGCAATGATTTGTACTAGTTCGGCCCAATGTATGGCATACGTCCAGTCTTCCGTTATCACGGTTTTCACTAGATCAGAGATGATAATACAGAGAATACACCGACTACAAATCTCATCCAAACCAATGTATACCATCACGACACAATAACTCTAGCACTCTAGCAATTACAATGTATTGTACACACAATCAATGGAGTGATATTACCAAAAACTCTAGAACATGGAATACCTCCTCTCCCAAAGCTCGTTGTCACCTCGAAGCTCTTTCTACGTATATCGCTGGCAAACGATCTGCTTTTCTCTTGAAGACTCAAGGAGTTCTTCTCAATTCTCCCTCGTATCGCCGTCAAAAGTGTATCTCTTGGTATTTATACCATAGAAATCCTTTCTAGGGTAGTCGAGGATGTTTTAGATCATGTCCATCCGATTAAACCCCAATAGAAATCAACGGTCCAGATTAGAAGCCGAAATCTGGACGTATTATGGTTTCTAGGCATCAGCACGGCCGTGCGCAGAATTATGTAAGCTACATGTAGCTCCAGAACAATCGGCAAGGCCGTGTTGGGTATAACACGGCTGTGTCCAATAAAACACAAAGTTACATGCCAGTGCTGCTGGACATGCACGGCCGTGTTGTGTAAAGCATGACAGTGTCCAATAAAACAGAGAGTTGCCTGCTTGCGCTGCTAGACTTGCATGGCCGTGTTGGGTATATCACGGCCATGACCAAACCTGCCTAAGTCAACTGATAAATCTGTTGTGACACGCACGAACATGCTAAAACCCACATGTCCGTGTAACCTTTCAGATTTCCAGTTTGAAGCACTAATCTACAAACTCTTCCTTGTTTCAAACTCATTTAACAACTACGGCATAATAAAACTCTCCACAACAACTCTACCCAAATACCACACATCTCTACATAGATCTAGAATTTACGAAACTCTCATGACAAAGGGACATCATCACCAACTCACTATGTATAAATCAAGCTTGTTAATATTCGGGTACGGATCACAAGTGAAAGCAAAGGTGATGAATCCCAATTAAATACTTAAACCTCTGTCCAATAACTTAAGAGCCTCCTAGTGAAGGAGAGTTATCACTCAGTCAATGAGACATCTCATTGGACCGTTGAAGCCTCATTGGTTATGCGGGAGTAGTTAACGGAGACCGAGTAAATCGGCAGCCGTTATCAATAATCCCAGAGAAGATTTTGCCACAATCGATGAAGAGCCGTTATACACTATTGACAGACACCCACAATTATAAATAGATGAAAAGACAACGTAAGAAGGTTTCAGACTTCCCAGGTAGAAAGACCTAATACTCTGAATTATTCTATCACTTTCATATTTCCTCCTCTAAATAGATTTAGGTGACTGACTCGAGACGAACCTCCACGGTCGAGCTCAACAGCCCCAAGCCTTCCCGTCAGTTCCCATTCTAACTTATGCATAGTGTAAGGACCCTGTCTATGGGGAAAAAACACTAGAAGGGGGGTTGAATAGTGTTTAGGAAAATTTAAAAGGAATTTATGCCAAATAAAATGCAATCCAACAAATAGTGCGGAATAGAAAAATAACCCAAAAAGAAACACACGCAAATGCAGAGATGTTTCAAGGATTCGGATTACCCAAGTCAACTCCCGACTTATTCCCGGTAATCCTACGTCCCTACCACCCGGATACCACCGGATACTCAAGTTACAAGTGCAATCGAATACAATCGATGTCCTTGACTCCCACAACCAGGGAGCAAGCTAAACCACTCTCACAACCGAGAGCACAACTCAAATAACGAAAGTTATGAAATAATGAAAACAACACGCACAATCACCTATGCCTTGAAGTAGAACTTGAAGGTGGAGAGTGATGTGTGTTGAAGAACTCTCTTGGAAGAGAGGATGAAGCCATTTCTCTTGACTGCACCAATTGCCTAGAAGATCACTCTTTGGTTCTAGGTTGAAGAGCAAGAGAACAAGATTTGGAATTACTTAGGGCTCTGGATTTGAGAGCTTTGATCTTTGGAAATGAAAGCTTAAGAGATTTTGCAATCAATGAGTAACCTTCCAATGGAACAGTAAAAGCTCTATTTATAGTTTTCTCAAATCCAAAAAATAGTTTAGGCAAAAACCCAATTGGAATCCGTGAGAAAAATCTCAACGGATAGAATCTGAACTCGCTACAGTCGACTGTTGAACAATCCACAGTCGATTGTTGCACAGTCAGCAAGGGTTGGTGAGAATTCATAACGGTAACTTACCACGTGGACAGTCGACTGATGAAGCAAAGACAGTCGACTGTTAAATCAACAGGCGACTGTAATTTCTTCGACAGGTGATTGGCCGAGAGATGGGTAAGTTAGACAAATACTGGAAATCTCACAAGTAACAGGACAGACGACTGATGCAAGGAACACAGTCGACTGTTACTCAGAACATGCGACTGTAAATCCTTAAACAGACGACTGTCAAAAGCCTGAGAAATTTCCAGAGAGCTGAGTCAAAGAAATGACTCACAGACAGACGACTGTTGCAGCATAGACAGTCGACTGTTCCAAGAGACAGTCGGCTGTATATACAACATTAGTCGACTGGCCGTAAAAGTCAGATCAAACATAGTTAGGGCAAAGGATAGACATGCGACTGATTTGCAAAACACCGTCGACTGTTACTTGAACAGGCGCCTGTGAATCGTTCATCAGTAGCCTGTGTAAAATAATCAGAGAAGGCCCAAAACTGTATTGTAATAGTCTGTCCATAACAGGCGACTGTAGAACAAAACACAGTCGACTGTTTTTGAGGCAGGCAACTGTAAACTGTTCAGCAGTCGACTATTATAAACAATCCTAGCACAATCAATAAAGAAATGAATTGGTATCAAAGGACAATTGATCTAATGAAGTCATATGACAGAATGAAGATGTGTGTGAGTGCTCCATCAACGTTCTACTTCTAAGCTACATACTAGAAGAGATAAAAGAAAAAATTACATTGACGAATAATCTCTTCTTTCCATCGTATGAGCTTGAAGTCTTCACGGAGCTTCAATCATTATCTACAATCAACCAATTCATGTCATTTGCCTTCAATGAAGTTTGTGAGTCATCCATTGCTAGTAGATCTTCATAAATAGCTTAGGCAATGGATTAACATCAAAATAGGGGATTAGTCACAAGTATTTATGTTTGCTCATCATTAACACCAAGTAGGGAGAAGTCCATTACTCAAAATTCTCCCCCTTTTTGATGATGACAAACAAACATAAACAAAAAGATAAATAATTGTGCGCAATGAAAACTTACCCCCCCTACGTAGATGCCAATCAAGTTAGTCAATAAATATTAGGGCATCTACATATCAATTGAAGCAAATGAGTAAGGAATGCATGAATATAAATTCAAAAAATCTAGGAATTACAATCCCTATTCATTGTAATCTTACTCCCCCTGAATCTAAGGCAACTTCAATCTTACATTCAAGTGTTAGAACATACTTAGCACATTCATTATGAATCTTGTATGTTTATTTCTCTCCCCCTATGGCATTATCCAAAAAGGTGGGAGCAAATAACAACAACAATAACAGTGCTAAATGCGAACTAACAATAGTCAAGGAGTATAAAGATATAAAGAATCAAAACTCATAAAATCACATCATATACACATGTGAGTAATGGAATTGAAGTCCAATATCAATATTTTAGATGAACACACAAAAATAGTTTCAAAAGTGATTTCACAAATGCACCACACCAGAGATAGCATGGAAAATCGAATATCAAATTCATATATTGTCTCAAAAGCACATCAGAGAGGATAGAGCATACATGGAGACAACATAACATACATCACACAGATAAGATAAGTAGTATATCATAGTGTGACACAAGATAAACAACAACAACATATATATATATATATATATATATATATATATATATATATATATATATATATATATATATATATATAAAACGATGAGTACATCAACGGATGGACATCTACATGTCCATCACAAAAAAATACATCATGATCAAGACAAAAAATACAACATCATGACAACATCAAAGTACATCACCAAACAAAAAATGAAGATAACATCAACAAATCCATCATACATCAAAATACAACCATCACCAAATAAACACCACACAAACACCTATCTAAGAGTGAGCGTCTCCAGGGGCTGCAGAAGAAGACGCAGGCTCTGTGACAGCAGGTGTATCCTCTGGAGGAGGGTCAGAAGGAGCAACAGCAGCAGCAGTAACATCCTGAGTAGAAGCTACACCAGGATGCTCAACGACATCAGTGGTCTGAGGAGGCACATGAAGCTGGGGAACAAACTGTCTCAGATCCTCAGGGAAGGGTATTCCCTGATGGAGGAAAGAAAGAGACATCAATATGTAAAGTCCAGAGACCATCTCGAAAAGAATATCACGAGATGGTGGAGCAGAGGTGGAAGGCAGGTCAGCTGGAGGAACAGTGGAGGAAGATGGAGCTGAAGTAGATTTCCTCTTCTTCGAGGCAGTCTGCAGAGCCGAAGAAGATTTTGACTTTGCAGAAGCGTCGAGGAGAGGGCCAACGGGTATGGGCTCGTAACGAGCCAAAATCAACACCAAAATGACGGAAGACAAGAGTCAGAAGACCACCATAAGGAATGTGAGACGAGGAGGTCGTGAACTCAACCTTGTCCATCCTATCAAGGAGGACACCGGCCCAGTTCACGGGCATGCCAGAGAAGATAGCATACATACACTTCAGAATATCCTGAGACGGCTGGTCAGATGATCCATACCTCAGCAGGATGTTGGACTTCACCACTAGGTGAACTGCCCAACCTCTCGCAGAAAACATAGATGATCTGACACCCGAATCAAGAGCTAAAGGTACCTCTCGAAACATATCCCAGAGGAAAGACTGGTCAAGGTCGTCAATATCGGAGATGTAAATATCAGAGGGAAGGGAACCAACAAAGAGAATCCTAAGAATAGTCCCTAAGAATGAGGGAGTGATCTGAATGTGGGTTCCCTGGACGACGGTATCGAGGATGCCGGTATAGGAATACTCACCACAAACGCGGTTCGCATAGAAGAGTTTCACCAAAAATGGGTAAGCTCTGGGAGATTCGCTCTGAGAGAAGCGAAAAAGATCGGCAAGGTGAGTAGCAGACAAGATGTCAGAGAGTCTCTCAGCAGTAAAGGCTGGAAAGGCGATGTACCGCTTCCTAAGAAGCTTGATCCCTAAGAGAGAGTAGAACTTTGCCAAACAAAGATCATCTCGGTAAAGAGGAACATGGGGATCAGAAGGGGGTACAATAGGAGGCTCTTCTCCAGAGCTCGAAGCAGACTGATGGGAAGCGGCAACGGTAGGCTCATTGATGTTAACACCAATGGGCTTCCGCTGACGGTTAATCAGTGGCTGAGCGTCGAAAGAAGAAGCATCAGGAGAATATCCTTGCGAAGAAGAATGCACGTGAGACTCGGCATGCTTGGTTCGGGCTTTGTAGGGTTTCTTCTTCTTGGCTATAGGTTTCTTGGGTGCCCTAGGACGTTTAGGAGCAAGGATTTTCTCTTTTCCCTTACCCTTGGGTGCCATGGAATCGAGAGAGAGAGAGAGAGAAACGATAGTCGAAGTAATCGAAAGATACAAATCGAACAAAGAGCTAGAGAGAGTGTGTCTAACCAAAAAAATGCGAAGACTCAACGACGAAGCAATCGATGAGCAGGGACGCGGAGATCGACGGCAACGGCTGAGAAATCAAGCGGGAAGATGAAGCAGTTCAATCGGAGGAGAGAGAGTCAACGTGGGGAAATGAATAGATTCGCCGAATATAAAAGTTGGGGAAATAATCTGGGCAGTTGGATCAATGAATAGATGGCTCAGATCAAAGCACTTGAACCGTCTCAACAGCAGACAGTCGACTGATGAATAGAAGTCAGTCGACTGGATGAGGTGATAAAAATAAAGCTTAGTAAGAGGGACAGTCGACTGGCAAGTAACATGCAGTCGCCTGTCCGTTGGACAGTCGACTGTAAGTTACATCAGTCGACTGGCCGAGAAACTATACAGTTCATCAATAAGACAGAGAGCTCTAAAGAAAACTTGACAGAGAGAACAGTCGCCTGATGACTAAAATGCAGTCGCCTGTTAAAATAACAGTCGATTGTAAAACAGTCATCAGTCAACTGTACGAAAGATACCAATTCTCAGACTGAGGAGATAGAGTAGTGCAGTCGACTGTCGAAGGAAAGACAGTCGTCTGTCCTGGTCCAAAAAAGCACAGTGAGATAGAATTCTAGAGAATGAGAACACTCACCCTAGGACCTATACCCTAATCATAAGTACATCATAAAAACAATGTAAAAACAATAAATCCATTGAAACCCAAATCACTACAATCAATTTCAAATACGCATGAAATCAATTAAATCATAATTGCCTTTCTTAAACACATATAGATAATAAAGCACATGAAGATAGGCAACAAAATGATATGAGCTCAAAAAGTGTTATAACATGAATGTTGAGCTTCTAGATTTCAGATTCACCCAAAATTCCAAATTCTCCACCCAACCTCACAAATGAATCTTCTTTAAGAGGTTTTGTGAAGATGTCGGCAATTTGTTTTTGGGTTTCAATGTACTCTAAGATGATGTCCTTCTTAGCTACATGATCATTTATAAAATGGTGTCTCACGTCTATGTGTTTGGTACGGGAGTGGTGTACCGGATTCTTGGAAAGACATATGGCACTTTGGTTATCAACCATGATCGAGCAAGTATCACAGTTGACACCATAGTCCATAAGAGTGTGTCTCATCCAAAGAACTTGTGCACATGCAAGACCCGCGGCAATATATTCCGCTTCAGTCGTGGATAATGACACCAAATTCTGTTTCTTAGAAAACCAAGAAACTAAGGAATTTCCTAAGAAATGGCAAGTGCCACTAGTACTTTTCCTGTCGGACTCGCATCCGACAAAGTCGGCATCACTATATGAGATTAACTCATATGTGCTAGATTTAGGGTAAAGTAACCCATAGTCTAGAGATTGATTGAGATAACGAAATATTCGTTTAACCGCAATCAAGTGTGACTCCTTAGGTCTAGCTTGATATCTAGCACAATGGCAAATGAAAAACATGATATCGGTCCTACTAGCGGTTAAGTAAAGTAAGCTACCGATCATACCTCGATATAGACAAACGTCTACATCTTTTCCGCTTTCATCCTTGTGTAGATGAGTAGTAGTACTCATGTGAGTCCTTTTGCTCGAAGACGATTACATCCCGAATCACTTAATAAGCTCCCCTATGTACTTTTTCTGATGTATGAATGTGCCATTCTCCATTTGTCGAATTTGCAATCCAAGGAAGTAGGTGAGCTCTCCTATGTGGCTCATCTCAAACTCATCCTTCATAGACTTGGAAAGTTCTTGACAAAGATTAAAATTAGTAGAACCGAAAATAATATCGGCTACATAAACTTGAATAAAAAGAATGTCATTTTCATAATCTTTAATGAAGAGTGTAGAATCAACTTCTCCCATTTTAAAACCTAAATTTAAAAGAAAGGTCTTAAGTCGATCATACCAAGCTCTAGGAGATTGTCTCAACCCATACAACGCCTTCTTAAGTTTGAAAACATAGTTTGGAAATTTTTCATGAATAAAACCGGGAGGTTGAGAAACATAAACTTCTTCATTGACAAACCCACTTAAAAAAGCACTTTTAATATCCATTTGAAATAGTTTAAAATTCTTATGGGATGCAGAAGATAAAAGCAACCTAATAGCTTCTAATTTAGCTACGGGGGCAAAAGATTCTTCGAAATCAATACCTTCCTCTTGCCGGTAGCCTTGAGCTACTAACCTTGCTTTGTTCCGTATGATTACCTCGTTTTCATCCGTCTTGTTCTTGAAGATCCATTTGGTCCCAATGACTTGGTGACCACTTAGAAGAGGTACGAGTTTCCAAACTTCGTTTCTCTCGAATTGCATTAATTCTTCGTCCATTGCCACTATCCAAGAGCTATCCTCACAAGCTACTTAGATGTTCTTTGGCTCAATGGTATTGACAAATGCGCAATGAGAGAATTCTTCAATTCTCGATCTCGTTCGAACACCCACATCAATATCTCCAATAATTTGGTTATGGGGATGATTGCGTACGGTCGGGTAAGCTTTGGGTATACCTGTATCACTAGAAACAACTTCAACAATTTCGTTAGACGTGTTAGTCTCAACAATAGAATCATTAATCTTAACATTATTAAGAGAATCACAAAGAGTATCTACATTATCATCATCAATATGAGGAAAATCAAAATCTTCATAAAAAGATACGTGAAGAGATTCCTCAATCGTTGAAGAAGTTTTGTTGTATATCCGGTAGGCTTTGCTACGTGTGGAATATCCAACAAAAATTCCTTCATCAGATCTTGGCTCAAATTTGCCTAAATTACCAACTGTATTCTTTATAAAATATTTTGAACCAAAAACTCGAAAATATTTTACTTGAGGCTTTTTATCATAAAACAACTCAAAACAAGTTTTGTTCGTTCGGGGTCTCACTAGGATCCTATTGAGCACATAACATGCCGTGTGCACCGCCTCTGCCCAAAATTGTAGTCCAAGATGACTATCATGGAGCATAGTGCGTGCACACTCAATAAGAGTCCTATTCTTTCTCTCTACAACACCATTTTGTGGTGGTGCCCGAGGGAAGGAAAAATTATGAGCTATCCCGGTGTCATCACAAAACTTAGTAAAAGATTCATTCTCAAATTCTCCTCCATGATCACTACGGATAGTGATAATGGTGGATCCTAAGAAATTCTGAATCTTCTTTGCAAATTTGGTAAATTTTTCATAAGCTTCATTCTTATTAGTTAAGAATGAAACCCAAGTAAATCTAGAAAAGTCGACGACGACAACTAATCCATAATGAGCATTACCTAAAGAAGCGGTTCTAGTTGGCCCAAATAAATCTAGATGAAGAAGTTCTAGGGGCCTCTTAGAAGAAATCTCTTCTTTAAGCTTAAATGAAGATTTACTTAGTTTACCTCTTTGACATGAATCACAAAAGTTTTTCTTATTAAAAGCAATCTCAGGAAAACCTTTGACTAGATCATGCTTAGCTAACTTATATAAGTGCTTGAAGTGAACATGACCAAAACGGCGATGACATAATAGTTGTTCACTTATGTTAGCAACTAAGCAATGTTCTACGGTTTAAGGCAAGCTCAAATAATAAATATTTTTACGCCTAAAACCGGAAAATAAAACATTTGAATCACAACCAACAATAGTACACAATCCTTCTCCAAAGTTAACCTTGTAACATTTGTCACAAAGTTGACTAATGGAAATAAGATTGTGACACAAACCACTAACAAGATAAATGTTAGTAATTAAGGGTTTGGAAAGATTACCAACGATACCTACTCCTATGATGGTTCCCTTTTGATTACCTCCAAAAGTGATCGTTGCACCATCTTTGATGCTAATCACTTTGGAGAGCAATGAGGGATCTCCCGTCATATGTTTGGAGCAACCACTATCGAGAATCCATCCTTTCCATTTAGAGCAAGTTTGACCTTTATTGCTCTTCTTCTTTCTCTTGGGTACCAATATAATATACCATAAGCTTATGGTACCCAATGTTTGTTGGGTCCAATGGGATTAGCCCTTTGGAAGACAAGTCCAAGTGGAATTCCGCTTTCCAACATAATTACTATTTCTAATCACATCATGAAAATAGGAATCAACATAAGTATTCCTATCATTAAGACTAGTGTTCTTAGGACCCCAAATAGTGTAAATCTTGGGAGTCCTATTCCTAGTTGCATGCATATGTGTTGGATTTCTATGTGGTGCATGCTTCTTAGGAACATGATTTCTAACATAGAGCTGTGGTGGAAGATATGCATTGTATATTCTAGGATGATATGTATGCTTGGGAACATGCATATTATATGAAGCATATGAATCATGCATGACATGTGGAGGATGAGCATACATGAAAGAATGATGTGTATGAGCATATAGGTGTATAAGAGCACGTACATGAGTATTTCTCATGATAGGTTGTGTACGTGTCCGTGGGTGCGGAGAATAAAATGTGTCATGATTATCCACTTGCGAAGTAGGAGGTTTCCTATGTGGATGAGTGTTAGTGTACATGTAAGCATGGCCTTGCTTTTGGTTTCCACCCTTAGTGGGTTTCTTGCCAAAAGAAAGAGAAGGTGAAGTGGTGACTTTCTTGGTAGGTTTGCTACCTATAGTGTCTTTGACACCACTTGTGGATGTACTAGAGGAAGGCCTCACAAAATCTATAGTGACACCACTACAGGAGGTGTGATCATTTGATGCATTCGCTTTTACAAAACCAAGACCAACACGATGTGGGGCCGGAAATTGGTTTGCAAGCAAATCATCCAATTGTTCTTTTCCCTTATTGAATCTCACAATACGGGAGGACATGAGCTCATATTTCTCCTTTAAAGAAGAAATGTTGGTATCCAAGGTGGACACCCGTGTACTTGGGTTTTAAGAGAATCATTCTCTAAACCCAATTGTGTGTGACGTGTAACTAGATGACTATTATCCTTAGGATGTGTTTGATCTAGTTGAGATTTGAGGGAATTCACATCATCTCTCAATGTGACATTTTGAGAAGCTAAGGTTACTTTCTCAAGAGTTAAAGTATCAACAATGGTGTCATTGTTGATAATGCATGGAATGGATGACTTGCTAATATTCAATTTCTTTAAGCTAGAATACTTAAGCATTAAAGATTGGTATTTAGCAAATAGTTCTTCATTAGCTATGCGAAGTTCATCCATTGTTACCTCGGTGTCGTCCATGTCGGAATCACTCTCATCGGAGAGTTGGTCTTCAAGGGCCATGAAACACATGTGGGTGCTCTCACCCTTCTCATCATCGAAATCGTTTGATGAGTCATCACTTGAGTCATCGAAGGTACCTATGAGTCCGTTCTTCTTGTCTCTCTTGTTCTTATCGGACTTGTGGTACTTCGGTGCCTTCCACTTCTCTTTGTTGTTTAGCATTGGACAATCCCTCTTGATGTACCCTAGCTTATTACACTTATAGAAAAGAAAGGAAGTAGCATTAGTAGACTTAAAACATTTGTTTGAGGGAAATTTACCTTTACGGGAGAAGCGTTGGAACTTCTTCGCCATTTGGGCCATTTCACCCAAATCCATCTCGTTCTCGGATTCCTCACTATCGGAGGATGATGAATTGGTGTTGAATGCCAAGGCTTTCTTCTTGGCCTCCGAAGGATTCATCATTGCTCTAATCTTTAATCGGTTCTCTCGTCTTACCTCATAAGACATAAGAGTCCCGATCAGATTCACCACGGTGTAGTTCTTCAAGTCATTGACCTCCTCGATGGCGATTGCTCTTCTTTCCCATTTGGAGGTCATCCCCATGATGATCTTCCATACCTTTTCAGGTTCGGTGTAGATTTGGCCAAGGGCTTCCAATTCATTCGTGATGTCGGTAAAGCGTCCGTACATCGATGCAATGGTCTCATTATCCTACATATGAAACAAATCGAAGTTTTGTATGGCAACATATAACATTGACAGCTTTACCTTGTTCGTTTCCTCGTGGGTAACGATGAGATGGTTCCAAATTTGATATGCAGTCTTACATGTGCATATCTTGTTGAACTCATTCGGGTCCAACGCACAATGAAGATCGTTCATTTCTTTAGCTTTGTTGACTTCAGCGGACTTCTCGGAAGTCGTCCATTTCTCGAAATCCTCTTCGGTGGGCTCGACGTACTCCTTGTGGAGAGTTCTCCAAAATGAAGCACTCCTAAGGAATGTCTCCATCCTACACTTCCAATAGCCAAAATTAGTACCATTGAAACGTGGAGGACGTACCGTAGATTGACCTTCGAAAAGTGTGGATGCTCCATCACGATCGTGATTGTTGTACGAAGGAGGCGGAGGTACATTGTTGTTGTTGGATGCCATAGATATAACCTTGCGATCTGATACCAATTGTAAGGACCCTGTCTATGGGAAAAACACTAGAAGGGGGGTTGAATAGTGTTTATGCAAATTTAAAAGGAATTTACGCCAAATAAAATGCAATCCAACAAATAGTGTGGAATAGAAAAACAACCCAAAAAGAAACACACGCGAACACAGAGATATTTCAAGGGTTCGGATTACACAAGTCAACTCTCGACTTGTTCCCGGTAATCCTACGTCCCTACCACCCGGATACCATCGGATACTCAAGTTAGAACCCTAACGTGAGGTTTCCTTAAAGCTCACTTGTAGCAACCCTACAAGTGCAATCGAATACAATCGATGTCCTTGACTCCCACAACCAGGGAGCAAGCAAAACCACTCTCACAACCGAGAGCACAACTCAAATAACAAAAGTTATGAAATAATGAAAACAATACTTACAATCACATATGCCTTGAAGTAGAACTTGAAGGTGGAGAGTGATGTGCGTTGAAGAACTCTTTTGGAAGAGAGGATGAAGCCCTTTCTCTTGACTGCACCAATTACCTAGAAGATCACTCTTTGGTTCTAGGTTGGAGAGCAAGAGAACAAGATTTGGAATTACTTAGGGCTTTGGATTTGAGAGCTTTGATCTTTGGAAATGAAAGCTTAAGATATTTTGCAATCAATGAGTAACCTTCCAATGGAACAGTAAAAGCTCAATTTATAGTTTTCTCAAATCCAAAAAATAGTTTAGGCAAAAACCCAATTGGAATCCGTGAGAAAAATCTCAACGGATAGAATCTGAACTCGCTACAGTCGATTGTTGAACAATCCACAGTCGACTGTTGCACAGTCAGCAAGGGTTGGTGAGAATTCATAACGGTAACTTACCACGTGGACAGTCGACTGATGAAGCAAAGACAGTCGACTGTTAAATCAACAGGCGACTGTAATTTCTTCGACAGGCGACTGGCCGAGAGATGGGTAAGTTAGACAAATACTTGACATCTCACAAGTAACAGGACGGACGACTGATGCAAGGAACACAGTCGACTGTTACTCAGAACAGGCGACTGTAAATCCTTAAACAGACGACTGTCAAAAGCCTGAGAAATTTCTAGAGAGCTGAGTCAAAGAAATGACTCACAGACAGACGACTGTTGCAGCATAGACAGTCGACTGTTCCCAGAGACAGTCGACTATATATACAGCATTAGTCGACTGGCCGTAAAAGTCAGATCAAACATGGTTAGGGCAAAGGATAGACAGGCGACTTATTTACAAAACACAGTCGACTGTCACTTGGACAGGCGCATGTGAATCGTTCTAGCTGTGTGAAATAATCAGAGAAGGCCCAAAACTATATTGTAATAGTCTGTGCATAACAGGCGACTGTAGAACAAAACACAGTCGACTGTTTTTTGAGACAGGCGACTGTAAACTGTTCAGCAGTCGACTGTTATAAACAATCCTAGCACAATCAATAAATAAATGAATTGGTATCAAAGGACAATTGATCAAATGAAGTCCTATGACAGAATGAAGATGTGTGTGAGTGCTCCATCAAAGTTCTACTTCTAAACTACATACTAGAAGAGATAAAAGAAAAAATTACATTGACGAATAATCTTTTCTTTCCATCTTATGAGCTTGAAGTCTTTACGGAGCTTCAATCATTATCTACGATCAACCAATTCATGTCATTTGTCTTCAATGAAGTTTGTGAGTCATCCATTAATAGTAGATCTTCATAAATAGCTTAGGCAATGGATTAACTACAAAATAGGGGATTAGTCACAAGTATTTATGTTTGCTGATCATTAACACCAAGTAGGGAGAAGTCCAATACTCAACATATAGGAGGGGATTTGGGTCAGAACCCAGATCCCACCCCTCAGACGTGTAATGCCCTACAAGCTACTGCACAAGTACTAGAGGGGGGTGAATAGTACTTTAAAAATAACAAGGAGTATAATTCCAAATTATAGTGCAAAAAACTACCAAAACAATTTGCGGAAGCTTAAATTGAATGACAACAACAAAATTAACAATGCAAACAAATGATGTTAATGGGTTCGGATCCACCCAAGTCTCCCCGACTTGTTCCCGGTGATTCTACGTCCCAACCACCCGGATCCCCTCCGGATACTTAGGTTAGAAACCCTAACCCAAGATTTCCACTATGAATATCTTGTGAAAAACCTTCACAAGATCAAATCATACATGCAAAGGCAATAGTGAATCCCACAACCCGGGATCACAACCTTCTCTCACAACCGAGAGAATCAATAAGCAATATAAATGAGTTTATATTGAAATAAACAATCTTACCACAAAATCCTATACCTTGAGTTTTTCTTACCAAATAGGTGAAAGGAAGGATTTGAGGAAGATGACGTCACCAAGACCTAGCACCAAGGAAATGACCAGCAATAGGTGCCTAGGAGTGATTTGGAGACTTGAATCAAGCAAAAGCTTGAAGAGCTCACCAAGAACAAGCTTCTCTCAATATGGATTCTAGATCTAGAATGTGAGAGAATGGGTTTCTTGTGAGGAAGAGAGCTTTAGAAATGAGTGAGAATGGCTATCTCTTTCTATCTCAATGAATCTCTTAATGGCAGCTCTGACCTAGAGAGAAATGACCTAGGTTCGTATTTATAGGGTCCCATAAAAACAAATTAGGTTAAATCCCAACGGATAGAAATCTGAGGAAACTAGTCGGTCAAAGAACAACAACTGACCGACTAGTTCATCAACTAGTCGGTCAGTCAAACAGCATGGACCGACTAAGTGAGGAACTGAGAAGAAATAGAAATTCAGACCTAGAAATCTAGTCGGTCCAAGAAGACTTTCTGACCGACTAGTTTCACAACTAGTCGGTCAGACAGTGAACGTAGACCGACTAAGAGGCATAATGAAATAGTCTGAATACAAATTGACTTAGTCGGTCCAAGAACAAAAGGTGACCAACTAGATTGTCAACTAGTCGGTCACCAAACGTTCTTAGACCGACTAACGATAAACAGTAGCTAAGGAGAAATTTAGTATGAACAGTAAGTCACAACTAGTCGGTCAAAGAAGCATCACTGACCGACTAGTTCACAAACTAGTCGGTCGGTGAGTCAACGTAGACCGACTAACTGTAAACAGTAAGGTGCAAGAAATTAAGGAAGCAAACTAGTCGGTCCAAGAAGAGTTGCTGACCGACTAGATCACCATCTAGTCGGTCAGTACTTCTTCTTGTACCAACTAACATGCACAAACAAGTCCGAATCGAAGTGCGACACTTCGAGGAAGTTAGAATGAACTTGTACTAAGATCCTAGAGCTACGATGTGAGCGTTATGAAGTTAGAATCGTAAGATATAATCAAGGCTTAACATTCTATAGATCGAAGCTAAAAGACTATAAATAAAACCTTAAAGAACGGTCTTCGAAAGCTTCGATTAATTCTTCATGGCTTCCAAAACGGTCCAAGAGCTTCAACGAAGCTTTAGGCAATGAATACGTGCTTTGAGAAGTCTTGAGATGTCGCTTTGAATGTTCTTGTGATTTTTGCGACGATCTCCAATATTGCGCTCACAAATTGTTAGTTCATGAATTATTTATGTTTGCTCATCATCCAAAACCAAATCCGGGAAGTCCAATATTCAACATTCTCTCCCTTTTTGGTGATGACAAACCAACATAAATAATAATCAAAAATAATGATTCAAATGAAAAATACTTACTCCCCCTGCATTGATGGCATGTTAATTCCAAAATGAATATATATGAATTGCATCAATCAGACGAGTAAGATAAATAAAGAGAATTGATTTTTGAAATATCGGATTTTGAAAATCCTTATTTATATCTTAACTCCCCCTGAATCTAACATATCAAACTAGATTCTTGGAAATTGAGTTAAATTTTCATTTGCCGCCCTATTTATTATCATTATCTCTCCCCCTTTGGCATTATCCCAAAAATGGGGGGCGTACAACGACAACAACTAGGAAATGAAAAATCCAACACCGGGAGTCGTAGACAATGACGATGGAACTAATTGACACCAAGGGAAAAGTGATGAAATCAAATCAAGGTGTGCCAAATTGTCCATTATCAAAAAGCGATAATTAAAATCATCAAAAATACCAAATTATTATTCATTTCTTGAATAAAGAAACATACTCTTCAATATTCAATATTCTTGGTTAAATTTGTGCATGGAAAACAATTCTATACAAATATAGAAATATAATCTATTTAACCAAGCATTTAAGCGTCGAGCGACGAAATCACATTTCATAAGCGTTGAACGAATATTAAATGTGCACGACGAATTAAGACAAAGAGAACGACGATGTATATATATATACTAGTCATTACCCGTGCCCATAGGGCACGGTTTATTTAATGGCTGAGTTTTTCTCCCCCACAAATTTCAAGTTCCCCCAAATTTCAAGTTTTCCCACAAAATTGCAAGTTTCCAGCCAAATTTAAGTTTTCCCCAAAAATTTAAGTCCCCCGAAAATTGTCATTACCACCTAGGACAAACTTGCCACGTAGGACAAAGCTTTGTCCTAGTAGGATAAGATTTAAAATCTTCATAGAACTGGAAATAAAATGGCCGGAAGGGGTGAGAATAAAAAGTGTGGGTGTGTGTGTGGGGAGGGTCCATAGGCAAAAATACAAAAACCGGGGTTGTATGTGCAAAATTCCTCACCTCCTCTTTTATCCCTCAAAATCTCTTCTCTTATATTTTCTCTTATCCAATTTCCCTGTTTTATATAATAGATATCCAAATTCTCTTATCCAATTTCTCATGTCCAAATTCTCTTATCAATTTCTCTTGATAACATCCCTCTATTATAATATAGATATCTCTTATCCAATTTCTCTTGATAACATCCCTCTCTTATAATATAGATATCTCTTATCCAATTTCTCTTGTCCAATATCTCTTATCCAATTTCTCTTGATAACATCCCTCTTTTATAATATAGATATCTCTTATCCAATTTATCTTGTCCAATATCTCTTATCCAATTTCTCTTGATAACATCCCTCTTTTATAATATAGATATCTCTTATCCAATTTATCTTGTCCAATATCTCTTATCCAATTTCTCTTGATAACATCCCTCTTTTATAATATAGATATCTCCTATCCAATTTCTCTTTTCCAATATCTCGTATCAAATTTCTCTTGATAACATCCCTCTTTTATAATATAGATATCTCTTATCCAATTTCTCTTGTCCAATATCTCTTATCCAATTTCTCTTGATAACATCCCTCTTTTATAATATATACTAGTCATACCCCGTGCCCGCGGGCACGGTTCAGTTAAGATTTTCTCCCGCGAAATTTTTGATCCCAAAAAATTATTTCCGCAGCCAAAATTTAAAAGAACAACAAATTAGCATAGAAATATTTAGCGGCGCGGAACAACAAATTTGACACGAGCGTCTTAGACGCAAAACAACAAATTCGTTGTGGGCGCCTTCGTCACGAAACTACAAAGTAGCGGAAAAAAATTTAGCGGCCACCCGCCTTCAGCATGAAACAACGAATTAGCGGAAGAAAATTTAGCTGACGCAGGCCGTTCAGTTGAACAAAAATTTACAAAACACCCAAAATGCCAGGACAACTGACTCAAGGGTGAAAGAATGACGGGGACAGTCGTCTCCCAGACGCAATACCGACGACGAAAAGGTAGTCATAACCTGTGTCCACGGGCACGGTTCAGTTAAGATTTTCTCCCACGAAATCTTTATTCCATGGAACAACAAATTAGCGTAAAAATATTTAGCAACGCAGGAGCATTCGGCGTAGGTGCCTTTGGTGCGGAACAACAAATTCGGTGCATGCGCTTTTGACACCGAACAACAAATTTGGCACGGAACGATAATTTCGACTCCGGCGCCTTCGGGCAGAACAACAAATTAGCGGTGCCAAAGGCGCCGAAGGCCCTGGCCGCTTCAGCGCTGGCCCCCTTCTCGTGATAACATCTCTCATTTTTCGTACAGATTTAGTTCCATATGATTTAGTGCTCCCCAAAATTTAGTTCTATATAGATTTAATTCTCTCCAATTTTAGTGCTCCAAAATTTTTCGTAAACTCTCATCCTACCCATCAATTCCTCAAGATTCAATATCAACCATCTTTATATCCACTCTTTTATCCTATGTGCAATAATTTTTTCATTTTATCATGCACTTGCTGTATTAAACTTTTATTAGTCTTAATCGAGGGTGTTTTCTTTTAGTTATTTGCCAAATCTCTCTTGGAAGTGCTCAATGAGAAGGAGATTAAGATGTATCAACACCCACAAAATAAGATCATTGTTACATCAATATAAATTAATTCAAAGCAATCAATTCTTCGTCTCTTGATCAGATAAAGAGGGTATTGATTGATAAACTGATCAAAAGTCACTGAACTAAGAGGAGTGAGAGCATTGACAGGAGGATTAAAGATAGTGATGAACGCAATGTCTTCGCTTCCAACCTTTTCTTATTTTTCTTATATTTTTGCCGCCTTCTTCATCTGTCCTTGCTCCTGATGATTGATGGAGAGAGTGATGACACACACACACACACACACACACACACACACAGAGAGAGAGAGAGAGAGAGAGGTGATGTTATTATTTTTTGAGTCAACTGAGTGGATGACCTTCTTAAAATAAAATTAAAAATCCAAATCAAAATTTCAGTTCCACCAAAAACGCTAGGCAAATTGCTCTGCCTTCAGCACTATTTTCCAACTAAGCCATGCTGACACGCTTTATGCAAAGAAATCCCCAATTGTTACTAATCCATTATGTAGCTGCACAATTTTCACTTGCAAATCTCCTCAGCTCCTTTGTCTTGGTCATCAACTTGACCTCGACGCCAATTGCCAGTACTTCTATCAAATTGCCTTTCATATGTCGCTTCCACCTGAGTGCTCTGAACATCATGTCAACTCGGTTCAAGGTTGGTTACAATGGGGAAATGCTTTTTCAATGGAAAAGTTGGGGTTTCAAACATTAGTCTCCAGTCTCATTTATATCAATACTAGTTGGTTTACATCACGCCCTCAACTATGAAGGCCTGACACATCATAAAAAAAACTTTAATATATCTACTGGTACAATCAGAGAGAAACCCACTGTATACATCAAAAAATAAAAACAAAACCCAACTCACAGCGACAGAAGTACAGAATAATGTCAGTCAAAATATAGAGAGTTTAAACCAACTTCAAGCCCAACAAAACAAAATCACAAAAGCAGCACTTTAGCCATTAGCCAGGATAATAATCTCCACCATATCTATAGGCCAAGCTCTGTGAAGCCACACCCAGATAGAATCCACCACATTAGGCAAACTAAAGAGCTCCCATGCTTACAGGACTACCCATATTAACATGCTCTTGGTCTTCCATGTCAGTAGAACAAAACACTCCGAACCATTCCCTAAACAAACATCAGTATTGAATAAACAAATTGTTAAGAACCAAATTCTTTTGCCATTAGATATATTGACACATGCAACACTGAAAATAATTTAACAATTATTGAAAATACAGAAGTGCATCAATAAACTCAACATGGAAAAAATATTTACATGTACCAAGAACAAAATAAAATACAGCTTGATGAATCAACATCATTAGGCAAACTTAAGAGTTCCCATGCTCACAGGCCTACCTAAGTCAACATCCTCTTGATGAATATTATCAATAACTTCTCAATGATCTTCCAAGTCAGCATGAATAGTGCTAGAATTAGCAGCTCTGTCTTAAGCTCTCAGCTCGCAAGTCCTCCATGTGTATATCCCCTTGCAAAATGCCTGCCAACGTATGCTGTAAGCTAGTTGGGTGCAAAAACACAGTGTAGTTAATAGCATGCAAAGTGGATATGATGGTTTCAAGTTGAATCCAAAATGGTAAATGTTGAATCCAAAATGCAAACTCTTGAAAATGCACACTGTTGAAAATGAAATGCTACAACAACCCTCCCCTGTTATCAAGCTGCCAACCTCATGAAATGTGTGGAAACTTTTCATTAGCAGGTTATGTTGAATACTCAAATGAAAATTCTGGCAAAGTGTGTGAACATTTTCATTAGGGTGTGTGTGTAAATTTCATGGGAAACATTCTGGCAATGAAACATTGAGTTTACACACATTCTGGCAACGTTCACACACACACACACATCTGCAGCTGTTTGTAAAATTTGGGATGGCTGTTGCCCAATTAATGAAACATTTGAGATGGATGTTGCCCATTTAATGTTCACACACATTCTGGCAATGTTCACACACACACACACACACTAACAGCTATCTCAAATGTTCACACACATTCTGGCAATGTTCACACACACACACACACACACACACACACACACACACACACACACACACACACTGAGTTTACATACACATTAAGTTGGCAAAATTCTGTCCAGGATACTCAATTGAAAATGTTTCCCATGAAATGTTCTAATCTGACACACACATTGAGAAATATGAGCTGTTAATGAAATGTTGATATGAAACTTGTTACTGGATATATATGAGTATCCATGACATATGATTAATGAATTTTCAAGTGAGACTGGCATTTATGAAACAAATATGAACTTGTTACATGTTGAACTTCAGTGTTACTCTAAATTACTCTAAACGTATTTGAAACTTATATGAACTGTTAACAAATATGAATTATGAAACTGTTAACAAATAAGTTACTCTAAACATATTCATATAAGTAACTCTAAACATATTTGAACTGCTTGTCTAAACGTATTCATATCTATAATAAGAATATTTGGTATATCATACCCAGCAACAAAAAAGAGTTACTTCAGTAACAAATAAGATAAGAATATTTGTTATATCATACCCAGTAACAAATAAGAATATTTGTTATATGGATATGTTTAGAGTAACAAATATGACCTGAATCATTATATCTCAAATGTTAGTATGAGCATGTGTCATTGACATGTTAACAAAGATATGAGGTGATAAGACTTTAGATGAAGGGAAGCCAACAAATCCACTTCAAAACTCAACTGCAAAACATAGTTGGTTTAGATTCCAAAAAAGAAGCAAATTTCCCATCTATTCATCATTGGGAATAGCTATCAAAATCTGTAAATGAATCTGTAAAATATTTTGTTCTAGACAACACTTGTATTACTCGTAACTGTAATAACAACAAATTGGACATGGCATCTTCAAATTGTAATGCATTATATGCATAAGTTAATTGATACAAAAAACCACTTCCCCTTCTTAACCTTCTTCAAATCTGTATTTTTCAAAGCTAACAAACAAATATTGCTGCAAACAATTTAAGATGAGGGGCAAGGTTACAACATAACACACCAGTTGGTGAGACATCAGACTTTGTACATTATCATGCAGCGGGCAGGTGAAATTCTCTTCACGGCTTAAGCTCATGTCGTTTAAACAATCCAGGGTTGTCACCAGTTTACGCCAATTGCATATGTTCTTCATGTTTGAGGTCAAACACCTTTGACAGGACCAATTCCATTACCTACTTACACTAACAGATGTCACATAAGAATATTCTGATGCAGCTAAAATCAAAGTGTAAATATTAGTCCAAGTGATTGAGATAAATACGGGAATATTTGATGCAGATCTCTTGGACTAATCTTTACAATTCTCCCAGGAACGATCAAACAAATTTAGAGGAATTATCACTCATGAAAAGGAATGAATATTCCATCAGTGGTGATCTCACAGTATTAGTTCAAATCACTCATGTGTGGTTGTTGACAACTGTTCACAGATGTGGTTGTTAATTAAGCAAGCCACAGATTATGGTTGGATGAATGAGACTTAGCACCTTAAGTACACGAAAATGGCAATATTAAACTGTAGTAGAAGGAGAAGTGGGGCAATGAAAGAGATATGCTTTTTTCATTTGAGCACCGACACAAATTTTGCAAAAATTTGCCAATTTGAAGAATATTTGATTATCTAAACTGTTGTTAAAATCCAAAACTAAAGGGGAAGCTATTGACTTGTTCACATGGTAAAAAGCACACCCCAATGTTTTCTCCAAGCAACCTATTCAGTAGTCCAAAAGAAATGGTATTAATTCGACTTATAATAATATCACACAACCTAAACTATATGCCAAAAGAAAAAACCCTTAACTATGAACAAATATACACAAAAATACATTTTGGATTGAACAACCATGCAGTCCAATTTCAAAAACACCATCTCTCACACCGGCATTTAAAACCAACAAAATTTACATCTGAAGCTAGGGCCGTGTGTCCTGAAAATTAAAAATAAAATCATAGCTTAGAATAGAAAAATTAGAAACGAAGAAATATCTAATTACTTTGTACAACTCACTTTTATTACCTTCATCGTGTTTAAGCAGAAAACCTTTTCATCATCACATTATAAAAAGATGACGTGTCAAGCTCAATCCAAAGTGGAGAGTTAATGGGATGAGCAATAACCTAGATAAATTAAGAACATAAAATTCCTAGAAAAATTAATATATATTTGAAAATATGGAAAATTTTAAAATTATACATTTATTTACCTTTTTTCGTTGGAGTGGTGGATGTCGTGCTTTCTGGAACCAAGCAAGCTCGGCAAGAACCATCTTCCACTTCTATAACAAAAAAGGTATTTGGATGGTCAATGAAGAGGATATTTTGAAAAACAAAATCTAAGATTTTTATATTACCTCGGAAAAGAAGATTGCTTTGTCTTCAATGTGACTCGTCGCCGTTGCTTGTAAAGTTCTTTTAGCAATTTGCTGGAAATAATAATAATAATAATAAACAGTCACTAATTTTTAATTTCAAAATGGGAATGTTTGTAACGGTATGCATACCTTATCAAAACAAAATCCGATATAACCCCGTAGCCTGACATTTATGTGATTGTTTTGAAGTAACAGAACCTGTGAGAAGAAAAATGTTAATGCAAACATAGTATATTAAAAATATAATGTAGAATTATGATAAGAAACTTACAGTTTTTGCCAAATCTGCATCATCATCTATCTATTTAAAAATACAAACCAATATTTTATCAAACAATGCATACCGAAAACAATTAAGTCATGCAATGAAATGTAGTAAAGGAAAAAATTTCTTACCCTGCCATATATGGTAATGTGGGTCCACATTTTAAAGCTTGGTAACGTATGATAATGCTATACCTGCATGTTAGACAACAATCGATAATAATTTTTTAAAACATCATTTAAACAAATAATATAAATAAAACAATGTAAAGAAAGAGAGTTAAAAAACTTACATACAATTTTTATCATACATTGGAAATCATAGCAGAACTTCTGGGTAAACGATGTTTACTGTGTTATTTATGTTGGGCTGAAGAAGGACACATACACGATCAAAAGATGTGCACCTTGAAAGTGCAACATAAAGATGTCCATGACTGAAAACTGGGGTCCGCAAATCAACTCCAACGAATTTTACAGATTGTCCTTGGGCTTTATTAATCGTCATAGCATATGTCACACGGACAGAAAACTGCCTTCTTGTCATATGAAAAGGTAATTCTGTAGCCGATGGTGACAAAGATATTCTTGGAATAAACACAAAACAACCGGCTTTATCCCCATTTAAAATTTGAGCTTCAATGACACGTGATGCACATCTGACAACCATCAATCGAGTGCCATTGCAGAGCCCGTCTTTTGGTGCAATATTTCGTAATAAAATAATAGGACAACCAACCTTAAGCTCAAGTGTAAATTGTGGCAACCCAGGAGGATCCAAAGAGTTTATGTACTCAGTTGGATATCTATTCATAATGGTTGGATCGGTTTCATCATTTTCAGAAAAACTGTCTGCAGCTTGATACGTAATCTTCTGTCCCGGAAAAATGTTTAATGCAGCAGCATTTATAAAAGTAACATCATCATTCCGTGCAGAAAGAATTATTCGTTCAGTAAGGTATGCCGGAGTCACGACACCCTCAATATCAAGCTGCGGATAAATTCGAAGTATTAACTCGTTTAAAACCTTGCACCTGAATATGTTAGAAGGAAGTTCTACCACTTCTGTAGGATTTGTCCCAACCTAATACATATAGATATAATTTTAGTGAAGGAATGGCTAAGATAAAAATAGTAAGTAAAATTAAATTAGTCATGAAATAAAATACCTCCAAAATAAATTTTGCAAAATTTGCATTCTCAACCGATGAGTTATTTAACCGCATATTTTGATCCAAGATCAAAACTTGTACAGAGCACCATAATACAGATCGTCTCAATGAGGCACCAACAATTTCTTCTCGAACCCCCTTTGGTATGACGGGCAAGATTTGTCGGAAATCCCCACCAAGAACAACAGTAATACCACCAAATGCTCTGGGGTTATCACACATATCTTGTAACGATCGATCCACTGCCTCAACACAGTGCCGATGTTGCATAGGTACTTCATCCCATATTATAAGTTTTGCTTTTCTGAACAATTGAGCTTGCATGGATTGCTTGCTAAAATTACAAATTGAAGTATCATGCACATCTAACGGGATACGAAATGTGGAATGTGCAGTCCGACCTCCGCTAAGTAGCAATGATGCAATACCGGAAGATGCGACGGTGATAACTATATTTCCAAGACTACGCAACATTGTTGCTATTGCATTGTACAAAAAAGTCTTTCCAGTTCCAGCACCACCGCTCAAGAAGAATGTAGTACCTTTATTTTCAAATACTGATGAAGTAATTGCTGAATAAGCATTGCGTTGTGCATCATTGAGGCAATCAATGTCTTTTTGTGCATCCAATTGTTTCGCTTTATTTATAAGTTCCTGATGTTCATGCAACAATCTATTGCCAACAATTTCATTCCAATCTCCAGCAGAAAGTGGCATTGGTGGAAAGTCGGATAGACACTTACCGTACTCCTCAAGCAATTCATTGATAAGGAATAATCCATAATCTTCAAGTTGGCCCTGAGTTGGGGTAGAAATTGCAAATAAAGTTTGCAATTTATGTGGAAGATCATCGCAAATGTGCATTGAAAATTCATTCCATAATGCAAGGGGGTCGATCGGCACACATTCGATAAGAATAATACAAAACAGTCTTCGTAGTTGATATCCTGTTTTCATAATTGAAGCCTCGGCAAGACATTGTCTCCACTCGGAATCATCTTCAAGAAGACCTCTTGCAATACATGTTGCTTTGAATGTAGGGTACTCAATCGAATTGAATGTGCGTAAATTTTCCCACGATGTTGGCCCTTTAACAACATTTAGTAGCAACCGTAGATAAAATCTCTCACCAGAATTAGGGGAGGCAAAATACATTCTGCCAATGGTATATCCAGATTGTCTTGGAGTCCAGACCTTTGTTGACGAATGTCACACAAACTTTTGGGGAAATTCTTGATATGTGAGATCATGCGCAGACTCATGTAAAGCGCAACATGTAAAAAATTCAGTCAAAGTTGTCTTATCATTTTCAGCCCTAGACCTTATTGCATCTACATCTTCATCTGGATCAAAAATAACACGGTGTTGCCCTGGTAAATGAAGTATCAATCTTTGAACTGACGGAATCTCTTGATGCAAAGGATGCTCGAATATTCGCCAGGCAGCCTCAGGTGGTCCAATATATCTTGCATCAAGGTATTGTTGGATCTCATTTACTGCGCCCAATACCATTGTGGTCCGATCATGACCTTTATAAATATACTTATGAATGTACTTCACACATCTTACCCCGGCACAAACTTCGACATTAATGTGGCAGTTAAAGCGCCTTGAGAGATACCTGTTGTGCGGCACAACATCTCGGTTATCAACCTGATGCCCCCTTACAGTATATAGATGCCCATTACTACGACGACGGTAAATAGGATATCCATCACGATCCAAGGTTGTTGCTTCTGCATAATTTCGAGGGTATTTCTTAGTACAGTTACCATTTTCCATGCATGAGGCATTTGGATTCCGAGCACCACATGGTCCATGTACCATACATTTTGACACAGTATCGAATAATGCAGGATCTTGAGCAGGATCAGGAAATTCAGCACATACAATTCTATCCACTTGATCACATGTATGAATCTTATCGGGTCCACGAAGAAAGAAAAGAGCATGCATATGTGGAAGACCCCGTTTCTGAAATTCAATTGTAAATACATGTGCTACTTTCTTTCCAAATACATTATTGCCATCAATCTCCTTCATCAAAGCCTTTCTTTTTAACTCAAATACACGTGCGACTAAATCTGGACGGTCGGTAGCCTTTTGATTGGGCAGTAGAGCCGAAGTAATTTCTGGCCACTTTGGATTTGCGGTCATGGTAAGAAAAATATCCGGGTGCTGGTTATAACGTGTGATAGCCATCGAGTCTTGAATTATTTCAAACATGTGACGTGCACTGCCAGTGAAAGATGAAGGAAGTATCATGCGCTGTCCAATTTGGTCGCATCTGGCATATGCATCGATATCTGCAAGACCCTGATAGAGCTCTGAGCGGAGTTTTCGTTGATTAAGTTTGATGAATGTCAAACGATGTTGCTCAATTGCTGCCCAAGCATCAACTATGAACTCCTGGAATAACTTTCCCGCTCTCAAAATTGAAGAATACTCGTTCTGTCTTTCAAACAGACGGTAGCTATAAAACTCACACATGGTCAGGCGTCTACTTGATGCTATGTTTTGAACTGGATCCCACTGCTTCAACTCAGGTTCCCATCCAAGCTGACCATCAGGAAATAATAAGACGTAGTGTAATGGTAAGTATGCAGGATGAGTCTCATTGATTTGCATTAATTGATGATTTCCTCGAAGATGTAAAACTATATCTCGCATCCCGGAAGGTCGATAGCCATCGCCAGGTAAAATAACCGCAATCTCATCTACGGTTGGGAGGTTATAACGGCGACGATCCTTGTTTGAATTGTAATGCAGATATACAGGAAGATCATGACCACATGAATCTGCTTGAGATAAAACAGAATACGCTTGACAATATAGTTTGATGAATGGATTTATGCCCGATAAACAATTTTGAATAATTTGTAAGACATCCTTGCTCAAATGTGGATTTCTATTACTTCGGAACTCCATAGCAGAATCCGGATCATATATGTAAAGTTGACAATAACTTGCTGTTTGATCCGGTTGGGGCAGAAGTGATCCTGTTCGATGGCGTAATTCTCCATGAATTGTAAATATGTTCGGGCCCCTGCCAGCAATCAATCTTTGATCCATTGTCACACCAAGGCTGGTAAATGCATTAGCTGCATTATACTCCCGAGTATACATTCGAAATGATTTTGATGCCTCACTGTCACCATCATATAATTCTCTAAGTGATGGAGGGGGTTCATTAAGTTTCGGCAATTTTACTTTTCCTTGCAAACAACATGTTCCAAAAAGATGTGTTCTCAAAGTTGACTTCGACAACTGTTCATCCAACCAGTGTAAGGCTGAACAATGAGGGCATGGAATGTTCATTAATCCAAGATGGTGCCGACCAAAATCAACCAGAGTTGGTGGACCAGAGCCATGCTGAGTTGACCGACTTCGGAAGATCGAGGATGAGCCAGCGTCTTCTTGTTCAACTGGAGAAGTTGTTAATCCAGGTGTTATTTGAGGTATACAGATAGGAGTCATATATCGAGATATGTTTCGTTGAGCTTTTTCTCGTTCTCTCCTTTGACATTGAGCTAAACACCTAGCCAAAATAAAACCATAATAATTAAATAAAATTAATTTACATTAAAGCAGAGGAGCTCTTATGAATAATAACCTGGCATATGGTTCATCATCTTCAGCACATATCGTAGCGTTGTGCGAGGCTGAGACCTCATCTACATGTTCAACGGGAGAAGTTGGTACTGCATATGTGCTTTGAGGCATGTCGAGTACACTGGTAGGAGTCATATATCGAGATGTGCTTGCTTGTATTTGTTCTCGTTCTCTCCTTTTGCGTTGAGCTAAAGCCCTATCCAAATTTAAACAGAAAAATAAACACAACTAAAATACATGGCTTGGTGAAAAGGTTTTATGTACAGTCGGGTTGATAATGACCTGACAGATGGTCCTGGAACTTGCCCGGAGATCATATCGTTACGCGAGGCCGAGACAGCATCTTCTTGTTCAACCGGAGAAGTTGTCACGGCTGCTGTTATGTGAGGTATATCAAGGACACCGTCAGAAGGCAGAGCATGAGATATGTTTCGTTGTTCCTGTTCTCGTTCTCTCCTTTTGCGTTGAGCTAAAGCCCTATACAAATTTAAAAAGAAAATTAAACACAACTACAATACATGGCTTGGTGAAAAGGTTTAATGTACAGTCGGGTTGATAATGACCTGACAGATGGTCCAGGAACTTGCCCAGAAATCATATCGTTACGCGAGGCCGAGACATCATCTTCTTGTTCAACCGGAGAAGTTGTCACGGCTGGTGTTATGTGAGGTATATCAAGGACACCGTCAGAAGGCAGAGCGTGAGATATGTTTCGTTGTTCCTGTTCTCGTTCTCTCCTTTTACGTTGAGCTAAAGCCCTATACAAATTTAAACCGAAAAATAAACACTACTAAAATACATGGCTCGGTGAAAAGGTTTTATGTACAGTCGGGTTGATAATGACCTGACAGATGGTCCAAGAACTTCCCCAGAAATCATATCGTTACGCGAGGCCGACACAGCATGTTCTTGTTCAACCGGAGAAGTTGTCACGGCTGGTGTTATGTGAGGTATATCAAGGACACCGTCAGAAGGCAGAGCGTGAGATATGTTTCGTTCTTCTTGTTCTCGTTCTCTCCTTTTGCGTTGAGCTAAAGCCCTATACAAATTTAAACACAAAAATAAACACTACTAAAATACATGGCTCGGTGAAAAGGTTTTATGTACAGTCAGGTTGATAATTACCTGACAGATGGTCCAGGAACTTGCCCGGAAATCATAGCATTACGCGAGGCCGAGACAGCATCTTCTTGTTCAACCGGAGAAGTTGTCACGGCTGGTGTTATGTGAGGTATATCAAGGACACCGTCAGAAGGCAGAGCGTGAGATATGTTTCGTTGTTCATGTTCTCGTTCTCTCCTTTTGCGTTGAGCTAAAGCCCTATCCAAATTTAAACACAAAAATAAACACTACTAAAATACATGGCTTGGTGAAAAGGTTTTATGTACAGTCGGGTTGATAATGACCTGACAGATGGTCCAGGAACTTGTCCGAAAATCATATCGTTACGCGAGGCCGAGACATCATCTTCTTGTTTAACCGGAGAAGTTGTCATGGCTGGTGTTATGTGAGGTATATCAAGTACACCGTCAGAAGGCAGAGCGTGAGATATGTTACGTTGTTCTTGTTCACGTTCTCGTTCTATCCTACTGCGTTGAGCTAAAGCCCTATCCAAATTAAGCCCAAACTAATTACAATTAAAATACATTATTAGCGTATATTAGATGTTCATTTTGAGAATATGGTATGTTCAATTAAAATACTCCCATTTACATAATCAAGCTCTTCATTTTTGAAATTAACATTTTGAAATTCAATTGGGTACATGATAATACAAAATTAACATGATATCAAGTTTAGCATTAAAAAATTACACATTCATTAGAATCTTTGAATTTTTGCTACTTCTATGTGTCCTGAGAATTTTTGAATATATCTGAATTATCTCAATCCTCAGGACACATATATCTGAATATTTGATTAGGATCACTTGAGAATTTTTGCATTCTAGCATTGCTTCTATGATCCTCAGGACACTTTGAATGGTATCAAAATATCAAACTCACAACATAATTAACAGGATATCAAGTTTAGCATTGCATATATATGAGATTTGTGTATAATGCCAATACCCACAACATAAATCTGATTTGTGCATGAGATTTGTGTATATTGGCATTATACACAACATAAATCTGCCAATATTAATCAAAATCATTTTTGAATCCTGGACTATGCCAATATTTATGTGATATAGCTAACTTAAGAAAAATCACAAAAATCTAGAATATGCCAATATTAATCCTAGACTATGCCAATATAAATCACAGAAATCTCATACACAATCTGAGAATATAAACTGGACTAACCCCAAATAATGCCAATATTCATTAACTGAGAATAATGAATAAACTGATATTAATGCCAATATCCATTTTTGAATCCTGGACAATGCCAATATAAACTGAGAAAAACAATGCCAATAGTCAAGTTTTTGATTTGGTTTATAGCAGTTGCACTTTCAGTCAAGTTTCATTCTAATGCAACTGCCATGAATTGGTTTATCTTAAAACTTTCAGTGTATTTTTTTATTGACATATCAAATACATATCCTGATGTATTTTGATATTTTGATACATCATGACTTCAATTCCTATATAATGTAAATAGAAAACAGAATATTCACTTGGTAATGTGAACAACTCACTTGGTGAACATACTTGATTCAAAATGCAAATTTTGAACTCAGTTGATCTCAATCTTGAGTGCATACCCAGGATATGAACTCTATTTTGAACTTAACATGAAATAGAGAATTATCTGTATCCCAGGATATGAAGTTGATTTAATTTTGAGTATAACTTGAAAATTGAACTTCAGTTCAATCTTGATTTTAAAGTTGTATCTCTTTCATACAGTTCATGAGTGTTATGTTATCTGTACCGGGATATGAATTATCATGTATGAACATAACAAAATTGAACTTGTCCTGGGATATGAACTTGAGTTCAAATTGAGAATGGGGTAATCTTGAGTGCATACCCAGGATTTGATTTGATTTGATTTGAGAATTAACATTAAATTTTGAAAGTTGAGGTTACTTGAAAATTGAGAATTATCTTGAGTGCATACCCAGGATATTGCTATCCCAATTCAATTCAATTCACATATCCTAATCTTGAACTCAAGTGTTCATATCCCAGGATATTGCTAGGATCCAGTTACTTGAACTTTAGCATATCCCACTTCAAAATTGAGTTAAAAAAATGATGAAGAGAATGATGAATATGTGAATATCAAATTCAGTCACATATATTTTACAGTAATAAAAAATGAAATTGATTCAAAAATATTTCATGGAATACTCAATTTGATTCAAAAATATTTCAAGGAATATTTCATGGAATACTCGATTCAAAAATATCAACTTGCCTGATAATTTTTAAACAGCATTCTCATAAGCATATGGTGAAATGCAAAAAACAAAACACACAAAATTCAAGGTGCAATAGGCATTTTTATTTGGATTGGCAGTTGCAATTTAAATTTAGAATGAAAATTTGAAATTTTGAATTCAAATAAGATGAGACAAAATTCAATTTCAAAATGCAAGGTGCAATATTCAATATTCATGTTGGCAATACTCATTTTCAAGTTCAGGCAAAATTTAAGTCTTTTGACTGAAATGAAATTCTTTCAAGTTTCAAAATTGAATATGTTTCTAATTTCTTTGAAAATATTCAGTCAAAATAGTTTGAAAAATAAGCACAAAAATTTGTCATTGGTTTGAAATTTTCATTTCAGTTTGAGAATATCATTTCAGTTTGAAACTTGAACTTGATCTAAATGAGCTATATAAGGATGTTACAATCTTGAATACATTCCAATATTCTAAAAACCACTAAAAATTACATATGCTACACTATCAGGTATACATTCTTGTATATAAGGATGGAAAAAAACCAATAAAAAAACAAATAAAAAACACCAATCTCTGAATGTGCAGCAAGATATAGATAAAAAACAAAATTTGAATGCATTGTTATATCAGGATATCCTGATTACATTCCAGTATTCTAAAAATCTAAAAATGAATAGAGATAAATTTGACTTTTTAAAGCTGCAAAATTAATCAATAAGACAAAACAGTGTCCTGCAAATTAATCAAGAGCAAAGCTTGATGTATTTTCAATAATACCTTGGCTTGCAAGCTTGATGTATGTTCAAGCAAAGTGGTGTGTTCTTCAGATTTTTGCAAAAGTTTCAGTAAATGCTATTGATTGGTGCAAAAGTTTCAAAGCACAGCCATGATTAATTTGTCCTGCAAATATTTAAACCAAACACATGTAAGTGTTATTGATTCTTCATGTAAATACATGTGCAATTTTGTAGTATCAGTGCATGTATTTCAGTGCAATACATGTGATGCTTCAAGTAGCAAACTTGCAAAATCCATGATATTATCAATAGCAAACAGGAAAATTGACAAAATTCAAAAAACATATACAAAAGGTGAATGTTGGTATATGAATGTTGGTATATGAATGATATTAAAAACATATACAAAAGTCTATGTTGAAAGATATTAGAATGATATTATAAATTTCATTGCAACTTCATATGCAGAGCTTCCCACTTGGGTTTATCTTTCAACATAGACTTTCAACTATTTTAATTTCAGAGCGTAGAGCTTAGACATTCATATATCAACTTCATAGACAAAAATTTCAGAGTCTATATATAAAAGGAAACAAATGCAAAAAAATTTGTATATTTAAATTTCAGGGACTAAAATTTGTATATTTGAATTTCAGGGACTAAAATTTCAAAAGTCTATGTTGAATGTTGCCAATCTTAGTCCAATCTTAAAATTTTAGCCACAGGACAAAAGTATAGTGTGAAATGAAATCAGTTAGACACAGGACAAAAGTATGAGTGACTGTGATTTGTTTTCATTTAGCTAAAAAAGTAAATGCGTCCATTGATAATCATTTAGCCACAGGACTGAAAAAAGGAAAAGTTTGCTATCTAATGGACTCATATTTTTGCTATCTAATTCATGGACTGGCAAAAGCAAAAATGATTTTCATTGGAATCATATTTTTGCATGGACTGGTTTGATCAAGGATTTTTTGCTTGATTTTTTGCTTGACCATCAAAATTGGCTATCTTAATGATTCAGATTGCCAATTCATTCAGATTGGCTATCTGAATGATTGGTTTGATCAAGGATTTTTTGCTTGATGGCCAATCATTGGCTATCATTCAGATAGCCAATTTTGCTTGATTTGCTATCTGAATTTTTGGCTATCTGAATGATTGACAATCCTTAATCATTCATGATTGACAATCCTTGATCCATATAAGTGAATGCTGTCCTATGAGTGAATGCTGTCCTATATGATCAAATTTTTGGCTATCTGAATTCCAATTTTTGGCTATAGCCAAAAAATTCCAATTTATGGCTATCTGAATGATTGACAATCCTTGATCAAGCCAATTTTGATGGTCAATCATTCAGATAGCAAATCAAGCCAAAAATTCCAATGAATTGGCTATCTGAATGATTGGCTATCAAAATTCCACAAAATCAAGCAGATCAAATTGGATATCTGAATGATTTTTTGCTTGATGGCAAAAGCAAAAATGATTTTTTCCTTGAGCAAAAATGATTTTCATTGGAATCATATTCCTTGAGCACCAATCAAAAAAATCAATTTAAATCTTTGAATGCAAATTATCAATGTGAGTGGATAACCAATCAAAAAAATCAAAAAAATAAGCACTCAAGTCACTCAGTGCTCTTGAGATAAATAGCATTTTCATTTAAATTTGTGTGAATGGATGTGTGAATTGAGATATTAAATTGCTCAAGTCACTCAAAAATATCACTCAGGAATTTTATATCAAGAAATATCACTCAAACCTATTAGAAAAAATACGTATGGGAGGGAAACAAATATCACTCAAATATCACTCAATATTAAATCATTCTCAATATCACTCAAATTTCAGTTCAAAAAAACATGGAATTGCCAATTGCCAACAAAACTTGAGAAATTTCATATTAAATCATGGAATTGATTCACATGATTCACAGTGGCAAAATTCTCAGTTCAAAAAAACTAACCAATTTCTCAAGCTTGTCCTGTTATTCAGTTGCAAACTTCCATGATTCAAAAGAAATGCAATTGTCCTGTTATTAAGTTCAAAATAACTTGAGAAATCAATTTCTCAAAATGTATGAAATAATCAAACTAATCAAATTCAAACATTGTCCTGTTATTCAGTTGCAATCTAATCAAATTAAATGGCTCATATACAACCAATCTAATCAAATTTCAAGTTATCTTGATTTGCATTATCTCATATCTAATGGAATGACATATGTGATTTCAGCATGTCAGCAATTTTGAATCTTGATTTCAGCATGGATGAAAACTTGAATCAAGATAATTTTGCAACCTTATACAACCAATTTTTACATCCTTAAGAATTTTAGTTTTCAGCATATGTAAGTATAAAGATTGTAAAAACCAACAAAATTATCTCATTGTCCTGTTAATATCAAGATTCTAA
The DNA here is from genome assembly GCA_030789695.1 of Scilla litardierei. Lineage (NCBI taxonomy): Eukaryota > Viridiplantae > Streptophyta > Magnoliopsida > Asparagales > Asparagaceae > Scilla > Scilla litardierei. The sequence goes on from CM061138.1 coordinate 115,537,237, forward strand.
ATACATTTAAATTTAAAAAATTATCTCATTCTGATAGCATATGTAATTATCAAGACTATCACAGGACATATCCTGATAGCATATATAAAATTTTCATACATTCTGAGTACTTAAACATTGTCATACATCCTGATAGTGTTGGGTTATTAACAGGACATATCCTTATAATTACAGGATATGTAATTTTTTTAGATTGGATAACATTATCCAATATCTCATTACCCATTTCTACAAACAACACACCCAATTACACAAAACATTATCTCATTGTCCTGAGTTATATAATCCATTACCCAATTACACAAAACAACAATCCATTACCCAAACAACACACCCAATTACACAAACAACACACCCTATCCATTTCTGAGTTATATAATGAGATTCAAGATATGTTGATATGTGTATGCAAATCACATATGTCATTCCATTGCAGTTATCACAAATGTCATTCCAATTTTCATACATGCATATCTAATATTCAGGATATGTCATTCCAATTTTCACAAATGCCATTCCAATGTAATCAGCATATGTAATTTTGTTGGCATGTGTAAATTACACATAACCAAATTCTATATACAATGTAATCAGCATAACCAAATTCAAGATATGTTTGAATTACATGCAAACATATCTTGAATTACATATGCAAAATTCTATATACAATGTAATCAGCATATCTAATATTCAGGATAGTCAAAGCATATGCAAATTGGAGTCCTTGAGAAATAGAAGTTTCAGGATAGGATATGTGATATCATGGGTTTCAAAGGTCAAAGTTGAATGGAGGGTGCTTGCCAAATCCTGATCTCCTTGCTATCAGGATATGTATGTAGACATATATATCATTCACTTTGAACTCATTTACAAATATCATTCACCTTTTGATCCTGAAATATCAATCACCTTTCAAACAAAAAATTTGATACCCAATCAGGATATCTCAGTTAGGAAGCTTGATGAACTGAAATCATATATGTGAATAACATAGGATTTCAGTACATCAAGCTTGTGAATGATATGGGAATAACATTTGCTGTTAAATATTCCCATATTTAACATATTCACAGATTTTTGAATGATCTGGGATATCATATATGTGAATGATATGTGAATGATCTGAATATTTAACATATATCAAATGCAAATATGTGAATTGAGTACTCAAAGATCACTCAAATATTATGGCATGTCATGTGAATTGAGTACTCAAATTTAACATATATCAATTCAAATATCACTCAATTCACATATTTAACATATATGGCATCAAATATATATATCATAATATTGGCATTCACAAACCTAATATATGCAAATATGTGAATGATCTGGGATATTTAACATATATCACAGAACTTCTGTAGCAAATATTATGAGATATAATATTTGCATTACAGCACATATATCCAGGATACCCAAATATCACAGAATTTGATGCCACATAATTGCATTTGATATTTGGGTTATAGCACATTCAAATATTATGTGGCATCAAATGCACATATATCTGGGATATTTAATATATATCAAATGTAATATTTAACATATATGAGTACTCAAATATCACTCAAATATCAAATGCAAATATGTGAATTGAGTACTCAAATATTAGATTTGTGAATGCATATATGTGAATCAATATATGTGAATTGAATAATTTAACGCATATGGAAAATTTTCACTCATTCAAAGATAATCATTCACAGAGTTATATCAAATGTTATCATTCACTCATTCACTCATTCACAGGATATCAACTCATAATTGATTCAAAAATGCATTCACAGAACTTGATATTGGAACTTGATATTGGATTGATTGATAGCCAAATATATGAGATATAAATTATGGAACAATGAAGTTCTGTGAATGCCAAATGTTTGATATTTGATTCACCGAGTTATTTGATTGATATTATTGATTCAAAAATGAATCAATAATATTTGATGCCAAATGTTTGATGGATAGCCATTTCTTATGTGAACATATTCAAAATGCAAAATGGCTAGCAATAATATTTGATGCCAAATGCAAATATATCATTAACAGAGTTATTCATTATTCACAGAACATCAGAAATGAAAAAAAACTGAGATATCCAACACACATTCACTTGATGTAATGGATAAAACCAACAGGCAAAAAACTGAGCTTTAGAGTGCAAATTGATATATTGACAAAACTGAGCTCATTTAACTTATGAAAAAAAAAACCAGTTGCTATCCCAAACTTGCAAAATTAATTGGATATCTAATTTGTATTAACAATTGCTATCCCATATCCCAAACAGGATATCCCAAACTTGTAGATATCCCATATCCTGTTTGTAGATATGAATTCAGTTTAGGATATCCCATATCCAAATTGGGTCTTTGGTTTGGGATATCCCATATCCCATATCCAAATTGCTATCCAATTGCTATCCATATCCAAATGTAGATATCCCATAGCCAAATTGGGAGTGTCAAAAAAACCTATTTATATTAACAATTTGCAAGCTCAATTGAAAACCAGTTTATATTAACAATTGCTCATAATAAAGTAAATGAATTCAGTATCTTAGTTCTTTGAAAATCATGTATCAATTTGTAAATGATAAATTCAGTATCTGAGAAATTGAATTCAGTATCAATTTGAATTCAGTATTCCCAAACATGTTTACTCAAAATTGAGTGCAAATTGAATTTGTAGATACTGAACTCAAAATTCAATTTATAAATTTATTGATGCAAATTTACAAAACTCAAAATTTGGACTCAAAAATTTACAAATTTACAAATTTACACATTTACAAATTCAAAGTTTGTAAATTCAATGTGTAAATTCAATTTGAGTAAAAATTTGTAAATTCAATTTGTAAATTCAATTTGTACTCAAATTTGTACTCAAGTTTGTAAATTGAATTTGTACTCAAATTTGTAAATTTGTAAATTCAATTACTGAGTTTGAGTACAAATTTGTAAATTTGTAAATTGAATTTGTAAATTTACAAAACTCAAAGTTTGTAAATTGAATTTGTAAATTTACAAAATTTGTACTGAAAAAAATTTGCACTCAAAATTGAATTTGTAAATTGAATTTGTAGATATCTGAGAAATTGAATTCAGTATCTTACTTTATGTTATCAAATGAAAATCATTATAATGAATTTACAAATTGGATATTTCATAATGAGGTGATTTGCACTTTGTACTCAATTTGTAAATTTCAATTTGTAAATTCAATTTGTAAATTTCATAATGATATTTCAATTTAGTACTCAATTTAGTATCCAATTTGTACTCAATTTGTGAATTCAGTATCAAATGCTCATTTAGTATTCATTATAATGAGGTGAGAGATATTAAAATTTCACTAAACTATAGCCTTCAATTCATGTTGCATTTCAGTGTCATGCAAAAATGATATTTAATATTTCAAAAATTGACAACCAATCAAAAAATACCAATCTCAGAAATTTCAGTTCAAAAAATGAATTAAATAAAAAAACATGGACAATGAAAAAATTTATTGTATTCTCACCTATCTTGAGCATATCATCAAATACCATATCAACATTGACAAAATATTTTAAATATTCTCACTGAATTATTATTCAACTTGCAATATAGAAAAAAACCTCATTTTTCAGTTGGTTTAAACAAAGCTGCCTTGAAAACTCCTCATTATTCAACTTGCAATTTTATTCAACTTGCAATATTATTCAAACAAAGCTGCCTCAAGCTCATTTTTCATCACAATAGTTTCAAAAGAACAACAACGTGACTTGAAACTGGCAACTCACCAAGGGTTGAGGTGCAGAGGAAGTGATGAAGCTCTCAAACTCACCAAGCTCACCAAGGGTTGAGTCACTGAGGCCGTAATGAAGCTCAAAGTGCTGCAATGGGATTGTGGAGAAGTGGGTGAAATAAATTAAAAGGAAAAAATTGAGGAGAAGAGGAAGAGCTCACCGATGTGCAGGTAGAAGATGAGGGTGCTCTTCTTGATGCTCTTTCTCTTCTTGCTCTCCCTTGCTCTTCTTTCTGTGGTGGTGAGGAGGTAGATGAGCGTGCTCTTCTTTCTGTTCTTCGTTGTTGAGCTGGAGGTAGAAGATGATGTGGAGGAGGTAGTCTCACTTGCTCTTCTTGCTCTTGCCGCGAAAAATTCTCTTCAGTGCAAGCTTCAAATACAGCGGAACCTGTGATGTGATCAAATTTGTTTCCCTCTCAAATATGATGTGATCAAAGGTGTTTCCCTCCCATAAGTCCCTCAATTTCTCAGACTGATGGAAATTTTGATTTCAAAATTTAAAATTCATAATGATTTGATTTCTTATCAATATCTCATATCTCAATTTCTCATACCCCATATACAAAATCTATATAAACAACACACCCAATTACACATAACCAACATATCTTATCCAATATCTCTTATCCATTATCTCTTAACCAAAATCTCTTATACAATACAACAATACACATATCCACATACAACAATACACATAACCAAAATCTCTTATCCAAAATCTCTTATCCAAAAACCCATGATAACATCCATGTTTTATAATATAGATGAAAACATCATGAGTACATCCAAAAAGATATCGAATACAAGAAGTACATCATATCAAGTACGACACATCATCTATATAAACATCAAAAAGTACAACAACATCATCCAAAGTACATCAAAATACCCAACACCGACATCCTGAAAACTCAAAAATACATCAAAACAACCCTCAAACTCCATCCTAACCCAAAATACTCTTAATAAGATATATCATCCAAAGAGTAGTGGAGAGTCCTCGGAACTGACGATCACGAGGAAGTGGCTGGATCTGCAGTCTCCGTGGGTCCAGTCGATGGAGTGGACTCAGGTTCTGCAGGGAGGAGAGGCGTGTCAACAGACGGGATCGTCGGGGCAGGTGTGGAGACATCGATGGTAGGCTCAACGGCAGGGGTCGCAATAGCAGGGGTCTCAACAGCAGGTAAGACAGGAGCAGTAACGTCAGCAGGAGCAGCAGCAGCCTCAGAAGTCTGAACTACTGGTGCAGAAGTCTCTGGAGCACCGGAAGTGGTGCCAACTCCAGGAGCAGATGTGGTAGCAGCAGCAGCAGCAGTGGCCTCATCGCCACGGGCCAAGGAAGTGACAAGATCGTCAATATCCTCATCGTCCATCTCCTCGGCCTCAGAAACGGAAGGAGGAAGCTCAATGCCCATCATATGAGCCATACGGTAGACGACCTCCTCGGTACGAGCCAAACGCGACTCGTGCCGATGAAGAAGGCGTACGACATCATCTAATGTGGCAGAAGGAGTGGGGGCTGCAGCAGCTGAGGGAGTGGCCTGGGAAGCAGATGTGGTCGACCTCTGCACGTGACGAAGCACCGCAAGAAATTTCTTAACGGCCGTCGCGTTCAGAGGAGGACCCAAGGGACGCTCATCGTCAGGAGGGAGAGGGACTCGGAAATGACGGAAAACCAGGGTCAACAGACACGGGTAAGGGATATGCGCAGATTTATTGGTCTTGCGAATGAAGGATCCTGCCAAAACAGAGTTAGGATCGATAAATGAAGTTGAGACTTACGCTTGCGTACGCGGCACGGTAGTCTACGAACTTCGCCTTCGGATTCGCCACGACGGATCGAGTCTACTCACGAACGGAGTAAGGCTACTAAATCCACAATCTAAATCTCTACTTTTAGATTAAGAACTTGGATAAAGGGAGAGGAAGGATTTCTGCAGAGCTTCGCTAGAATGAAGATGCATGCATGAATGCCATGCAAAGTGTAAGGAAAATGGCTAACCCTTGGGTCTTATTTATAGCCCCAAAGGTAGTTATTTTAGGGTAAATTGTTCCTTTGGAACAATTTAACTAAGGTGTACCATCGTACATGGCATATTATAAGCTTAAGTTGTACCACATGCATGGTACAATATAAGCTTAAGATATTACCCCTTTATTAGCCATATGTCGCATGCACTTATGCACAAATAATGCGACTTTCCCATCAATCTAGAGATCCTCTCCGAAAGGGAACATATTCCCTTTGCGCACGACTTCGTGTACGTGACGTTCGAGGTCCGTATTCCCTCGTACATCCCCCACAAGGGTGTACTAACGTCTTCCATATCCAACATCTCCCACTCACACTTGAGGGGATTGTAAGAGAACGTCTTTCTCTTAGTTCTTTCATCTATCATACCGAGAAATAGACCGTGCGACCGTCATGCGCGTAGAGTCTGTTGTTGTGCACTTGTTAGAGATACACAACGACCTCGAAGGTGCAAAGTTGAGTAGTTCAACGCATGCTTTACCCTAGATTATTTCTTCACATTTCTTATACTTTATATTCAACAATTGAATCCCATCTGGATTACAATTGGCTGGCCAGCTTTGAATCATTAAAGTCCAAATGCGAATATGAAATCAATCTTCCTCTTCTTGCGAACCTTCTGATCTTGACTAGACTCGCTTTTCTAACGTGCCCCGCCGAGCCGAATTATCATAGCCCATAAGTAACACGCTAAGATAGCGATCATCTCGTCAAATCTAAAGGAACCAATTGGAGTCCTTGAGGGTAAGAGTTAAGACCCGTATGGCCTTTGAGTCTCACATAATAGCAAATACTATTGCTACTAACTCAGTGGTCGAAATGCATACGTGGTATGAACACGTATTACAACATCACTCCTTTCCCAGGGAGAGTATGTCTTAATGATGTTGTACGGATGAAAGATCAGACACCACAGTGCCTATCTTTTGAGTCCCCTTACTACCCATGAAATATTCCCGGACTCTCATCCTGCATAAGACAGATAGGATTTAAAAAAAATCCAATGAGATCTTTATATCCTTGTGAAACAGATCTCAGATCTTTTGTAAGCATCCATATGATGCAGATCTTTCATTCGACTATCTTGTTAAATTCATGACTCTAAATCATTCGTCTAATGATTTTGACTTTAAACTAGTCTTATCTCTATCTTATCCATCTGATAAGATAAGGCGGTTGCTCATGTGAGAGAGTCAACCTTAATCTGTCCGACATACACACAATTCAGCTGAGATTTCAAAAATGTACACAAACATTTCTTAAGAAATTCATATGCAATGTTGGAAAAAGAACTTATTCTTTTATTAATTTTGATCATTTACAGACATGGGAATTTACATTGGTACAACTCAGCTCTTACGCAATCCTTGAGATGATAAGTGTTTGTAAAACACATCTCTGGGGATCGCCTTCGTAAGCGGATCCGCTATCATCTCATGCGTAGATATGTACCTTATGTCTACCTTCTTGGTTTTATCATAGTCTTTTGCAAATTCGTATCGGATATCAATGTGTTTGATCTTACAAGATACATTATCCTCTTAACCGCTTTCCAGTGTACTTGCCCTGTATTGGATTGGTAACAGCTTACCATTTCCATCGGCAAAACAGATGTCCGGTCTCGTACACACCATAGCGTACATAAGACTATCAACTGTACTGAAATATGGAACTTTTTCCAAAATTTCCTTTTCCTTTTGGTTCTTTGGACACGATTCCAGATATAAATTATCACATATGCTTATATGAATATCAATGAACTTGCAGTCCTGCATATTAAATCGTTCTAGAACCTTCTTTATATAAGTCTCCTGTGAAAGAGAAAGAAGTTTCTTCGAACGATTCCTTGAAATCTTAACTCTAAGGATATATGCGGCTTTTCATATGCCTTTCATCTCAAATACTGATGAAAGCCAAGCCTTGATACTCATCACAAAGCCCTTGTCATTTCTGGCTATTAAAATGTCATCTACATATAGAGACATGATAATATACTTGCTTTTAATCCTCTTTATATATACTCAGTTATCTTCATCAAGCATGGTAAAACCATTTGATAACTTTATGAAATCGTATATACCATTGCCTCGAGGATATATGGACTTATGAAGTTTACAAACCTTATGTTCGTTTCCTTCTTTTACAAACCATATTGGTTGTTTCATATAGATCTCCTCATCCAATTCTCCATTGAGAAAGGCAGTCTTTACATCCATTTGATGTATTTCGAGATCTAAGCAAGCTACCATTACCAGAATCAGGCGAATTGAGGTAAAACGAACAACAGGTGAGAATGTCTCTTCGTAGTCTATCCCTTCCTGTTGTGTAAAACCTTTCGCGACAAGGCGAGCTTTATATCTGTCAATAGAGCCATCAGCCTTATGCTTGATCTTGAGAACCCATTTGTTCCCAATAGCTCTACGTCCTCTGGGTAAGTCAACTAAGTCCCAGACTTGGTTAACTCTCATAGATTCTAACTCCTCTTGCATCGCTTCCATCCATTTGTCTTTCGCAGGGGCAAGATATGGCCTGTTTGAAAGTAGCAGGCTCGTCATCTTCTTGTAGTAAAGTCATAAAGGTTTGCGGAAATTCATCCTCAAATCTTAGAGGAGCCAACCTTGTACGACTACTACGTCGTATTTGAGATTCTTCAAGTCCTTGTTGACTTGAGTTTAGATCAATTCTAATATCACTCCCACTTGGAATGTCGTTAGAATTGCTCCCACTTGGATCATTATTCCCGTATGGAATAGGATAATCGTCATTCGTATAATCCATTGGTGAAGGTTGAAACGTATTTTCGTTTTCACCAAGAATTCTCCCACTCGAATGAGGTAATCCTTCTTGATCATAAATCTCAAATAGAGATAAGTCCTGACTTATCTCGCCCTGTCTTGGAAACTCATTTTCCAAGAAAGTGACATCCCTCGACTCAAACTCAATTAGCCCACCATTGTCTTCCTGACTAACAAAAAACATAACCTTTGGAGTTTTCTGTGTATCGTATAAAGATACATTTCCGTCCCCTTGGCCCAAGTTTGCCATACTTATGGGAGGAAATATGTGCGTAGGATGCACAACCCCAAGGTTTCAAAAATGTTTAAGTCAGGAGACCTTTGGTTCCACAACTCATAAGGAGTGGAGCTAACTGATTTCGAGGGTACGCGGTTCAAAATGAAAGCGGCCGTCAATAATGCATCACCCCAAAAGGTGATTGGCAAGTTAGCTTGCGCCATCATTGAACGGACCATTTTTCATTAAAGTCATATACCTCCTTTCTGCAACACCAATTTGTTGAGGAGTACAAGGCATAGTTACCTGATGTACTATGCCTTTTTCATCACAAAGTTCCTTTAAACTTGTTGATTGATATTCACCGCCCCTATCGGTTCGCACGACCTTAATCTTGCGATCTAATTGATTATCCACTAAACTCATATAGTTTTTAAAGCAGGTTTAGTGCTTTCACTTTTGTGGGATATCAAATAGATATGACCGAATCGGGTGAAATCATCAATAAAAGTGATGAAATAGGACTTCCCGCGTCTTGTCTTGACATTCATCGGACCACATATGTCTGAATGGATAAGCTGTAATGGAACCTTGGCCCTTGTGCCGGTTCCAAACGGCTTGCGACAAGATTTCCTCACTAGGCAATGTTCGCAGGTCGACATTTCAACCTTTGAAATATTGGATAGAAGACCACGTTTGGCAAGTCTATCCATACGCATTGGTCCAGTATGACCAAGCCTTGTGTGCCAACAAATTATATTAGACTCATTAGTCAAAAATTTGTCACAAGGAAATTTTCATTACATGAGGAATCATACATTGTACTTATTACAATAAATCCTTACAAACCCAGTACCAATAAAGGAATTATTACAAAATAGGTCCATATTACAATCATGAAGGAACCAACTACAACCAAGTCCCATTAAATTGACCACAGTTTTAATATTCCTTTGAATATATGGAATGAAGAGAACATCATGAAGTAGGAGAGTGCGGCCGTTGTCCAAGACTAGCTTGCGAGTCCCAACGCCTTTCACTTCAACACGTGTGTTGTTTCCTACATTGATCCACTTCATTCCTTGGGGTATCCGGTGATACTCCACGAAGGACCGTCTGTCCTTTGCTATGTGGTCGGTGGCACCTGAATCAATTATCCCAAAATGGATTAGATTCCTCAAGAAATGTTGAACTAGAAACACATATGTAACCAGCATTACAAGTTACCTCGTCACTTCCACTCGTACACGAACGAGCATAGTGACCGAGCTTGTTGCACTTGAAGCACTTGATCCTCTTCAAGTCTTTCTTCTTGTGCCATTTCTTGTGCCCACCCTTATGTTTGGGTTTCTTGGTAGACTCAGGTTGCTTATTACGTTCATTAGTGAACTTTGAACGATCTTTCCGTTTCTTTCCCCCGTGTGAGGAACTAGCAACCATGTGCACTTCTGCACTTGGCTTGGCAGCCGCAAGCCGCTCTTCCTCTAATTCGAGGTGCTTGGAAACATCGCTGAAGGTCTTGATGCTCTCATTATGAGTGAGATGCATCTTCATCTGATCCCACCCATTTGGTAGGGAACGTATGACTGCTTGGATTTGTTGCTCATCTGTGAGCACATGACCTGCATCCTTTAACTCCGAGATAAGGTTCGCCATAAGTCGCAGATGTTTCCCCATGGAATGATCTGGACTTTTCTTATATGAATCGAACCTTATAGTTAAGGAGCGAAGTTTGGACACCGATGTGCCACCGAACTTCTCCTCTAGCTTGGACCATATGTCCATGGCTAGGTCATGTTCTCGGAAGATGCGCATATGTCATCAGCCATACTGCTTAATAACGTAATGCGCGCTATCTTATTCTTCCGAGACCAAGCATCAAAAGCTTCCTTGTCTCGTCGGTGTTGGGCTGTAGTGCCCAACTCTGGTTCAATCATAACGTTCTTTAGAGTTTCGAGCACTTCTTGCTCCTCTAGAATGTATTGTATCTTGATGGGCCAAAGTTTGTAATTATCGCCGTTGAGTTTTTCACCTTTGTTTAACTCAGCGACGATATTCTTTGAAGCGGAAGACATTTTACTTTTAAAATGCTGCAAAAGACACAAAACCGAAGGTTTGATCAAAACATTGCATAAAAATTCTTAAAATATAACTCCCACTTGAAATGATAATAGAATATCCCATTTGGATAGTTCTAAAAATTCAAATCCCACTTGGAATTATATTATATTTGATAAGTTACTTTCGAAAAATATTGAAGATGTTGTTCTAGAATCGAAAAGGTCTCTTCGATTCCAATCACCATTTAGAACAACCTTCAATATTCCCCCATCACTTATCAAACAATAGTACTCTTATAGTACTAGCAGCGGAAAAGCGTTTTTGAAAACGTATTTTTCAAAACGTATGAAAACGTATTTTTCAAAAAAAATTATATTTCAACTTAGTACCCTTATGATACTAGTGAAATATTCGACACTTCCTGACCATTTGTCGGGAATGAGTCATAGCCGTGCCTAAGTCGGATCCCCCTTTTGGGGATTCTTCTGCAAATTATCGTCGCCGGCTCCCGTATGGATCCAGGCCTTTCCCCCCGTATGAGAGAATTTTGATGCGGACGACTGTTGTTTGGCCCCGTATGGGCTAGTTGGCACGTTCATGTTCAACCAAGGCCTTTTGCCGAATTGGTCTGAATCACTGCCGGCCAATGCCGATCTGTCCGGGCCCCGGCCAGACCCTGACCGTTGCCAGGGCTGACCGTGGCCCTGGCAGCGGCCAGGGCCGGCCATCGGCCAGGCCATGGCCGAGGCAAGGGCTGGCCAGACCCTGGCCTCTGCCAGGACCGGGGCTGGCCAGGCCCTGGCCTGAGGCCAGGGCGCCGCCCTGGCCTTTGCCAGGGCGGCCATGCCCCTGGCCGGGGGGCCAGGGCCCCTGCCCTGGCCCCGGCCAGGGCGGCCGGGCCCTGGCATGAGGCCAGGGCGCCGTCCTGGCCCCGGCCAGGGCGGCCAGGCCCCTGGCCGGGGGCCAGGGCGGCCAGGCCCTGGCCAGGGCGGCCAGGCCCTGGCCGAGGGCCAGGGCGTCGCCCTGGCCTCTGCCAGGGCGGCCGGGCCCCTGGCCGGGGGCCAGGGCGCCGCCCTGGCCTCTGCCAGGGCGGCCTGGCCCCTGGCCGGGGCCAGGGCCCCTGCCCTGGCCCCGGCCAGGGCTGCCTGGCCGTGGCCTGGCCACGGCCAGGGCCTTCTGGCCATGGCCGTGGCCGGCCAGGGCCGGCCCTGGCCTGGCCGTGGTCGGCCAGGGCCGGCCGGCCTTGGCATATTGGCCTTGACCGGCCATGGCCCTTTGGCCATGGCCGGTTTCCCCTTTCATGGGTGGCCGCACACCCCGCCGGAGGGGGTTGCCGCGGTGGTTATTGGCCGTAGCCAACCCCCTCCGCATGGGGAGGGAGGTGCATGGCCTTCATAACCCATTTGGCCATGGTGCACATGCACAAAAAATTCATCTTCCCCGATGGGAATAACCACCACCTTCTTCTCCGGTGAAGCACCCGTTCGTCGAGGAAGTAGTTGTCCTCCAATGGCCGTGTGCCAAAAAATGAACCCACTTCAAAAATTCATAAACTACGCGCTCCACATGAAGAGAGTGCCCATTCCCTATGAATGGAGACTCAGCATCCATGAAGAGAGCGAGTTTGACGATATGAACGGTCGGTTCTTCCCGTCACGGAGAGTTCCTGTCATATCCGTAATGACAGAAGACCCTAACGTGAAGAGAACAACCGCTGCGTTCTCTCCGTCACGAAGCGTTCCTACCATATCCGTAATGGTAGGATACCCATCCGTGAAAAAGACAACGACTCGTTCATAGTTTCTCCGGGGCGAACCCGTATGGCTCTGATACCAATGAAGGATCCTGCCAAAACAGAGTTAGGATCGATAAATGAAGTTGAGACTTACGCTTGCGTACGCAGCACGGTAGTCTACGAACTTCGCCTTCAGATTCGCCACGACGGATCGAGTCTACTCACGAACGGAGTAAGGCTACTAAATCCACAATCTAAATCTCTACTTTTAGAATAAGAACTTGGATAAAGGGAGAGGAAGGATTTTTGCAGAGCTTCGCTAGAATGAAGATGCATGCATGAATGCCATGCAAAGTGTAAGGAAAATGGCTAACCCTTGGGTCTTATTTATAGCCCCAAAGGTAGTTATTTTAGGGTAAATTGTTCCTTTGGAACAATTTAACTAAGGTGTACCATCGTACATGGCATATTATAAGCTTAAGTTGTACCACATGCATGGTACAATATAAGCTTAAGATATTACCCCTTTATTAGCCATATGTCGCATGCACTTATGCACAAATAATGCGACTTTCCCATCAATCTAGAGATCCTCTCCGAAAGGGAACATATTCCCTTTGCGCACGACTTCGTGTACGCGACGTTCGAGGTCCGTATTCCCTCGTACATCCCCCACAAGGGTGTACTAACGTCTTCCATATCCAACAGCGAATACACTCGAAAGAGTCCATCTTATCGAGTATAACGCGAGCCCAATTAATCTCGCAACCCAAGAAAAGAGCGTAAATCAGCTTCAAAAACGGCTGGGATGGAAGAGAAGATGAGCCGTACTTGGGAAGCAAGCACGACTTCAGAATGAGATTCAGCACCCAGGCATTTGGCTTGAACGACTTCGAAGGAACTCCAATAAAGGCAGGAGGGATCACATGGAAGATATCAGAAAGAACGGACTGATCCAAGGAGGCGATATCATCGACGGAAATGTCAGAAAGAAGGAGACCAGACGACGAATAGCCAAGTATCTCCCCCAAGATTTCTGACGTGAGAACTATAGGAGTTCCCAAGACAGTAGTCTCGATGGAGTGACTCGCATCGTACTGGCCTCAGACACGATTGGCATAGAACAATTTTACCAGGCGAGGATATGGTTTAGGGTTGGCCTTAGGATCGTAGCGTAGGTAGTCAAGGAGCCCACTATAGGAGAGGAGGTCAGCTAAGCCAAGGAAATCTGAAAACTGAACATAGTGCTCCAATAGCATTGGGCAGTGTTCAATACGGTTGTAGGCCGCTAGACACAGAGGGTCGTCGCGACACAACGATATGTCAACACCACCCGCTGGCATTGGGCCCTTTCCCTTAGGCTGGCGAGTCCTAGGACGAAGTGGAGGAGTAGGTTCCATATGGCCAGGCACATCCTCAGGTATAAACTCAGTATCGGAATCAGGAGGAGTCGAGGGTGTGTGGAGTATGGGCTTTCTAGACTTAGATTGTTTTCCAGGTTTGACGGTCGCCGTCCTCTGCTTCTTCAGATGAGGCGAAGACGGAGAAGCTTGGGTAGATTTAGCACGGCGCTTGAGCTTAGACGGATTCCTAGGGTTGGAAGGCCCTACAGTCATGGGGGATGCCCCAGAGGAAGTGATAGGAATCCTCGTCTTTGCCATGATCGTGGCACGACGAGTACAAGCAACCGAAGCTACACAAACCCTAGAGCTGAAAAAAAACGAAGTGATCAAACCCTAGAAGCACAATCAACAAGCCCTAACACAAGAACTTCAAAACCCTAGAACCCTAGAGGAGAAATCGGCCAAGATCGAACCCTAGAATAGGAGATCGACCAAGGAGGAGGAGGGAGATACCTAGGAGAGCGATCGGCGGCGGCGGATGGACGGAAAACAGGCCGGAGAACGAGGGAAGACGAAGAGACACGAGAGGGTTTTGGGAGTTTTTCGGGCTGGAGGAGAGAATAAGGCCGAATAAAACGAAAAGAAGTCGGATAAAAGCTCTTTAAGTCGGTCGAGAATGCGAAAAGACTTGTTTGCCCTAACCCACTTAGTCGGTCACAGTTCAAGCACTGACCGACTAGATTACGATCTAGTCGGTCGGTCAATGAGCTTGAACCGACTAAGTCGAAACAGAGGCAAACAGGAATTTCTATGGCTAGAATTAGTCGGTCGCAGTATACTCACTGACCGACTAGTTTTCAATCTAGTCGGTCGGTAAGTGTACTATGACCGACTAAAAGAAGTCAATGACAATAGAGAGCTAAAAGCTTGAACTAGTCGGTCTGAGTTCACTTGCTGACCGACTAGATGAGCATCTAGTCGGTTGACTAATGAACTGAAACCGACTAGAAGAGTCCAAAAATTGATAAATGAGTTCTCTTCATAAACCACTTGGATGAAACATCTTAACTCTCTCATTAGTCATCTAAACTACCCCATAAAACGTTGAAATCTTAAATACGACATTCAAATAAGAATTCGAGCAAAAATTCAAACATATCACATAAAATCCCAAAAATTCAATAAATCTAGCATGAACGAAATATCGCGAAATATAATAGCATGCAAGATAATTGAATGAAATATGAATCCTATATCTCGGATTCACCCATAATCCCCAATTCTCGACGCAACCGCACAAAGGAGTCCTCCTTTAGGGGTTTCGTGAAAATATCGGCGATTTGCTTTTGGGTTTCAACGTACACTAATATGATGTCCTTTTTAGCAACATGATCATCTAAGAAATGGTGTCGGACATCTATGTGTTTAGATCGGGAATGGTGCACCGGATTCTTCGAAAGACAAATAGCACTTTGGTTATCCACCATGATAGGGCTAGTATCACAATGAATACCAAAATCCTTCAGTGTGTGTCTCATCCAAAGAACCTGGGCACAAGCGGCACCGGCGGCAATATATTCCGCCTCGGTGGTTGAAAGTGATACAGAATTTTGCTTCTTGGAAAACCAAGAGACAAGAGAATTTCCTAGAAAATGGCAAGTGCCACTAGTACTTTTCCTGTCGGATTTGCATCCCGCATAATCGGCGTCACTATATGAGACTAACTCATATGTGCTAGATTTCGGATAAAGTAATCCAAAATATAAAGTGTAACTTAGATAGCGAAAAATACGTTTAACCGCTACTAAGTGAGACTCCTTAGGTTGAGACTGATAACGAGCACATATGCATACGGCAAACATAATATCGGGCATACTTGCGGTAAGATAAAGTAAACTACCTATCATACCTCGATATAGACGAATGTCTACATTCTTACCGCCCGTATCCTTGTCAAGATGCGTAGTCGTGCTCATTGGAGTCTTTTTCCCAGAAGCACTCTCCATTCCAAATCGCTTAAGCAACTCAACCGTATACTTCGTTTGGTGGATGAAGATTGCATCGTTCAATTGGCGAATTTGGAGACCTAAGAAATATTTGAGTTCGCCCATGTGGCTCATCTCAAATTGTTCCTTCATAACATTAGAAAACTCTTCGCAAAGAGTGAAGTTAGTAGCACCGAAAATGATATCATCAACATAAATTTGAACTAATAAAATATCATTATTCGCATGCTTATCAAAGAGTGTAGAATCGGCTTCGCCCATTTTAAAATTCAAATCCAAAAGAAAATTCTTTAGGCGATCATACCAAGCTCGAGGAGCTTGTCTCAAACCATAAAGAGCTTTCTTTAGTTTAAAAACATGATTTGGAAATTTTTCATTTATGAAGCCCGGAGGTTGAGAAACGTAAACTTCCTCAACAACATCTCCGTTTAAAAATGCACTTTTAACATCCATTTGAAATAACTTAAAATTTTTATGGCATGCAAAAGACAATAGTAATCTAATTGATTCTAATCTAGCTACCGGAGCGAAGGATTCTTCGAAATCGATACCTTCCTCTTGTCGATAGCCTTGAGCTACTAACCGAGCTTTGTTCCGAATGACGACTTGGTTTTCGTCGGTTTTGTTCTTGAAGATCCACTTTGTCCCTATGACGGTGTGGTTCTTTGATGGCAAAGGAACAAGCTCCCATACCTCATTCCTCTCGAATTGAATGAGTTCCTCCTCCATGGCAAGGATCCAAGCACTATATTCGCAAGCTTCAACTATATTCTTTGGCTCTATCGATGAGGCAAAGGCACAATTGGCGAAGTGGTGGACTTGAGATCTCGTCTTGATACTATCATGAATATTGCCAATGACTTGCTCATGGGGATGGTCGCGAACGGTATGAAGCCGCTTGGGAATACCTTGATCACTAGGTACATTCTCAACAACTTCATTAGTCGGGTTAGTATCAATAGAATCAATTGAATCAATAGACTTAGAATTTTCAAACGAATCACATAAAACATCCATAGAATCATTGTCATTTGAAATTCTAGAATTAGTGAAATTCTCATTAAAAGAGACATGAAGTGATTCCTCGATCGTAGAGGATCTTTTGTTGTATATCCGGTAGGCTTTGCTACGTGAGGAATACCCAACAAATATCCCCTCATCCGATCTCGGATCAAACTTGTCCAAATTATCATATGTGTTTTTAATAAAACATTTTGCGCCGAAAACATGAAAATGTTTAACTTGAGGCATTCTACCAAACAACAATTCATAGCAAGTTTGTTTGGTGCCTGGCCTCAAAAGTATTCTATTAAACACATAACAAGCGGTGTGTACCGCTTCCGCCCAAAATTGATAACCAAGTTGACAATCTTCGAGCATAGTGCGAGCACACTCCACAAGCGTTCTATTCTTCCTCTCAACCACACCATTTTGAGGAGGTGCGCGAGGGAAAGAAAACGTGTGAGTAATTCCAAGATCATCACAAAAATTTGAGAAAGACTCATTCTCAAATTCACCCCCATGATCACTACGAATAGTGACAATGGTGGTTCCGATGAGATTTTGTACTTTCTTCACAAATATTGTGAAGTTTTCAAAAGCTTCATTTTTATTACATAAGAAAAATACCCATGTAAATCTTGAATAATCATCAACGATGACTAGTCCATATCTTGCATTTCCTAAGGAAGCAACTCTAGTTGGCCAAAATAAATCTAGATGTAATAGCTCTAGTGGCCGTTTTGTAGAAATGCTTTTCTTAGGTTTAAATGAAGATTTAGGAAGCTTGCCACGTTGACAAGAATCACAAAAACTTTTCTTTTCAAAAACGAGCTTCGGAAAACCTTTAATGGAATTTAATTTCGAAAGCTTATAAAGTGTTCCAAAGTTCACATGTCCAAAGCGTCGATGCCATAAGTGTTGTTCACTTGTGTTGGCAACGAGACATTGTTCATATGACTTAGGAAGATCCAAAATATAAATATCTTTATGGCGTGTGCCGGAAAATAATAATTTATTATTATCATTTGAAATATGACACAATCCTTTCGCAAAGCTAACTTTGTAACCTTTGTCACAAAGTTGGCTTATTGAAATAAGATTATGATTTAAACCATCAACTAGATAAACATCACTAATTAAGGGTTTAGATGGGTTACCCACTTTACCAACACCGACGATGGTTCCGCTCTCATTGCCTCCAAATACGACGCGGTTTCCATTTGCAATGGGAACTATTCCGGAGAGCAATTGAGCGTCACCCGTCATGTGTTTTGAACACCCGCTATCGAGTATCCAATTCCCTTTGGAGCTAAATTTAAATTTGTTGATCCTTTCCTTTTTCTTTTCCTTGAGTACCTAAAGATAGAAAATTTCATATCACGGTACCCAAGGTTATTGGGTCCTCAAAGGTTAGACCTTTGGAAGCCAAGTCCAATTGGACTTAGACTTCCCCACATAATTTCTACTATGCACAACATCCGAAAAATAAGCATTCATATACACTTGTTTTTCATCCATGCTTGTGTCCTTTGGGCTCCAAATAGTGAAAATTTTGGGAGCCATCATCCTATTGGGTGCATGCATGCGACATTGATTTCTACGTGATGCATGTTGTGGATAGGCATACGGAACATGATGGAATGGTGCACGACGAGAATTATTCATATGATGAGGTGAGTGAACATATGCATGTGTGGGAACACGTGCGTAAGGGTGTCTCACATGGTGTGCACGTGCCCGTGAACGTGTAGCATAGAAATCATCATATGTGTGAGACGATGGAGTAGGACGTGTGTTCCTACGTGGCATGGTATTGGTGTACATATAAGCATGCCCCTTCTTTGGAGGTCCACCCAAAGTGGGTTTCTTTCCAAAAGAGGGTGTGGACGAGGTGGAAGCACCATTGGTAGATGAACTACCAATAGAGTGTTTGCTACCACTCGTAGAGTCACCGGAAGTTGGCCTAACAAAAGTAGTGGCCGCTTTGGACGGACATCCCATCGTATACCCCAAACCAATGTGGTGATTGGCCGGAAGTAAGTCACTTAGGATTTTATCCAAATGGTCCTTACCCTTATTAAATTTATTAATTCGGCCTAATGTGTTCTCATATTTCTCTTTGAGAGAACGTATAGAAGTATCCAAGTTGGATACTTGCGATGTGAGCACATAAACACGAGATTTGAGATTCTCGTTCTCAATACTCAAAGTCGAGTTTTGAGAAGTTAAATCCGCTATCCTATGTTCTTCCGGATCATCAATGCTAACATGTTCAAGTTTAGATTTGAGATTAACAATCTCATTTCTTAACTCTTCAACAACGGTGTCGTTGTTGGTGATGATAGTCTTAAGCGAGGTTTAAATGCTAGCTAGGTCATCTTTTACTTTAGTATATCTATTTACTAATTTAGTGTATTTAGACCATAAATGAGAGTTAGCATCCCTAAGATCATCCATAGTTACCTCATCGCCTTCGTCGTCGCTATCATCGGAGGAGGAAGATCCTTGATCATGTTCCTCTCTTGCCATGAAACACATGTGCGCTTGCTCCACTTTCTCATCGTCCGACTCTCCGCTTGAGGAATCCTCGGAGTCGGTGAATGTTGCTCCGACAAGTCCCTTTTTGTACCCATTTTTGTACTTCTTCGACTTGTCGAACTTCGGCGCCTTCCACTTCTCCTTTTGCTTGTTTTGAGGACAATCCGCTTTGATGTGTCCTGGCTTATTGCATTTAAAGCACAAAGGTGGAGAGGTGTTAGTAGAAGTAAATTTAGATTTTTGTTTGAAGTTACCCTTTCGGAAGAAGCGATTGAACTTCTTTGCCATGAGTGCAATGGATTCCATGTCCATTTCTTCTTCCGAGTCCTCATCATCGGTAGAGGTGGATGAAGCCGCCTTGAATGCAATTGCCTTTTTCTTAGGCACGTCTTGGTTCAAATAGGACTTCATCTTTTCTTGTAACTTCACCTTGCTATCTTTGCGTACCTCGTATGACATCAAAGTACCCATCAATTGAACTACGGTATATTTATTCATGTCATTACCTTCCTCGATGGCGAAGGTACGTTTCTCCCAAGAAGAAGGAAGTCCTTCGATAAGCTTTGAGCACTTCTCCTTTTGAGTGTAGGACTTGCTGAGGGCCTCTAACTCGTTTATTATGGCAACGAAGCGAGCGTAATATTCCTTCATCTTCTCGCCCTGTTGCATATGAAACATTTCGTAATCTTTGTTTACGACTACGAGTTTAGAGTCTCTTACCCTACTCGTCCCTTCATGAAGTATGAGGAGGGAGTTCCAAATTTGATATGCACTCTTACATGTGCATATCTTATTGAAGTCCTCGGGCTCCAATGCGCATTGCAAGGCGTTCATTGCCTTGGCATTGCTTACCTCCGCGGTGATCTCCGCGGTAGTCCATTTCTCAAAGTCTTCTTCTTCGGGCTCGATGTATTCCTTCATTGTGGTCCTCCATAGAGACGCACTCCGGAGGAAGGTTTCCATCCAGCATTTCCAGTACCCGTAGTTGGTACCGTTGAAGAATGGAGGCCTCGTAGAGGAATGTCCTTCCATCAC
Source organism: Scilla litardierei (assembly GCA_030789695.1). Classification (NCBI taxonomy): domain Eukaryota; kingdom Viridiplantae; phylum Streptophyta; class Magnoliopsida; order Asparagales; family Asparagaceae; genus Scilla; species Scilla litardierei. The sequence continues at coordinate 115,557,796 of CM061138.1, forward strand.
CGAAGATGCTCCTTCTCGGTTCCTGAAGGTGTCATAGTTGGAAGGTGGACGCACGGTCTTGTTGTCGTTGGCAGACATAGCTAAGTATCTGGCTCTGATACCAAATGTAATGCCCTACAAGCTACTGCACAAGTACTAGAGGGGGGGTGAATAGTACTTTAAAAATAACAAGGAGTATAATTCCAAATTATAGTGCAAAAAACTACCAAAACAATTTGCGGAAGCTTAAATTGAATGACAACAACAAAATTAACAATGCAAACAAATGATGTTAATGGGTTCGGATCCACCCAAGTCTCCCCGACTTGTTCCCGGTGATCCTACGTCCCAACCACCCGGATCCCCTCCGGATACTTAGGTTAGAAACCCTAACCGAAGATTTCCACTATGAATATCTTGTGAAAAACCTTCACAAGATCAAATCATACATGCAAAGGCAATAGTGAATCCCACAACCCGGGATCACAACCTTCTCTCACAACCGAGAGAATCAATAAGCAATATAAATGAGTTTATATTGAAATAAACAATCTTACCACAAAATCCTATACCTTGAGTTTTTCTTACCAAATAGGTGAAAGGAAGGATTTGAGGAAGATGAAGTCACCAAGACCTAGCACCAAGGAAATGACCAGCAATAGGTGCCTAGGAGTGATTTGGAGACTTGAATCAAGCAAAAGCTTGAAGAGCTCACCAAGAACAAGCTTCTCTCAATATGGATTCTAGATCTAGAATGTGAGAGAATGGGTTTCTTGTGAGGAAGAGAGCTTTAGAAATGAGTGAGAATGGCTATCTCTTTCTATCTCAATGAATCTCTTAATGGCAGCTCTGACCTAGAGAGAAATGACCTAGGTTCGTATTTATAGGGTCCCATAAAAACAAATTAGGTTAAATCCCAACGGATAGAAATCTGAGGAAACTAGTCGGTCAAAGAACAACCACTGACCGACTAGTTCATCAACTAGTCGGTCAGTCAAACAGCATGGACCGACTAAGTGAGGAACTGAGAAGAAATAGAAATTCAGACCTAGAAATCTAGTCGGTCCAAGAAGACTTTCTGACCGACTAGTTTCACAACTAGTCGGTCAGACAGTGAACGTAGACCGACTAAGAGGCATAATGAAATAGTCTGAATACAAATTGACTTAGTCGGTCCAAGAACAAAAGTTGACCGACTAGATTGTCAACTAGTCGGTCACCAAATGTTCTTAGACCGACTAACGATAAACAGTAGCTAAGGAGAAATTTAGTATGAACAGTAAGTCACAACTAGTCGGTCAAAGAAGCATCACTGACCGACTAGTTCACAAACTAGTCGGTCGGTGAGTCAACGTAGACCGACTAAATGTAAACAGTAAGGTGCAAGAAATTAAGGAATCAAACTAGTCGGTCCAAGAAGAGTTGCTGACCGACTAGATCACCATCTAGTCGGTCAGTACTTCTTCTTGTACCAACTAACATGCACAAACAAGTCCGAATCGAAGCGCGACACTTCGAGGAAGTTAGAATGAACTTGTACTAAGATCCTAGAGCTACGATATGAGCGTTATGAAGTTAGAATCGTAAGATATACTCAAGGCTTAACATTCTATAGATCGAAGCTAAAAGACTATAAATAAAATCTTAAAGAACGGTCTTCGAAAGCTTCGATTAATTCTTCATGACTTCCAAAACGGTCCAAGAGCATCAACGAAGCTTTAGGCAATGAATACGTGCTTTGAGAAGTCTTGTGATGTCGCTTTGAATGTTCTCGTGATTTTTGCGACGATCTCCAATACTGCGCTCACAAATTGTTAGTTCATGAATTATTTATGTTTGCTCATCATCCAAAACCAAATCCGGGGAGTCCAATATTCAACAAGACGTTCCTTTGTGGTGCAGAAAGATTATGGTACAACCCAACAGGAGGGTCGAGTGACAGCTTTCGACGACAGTCATTCGAAGATCGACCCCACCAGAGGGTCAAACGACCGTTGCATCTAGCCACTGGGTCGAGCGAGCTTCTGCACTATATTCTAACACCCATCATCATCGACCCTGGTTTGACTAAACGATGGGCCCACTGCATCAGCTGATAAGGATTCACTCCATCTGCTGATTAGGATTCACTTCATCAAGAGAGTCCATGTTAGCCCAAATACTGTTGACGCCAGTTTCGGCTTTAACAGTTGGCACCGTCTGTGGAAAAACTTAGTCGACATCCATGTCATCCATCTACTTTGACTATGTCGAATTGTCCAACAACTCCTGGTGAGAACACCATTTTTGGATATAATGTATGTTGGATACAACGATCGATAACTTCGTGTTTGATGATAACAAACGTGTGTGAACGTTCTAATGTGTGTGCTAAGTGTTTTCAGGAGTGGCATGCTTGTAAATCTTTAAAGTGATGACTAAGTCAATTGATGGAGAAATTTCTATTCACATAGCAAATTAGAAGATGGAGAAATTGCTATTCATATAGCAACTTGGACTTGGTCAATTGTGGATAGCCATGGTGAAATCAATTTGGTTTGATTCAAATCAATTAAAGATATGATTCTAATCCTAATCCTATTAGCATTACAAAAAGATCTATTTAAATCTCCAAAATCCAATTCAAACACCAATTACAATATCATTTCATATCTCTAAGAGGATTCACCCATAGCCGAATCCTACTCATTCCCTTTGCCTCCCTTGTCGCACAAAAACCCTAGCTACTCCCCTATTTAAACATGCTTCAAAGAGAGGAGAGGGGTTGCAGCAAACAAAAGAAAAAGGAGGCCAGTCGCAAATTACAAGAAGGGGAGCCGCAATATTTGACTAACCAATCCTTAACAAGCTTATTCAATTCAACAATCTTGCAAAGCTCCATGTGCTAAGCTTCAGCCGCAATTTTTGTTGGAATCCTCATATGCATGCCGCAAGTCTCCTAGTTTGAGAGGAAGAGAGGGACAAGTAGCTCATGCATCATGGTGTAGCCGTTATCTGCTCAAAGTCGCAATCTTCTTAAGCTACAAGTTACAAAGCATGAGGTTGTTTCTTTGTGTTTAATTTGAATAAGCTTGCTTCTTGGTGTGTGCAGGTGAACAAAGATTGACAATCCATGTGCAGCTGAAATCTTGTGAACTCCCCATGTGCAAGCTGCAATCTTTGACCCATGATATGTGCAAGCTGCCGCAACATTGCACTTGTATCCTCCTCCCTTTACTGTATTAGTTGATTGGAGAACCAGCAGTGCCATCAACCCAAGCTTTCCTTGCTTACCCTTGGAGATTCAAACTGCAAGCATTAGATGACTCTTGTTCATTGCACATTGCCACAACTCTCTAGAGTCATCCCCCATGTGCCGCAACATCAAGAAGTTCACATTGTCGCAATTCTCTAGAGCCAACATTCAAGTGCAAGGCTGCAACTTTCATAGAGTTCGTTGACACATCATTGAGTTGCTGAGGAGACGAAAGAAGTAACATCTACATCTTGCCAGACGAGATCTGGCCAGTGCTAATTGACGGAGAAGACGAATACTACACAAAACCGATATTTCTAAACTATCATTTTTTTATGTAGTATTGTTTGATCTCTGTAGGGAAAACTTTACCGCTTTTTGTGTGACATTTTGGGGTCTTGTCTAGTGGTGGTCCAGTCAAGAGGAACTTGACGGGTGTCGTCAAGTGAGAGCATATATTAGGATTGATAGTGTTGAACACGGTAAGTGGGGTACTGAGCCTAGTGAATGTAGAGACGTTGGTTCTCTAGCTATTACGGTTGTGCATGTACACTATTAATATAATATTTGCTTTCGAGGGCTGGACGTAGGTCGTGGTGATCAACCGAACCAGGGTAAATCTGTTGTGCATCTATGATTGCTTTTTATTCACTATGAATTTGCTATAACTACGTGTGATTGATCGTGGTTTGTACGAGAATTTTTAATAGCCTCTTGATGTGTCCATATTTTCTATCTTTTCATATCATCATTTCATTGCATTTCATGCCATATCCGCATCCAAATCCCACATTTTCCTACGATACTGCAATTCTAACGCCATATTCGGGTTTCGTAGAGTTTTGTGGATTTTCAGTGATTTTGGAGTGATTCGCTACTGCTTTTGGATATGGACATATCCAGCATGCCCGTGAGCCCGTTGGCGAAGCTCTACAGGAGTTCACCGAGTTTTGGTAGCCTATGGAAGGAGTAGAGGAGATTGCCAGGAGTAGAGGAGAAGCTGCAAAGAGAGTCTGAAATTTTCCCTGGTGACTTGACCGAGAAGAGTAAGCTGCTCGATCGAGCTGATGCACGAGATGTAGCTGATACGCATCCTGCTCGACCGAGCAGTGTGGTGCTCGGTCGAGCAACTTCTATTTTTCGAAGCTTCACCCATCAACATTCTGCTCGACCGAGCAGGACTTGCTCGACCAAGTCAGATGGCGACTCAATCGAGCAAGGCCTACTCAGGCCGAGTAGACAGAAAGACATTTTTTGAAGAAGGTCGATCCACTGACAGACTCGACCGAGCAGCCCAGATCCTTTGACCGAGCAAACTTCTGCTTGACCGAGTCACTGACTTGGTCGACCACAATATGGGCCATTTTCGGAATTTCCTTCGTGGGCCCAGACGGATGCATGGAGCTGGGGAGTGAAGAGCGGACTGAGAGACGAAATTGGGAGCTCAGTCTTTTTTGTATGTTTTTGAATTACGTTTGAAAGGGAGAGGAGACTGAAAAAGATTTGTAGATCTAAACCTAGTTTTCTTTGATTTTGAATTAATTTTTGGGAGAAATTTTACGTGCTATTATTCTTGCGTCCTGGAATCTATTGAATCTCTTTGGATTATTATTGGCTACTGTTCTTTCTCGCCTTCGGTACGTAAGTTATTCAACTCTCACTTGATTCATTTTCTACAATGTTTTCTTTGATAAAAATCGTATTTTTATTTATCAAAATCATCATGTGTGAATAGTCTCTTCTAGTGTTGATGGGTTAGCCCTAAGACTTTAGGAGGGAGATGTAGATTTGGATCTCAAGGTTGTATTAGGAATAAAGGGGTGTATTTCGGTCGATCCATCCGAATCCCTAGGATAACTCGTATTGAGATCATGCCCTCGGTCGGTGGAATTGATGAGCTTAAGGAGTATCCTTAGGATTTAAATAGGGAAATTAGTGGATCCTATCAAGGCTCGTGACCATGCCCAGCTCGTGCCTTGAGGGTATCCACCGATGAACTATATCACTACATTGACGGCTACCGCCATTGTGTCAATGATAGCCACCGAAATACCTCGAAATTCTAACCCACAAGAGTGGTATGAAGTGAGAGATCAAAGTTACATTCCTAATGAGGGGCACTGTGATGTAACCGAATCATCTGAGTCGGTACAGTAAGTCTAAGGAGAGGGGCGCAATCAGTGGCAACATCCGACCGATAGGAATCACCCCGGATTTTCTTACGGGAACCCAAGTGGAGGGCTGCAACCTCCACAGTTTTAGAGACCACCACCCGCTCCTCAACAACAACAAGGGCAGCCGCCAAATCAACAGCAGAGCGGGTTTAGGCGAGCTGGGCCATATCGACCACCAGGCTATCAGTTCAATCACCCGCCTCAGCAAGGCTATGCACCCACTCTGCCGAGGTCCAATCTGGAGACCACATTAGGGACATTGATTAGTGGGCAAGTCAGGTTCAACCAGGACACATCCACTCAGTTCAAAAATATAAACATGTCGCTCGATGAGCTGAGGGGCCAGATGTCCCAACTACTCAAGAACCAAGGGAGGTTGCCTTCGCAACCGAAGCCGAATCCGAGGGCTCAAGCCAATGTCGTGGTCTCCGTTACCACGTGTGGAGGACAGACAACCGACCCTATTATGGTACCAGTCATGAACAAAGAACAAGTCATAACCGAGGATGCCACTATTGGTAGTGATGAGGAAGAAGCTACGGATGAGCCTACCATGGATGGAGAGAAGACGGAACCACCTTCCACCGCGCCTATCGTCACACCAACTCCAAGAGATGATGCAACTTGTTCAAATAAGCCGTCCCCTAATAATGTCACAAAGGATAAGGGAAGCCGACCACTTCCGCCGTATCTACAGAGGCTAGCGTTGGCTAAAGTGGAGAAGAAGTATTCCAAGTTCACGGAGCTTCTGAAGGGCATCTAGCTCAACATCCTATTCATGGAAGCCATTACAGAAATTTCCATTTATGCAAAGTTTCTGAAGGACCTCATCATCGGGAAGCAAAAGAATGAGGAAATAAAGCTTCTGGAGGACTCCACCTCCATTATAAAGAATCATCTCCCGAGGAAGCTACTGGATCCGGGAAGCTTCATGGTTACATGTTCCATAGGAGGCACGCCCATCAACCGTGCTCTAATCGACTTGGGAGCGAGCATTAGCTTGATGCCACTCTCCATATTTGAAAGACGGCAAACAGGAAGCGAGCTGGAGCCCACGACCATGTCCATTCAGCTGGCAGATCACTCGATCACATATCCGGTAGGCATTACCAGGGACATTATTCTGCAAATACCTCCAGGGTTGTGTGTGCCAGTGGACTTCGTTATAATGAATATGCCTGAGGGAGGTAGTTCCCAACTCATACTTGGGCACCCTTTCATGGCTACGATCGGTGTCCTTATCGATGTTCGTGAAGGGACTCTTTCAATGAATGTGGGTAATATAGAAGCCCAATTTCGATTGCAGAAGTCTATAAAGGAGCATGTCTGTGAAGAAGGCTAGCTATTTGGAGCTCCTAGAAGATGAAGCCATAGGAGAGTATACTACTGAGGGGGGTCATGAAGGACCCGATGAGAACAAGTGTCGACGACGACGGTGACCCCATCTACAAAAAGGCGGTCACCGCCTATCTTCGTGTGTTGGATGAGGAGCTCGCAGGTGATTCTTTGCACCACGAGAAGCCGGAGGCCATCAGTTACGCCACCGAGGAAAAGCATGGAAGGGAAGGATGCCATGTACCGTCACACGGTATCGTTGGCAAGTATGATGCACGAATCTCATGCGCGCCAAATAACCATTGAAGGACTTGAGGGAGTCGAGCTCATGACTCAAAACGAGCGCTTATCGGGAGGCAACCCGATCTTTTATATCATAGATTATCTTTTTCAATTTTTGTTTTTACTTTTGCTATTCAAGAAAACCAGATAAAATGCCATCTATTTCTCTCTAGATCACAAAATCATAAAAATCTGATGGGCTCTTCCTTTCTATAAGTTGAACGTTAAGGGGGCACACAAATCGATGTTTTGAATGAAAGAAAGGGGTGGAAGGAGAGCAGCTGATAGAAGAGCAAAAGAGTCTCAGGTGACTCGACCGAGCAGCATCTGCTCGGTCGAGTAGCGCAGGCATAAGAAAAGAGAAGGAAAACGTCATTCTGTCTACATGGCCCGAGCAGCCTTTACTCGGTCTGAGTAGACACTGACTCGACCGAGCAGCCTCATGCTCGGTCGAGTAGCGCAGGCACGTGAAAACAAGAATGAAATGGCTTTCTGTCTACACGGCCCGAGCATCATTCACTCGGTCTAAGCAAACACCGACTCGACCGAGCAGTAAAGTGCTCGACCGAGCAAAAGAGAAGATGGAAACAACATCAGAATGCTCGACCGAGCAGGGTCCAGACCCTGCTCGATCGAGTAGATGAGGGAGTATCCTATGGAGAGAACGATTGAGTACCTGGACTCATTTCTGGAGAAGTGCGAGACTTTCAGAATCAATGGCGTGTCGACCGAAGCTATCCGGTTGAGGTTGTTCACCTTCTCTCTGCGGGACAAGGAAAAACAATGGCTGAAGTGGAAGGACCCCAATACATTTACCACCTGGGAGAAGCTTTCAAATGCGTTCCTAAACAAGTTCTTTCCCCCGGGGAAGACAATGAAGCTGAGGAGCGAGATCTCCTCATTCTCACAGGCCAGCCATGAATCATTGCATGAGGCATGTATGAGGTTTAAGGAAATGCAACAGAAATGCCCTCACCATGAGCTCCCCCGCTGGCAGATTATAAATTTGTTTTACAATGGGTTGAGGGACGACCTAAAGTCCTCAATGGATGCCACGGCTGGAGGGTCCTTCATGTCAAGGAACGAAGTAGATGTCGGAAACATTCTGGAAAATATGGCATCGAACAATGAAAGGTGGTGCGATGAACGCGCCACACCGAAATCTGGGGGAATTCACCGAGTAGAGGAAGTTGACAAAGTGTCTAGCAAATTTGATTTTCTCTCTACCCAGATCTCAGCTTTCATGGTAAGGGCCGATTGCACCAATACTCAGCATATTGCAGCGGTAGAGGCTGAAGTAATGGGAGAATTTGAAGGTGTAGATATCTCAGCACCAGTGGACCAAGCTAGTACACTATTTTACAACCCGATGGGTAACACACCTTATCCACCAAGGACAAGCTCGAATCCAACATATTCTTCTAACAACCGAAACCGCCAGAACTTCGGCTACAGGGCACTGTATCAGCAGCCCCATCAACCTCAGCAGCAGCGGCTATATCAGCCACCTCCACCTCAGCAGCATATATATCAGCAGCACCCTTCTAGAAATCAGCAGCCCCCGCCTCAGCAGCAACAATACAATCAACAAAGGGTAGTCTCTCCTATCGAAAACATCCTTACTCAGTATATATCAAATCAGGAGAAGATAAACCTACAGCTGCAGATTGGACAAAAGTCTTTGGCAGATCAAGTGACCCAGTTGGGGTTACAAGTGGCCAATCTTCAGAAGGCACAAGGGCAACTACCGGGCCAGCCAGAAGTGAACCCAAGGGGACCCAATCAAACACTAGCCTTGACGCAAGGTCAAGCAAATGTCTCCGCAATAGCTTTGAGGAGTGGTACACAGATTCTGGTGCAGGAGGCCGTGAAAGAACCTGAAACTCCATTGGTCAATAAGAGACCAAATCTGGAAGTAAATGACAATGGAGCTTTGATGTCAAACCTCGTGACTCCGTAGGGAGTTTCTGGAGAGAAGAAGAAAGATGAGGGCGACAACTCAAGGGTCTTCAAGCCTATTGTGCCATTCCCACAAAGGCTCGCCAAAGCAAAAATCGATGAAAAGTACGGAAAATTCTTCGAAATGTTGAAAGACTTGAGTTTACAAATCCCCTTTCTGTAGGCAATCGAGACAATCCCCTCATATGAAAAATTTTTGAAGGACTTAGTTACGAAGGGGACGAGAAATGGGAAAGTTGTCCTCACGGCAGAATGCAGCGCTCTAATTCAACGAGCCAATCCGCCAAAGCTAAAAGACCCCGGGAGTTTTTCCATCCCATGCTCAATAGGGGAGGTCTCAATCAATCGAGCGCTTGTCGACTTGGGTGCGGGCGTTAGTCTAATGCCCCTATAACTCTACAAGAGGATAAATATGGGTGAGCTTGAACCCACCGGAATGACTCTGCAGCTGGCAGACAGATCAGTAAAGTACCCGGTGGGGATAGTGGACGACATGCCGGTAAATGTCAGCGGTGTGCATGTGCCAGTCGATTTCGTAGTTATGGACATGCCTGAGGATAATCACACCCCGATTATCCTTGGGAGACCCTTCATGGAAACCGTGGGCGTACTAATAGACGTCAAGAAAGGGAACTGTCCTTGAACGTGGGGGATCAAAAAGTAGAATTTGATTTGGTGTTGTCAATGAAGCATCCACGGGAGGAACATAGATGCAATCTGCTGGAGGTAGAGGAAGAGAGAATTGTTGAAATAGGAGCTTAGGAGGTTCTTTTAAGGAACCCCCCCCCGAAGGCTTGGAAGGCCTAGAGGAACACAATGGGCTGGAAAAAGAAGAAGTCGTTGAAGAAGTGTGTGTATCACGATTGACCCCCCTGATTTAAGAAGGTTGCTCTGACAAAGAGCAAAGGAAAAGAGCCTCTGGAGCTCACAGCTGATGAAGTCCGAATCCTAAAAAGAGTGGTGGTTGATGCCAACATGATGAAAAAGCCCCTGGACATCACCAGCGGGAGAGTCGTTGAGACAATTCACCTTTCACCTCTGTCAACAACAAGAGCCCCTGCCCCAAAAGCTGAAAGGATGCCGATCATTGGGCATCACCCGTACAAACCCCCATGAACATCATATATCGGGAGTCGAGCAAACGAATATAAACAACAGCACTTCATGGGAGGTAACCCATGTTCTGAACTTTTGTCGTTATTTATAGGATTAGTTTACTAGTCATAGTGAATAAATACTACTATGGGGATTTTTACTGGGATACTTAGATAATTTTTTGCATCTGAACAGGAATTGCCTGTTGGACGCAACGTTCTAGGATCTCTTGGTTTGATGATGACAAACGTGAGCACACTTTTTAACGTGTGCGCTAAGTGTGTTTCATGAATGATGTAACGACCACTTTTTGTTGTACGTTGTTCGTGCACGTGCTTTTGACCGTGCACGCGTTTATTTTAGACTTTGTTGTTTGTGAATACTTTGGTGTGATATGCCGTTGTTAACGTCTATGAGAGTATTAAATTGTGGCACTAATTTGGAACAATATTTCTCGGGTCGTTCTCCCACGATTTGATCTTATTCAAAGAGACGTTGTGATTTTCACTTTTGACGGGGGACGTTTCTATTTTTAGTTTTGTCACTCGACGTCAAAATTGAGATCTGTCTTCTTAGTTAGCTTTCTTTCGTCATCACGATCATCCGGATATTTATTTATAATTTTTGGAGTATGTTTGACCTACTTTATATTTTTAGTAAGGTTTAAAATATTTTTAATAATTAGGTTTTAAATTATTTTCGGCCAAATAAAATTTATTTAAGTTTAAAATGTTTTAAACAATTTTTGAGCCAAATCTTAGCCCCTATCTTGGCCGCACCCAATCCCTATGTGATTAGGAAAGAGAGTTTTGAATTTTTAAATTATTTTAAACTCCTAATCCCATTAGGATTAGCCCTAAACTAAGTCAACCCCTCTACACTATATAAACAACCCCTAGGAAGACCTATTTTCGCAAGAAAATAACCCTAGCCGCTTCCAAAACCCAAATTCACGCTTGCGATGAATCGTCGCAACCCAGTTCAGCCGTCACCCGCACCGACCGAGGAAACAGCCCCCTTTTCCCCGCACCGACCGAAGCCCCCGCCTGCACCAAGCTCCGTCCGCACCCGCTGCAGCCACCCGCTTGCATCTCCGTGTCCGACCGAGAGGATCTCTCGGTCAGACCGAGAGATCTCGCCCGCTCAGCGCCCGCTCTGCACCCCGCTCCGCACCTCGTTCTGCACCGCTCCGTTCGCCTCGCTCCGCCCCGTGTCTGACCGAGGCGCCTGCCCGCTCACTCCCGCTTACGCCCGCTCTCTGCAACGTTGCAACGCTTGCAACGTTGCAGCGCCCCGCCAAGCGCCCGACCGGCCCAATCCCCCGCACTGACCAAGCTTCGCCCCGCACCCGCCGAGAGCCCGCACCCCGCAGATATGCACAGCTGTTCTCCCGCACCGATCGAGCCAACTCTTCGCATCCGACTGTGTCTGACCGAGAGTCAATCGTCGCAACCCCGCATCCGTCGCACCGCTTGCCACCGTGGGCCCCCCAAGTTCTCCAGAGATATTGTGGGTCGCCCATTGGTCCCGAGGACTACTGTGGGCCCCACCTAGGAGCTTTCTCTCCGACGATTTTCCGTTTACGAAGTTGCGATACGTCGTAGCCCATCGTAGCACGTGCTAGCTTTGGAATCTGGATTCGTTGCTCTAGTTGCTGCTCTGAACTTTTCAGCGAGGAATCTATTTTGGAATCAGGACTTGGAGCGCGTTCTTTTATTCCAACCCCTGGCGTTGCTACCCGACGCCAGTGTAGCTTTCACGTCGTGTTGAGGTAACGCTTTGTACCCCTAGGACCCCCAACCTATTGCATGTTAATCACGACTAAAATCAATGTTTTTAAAGTATTTTAAATTCTTTAGAATTCACTAATCAAGATTAATAAAACGGATGTAGGCCGGTGGACTTGTGCACGTAGGATAATTGTGACTTTGGACTCGTTGGACGGTGTTCTCAGACGTTGTACTTGCAGGCAAGTGAAACTTGCCAACTCTTATGTAGGGCCATGTTTTTAGGCCACTTCCTTGTTTTTGGCGTAAAAGAGACTAGACAGTGAAATGATAGCTGTCTAGACACAATTTTAGGATCTAGCTTGACAACAAAGCTAAATCCGTCACCCTGCCATGTCATGCATGCATTGATATCTGTCACGTTTAAATTCCTTATCTGTACGCACTTTTAACTGCCATGCATTGCTCTTACATGTCATTCAAGTTAATTGTTGCATCCGTAGCACACGCTACAATACTTGTACTTGTACTTCCTTGTCAGGCTAGGTGCACCCCTATGCCATCATGATAAAACACTTTCTGGCTCATGATCCAGAAGATGGGCGCCAGTCCATATACACGTTGAGGGGTAGGGATAACCGATCACTTGAGCTTAGGAGTTGGCCCGCACAGCCACTCTAGCCAAAAGGCGAAATCTCTGTGCACGACGTGCTTACTTTACTTGTCCTGTACTAGTGAGTGTTTCTTGTAAAACTTGACATCCATGCCATGCTCGTACTTTACTTTACTTTACTTGTTGCACACATACTTTAACTGCCATGTCATTGCATTCATGCTAGAACTGCTAGGTTGCTTTACCTACTTTCAGTTTCCTTGCACAAGTCTCTTGTAGACTTGCTGACATGTGCCCCTTGCTCTTTTGGGTGTCACATGTTAGACCCTGAGCCAGAGACCGTAGCTGAGGACGAGGTGTTTGCTGATGCTGAGCCAGAGCCTACTTTTGACGAGGAGTTGGTGGACACTGGAGACCAGTCTTAGAGACTGATTTTAGTTGCTTTTGCTTTAGGTTGCTGTTTAGTTGTCGGTGCATAGCACCATTACTTTGTTTTCATACTTTGTACCTTTGTTGACCATGTTGGGGCCTCTTTTAGACTCTTTTCTTTTAGCATGGTGGCTTTTCTGTGATGTTGGAATTTATTATTATGGATATTCTGAGATTTATCTTTTGTCTCATTTCCTTATTATCTTTTTTTTCGTTTCGCGTTGCAAGGACCTGCAGTTTAAAGTGATTGACGCTTATCGGACTTGCAGCTTTGTAGCTTCAAGTCTGAGCGGACCTTCTCACGCTTCGCCTCCACGTTTTTGGGAAGCGGGGCGTGACAGGTTTTGTTGGTGGCCCATGCAGGTCACATCTTGCAATTGCGAACTAACGGAACAACGATAATAACGGAATGTCCATTAAATAAATTGCAACATCCAAGTCATTAAGCTTTGAGTCTAATTTGTTTGTTCGTTTTCTATGTCATTTGATGGCTGGACGACGACAGACCCGATCTGGTAGTGGGCCCAATCATGCTGATGTACCGGATAGGGAGCCCACCAATGCTGAGATCATGAGGATGATGCATCAGATGATACAGGTAAAGCAGGGCATGCTCCAGAATACCCAAAGTGCTCCTCGCTACGAGCCGGGAGCGAAGCAGTTTCGGGAGCTGGGCCCGACTTACTTTGATGGATCTGAGGGACCGTTGGCTGCTGAGGAGTGGATCAGGAATACAGAGGATGATCTGAAGATGTCGAAGGTCAACCCGGCTGGATGGGTTGATCTGGTGAAGAAGCAGCTTAAGGATAATGCCCACAACTGGTGGGATGAAGAAGAGGAGTTGTTGGTGAGCCATATACCTTGGGCTACTTTTAAGTCCAGGTTCGATGAAGAGTACTTTCTGAAGGCTGCCAGGAGGGAGATGTTGCAGCGCTTCATTAAGCTGAAGCATGGAAATCTGACGGTGGACCAGTACCACCAGGAGTTCACTAGATTGAGTCGCTTCGCGCCGAAGATGGTAGAGGATGCTGAGGAGAAGGCTCAGAGGTTTCTGCAGGGTCTTTCCCCAGACTTGCAGAGCCTGATGTCTACTATGGATATGGAGTCATATCAGAAGTTACTGGTAGCTGCTCGGAGACAGGAGAGTATTGCGAGGCAGAAGAGAGGACAGGCACCGGGAGCTGGGAAGAGGCCTATGGAGCAGATCAGAGGAGTGGTGAGGCCTAATCAGACGGTGCAGTTCAAGAGGCTTGGTGGGCCTACTCAGAAGACTTGCCATTTCTGTGGCAAGACCGGGCATGTTAAGGAGCAGTGTAGGAGGATGTTGGGACAGTGCCTGATTTGTGGAGATCCTACACATACTATTAAGGAGTGCCCGAAGTCTAAGCAGCGTTGGAAGGAACCAATCACAGCACAACCGCTGCAGCAGAGAGCACCTGTACCTGCAGGTTGTGGACCAGCCTTCGTTCCACAGAAGCAGGCTTTTCAGCAGGCCATGCAGCCGAGGAGGCAGGCTTACCTGATGACGACAGTGGAGAGCGAGGCTGTGGATGAGGTTATCGCAGGTAACTCTTAACCTAGTTGTTTCCTTCCTTAGATAGTTTTGATTGTTAGCCATGTTTGGTTGCTTGCATATGATTGTCTGCTAGAATAGGGTTTGATTGTTAGACTGTTCGTTAGGTGTGATTTCAGTTTGCACATTTCCTGCACGGGTCCTCTTTGACTCGGGTGCATCGATGTGCATTATTTCTTGGAGCTTCGTGGAGAAGCATTCCTTGACGACTTCCCCACTTCCCAAGAGTTGGAACATCGTTACAGGAAATGGCGTGATCTCGGTGCATCTTGGGTGCAATTCTTGCCCTTTGGTGGTCTGTGGACATGATCTTTATGTTGATTTTATTATCCACGACATCATCAACTACGATGCAGTGCTTGGGATGGATTGGTTAGCGAGTTTCTATGCTACGATCGATTGTCAGAGGAAGAAGGTGGTGTTCGAGATCCCTGGACATCTAGTGTTTGAGTTCAGTCGAGGTAGCAGTTCGCTTGGCCCTGTCCGGTTTCGGGCCAGACCGGTGGAGATTGTTGCTATGCAGATGGAGCAGAATAGACCAGCTGTGGTACGTGAATTCGACGACGTCTTCCCCGAGGATATGTCTGGACTGCCACCCGATCGAGCTCTCGAGTTTTCGATCGATCTTATTCCGGGAGCGCAGCCTATTTCGAAGGCACCGTATCGAATGGCTCCGACAGAGTTGGAGGAGTTGCGTAGGCAGCTGGATGAGCTTCTACAGAAGGGTTACATCAATCCTAGTGTGTCTCCTTGGGGAGCACCGGTGTTGCTGGTGAAGAAGAAGGATGGTTCGCGTCGCATGTGCGTGGATTACCAGGAGCTGAATGATGTGACTATCAAGAATAAATATCCCTTGCCTCGTATAGATGACATCTTTGATCAGCTCATAGGATTGAGAGTGTTCTCTAAGTTGGATTTGAGGAGTGGTTACCATCAGCTTAAGGTGAAGAAGGAGGACATCCCGAAGACAGCGTTCAGGACGAAGTATGGTCACTACGAGTTCGTGGTTATGCCTTTCGGTGTGACCAACGCACCCGCAGTTTTTATGAACCTGATGAATCTGATCTTCTACGACTTTCTAGACAAGTTTGTCGTTATCTTTATTGATGACATTCTGATCTATTCAAAGTCGGAGGAAGAGCATGCATCGCACTTAAGGACAGTGTTGGAGATTTTGAGGAAGCATCGTTTGTATGCTAAGTATTCCAAGTGCGAGTTTTGGCTGGATAGAGTTGCTTTTCTCGGGCATATGGTGTCAGGTGATGGAATTTCGGTGGATCCCGAGAAGATTATGGCTATCAGAGAGTCGCCTGTTTCGCAGTCAGCGTCTGAGATCCGGAGTTTCCTTGGGCTTGCAGGCTATGATCGACGTTTCATTAAGGACTTTTCCCGGATTGCTGAGCCGATGACCAGACTGATGCGGAAGGATGTACCATATGTTTGGTCTGATGATTGCGAGAAGGCTTTCGATATTCTGAAGGAGAGATTGACGACTGCCCCTGTACTTGCTGTGCCTGATCGGAGTGGAGGATTCGAGATCTTTTGCGATGATTCTAGCAAAGGTCTTGGATGTGTGTTGCATCAACATGGGCATGTGGTTGCGTATGCTTCTCATCAGCTTAAGGCTCATGAGAAGAATTATCCGACACACGATTTGGAGTTGGCTGCAGTCGTGTTTGCGCTCAAGATTTGGAGGCACTTCCTACTGAGTGAGAAGGTGAAGATCTTCACCGATCACAAAAGCTTGAAGTATATTTTTACTCAGAAGGAGCTCAACATGCGACAGCATCGATGGTTAGAGCTCATGGCGGTTTATGAGATCGATTTACAGTATCACCCTGGCAAGGTGAATATGGTTCCGGATGCGCTGAGCAGACTTCCAGCGGTGATGATGTTGACCTCGCAGTGGAGATTGCAGCAGGATTTTTGCGAGACTGGTATCGAGATTATTCTTCCTGGAGAGACTTCTTCATTGATGAGCATGCAGATACAGTCGACGATTGTGGATAGGATCAAGGCTGGACAGGCTGGAGATGCTAAGCTGGTGAAGATTCGGGAAAAGGTGGAAGCCGGTCTGCGGACTGAATTCTTGATTCACGAGGATGGTTCGTTGAGATTTGGAGCTAGGTTGTGTGTGCCAGCTGGAGATATTAAAGAGGAATTATTGGTGGAGGCACACAGTTCGCCGTATTCTGTACATCCTGGTGGCACCAAGATGTACAAGGATCTTCGCCTGAACTTTTGGTGGCATGGTATGAAGAGGAGTGTGGCTCGAAGTGTAGCCAAGTGTTTGGTATGCCAGCATGTAAAGGCGGAGCATCAACGTACGGCATGGTTGCTACAACCGCTTCCGATTCCAGAGTGGAAGTGGCAGCACATCACTATGGATTTCGTGACTGGACTACCTCGGAGTTCGAAGCAGAATGACGCGATTTGGGTGATCGTAGACCGATTGACCACATCCGCGCACTTTATACCCTTCCGAGTAGGACAGTTTACTGGGACGCTAGCGAGGAGATACATGGAGGTAAATACTTTTACTCTCTGTTTTTATTTCCTTTCCTAGTTTAGATAGTGATGTAACGTGAATCGTGCATGAGATCATACGACTTCACGGAGTCCCTGTGAGTATCGTGTCGGACAGAGACACGAGATTCACGCCTCAGTTTTGGCAGAGTCTGCAGAAGAGCTTGGGTACGAGTCTGAGTTTCAGAATGGCGTACCACCCGCAGACGGATGGCCAGTCCGAGAGGACGATTCAGATCTTGGAGGACATGCTGAGGGCGTGCATGTTGGACTTCAAGGGATCTTGGGAGGATCATCTCCATCATTTTGAGTTTGCCTACAATAACAGCTACCAGGCGAGTATTGGAATGGCGCCTTTCGCCGCGCTATATGGAAAGAAATGTCGATCGTCGATGAGCTGGGATGACATTGGAGATCGGGAGCTGTTAGGACCGGAGATGATCGTGGAGGCCGTGGATGTTGTGAGGAACATCCGAGAGAAGCTGAGGATTGCACAGGACCGTTTCAAGCATTGGGCCGATGCTAAACGGAGGCCTTTTGGAGTTTCAACCTGGCGATCATGTCTTTCTGAAGATTTCTCCGAACCGAAGAGTTATTCGATTTGGGAAGAGAGGCAAGCTGAGTCCGAGGTTCATTGGGCCGTTTGATGTCCTGGAGAGAGTTGGAGCTGTGGCTTATCGCTTGGCGTTGCCGCCGTCACTGGAGGGAGTTCACGACGTATTTCACGTATCCCAATTACGTCGATACATTAGTGATCCATCCCATGCTGTGGATTTCTCGAAGATTACGGTTCGTCCGGATCTGTCTTATGATCAGCAGCCAGTTGAGATTCTGGATCGTCGACAGAAGCAGCTGAGGATTAAGACCGTCGACTTGGTTCGAGTGCAATGGCGTCACGGTTCCCCTGGTGAGTCCACCTGGGAGCGTGAGGATGAGATGAGAGAGCGCTTCCCGCACCTTTTCCCGAGCAGTGCTTGATGTTGATTCCGAGGACGGAATCATTTCTAAGGTGGGGAGGATGTAACGACCACTTTTCGTTGTACGTTGTTCGTGCACGTGCTTTTGACCGTGCACGCGTTTATTTTAGACTTTGTTGTTTGTGAACACTTTGGTGTGATATGCCGTTGTGAACGTCTCTGAGAGTATTAAATTGTGGTACTAATTTGGAACGACATTTCTTGGGTCGTTCTCCCACGATTTGACCTTATTCAAAGAGACGTTGTGATTTTCACTTTTGACAGGAGACGTTTCTATTTTTAGTTTCGTCACTCGACGTCGAAATTGATACTCATCTTCTTAGTTAGCTTTCTTTCGTCATCACGATCATCCCGATATTTATTTTATAATTTTTGGAGTTTATTTGACCTACTTTATATTTTTAGTAAGGTTTAAAATATTTTTAATAAATAGGTTTTAAATTATTTTCGGCCAAATAAAATTTATTTAAGTTTAAAACGTTTTAAACAATTTTTGAGCCATATCTTAGCCCCTATCTTGGCCGCACCAATCCCTATGTGATTAGAAAAGAGAGTTTTGAATTTTTAAATTATTTTAAACTCCAGAACCCATTAGGATTAGCCCTAGACCAAGTCAACCCCTCTACACTATATAAACAACCCCTAGAAAGACCTATTTTCGCAAGAAAATAACCCTAGCCGCTTCCAAAACCCAAATTCACGCTTGCGACGAATCGTCGCAACCCCGTTCAGCCATCACCCGCACCGACCGAGGAAACAGCCCCCTTTTCCCCGCACCGACCGAAGCCCCCGCCCGCACCAAGCTCCGTCCGCACTCGCTGCAGCCGCCCGCTCGCATCTCCGTGTCCGACCGAGAGGATCTCACGGTCAGACCGAGAGATCTCGCCCGCTCCGCACCCCGCTCCGCACCGCTCCGTTCGCCTCGCTCCGCCCCGTGTCTGACCGAGGCGCCCGCCCGCTCACGCCCGCTCTCCACAACGTTGTAATGCTTGCAACGTTGCAGCGCCCCACCAAGCGCCCGACCGGCCCAATCCCTCGCACCGACCGAGACTTCGCCCCGCACCCGCCGAGAGCCCACACCCCGCAACTGTGCACATCTGTTCTCCCATACCGACCGAGCCAAGTCCCCGCATCCGACTGTGTCCGACCGAGAGTCAATCATCGCAACCCCACATCTGTCGCACTGCTTACCACCGTGGGCCCCCCAAGTTCTCCAGAGATATTGTGGGTCCCCCATTGGTCCCTAGGACGACTGTGGGCCCCACTTAGGAGCTTTCTCTCTGACGATTTGCCGTTTACGACGTTGCGATACGTCGTAGCCCGTCGTCGCACGTGCTAGCTTTGGAATCTGGATTCATTGCTCTAGTTACTGCTCTGAACTTTCCAGCGAGGAATCTATTTTGGAATCAGGACTTGGAGCACGTTCTTTTATTCCAACCCCTGGCGTCGCTACCCGACGCCAGTGTAGCTTTTGCGTCATGTTGAGGTAACGCTTTGCACCCCTAGGACCCCCAACCTATTGCATGTTAATCAAGACTAAAATCAATGTTTTTAAAGAATTTTAAATTCTTTAGAATTCACTAATCAAGATTAATAAAACGGATGTAAGCCGGTGGACTTGTGCACGTAGGATAATTGTGACTTTGGACTCGTTGGACGGTGTTCTCAGACGTTGTACTTGCAGGCAAGTGAAACTTGCCAACTCTTGTGTAGGGCCATGTTTTTAGGCCACTTCCTTGTTGTTAGCGTAAAAGAGACTAGACAGTGAAATGATAGCTGTCTAGACGCAATTTTAGGATCTAGCTTGACAACGAAGCTAAATCCGCCATCCTGCTATGTCATGCATGCATTGATATCTGTCACGTTTAAATTCCGTATCTGTACGCACTTTTAACTGCCATGCATTACATCTTACATGTCATTCAAGTTAATTGTTGCATCCGTAGCACACGCTACGATACTTGTACTTGTACTTCCTTGTCCGGCTAGGTGCACCCCTATGCCATCATGATAAAACACTTCCTGGCTCGTGATCCAGAAGATGGGCGCCAGTCCATATACACGTGGAGGGGTAGGGATAACCGATCACTTGAGCTTAGGAGTTGGCCCGCGCAGCCACTCTAGCCAGAAGGTGAAATCTTTGTGCACGACGTGCTTACTTTACTTGTCTTGTACTAGTGAGTGTTTCTTGTAAAACTTGACATCCATGCCATACTCGTACTTTACTTTACTTGTTGCACACATACTTTAACTGCCATGTCATTGTATTCATGCTAGAACTGCTAGGTTGCTTTACCTACTTTCAGTTTCCTTGCACAAGTCTCTTGTAGACTTGCTGACATGTGTCGCTTGCTCTTTTGGGTGTCACATGTTAGACCCTGAGCCAGAGACCGTAGCTGAGGACGAGGTATTTGCTGACGCTGAGCCAGAGCCTACTTTTGACGAGGAGTTGGTGGACACCGGAGACCAGTCTTAGAGACTGATTTTAGTTGCTTTTGCTTTAGGTTGCTGTTTAGTTGTCGGTGTGTAGCACCATTACTTTGTTTTCGTACTTTGTACTTTTGTTGGCCATGCTGGGGGCCTCTTTTAGACTCTTTTCTTTTAGCCTGGTGGCTTTTCTGCGATGTTGGAATTTATTATTATGGATATTCTGAGATTTATCTTTTGTCTCATTTCCTTATTATTATCTTTGTTTCATTTCTCGTTGCAAGGACCTCCAGTTTAAAGTGATTGACGCTTATCAGACTTGCTGCTTTGTAGCTTCAAGTCTGAGCGGACCTTCTCACGCTTCGCCTCCACATTTTTGGGAAGCGGGGCGTGACCAATGGCATAGTCGTTATTCTGAGAGTTGGAGAATTTTCTATCCACGCAGCTAATGGACTTAGTCAATGTGCTATACACAAAGCAATTTGACTTGGTCAATATGGAGGGAGATGGAATCTATTTGGGATTTGGCCAAATCAATTAGAGATTTATTCCTATCATATTTTTTCCCTATTCCAATCTCATCCTATTTGAATTGCAAATCAAATCATATATTGATTGGGCAAATCCCTAAGCGGTTGGCGCAACTCTATCCCTTGCCGCACAAAACCCTAACCCTCTCTTATAAATACCAACACCATAGTGCTCTAAAAGTTAGGGGGAAATAGAATTTAGTTCGGCCAAAAAGGGGGGAGCATCAGGCCAGTTTTATTTTTGTGCGTAATGTTTTTGTGCAACAATTTTTTTATGCATGCCAAAGGAAACATCTTTTTTGCGTAATCTGTTGTGCAACATTTTCTTGTGCATGCAAGGCAACATTGTTTTTGTGTGCGTAACCTTTTTTTAGGCAACACAAAGGAGGTTTCCCAGTGCAGCCGAAATTTTAGTGGATCTTCATTTTTTTGGGGTGTGCACATTGTTTTTGAAAAGTAACAGGCAGCCGAATTGAATGTTCTCCAGTTCTTATTCAAAACATTGAGGAGGCAGCCGAATTTTGTTGTAAATACAAAAAGGAGCTTGGAAAAATTCAAAGCCTGCACACGTCTCTCTCAGGGCAACACAAATATTATGAAGAGCCCAAATATTTTTGCCTCTGCCGTTTTTTTGGAGCTCTGCTTTGTGCTTAATTGTTTTTTGTTTGCATCTTCAAAAATTATCTCTGAGAGAACTTGTGCTTCATACAGTAAATCAAAGAGGGCAACGAAAATTCTGAGGGCCGCACAAAATTGTAACGGCCGCTTTCCGACCGTTCGTATTTTCTGTGTGCACGTGCCCTATCGTGCACGTGTTTTATTTGATTATTTCTGGATTCCGAATTTTGCGATGAGATGTGCCGTTGCGATCGTTTTGGGGCGTTGAATTTTATTGTAATTATCGGGAACGCCGATTCACGGCTCGTTTTCTCGCAAAACGACTTTGAACGATAGGGGCGTTTTAGTCATTTGACTCGAAACGCCGTTTCCAATTTTACGTAAATTCTTGGTAGGCTTTACGCAAGATCAGGCTCCGTAGATCTGTGCCTCTCGTCTCCACGATCGCCCCGGTATTTTCAGATTATTTTTCTGACGCCCGGATTGAAAGATATCGCTCGGAGAAATCTCGACCGTTGATTTGCCCAGTCAGATTCAAAATTCGAATTGTTAGCCAGATCTGGCTAATTATCTTATTTAAATCTTTTTAAATCCTTCCTAAACTGTTTCCTATTTGTCCCTAGACTTACCCCAAATTGTACACCCTCTTAACCCAATATCCCCTCTTTTAACCTAAATCCTATAGTTATTTATCAACCCTTATTATTATTATATAATAATCTAACCCTAACCCTAATCTAACCCTAACCCAAAAACGCAGCCGTCGGCCTCCTAAAAACCCCAATCACCAATATCCTCTCTCTCCCCGATATCCCACCCTCACGGCGAGCGCCGACCGCCGCGCCTCCCTCCGGCGCCCCCTCGCGACCGACCAAACCCCCGATCTCCTTCCTCCCTCTCCTCCTCGCCCTACCTCCGGCCTCCCTCACGCTCCACCGCCTCCCCTTTCCGAGCGAAGCCACCCGCCGCCGCGACCTCGGCCCTCAACCCCGACACCGACCCCCACGGAGTCCCGATCGCCCGCTCGCGCCGCCTCTTTCAGCCTCGCCACTGGCGCATCTCGATCGCTCGATTCCCCCGTGAGGCCCTTCAACCGAGGTCCCCGCTCGACGCTGCTCCGGCGTCCCGAGCCCGAATGCCGATCGCGCCGCCTCCCCGTGGCCCCATCATCGCCGCAGCGCCGCCAGCCGCGGCCCCTCTCAGCCGCCCTCGAGCTCCTCCGCGATCGCCCTCCGCCGCGATCCCCGAGTCCCGATCACCGCCTGTGCGATCCGCCGCCTCGATCCGACGCAGACCGCTGCCGTGACCCGCTCCGGCATCCCCCTCGCTCTCACAGCGCGCCGCCGTGACTCCCCGCATAGGCCGCTGCAGCCGCATGTCGCACACTCCGCCGCCGCTTGCTCCGCTTTTCCCCTCTCTCGGCCTTCCGCCGCTCGCCTGCGCTGAATTCCCCGCTACGCCGTCGCTTGCTCCTTGCCGCGGCCGCCTGAGCAGATCTCAGTGCCGCCTTCCTCGCGGTCTCCCCTCAGCCTGCAGCCGCTGCACGAGACCCCCGCGACAGCTTCTAGCTCGAACGGCCGTGGACTTACGTTCCAATGGAGTTCCGTCGCCTCCCGCGCCGTAGCTCACTGTTTTGCCGTTGGACCAATAGTGCTCGCTGCCCACATTCCGACCGCTGCCCGGACGAGCTTCACTACGCTACCCGTAGTCGAGGCAACGTAGACGCCGCAGGGCTCACGATCTTCCGGCATCGTGATCCGTTACCATTACCGTTGCCTGAAACATTTCGTTGCGCTACCCGCAGCCGCTACGAACCTGAGACGATCCCGAGGCGTCCTCCACTGCGCTACCCGCAGTCGGGGACACGAGCACCGCCACCGTCTCCAGACCCGACGCCAGATTCGTGCGCGTCTCTCGCACAGGTTAGTCCCTCTAAACTCATAGCAAAACCCACACCGTAACAAACTGAACCCTAACTAAAAATCGGACAACTGTAACTAAATTTACTTTTCCGCACCAGTAAAACGCTGCTCACCGTAGAAATCGACCATCGGACAAACTTTCTGTGCATATAGGGTAGTGGTCGATTTAGGTTGATAAAACATCAAAATGTGACTTGTGACAATTTGGATAGTCCCGATAACCTAGGAATGAACCTAAATAGGATTTACTGAAAACGCGACCTGACACCGTCGCCATGACCTGTTTCAGACGGACTTCCGCGGACGAGACGCTTGGACGAGACGCTTGGACGAGACGCTTGGACGAGACGCCCCAGACAGACGACACACTCGCCACCGCAGGCAAGTGTACTCACTTGCGATTTGACTGTGACTTAGTTCTAGTTGTAGAACTGTTAGATTGTGTGTGATGAGAACCGGACGTGAAATGATAGCGTCCGGGACGACCCGTGACGGCTCAGACTTGACGACGAAGTCTAAGCCTGACGACAATGAACTGCTGACAACATAGGACTATCTTGTGTGTGCGTGCGTGTGGACACCCTAGAATAACTTTCCCTACACTTGTCATGTCGTGTCCTGTCACACAAAAAGCCTTCGGGCGTTTCGGATGCTTCCCTCTGCGGAAGTGATCCCCGTGATACAAAAAGCCTTCGGGCGTTTCGGATGCTCTCCATGCGAGAGTGATCCCCGTGACTGTTACCAAAAAGCCTGCGGGCGTTTCGGATGCTTTCCTTGCGGAAGTGATCCCTGTTATACAAAAAGCCTTCGGGCGTTTCGGATGCTTTCCTTGCGGAAGTGATCCTTGTTATACAAAAAGACTTCCGGCGTTTCGGATGCTTTCCTTGCGGAAGTGATCCCTGTTACACAAAAAGCCTGCGGTCGTTTCGGATGCTTCCCTAGCGGAAGTGATCCATGTACTTCTTGTCCTGAGTTCCTGGGTTGGGGTAGGGTTGAGCGTGCGCACGGCAAGAGGGTCTGATCCCCCTCGAACCGTAAGGCGTGAACCCTTCGTGTCACACTTGTCTTGTCTTGTCCTGTCCTGTTTATCCTGTCTTGTCCCGTCACGTCCCGTCTTGTCTTGACACCTGTAGGTTAGTCCCCGTAGTCGGTAGTACACGCTACGACTACTACTTGCCCCGTTTTACTTTCCTGCTGCGTTACTTCCTGTCGTGTTACTCTGTTATAACCACAGCATGCTAATCAACCAGTAAACTGTTGTGTAAAAGAACCTCAGCATGTTAATCAACCAGTAAACCGCTGTTTAAAGTTCGGTGCACTTGCAGTGAAGTCTAACCCTTCTTGTAGACTTTACCTGACGTACAGTTCCTTTTCTTGGGTGCTGTACGTCAGGTGCTCAGCCAGAGTTCGTGGACGAGGCAGACGCACTGGAGCACGAGGAGCCGAGGACGTTGATCCAGAGTTCGTGCCTGACGAGGATCAGACCTTGAGGTCTTTTAGCCGCCACTTTCAGAGGTTTTTAGGTTTGTTTTTTTTAAATTTTTGTTGCCACGTTTAGGCTTCTTTTTAGACTTTGTACTTGTCGGATATTATATCTCTAATTTAATGAATGCATCTTCCTTTCCGTACTTTCTATTGTTTCGAACTATAATAATGCAAGAACCTGAAGCAATTTTTCAAATGGTACCTCTACAGACGCTTATTGGGTCCGAGCTTCTAAAGCTCTAGCCTAAGCGGGCCTCGTCACGTTCCTCTTCCGTCCATTTTGGGAAGCGGGGCGTGACAGGTTTTAGTGGTGGCCCATGCAGGTCTTGCAAAAGTTCGGAACAATAGAAGTACCGCATTCATTTAATATCCACGTACAAGTCTGAATTAGTTTCCCAGTCTTAGTTAGTGGGAAGACTTAGGTAGACGTCCCAGGTTTGATATTCAGACACCTTAGTTAAGATTTAGTCGTACCCGTCTTAGGATATTCTAGTAGCCTCTCCCTCTCTAGCTCTGACCAAATTAGATTTCTAGAGCCCTTCTGTTAGTCGTTCGCTCGGGTCCATCGACTCCGGGCCCAGCGGAACATAGCCTTGATTCTCTTAGGAACCTTATCTTTAGATCCCGAATATAGACCCGCTCATTAGGAAGTCTTAAGAGCTGAGTTATCCTAATCCTTAGACGACCCGATGATTAGGACCCCTGACTTCTAGCGTCTCTCTGATCATTACACTTCTGCGTTATCGATCGTAGGGTCCCATCGTAGCCTCCTTGCGTCTTATTCTATGTGTAACAATCACGCGATCATTTTCCTTTCTCCCGATTCTCGTGATCGTTTCCGGACGATTATCGTTGATCCTTCGAATCCCTTCCTTGACCAATTCTGCTTCCTTTAAAAGTATTTTCGAAATTTATTATTAAGTCTTTCTCTCAGCCTAATTTTTTTTTGAAAATCCCTATAATATATATTTCAAAATTCTTGTTTTTTTTCGATTGAATTAAAATTCTTTCACTAACCTTGAAACCTCCTTGGTCGTAAAATTATTATACTATCTCGTACCTGTTTTCAAAACGGCATCTTTTTGTGTTTCGGTTTTAGACCTCGTTATCAATTCTATAATCCAATATATATATATAAGCTACTTTTCTAAACTACAAAATTTTATTGCAAATCATTTACCGTGCATATTTTTTCAAAATATTTTCTAAACTAGAGGGAACACCAATTATTTTCTTATTATTATTACATCAGTTCTATGTTCTTCGTGACCATATTTCAAAATCCTCGTGTAAACTTATTCTCGTTTGCAAAACAAACCGTTTCTCACCCTACCCATCCTTCTTTCGTCTTACCTTTTTCCAAAATTTTAATTTGCTACATCTGCTCACTTTCAAGTATATAAATATATATATTTTAAAAGGTATATGTTACCATATTTTGCGTAAAATCCGTCTTTCATCGTTGAATCATTGTTAGATCATTTTTTGTTCCATCCAACCAACTATCTCCTTACCCCGCCTTATTTGAACTCGTTCACCCCGATCTTAGTTCGTTTCTCTTTTGGTCTAGTCTTCCCTTCTATTGTTTAGACAATTGTGCCTGTAGATAACTATGTCATCTCTAGTGAGTAGTTGGCTCTTCGGTAGGTGATGTCGTCGTAGTGCACGAGTATAGATAGAGTGTGTAGACCTGTATGAGGGTGTCATCTTTAGGATCCTGATAGTTGCCTTTTTGTGTCTTGAATGTGTAATCAGTGTTAACCATGATACGATTGAAAATGTTTGAATGACGGTATTCATACGTATATGAATAGGGTCATAGCAGGCAACTTCCTTAGACATAGTTTTTCGCGATTATAGAATAGTTTAATTTGGACTGAATGTGATTGTATCAAACTTTGTTTTTCTTTTAAAACCAAATCTTTAAAGTTTTTGGAACCAGCTCACAAGATCACAGATCAATTATCCTTCCTCATCCATTACCACGACTCCACACGTTTTTCCAAATGTTTTAAAAATGTGTCACTGGTTTTAAATTTCCCTTTCTATTCTCTCCCTCTCCATTTAGAAATGTTATGTTATGGTTGCTATAGTTTTGGGACTAGCTATTATTGTTGTAGGATTTGGTTTGCGAGTAGGCTCAGGGAGAGATGAGATTTGTTATAGAAATGAATATCTGATTTTGGAACAATATGATATTGGAATAGATTCCTTCCGGATGAAAGGAATGGGCTGTCCAAGACTTATTTATAAAACCGAAGTGTGGCGGACTCGATGGAGAATTCTGGTTGAATGATATTATATGCGTGAAGATGAGAACTTATCAGATTTGAGGCTTAGACGTATGGTAGATAGGGATGGCTAGATAGTATGGTAGGAGTTAGTGTGATCATGAGATTGAGTAGAGCTTTTATTAGCGTCGAGACTTGATTGGTGAGTTGACGTGAGAATACATTGGGAGTAACACGACGCGTTGAGACAAATGGATGGTTAGGTTGTCGGATTTAATATTGGTTGAAAATAATTATAATAAGTAGGAGGAGACGTGATTTTGATAGTTCAATTATTTGGCGGATAAATTTATGGGAAGATACGACACGGAATGTATTGAGGACACGACGATTATTGATTCGTGAAAAGGTGTTGAAAGATTGACTGAGTTTTTTTGTCTTGGATTGGTGACCGACTAGGAAATTATTTTAGCAATTGATAAATTTTGGTAGAGATTGAAAAATTTAAAGATGATATCGAGCGATGATGTTTAGTGGAGTGGTATGGTATGAGAAAATGGTTATTATTCTTTTGTGAGAATTTGGAATTGGAAATTTGAACGGTAGTGATGAGAGTGATAGGCTTCGGTACTTATAGATATTACTATTATTATTAATATTATGAGTGATTCCGAGGACGGAATCATTTCTAAGGTGGGTAGAATGTAACGGCCGCTTTCCGACCGTTCGTATTTTCTGTGTGCACGTGCCCTATCGTGCACGTGTTTTATTTGATTATTTCTGGATTCCGAATTTTGCGATGAGATGTGCCGTTGCGATCGTTTTGGGGCGTTGAATTTTATTGTAATTATCGGGAACGCCGATTCACGGCTCGTTTTCTCGCAAAACGACTTTGAACGATAGGGGCGTTTTAGTCATTTGACTCGAAACGCCGTTTCCAATTTTACGTAAATTCTTGGTAGGCTTTACGCAAGATCAGGCTCCGTAGATCTGTGCCTCTCGTCTCCACGATCGCCCCGGTATTTTCAGATTATTTTCTGACGCCCGGATTGAAAGATATCGCTCGGAGAAATCTCGACCGTTGATTTGCCCAGTCAGATTCAAAATTCGAATTGTTAGCCAGATCTGGCTAATTATCTTATTTAAATCTTTTTAAATCCTTCCTAAACTGTTTCCTATTTGTCCCTAGACTTACCCCAAATTGTACACCCTCTTAACCCAATATCCCCTCTTTTAACCTAAATCCTATAGTTATTTATCAACCCTTATTATTATTATATAATAATCTAACCCTAACCCTAATCTAATCCTAACCCAAAAACGCAGCCGTCGGCCTCCTAAAAACCCAAATCACCAATATCCTCTCTCTCCCCGATATCCCACCCTCACGGCGAGCGCCGACCGCCACGCCTCCCTCCGGCGCCCCCTCGCGACCGACCAAACCCCCGATCTCCTTCCTCCCTCTCCTCCTCGCCCTACCTCCGGCCTCCCTCACGCTCCACCGCCTCCCCTTTCCGAGCGAAGCCACCCGCCGCCGCGACCTCGGCCCTCAACCCCGACACCGGCCCCCACGGAGTCCCGATCGCCCGCTCGCGCCGCCTCTTTCAGCCTCGCCGCTGGCGCATCTCGATCGCTCGATTCCCCCGTGAGGCCCTTCAACCGAGGTCCCTGCTCGACGCTGCTCCGGCGTCCCGAGCGCGAATGCCGATCGCGCCGCCTCCCCGTGGCCCCTTCATCGCCGCAGCGCCGCCAGCCGCGGCCCCTCTCAGCCGCCCTCGAGCTCCTCTGCGATCGCCCTCCGCCGCGATCCCCGAGTCCCGATCACCGCCTGTGCGATCCACCGCCTCGATCCGACGCAGACCGCTACCGTGACCCGCTCTGCCATCCCCCTCGCTCTCACAGCGCGCCGCCGTGACTCCCCGCATAGGCCGCTGCAGCCGCATGTCGCACACTCCGCCGCCGCTTGCTCCACTTTTCCCCTCTCTCGGCCTTCCGCCGCTCGCCTGCGCTGAATTCCCCGCTGCGCCGTCGCTTGCTCCTCGCCGCGGCCGCCTGAGCAGATCTCAGTGCCGCCTTCCTCGCGGTCTCCCCTCAGCCTGCAGCCGCTGCACGAGACCCCCGCGACAGCTTCTAGCCCGAACGGCCGTGGACTTACGTTCCAATGGAGTTCCGTCGCCTCCCGCGCCGTAGCTCGCTGTTTTGCCATTGGACCAATAGTGCTCGCTGCCCACATTCCGACCGCTGCCCAGACGAGCTTCACTACGCTACCCGTAGTCGAGGCAACGTAGACGCCGCAGGGCTCACGATCTTCCGGCATCGTGATCCGTTACCATTACCGTTGCCTGAGACATTTCGTTGCGCTACCCGCAGCCGCTACGAACCTGAGACGATCCCGAGGCGTCCTCCACTGCGCTACCCGTAGTCGGGGACACGAGCACCGCCACCGTCTCCAGACCCGACGCCAGATTCATGCGCGTCTCTCGCACAGGTTAGTCCCTCTAAACTCATAGCAAAACCCACACCGTAACAAACTGAACCCTAACTAAAAATCGGACAACTGTAACTAAATTTACTTTTCCGCACCAGTAAAACGCTGCTCACCGTAGAAATCGACCATCGGACAAACTTTCTGTGCATATAGGGTAGTGGTCGATTTAGGTTGATAAAACATCAAAATGTGACTTATGACAATTTGGATAGTCCCGATAACCTAGGAATGAACCTAAATAGGATTTACTGAAAACGCGACCTGACACCGTCGGCATGACCTGTTTCAGACGGACTTCCGCGAACGAGACGCTTGGACGAGACGCTTGGACGAGACGCTTGGATGAGACGCCCCAGACAGACGACACACTCGCCACCGCAGGCAAGTGTACTCACTTGCGATTTGACTGTGCCTTAGTTCTAGTTGTAGAACTGTTAGATTGTGTGTGATGAGAACCGGACGTGAAATGATAGCGTCCGGGACGACCCATGACGGCTCAGACTTGACGACGAAGTCTGAGCCTGACGACAATGAACTGCTGACAACATAGGACTATCTTGTGTGTGCGTGCGTGTGGACACCCTAGAATAACTTTCCCTACACTTGTCATGTCGTGTCCTGTCACACAAAAAGCCTTCGGGCGTTTCGGATGCTTCCCTCCGCGGAAGTGATCCCCGTGATACAAAAAGCCTTCGGGCGTTTCGGATGCTCTCCATGCGAGAGTGATCCCCGTGACTGTTACCAAAAAGCCTGCGGGTGTTTCGGATGCTTTCCTTGCGGAAGTGATCCCTGTTATACAAAAAGCCTTCGGGCGTTTCGGATGCTTTCCTTGCGGAAGTGATCCCTGTTATACAAAAAGCCTTCGGGCGTTTCGGATGCTTTCCTTGCGGAAGTGATCCCTGTTACACAAAAAGCCTGCGGGCGTTTCGGATGCTTCCCTAGCGGAAGTGATCCCTGTACTTCTTGTCCTGAGTTCCTGGGTTGGGGTAGGGTTGAGCGTGCGCACGGCAAGAGGGTCTGATCCCCCTCGAACCGTAAGGCGTGAACCCTTCGTGTCACACTTGTCTTGTCTTGTCCCGTCCTGTTTGTCATGTCTTGTCCCGTCACGTCCCGTCTTGTCTTGACACCTGTAGGTTAGTCCCCGTAGTCGGTAGTACATGCTACGACTACTACTTGCCCCGTTTTACTTTCCTGCTGCGTTACTTCCTGTCGTGTTACTCTGTTATAACCACAGCATGCTAATCAACCAGTAAACTATTGTGTAAAAGAACCTCAGCATGGTAATCAACCAGTAAACCGCTGTTTAAAGTTCGGTGCACTTGGAGTGAAGTCTAACCCTTCTTGTAGACTTTACCTGACATACAGTTCCTTTTCTTGGGTGCTGTACGTCAGGTGCTCAGCCAGAGTTCGTGGACGAGGCAGACGCACTGGAGCACGAGGAGCCGAGGACGTTGATCCAGAGTTCGTGCCTGACGAGGATCAGACCTTGAGGTCTTTTAGCCGCCACTTTCAGAGGTTTTTAGGTTTGTTTTTTTTAAATTTTTGTTGCCACGTTTAGGCTTCTTTTTAGACTTTGTACTTGTCGGATATTATATCTCTAATTTAATGAATGCATCTTCCTTTCCGTACTTTCTGTTGTTTCGAACTATAATAATGCAAGAACCTGAAGCAATTTTTCAAATGGTACCTCTACAGACGCTTATTGGGTCCGAGCTTCTAAAGCTCTGGCCTAAGCGGGCCTCGTCACGTTCCTCTTCCGTCCATTTTGGGAAGCGGGGCGTGACAAAAATAATTTACAGGAGCTGGCCACATTAAATCAAGATTCAAACAGGAGCAACTGAAATTTCTAAGGAGCAAGGGCGCACGTTTTTTTTAATCACAAGAGCTGAAAGCATTGTTTTAATTGATCTTATATTGTTTTTGTTGATAGGGCCCCTTTCTTTTGATTCATTCTCCAGGCACAAAGAGCCGGCCAAATAATCTAGTTGCATAGCCGCATTTTTTGGCAGCCGCAAGTATTGGAGGCACATGTTTAAGGGTGGCCGAAAAATCTCAGAGAGAAAATTCTAGAAGGACAGTGCCGCAACATAGAAAGGAAGGACAGTGCCGCAACATCAGAAAGTGCCGAGGCTGCAACTTGAGTTACCGATGCCGAGGAGACCACTAATACTTGCCAGACGACTTCTGGCCTATGCTGATTGACGAAGACGATGTCGCTACACAAACTGAGCTTTCTAAACTCTATCGCTTATTATTTTGTGTAGTAGTTGCTAGATCTTCGTAGGGGAAACTTTACCATTTTTGGGGAATATTTTGGGACTTGTCTGGTTAGGGCTAGACAAGTGGGACCCAGCTAGTTTGAGACTAGCTGGTAGAAAGCATTACTAGGATTGATAGTGAGAGGAAACACTGTGTGTGGGGTACTGAGAGCCTGGCGAGTGTAGAGACGTAGAGGGTGCTCTGAGCGTGCTCTAACTTGTGGTTTTGTACCTATTGCACTATTCAATACTAGTATCTGCTTTGGGGGCTGGAGTAAGTCATTGGGACGACCGAACCAGGGTAAATCTGATGTGTACTCTGTGTCTGCATTTTATTTACTCTGCTGCTGCTATAACTGCGTGAGTTTGTTCGTGGGTTGCATGAATTATTTTATAATCCTATTCACCCCCCTCCTCTAGGCTAGGATCCAGATCCAACATTGCCCCCACCCAATCGGTTCATGCATCAACTAATCGGGTGGCCAGTATCAGAAGATGGCCAGTATCAGCACATAACTGAACCGATCGGGTGACATATGCGACGATTAGATGGCAGATCGGGTGATGATGACAGTAGTCTCGGGAATTTTTGGTGAAAGTCAACCGATCGGTTGATAGAAGCAACGATCGGGTCGCTAACCGGGTGGAGATGACAGTAGGCTCGGGAAATTTGGGGATCAGTCAACCGATCGGGTGAAATCTCACCCGATCGGTTCACCTGTAGCTGCTTTCCAACGAGAAAATTTTGAAATCGACCCAACCGATCGGGTGAACTTTCACCCGATCGGTTCGCTTAAACCTATAAATCCCCCCCTAACCGATTTCATTCACCAGACTCCATCACTTTCTTTCGAGCGGTTCATCTCCCCTTCTTCTCAAACGATCTCCTCCTTCGCTTCCATCACTCCTAAATTCACTCCACCACTTCCTCAATTTCTCTCCCATCATCAATCCTCTCCCTAACACTTTCATTCCCAAATCCACCCAAACCCTAGCCCTAGCCCCAGAATTTTCGAAATCTCATCTCTTGTTGGATTAGTGTGCGGCAGCTTCCAAAATCACTCCATAGCACGGCGTGTGATCTTTTCGGAGCGAGGACTTGCTTGATAGCTGGGTAAACTCACTCCTTAGCTTGATTTTTAAATTGCCCAAATATTATTATTTTGCTCCTTTGTCTTTGGTTGTGTGCACACTCATATAATCTTGCATACCACATTACATCGCCACACAATCATGGAAAAAGATAAGGACAAGGGTAAGTGTAATGCCCTGATAGCTACTGCACAAGTACTAGAGGGGGGTGAATAGTACTTTAAAATAATCAAGATAATTATTCCTAATTATTATGCAAACTCAACCAATAATGCGGAATGAAAATATGACAAACAAGAATTACGCAATGCAAACAAACGATGTAACGGGTTCGGATCCACCCAAGTCTCCCCGACTTGTTCCCGGTGATCCTACGTCCCAAACACCTAGATCCCCTCCGGCTACTTGAGTTAGAATCCTCTAACCCAAGTTTTGCACTATGAAATTCTAGCAGAAAACCTCTACAAGATCAAATCATACACAAAACGAAATGTGACTCCCACAAACCGGGATCACAAACTTCTCTCACAACCGAGAGATAAACTTGCAATATCAAAGTAAATGAAACAATAAACACTTACCAACAAAATCCTATGCCTTGAGTAAACTTACTGATTTTAGGGCAAGGAAGATTTTGAAGGAGGGAATGTCACCAAACCCTAGCTCCAACAAGATGAACAGCGATCGAAGGCTAGGATGGAATTGGTGACTTTGAATCAAGCTCTTGGCTTGAGTGGCTCACAATGAAGAAAATCTCTCTTGAGGAAATAGGGCTCAAGGAGTTTGGAGAGATTCTTTGTGAGAAGAGGAAGCTTGGAAATAGAGAGTTGAATGCTTTCTCTTTGATTCTCTAAAACACAATAATGGTAGCCTTGAATGCTAGGTTAGAAGCCCTTCAAGTATATATAGGATAGAGAGAAGAGAGAAGAAAATTCGTGGAATTAAATGCCCAACGGATCTATTTCTGAATCAGTCTAATCGATCTAAGAAGGATCACTGACCGATTAGTTTTGCAACTAGTCGGTCGGTGATTCTTCTTGGACCAACTAAAAGGTTGACAGCCAAGATAGAAAAATTCAGGAGATATAGAACTAGTCGGTCTAAGAAGACTTGCCAACCGACTAGTTTGACAACTAGTCGGTCGGTGAGTGTTTTTTGACTGACTAAGAGTTGAAATACAATAGGCTGAATTCAAGTAGAACTAGTCGGTCTAAGAACAAATTCCAAACGACTAGTTTCACAACTAGTCGGTCGATGGATGTTCTTGGACCGACTAACTAGTCAACAGTAGTTAGGCTGAAGAAATGAAAGTATAATTAGTCGGTCTAAGAAGGATTCCCAACCGACTAGTTTGACAACTAGTCGGTCGGTGAACCTTCTTGGACCAACTAATTGGTCAACAGTGAAAAGGCTGAATTGAGAAAGAAAATCTAGTCGGTTCAAGAAGAATTCTTAACCGACTAGATGACAATCTAGTCGGTTGGTTCTTCTTCTTGAACCAACTAAGATGCACTAGAAGCCGTGAAATAAAGCGTGAAGCTTCGGAAAAGTTTCTATGGGCTTCTAAGATAATCCTAGCTCTAAGATATGAGCATTATGAAGATTATAATGTAAGACCTACTCAAGGCTTAACATTCTACGAAAAGAAGCTAGAAGACTATAAAATAAACTTGACGAACAGTCTTCAAAGCTTCAATCCGAATCTCTTGACTTCAATAATGCTCCTTGAGCATCAACGAAGCTTCATGCACACGATCACGCGCTTTGAGAAGTCTCGAGACGTCGCTTTTGATGTACGTAGAATTTTGGCGACGATCTCCATAACTGCGCTCACAAAGAGTTAGTTCACGATATTTATGTTTGTTCATCATCAAAACCAAATCCGGGGAATCAATACTCAACATTCTCCCCCTTTTTGGTGATGACAAACCAACATAAATAATAATCAATAATAATGAGTCAAAAGAAATTTACTTACTCCCCCTGCATTGATGACACGTTAATTCCATATTAAATAATAAACATAAGCATCAAGCAGACGAGAAAAGTATAAAACATGATCCAATTATTGAAATATAGGATCTAAATATATTTTTATATCTTAACTCCCCCTGAATCTAACATATCAAATTAGATTCACGGTAAATTGCTTTAAGTTATCATTTAGCACATCGTCATTATTAATTCTCTCCCCCTTTGGCATTAGTAAAAAGGGCGGGAGGAGATCAACGACAACAACAATGGCTAAAATAAAAGCACGAGAGTCGAAGAATACGACCACGGTCCAAATGACACCAAAGTAAAATCACGAAGAAAATCAAAGCGTGCCAACGCGACCATAGTCGAAAATCGAAAAATGAAATCATCATCAATTTTACATATTGAGTTATGGAACATACTCTCCAATATCAACATTCTTAGTGAATTTAGTGCATGGAAAACAATTCTACGTTTTCATAGAAACAATTCTATTTAATCAATATAATCGTCGAGCGACAAAATCAACATCAGAGAAAAAAATGTAATGTGCACATAGACGTAAGTGGCAACACGATGTATATATATATATAACATG
Organism: Scilla litardierei; assembly: GCA_030789695.1. Classification (NCBI taxonomy): domain Eukaryota; kingdom Viridiplantae; phylum Streptophyta; class Magnoliopsida; order Asparagales; family Asparagaceae; genus Scilla; species Scilla litardierei. The sequence goes on from CM061138.1 coordinate 115,593,326, forward strand.
GTATATCAAAAGGTATACATCCGCCAACACAAATATACACGATCATCAGATCGATGCACAACATACAACACATGTCTCAACAGACATCAAAACGAACATACATCAAAATGTATCATCAAAACATCCAAAAATACATCATAAATACATAACCACCCAACTATCCTACCCCACTCTCTCACGACATAATAGATCATCCAAGTGCACATGGGAGAGTCCTCCAATGCAAGCTCAGGAGGCGGAGGCAGGATCAGCAGCAGCAGCAGGCTGTGCAGAAGAGGTGGTAGTCTCAGGAACGACAGAAGTGTCCACCGAAGGGATGTTGGCAGCAGGAGTGCTCTCGGGAGCACGAGCAGAAGAAGTGCCAACTGAAGTACCCTCGGGGGCATGAGCTGGAGAAGCATCTCGCTCCTCATCCTCATCAATGTCCATGACTTCCTCATCAGAAAGCATAGGAGGAACATCAATATCCAGATACTCGCAGATGCGAGCAAGCATCTCCTCACAACGAGAAATACGAGCCTCCTGACGGCTCAAGGAAGCAGAAAACTCAGAGAGTGAAGGAGGAGGAGGAGCAGGAGAGGAGGAGCAGGAGCAGCTGAAGGGGTAGTCCTCTGAACGTGACACAAGGCCGCAAGAGACTTCTTGACGATAGTCGCGTTCAGGGGAGGACCCAAAGGACGCTGATCATCTGGAGGGAGAGGGACGCCGAAGTGACGGAAGACAAGAGTCAACAAGAAGGGATAAGGAATATGTGTTGACTTGGTGGATTTTCTTATGCACTCAAAGGAATCCATCTTGTCAAGGATAATGCGGGCCCAATTTATCTCGCTCCCCATAAAAAGAGCGTAGATAAGCTTGAGAAATGGCTAGGAGGGCAAGCTGGAGGAGCCGTACTTCGGTAGAAGACACGACTTCAGAATCAAATTTATGACCCATGCATTAGGCTTGAAAGATTTCGATGGAACGCCAATCAAGGCAGGAGGGATAACATGGAACATCTCAGTAAGCATGGTCTGGTCAAGATCGTGGATATTATCCACGGAGATATCAGAAGGAAGCAGGCCAGAGGATGAGACACCAATCAACTGCCCTAAAATCTCTGCCGTAAAGACAATAGGTGTCCCCAAGACAGTGGTCTCAATGTAGTGGGTGTCATCATACTCACCCCGAACTCGATTGGCATAGAATAATTTGACGAGTCTGGGGTATGGATAGTCTAGAAGGCCGCTATAGGAGAGGAGATCTGCGAGCTGAGGAAAGTCAGAAAACTGGATGAAGTGCTCCAGAATCAACGTACAGTGCTCAATGCGATTGTATGCCGTAAGACACATCGGGTCATCGCGACACAACGAGATATCAACCCCACCCGAAGGCATGGGAGCCTTCCCCTTAGACGGACGAGAGGTAGATCGAGGAGGAGTAGGAGCCTTCTCAGAAGGCGCAGTCTCCGGGATATACTCATCGTCGGAGTCAGGTGGTGAGGGAGCACGGAAGGGTCCAGGAGACACAATCTTCTTCTTAGGCTGGGGCTTGGGTTGAGATGTGGCTCTTGGCTTGGTAACGGCATGACTCTTCTTCTTGAGGGGAGGCGAGGAAGAGGAAGGAGAGGTAGGCGTACGAGTGGTTTTGGCACGACGTTTGGGTTGAGGAGGGTCGGTAGGAGGAGACTCGACGGTCATGGGAGACGGAGCGGTAGGACGGATAGGGATGCGTGTCTTCGCCATGAGATCGCGACGAGACAACACACAAACGAGAACGAACGAAATCGAACGAAATAGAAAACTAGGTTGAAACCCTAATACGAACGAATTGAAAATCGAATGAGATCGAGCCCTAAAAACTGAGAGGGAGTGATGAGATATACCCTAGGATGAAGGAGAGTGGCTCGGGAGGACCGGTGGCGGCTGACGGCAGCCAGAGACGGCGACGCACGGCATAGGGAGGCGAAGGGTCGTAGGGTTTTAGGGTTTAGGATGTAATATCGCACCGATTAGAATGAATTCTAATCGGTGCGAGGGGGGTTATAATCGATTGGTGGAGTCAAAGACAGAAAAGCCCCTGCATATCTAGTCGGTTTAAGTTCAAGTGCTGACCGACTAGAATGCAATCTAGTCGGTCGGCCGATGAGCTTGGACCGACTAAGTGCAAACAGCAAACGAAGCCAAAATTAGAGCATGAATTAGTCGGTCTGAGTTCAATCACTGACCGACTAGAACTGAAAATAGTCGGTCGGCTACTAAACTGGGACCGACTAAAAGAGTCCAAAAATGTGAGAATTTGAAATTTTGAGTTCTCTTCAATGAACACTTGGACGAAACAACGAAATAATCTCATACACTCTTATTCTACCCCATAAATACCAGAAAATCTTAAATCCGACGCGCAAATCGAAAAACCAATCACAAATCCCGAATATCACAACAAATCTAGCATGACCATATAAGAATAGCATTATCATGCGGGATTATTGAAAATATGAATCCTAAATCTCGGATTCACCCATAATCCCCAATTCTCGACGTAACCGCACAAAGGAGTCTTCCTTGAGTGGTTTCGTGAAAATATCGGTGATTTGCTTCTGGGTTTCAACGTACACTAAAATGATGTCCGTTTTAGCAACATGATCATCTAGAAAATGGTGACGGACATCTATGTGTTTGGAACGGGAATGGTGTACCGGATTTTTAGAGAAATATATTGCACTTTGGTTATCCACCATGATAGGGCAAGTATCACAGTTTATACCAAAGTCTTTAAGAGTGTGTCTCATCCAAAGAACCTGAGCACACGCAGCACCGGCGGCAATATATTCCGCCTCGGTGGTTGAAATTGATATGGAATTCTGCTTCTTGGAAAACCAAGAGACAAGAGAATTTCCTATAAAATGGCAAGTGCCACTAGTACTTTTCCTGTCGGATTTGCATCCAGCATAATCTGCGTCACTATATGAGATTAACTCATACGTGCTAGACTTTGGATAATATAATCCGTAGTCGAGTATGTAACTTAAATAACGGAAAATACATTTAACCGCTACGAAGTGTGAATCCTTAGGTTCTGATTGATAACGAGCACAAACACATACAGCAAACATAATATAAGGCCGACTGGCTGTAAGGTATAATAAACTACCTATCATACCTCGATATAGACGAATGTCTACATCTTTGCCGCCCGTATCTTTATCAAGATGTGTAGTAGTGCTCATTGGGGTCTTCTTGCCAGAAGCATTCTCCATTCCAAATCTCTTTAGCCACTCCACCGTGTACTTGGTTTGGTGGATGAAGATTCCATCATGCATTTGGTGAATTTGGAGACCTAAGAAATATTTGAGCTCACCCATGTGGGTCATCTCAAATTGGTCCTTCATGACATTAGAAAACTCTTCGCAAAGAGTGAAGTTAGTAGCACCGAAAATGATATCATCAACATAAATTTGAACTAAAATACTATCATGATTCGCATACTTAACAAATAGTGTAGAATCAACTTCACCCATTTTAAAAACCAAATCCAAAAGAAAGTTCTTTAGGCGGTCATACCAAACTCTAGGTGCTTATCTCAAACCATAAAGTGCTTTCTTAAGTTTGAAAACGTGATTTGGAAACTTTTCATTTATAAAACCCGGAGGTTGAGAAACATAAACTTCCTCAACGACATCTCCGTTTAAAAACGCACTTTTTACATCCATTTGAAAGAGTTTAAAATCTTTATGGCATGCAAAAGATAACAACAACCTAATAGATTCTAATCTAGCTACAGGAGCAAAGGATTCTTCGAAGTCTATACCTTCCTCTTGCCTGTAGCCTTGAGCTACTAACCGAGCTTTGTTCCAGACGACATTTTGGTTCTCGTCGGTCTTATTCTTGAAGATCCACTGCGTTCCTATAACGGTGTGGTTCTTCGAAGGCAATGGAACTAGCTCCCAAACCTCATTCCTCTCAAACTGAATGAGTTCCTCCTCCATGGCTAGGATCCAAGCACTGTCTTCGCACGCTTTGTTAATATTATTTGGCTCTACTGAAGAGGCAAAGGCACAATGAGCGAAGTAGTTGACTTGAGATCTCGTCTTGACACTATCAAGTATGTTGCCAATGACTTGCTCATGGGGATGGTCACGAACTGTATGAAGCCGTTTGGGAATTCCCTGATCACTAGGAACGTTCTTAAAAGAATCATCAGTAGGGTTAGTAACAATAGAATCAATAGAATTAGAATTACCAATAGAATCACATATAACTTCCATGGAGTCATCGTCATTGATAATACTAGACGGGACAAAATTTTCATTGAATGAAACATGAAGTGATTCCTCGATCATTGATGTTCTTTTGTTGTATATCCGGTAGGCTTTGCTACGTGAGGAATATCCAACAAATATCCCATCATCGGATCTTGGATCAAATTTGTCCAAACTCCCATACGTGTTTTTAATAAAACATTTTGCACCAAAAACTCGAAAATGTTTAACTTGAGGCAATCTACCAAACAACAATTCATAACAAGTTTGTTTGGTGCCGGGCCTCAAGAGTATCCTATTAAACACATAGCAAGCGGTATGTACCGCTTCCGTCCAAAACTGATGGCCAAGTTGGCTATCATCAAGCATCGTGCAAGCACATTCCACTAGCGTCCTATTCTTTCTCTCAACAACACCATTTTGAGGGGGTGCGCAAGGGAAAGAAAAGGTGTGAGTAATACCAACTTCACCACAAAAATTTGAGAAAGACTCATTCTCAAATTCCCCTCCATGATCACTACGAATAGTGACAATGGTGGTTCCAATGAGATTTTGTACTTTCTTCACAAATATTGTGAAGTTTTCAAAAGCATCATTTTTTTACTTAAAGAAAATACCCAAGTAAATCTAGAAAAGTCATCAACGATGACAAGTTCATATCGAGCATTCCCTAATGAAGCAACTCTAGTTGGCCCAAAAATATCTAGATGTAAAAGATCTAGAGGCCGTTTAGATGAAATGCTTTTCTTAGGTTTGAATGACGATTTTGGAAGTTTGCCTCGTTGACACGGTCACAAAAGATTTTCTTTTGGAAAGTAAGCTTAGGAAATCCTTTAATAGAATTTAATTTGGATAGCTTAAAAAGTGTTCCATAGTTCACATGACCAAAACGTCAATGCCATAAGTGTTGTTCACTTGTGTTGGTAATGAGACATTGTTCATATGACTTGTGGATGTCTAGGATATATATATCCTTATGGTGTGTGCCAGAAAAATAACAAATTATTATTATCTTTATTAAAAATATGACACATGCCTTTCGCAAAGCTAACTTTGTAACCCTTGTCACAAAGTTGGCTTATTGAAATGAGATTGTGATTTAAGCCTTTAACAAGGTAAACATCACTTATTAGAGGTTTAGATGGGTTACCAACTTTACCAACACCAATGATGGTTCCGCTCTCGTTGCCTCCAAAGACAACTCGGTTCCCATTTGCAATGGGCACCACTCCGGAGAGCAATTGAGCTTCACCCGTCATGTGTTTTGAACACCCGCTATCGAGTATCCACCCATCCTTGGAGCTAAATTTGGATTTGTTGCTCCGTTTCTTTTTCTTGAGTACCTAAAGATAAAAATATCATTCCATGGTACCCAAGGTCATTAGGTCCTAAAAGATTAGACCTTTGGAAGCCAAGTCCAATTGGACTTAGACTTTCCAATGTAATCATCATTGTGCACTACATTCATGAAATAAGAATTTATGTAAGCTTATTTTTCATGCATGCTAGTGTCCTTCGGACCCCAAATAGTGAATGTCTTGGAAGCCCTATTCCTATTGGGAGCATGCATACGTTGTTGATGTCTACGTGATGCATGTGGCCACAAGGAGGTGGCCTAAGAAATGCATGTCGTGGATAAGCATATGGCACATGATGAAATGGTGGTGGCGACATATGATATGGTGCATGATGGTAATTGTTCATATGATAGTGATGTGGATGAACATATACATGTGTGGGAACACGTGCGTGAGTGTGTCTCACTTGGTGTGCACGTGACGTGCGTTTATATTTCATATATTTACGCACGTTTTCTTCCGTGTTTTTCCGTATTTTACCGCCGTCTTTTATTCGTTTTCTCGTGTTTTCTCGTGTTTTCTTGTTTTCTTTCACTTTTCCGTGTTTTCCGTGTTTTGCAGGAGTTTACTGGCATTTGGGGCATAAAACGATGATATCATGTGTCCCCGGAGCAACGGGAGGAGTCACGCGTGATCCAGGGGGTCAATCGACGAAGATTGCATCTTTCAGCCCCTCACCCGGTCAGTTGGCCATCTCCAACCGATCGGGTGATGCACGCGTGCACCACCCGGGCGCAGCTTGGAGCGCACGAGAAGTCACCCGGTCGGTTCAATGACCGGGTCAAAAGCTCAAAATCTCTGGAATTCGGAGCTGAATTGCCAACCGATCGGGTGACCTTCACCCGATCGGTTCACCTGTAGCTGAATTTCAACAGCCGAGACACGAAGTTCCAACCGGTCTCCTCACCCGGTCCGCACCAAGATCCAACCGGTCGGCACCAAGATCCAACCGACCTCATCCAAGATCCAACCGAACGGTTCATCCTGACCGGGTGAAACTCCGCATTGCGCTGTAATTTTGTGAAGCGGCTCACCCGACCGGTTGACTTGTCAACCGATCGGGTGATGTCGTTTTCTATAAATAGAACCCTAGGTTTCCCAGATTCGGGAGTTGATTATTTTTTGCTGTTTTCTTCATTTTGTGACGGCTGTAATTTTCCAGTTTTTGTAAGTTTTCGGATCTTTGTAAAACTTTAGTATTATCTTAAATGCTTTACTACCATTGCATTTCTATTGTCTGATTATGATTTTGACGGTCCATTTTCATTTAGATCACTTTTTAATGAATATTTGTGAGTAGTTCCCAAATCTGGGATTTTGGCGGAAACCCCTTCGGGGGCTCTTCCCGATGCGTCCATAGGGTTAGGAGATCGATAAGGATTAGGAATCTAACGGTTACGCGGGGTGTTTTATTGTCATCGGTGGGAAAAAGACCGCCTTTGACCGTTGGGCCAAGGGGGAATAAACTTGGCGGTTGACTCCCTAGCCATAGCTCACGCCCTTAGCGTAGACGCCGAATCCTAGCGCGCGGGAGCGACAGGATGAGACGTTGGGAGTTATCGTTGCGAGCTTAGTGCTCCCGGAGTCGATCAGTGTTAATGGACATGGGAGTGCCCACTGATCGAACCCGGGAAGTCCGGCGTATCATCTTGGGCACCGACCAGAATATCGGGCCCATGGGATGCTGGTACCACTTTCAGAGGCAAAGTATCACCCTTAGACCCTAATTCTGATCGCCATCCTACCCGTAGGCCGTGTCGGCGAGAGTCGCTCGTTGGGGGTGGAAACCAAAGTCCCGGGTTTTTCCTTCATATTGTCTATACCTTGCATTACTTTACCGTGACAACCATCATTCGATCTGGGCTAGCTCGCCCTGGGGTGATTTTGATCCTCTTTGACACAAGCACATCCTCGCCTCCATGTGTTCGACCCCCAAGCCACACTACAACACCGTGCGCTTGCGGTTACAAATATTTAAATTCCCACGCCCTCGTTCGCATCATTGCACATCGTCCGACGCGCAAGAGTCGCGCCCGCCGGGGGCCGGTCAAGTTTATGGCGCCGTTGCCAGGGAGGTAACATGCTTGTTATTTTTGGATTTCATGAACCCTCGTGTCTAGCTCTCATCCCTACCTCGCGATAATTTTCGCATTCTTCTTTTCCCTTTTTATTTTCTTATTTTTATTTTTATTTTTATTTTTATTTTTATTTCTTATCTTATCTGTTTCTTTCCCACTTTTCGCTTCACGGGTGTTTGTTGTTTTTCATGCGCAGGAGTTCAAGAAGTCTCGACGACTTGATCCCCGTTGATCCAGAGATAAACGCCACCCTAAGGCGTTTGGCCACCAAGAAGCGAAGAAGAGAGGATCCTGAAGCCATGGGGGAGAACACCCCGCCTCACAAATCCCTGTTGGAGTACTCGATGCCATCTATCGAGTCCACCTCTGCCATCCGTCCTCCAGCTATTACGGCCCAAAGCTTCGAGCTTAAGCCATCTTTGGTGATGTGGATCCAGCAGGACCAATTTTTGGGTGCACCCATGGAGAGCCCGATTGAGCATCTAGACTCCTTCTTGGAGAAATGTGACACCTTCCGGATAAATGGTGTCACAACTGAGGCGATCCGACTGAAGCTGTTCCCCTTCTCCTTGTGAGATAAGGCCAAACTGTGGCTTAGGGGGAAGGACCCAAATACATTCAACACCTGGAAGAAGCTCTCCAATGCTTTCCTGACAAAGTTCTTTCCCCCGGGGAAGACCATGAAGCTGAGGAGTGAGATCTCCTTCTCCCAGGCCAGCCACAAGTCCTTGCATGAAGCTTGGACAAGATACAAGGAGATGCAGAGAAGATGTCCCCACCATGAGCTCCCCAAGTGGCAGATTATAAATCTGTTTTATAATGGGTTGAGGGACGATTCAAAATCTTCCATGGACGTCGCGGCTGGAGGGTCCTTCATGTCAAGAAGCGAAGAAGATGCCGCGCAAATTTTGGAAAATATGGCATCCAACAATGAACGATGGTGTGACGAGAGAGCCACACCAAGATCTTGGGGCATCCATAGAGTCGAAGACGTCGACAAATTATCAAGCAACTTTGACTTGCTGTCAACCCAGATCTCCGCATTGATGGTAGGCACCGGTGGAGCCGGTACTCAACAGATTGCTGCAGTGGAGTCCGAAGCTTTTGGAGAGTTCGAAGGTGGTGACATCTTCCCACCGTTGGATCAGGCGAGCGCACTATTTTACAACCCTACAGGGAATGTGCCTTTTCCACCACGAACCAACTCCAACCCGGCCTACTCTCCAAATAACCGGAATCATCCCAACCTTAGCTACGGGGTGCCCTATCAGCAGCCAGCTGAGCAACAACAGCAGATATATCAGTCGGCTAGGCCCCAGCAGCAATTTCAGCAGCAACAACCTCCGCCCCAGTATCAACAGTATGCTCCTAGGAATCAGCAGCCCACCCAGCAGCAATACGGCCAGCAGAGGGCCATTTCTCCGGTTGAGTCCCTCTTGACTCAATACATAGCCAACCAGGAGAAGATCAATCTGAAGCTCGAGATGGGACAAAGAGTGCTCACTGATCAGGTGACCCAGCTGGGGTTGCAAGTGGCGAACCTTCAGAGACCGCAGAATCTTTTGCCGCCACGGCTTGAGGTGAACCCTAGGGTTGTAAATCGGACCTTGGCGCTCACACATGAGCATGAGAACGTGTCCGCCATAGTTTTGAGGAGCGGGACACAAATTCCTACTAGAGTGCCACCCAGGGAACCGGAAGCACCACTGGCCGTTGAGCGGCCAATTGAAAAAGCTAATGACGACGGTACCCCGTCGCCAAAAATTGTGGCTCCGGAGGGAGCCCCTGAAGAAGAGAAGAAGAAAGAAGAAGGGAATTTGAAGGTATTCAAGCCCGTTGTGCCCTTTCCATAACGTTTGGCCCAAGCGAAAATCTACGAGAAGTATGGCAAATTTTTTGCCATGGTCAAGGATGTAAGCCTTCAAATCCCCTTCCTAGAAGCTATAGAGACGATCCCCTCCTATGCAAAATTCTTGAAAGACTCGGTGACACGGGGATCTAGAAAAGAGAAGGTCGTGTTAACGGCGGAGTGCAGCGCACTCATTCAGCGCGCAAATCCGCCCAAGCTCAAGGACCCCGGAATTTTCTCCATCCCTTGCTCTATTGGGAAAGTGCAAATCCAGAGGGCACTCGTCAATCTAAGAGCGAGCGTCAGCTTAATGCCCCTATCGCTGTACAAGAGAATAGGGATGGGAGACTTAGAGCCCACCGGCATGACATTACAACTTGCTGACCGTTCGGTCAAGTATCCGATGGGAGTGGTGGACGACCTCCCCGTCGATGTGAAAGGAGTACATGTACCGGTTGATTTTGTGGTGATGGACATGCCGGAAGACAAGCATACCCCAATTATTCTTGGACGACCCTTTATGGCAACCACCAGAGTTTTGATAGACGTGAAGAATGGGAAGCTTTCCCTCAATGTGGGCCAAGAAAGAGTCGAATTTGACTTAGGCTTGTCGATGAAGCATCCAAATCCCCCAGACGATCCGAGTATCAGTATGCTGGAGAATGAAGAAGATAGAGCTGTTGAAACAAGTGCCTGGGAAGTGCTCTCGAGGAATCCCCCCGATAGCTTGGGGAACCTTGGAGAGCAAGTTGGCTCCCCAAAGAATGAAGTTGCTAATGAGGCGGTCGCGTGACATGTGATCCCTCCCGGATTCCCTAAGTCTCCTCCCACGAGGAGAAAGTGGAAAGAACCCATGGACCTCACCGGTGATGAGGTCCGGATCCTGAAACAGATGGCGGTAGACGCCAATTTGAGGGAGAAGCCCCCGGATCCTATCGACAAAGGGAGGGTAGTTGAGCAAATCTTTTTACAGCCGCCGATTACACCAATAGCCACAAGCTCTGGAGTTGAAGAGATGCCAGACTTTGGGCATCACCCGTATCGCCCACCATGAACATCATCAACGGGCGTCGAGCTAAATGACGTTAAACAAAAGCGCTTTATGGGAGGCAATCCATGCTCTAAACTTTTACTTCCGCTTTTTAGGAATATTTTCAACTTTATTTTATCTATTTTTATAATTAAATCCTGCCGCAAGAACTTCCGTCGTGAAACTTAGGCGATTTTTGGGTTTTTGCAGAAGACAAGACCCCAACCGATCGGGTGATAACTCACCCGATCAGTTTGGATGTATCAGCTAAACGACAGTATCTGCCACCAAATGAACCGACTGGGTGGAGAAAGATGAGACCGGGTGAGAAGACCGGGTGACCTGGGGAAACTCTCGGGAAAGTTTCAGGGAATTGTCAATCGACCGGGTGACAATAAGCTAGACCGGTTGAGGGACCGGGTGAGAAACTCTGAGTTCTCAGGAAAATGTGTGGAGCGGCGAACCGATCGGTCTCAACCGATCGGGTCGCCTGTAGCGTTTCTTCAGCATCAAATTTTGACCTAAAGTCAACCGATCGGGTGACAACTCACCCGACCGGTTCGACTTAAAACCTATAAATACCCCCGACCCACCCGTTCACAAACCCTCGCCTGATCTCGCCGTTTCGCCGTCGTTTCGTCTCCTCCAAGCACCCGACTGCCAAAAACCCCTCTCCCACAATCTCAAATCCTCCATTAACCTCTCTCTCCACCTCCCCCTTGCATCTCTCCGTCTATTTCTCTCTCTCCCTCTCCTATTTCACATTTCTCTAGCCCTAATTCCTAATACCAACCCCCACTTTCGAATTTTTTGCTGAAGAAGAGTGCCGCGGCTCCACACTTCTCCCATTGCACGGCATTGGGTCATCTACAAGCGAGGAGCTCGAATTTCTACGGGGTAACTTCGCTCCACTTCTCAAATTTAAATTTTTACCCTAGATATTTAATCCGCTTGGTTGTTCGTGTGTGTACACTTTGATAGTACTTTGCACTCATTTGCATCGCTCACTCGAACACATGGCCCGAGAGAGAGATAAGGGGAAAGGTATCATGCGGGTGGAGGAACCGTCTCGTAAGAAACGTAAACAAACACGTCCTCCTCCCCACACACGCGAACTAACACTTGCCCCTCCCGCACCTATCATTCCCACTGTGGACCCCATGTTGGGCCCGCATGGGTACCTATTTAGGAACCAAGAGCAGAAAGACTTCTACCACCGACTAGATGCTCGGGGGCATTTATCAACCAAGTTTGCCAACACCCAATCACTCGTCGACCTCAGTGTCTTCACCGAGGTCGAGACTCTTTTCGCTAACCTTGGTTGGTTGGCCTTCCTGAATGCCTCTGCGGTATACTACCCGTCACTTGAAGGATCCTGCCAAAACAGAGTTAGGATCGATAAATGAAGTTGAGACTTACGCTTACGTACGCGGCACGGTAGTCTACGAACTTCGCCTTCGGATTCGCCACGACGGATCGAGTCTACTCACGAACGGAGTAAGGCTACTAAATCCACAATCTAAATCTCTACTTTTAGATTAAGAACTTGGATAAAGGGTGAGGAAGGATTTCTGCAGAGCTTCGCTAGAATGAAGATGCATGCATGAATGCCATGCAAAGTGTAAGGAAATGGCTTACCCTTGGGTCTTATTTATAGCCCCCAAGGTAGTTATTTTAGGGTAAGTTGTTCCTTTGGAACAACTTAATTAAGGTGTACCTTGATACATGGCACATCATAAGCTTAAGTTGTACCATATGCATGGTACAACATAAGCTTAAGATATTCCCCCTTTATTATCCATATGTCGCATGCACTTATGCACATATAATGCGACTTTCCCATTAATCTAGAGATCCTCTCCGAAAGGGAACATATTCCCTTTGCGCACGACTTCGTGTACGCGACGTTCGAGGTCCGTATTCCCTCGTACATCCCCCACAAGGGTGTACTAACGTCTTCCATATCCAACATCTCCCACTCACACTTGAGGGGATTGTAAGAGAACGTCTTTCTCTTAGTTCTTTCATCTATCATACCGAGAAATAGACCGTGCGACCGTCATGCGCGTAGAGTCTGTTGTTGTGCACTTGTTAGAGATACACAACGACCTCGAAGGTGCAAAGTTGAGTATTTCAACACATGCTTTACCCTAGATTATTTCTGCACATTTCTTATACTTTATATTCAACAATTGAATCCCATCTGGATTACAATTGGCTGGCCAGCTTTGAATCATTAAAGTCCAAATGCGAATATGAAATCAATCTTCCTCTTCTTGCGAACCTTCTGATCTTGACTAGACTCGCTTTTCTAACGTGCCCCGCCGAGCCGAATTATCATAGCCCATAAGTAACACGCTAAGATAGCGATCATCTCGTCAAATCTAAAGGAACCAATTGGAGTCCTTGAGGGTAAGAGTTAAGACCCGTATGGCCTTTGAGTCTCACATAATAGCAAACACTATTCCTACTAACTCAGTGGTCGAAATGCATACGTGGTATGAACACGTATTACAACATCACTCCTTTCCCATGGAGAGTATGTCTTAATGATGTTGTACGGATGAAAAGATCAGACACCACGGTGCCTATCTTTTTGAGTCCCCTTACTACTCATGAAATATTCACGGACTCTCATCCTGCATAAGACAGATAGGATTTAAAAAATCCTATGAGATCTCTATATCCTTGTGATACAGATCTCAGATCTTTTGTAAGCATCCATATGATGCAGATCTTTCATTCGACTATCTTGTTTAAAGTCATGACTCTAAATCATTCGTCTAATGATTTTGACTTTAAACTAGTCTCATCTCTATCTTATCCATCTGATAAGATAAGGCGGTTGCTCATGTGAGAGAGCCAACCTTTATCTGTCCGACATACACACAATTCAGCTGAGATTTCAAAAATGTACACAAACATTTCTTAAGAAATTCATGTGCAATGAAAAAGAACTTATTCTTTTATTAAATTTGATCTTTCTCAGACATGGGAATATATATTGGTACAACTCAGCTCTTACGCAATCCTTGGGATGATAAGTGTTTATAAAACACATTTCTGGGGATCGCTTTCATGAGCTGATCCTCTATCATCTCATGCGTAGATATGTACCTTATGTCTACCTTCTTGGTTTTATCATAGTCTTTTGCAAATCTGCAGTTTCTTTAAGATACTGCATTATCCTCTTAACCGCTTTCCAGTGTTCTTGCCCTGGGTTGGATTGGTAATGACTTACCATTCCAACGGCAAAACAGATGTCCGGTCTTGTATGCATCATAGCGTACATAAGACTATCAACTGCACTGGAATGTGGAACTTTTTCCATAATTTCCTTTTCCTTTTGGTTCTTTGGACATGATTTCAGATATAAATTATCGCATCTGCTTATAGGAGTATCAATTGGACTTACAGTCCTACATATTAAACCGTTCTAGAACCTTCTTTAAATAAGTCTCTTGTGAAAGAGAAAGAAGTTTCTTCGAACGATTCCTTGAAATCTTAATTCCAAGGATATATGTGGCTTCCCCATGTCTTTCATCTCAAAACTGATGAAAGTCAAGCCTTGATATCCATCACAAAGCCCTTGGCATTTCTGGTTATTAAAATATCATCTACATATAGAGACATAATAACATGCTTGCTTTTAATCCTCGTAGTTATCTTCATCAAGTATGGAAAATCCATTTGATAAGACAACTTCTTGAAATCGTATATACCATTGCCTCGAGGATTATTTAAGACCATATATGGGCTTACGAAGTTTACAAACCTTATGTTCGTTTCCTTCTTTTACAAACCCTGTTGGTTGTTCCATATAGATCTCCTCGTCCAATTTCTCCATTGAGAAAGGCAGTCTTTACATCCATCTGATGTAATTCGAGGTATAAGCAAGCTACCATTGCCAGAATCAGGCGAATCTAGGTAAAACGCATAACATGTGAGAAGGTCTCTTTGTAGTCTATCCCTTCCTGTTGCGTAAAACCTTTCGCGACAAGGCGAGCTTTATATCTATCTATAGAGCCATCAGCCTTATGCTTGATCTTGAGAACCCATTTGTTCCCAATTGCTCTATGTCCTCTGGGTAAGTCAACTAAGTCCTAGACTTGGTTAACTTTCATGGATTCTAACTCCTCTTGCATCGCTTCCATCCATTTGTCTTTAGCAGGGCAAGATACGGCCTGTTTGAAAGTAGCAGGCTCGTCATCTTCTTGTAGTAAAGTCATAAAGGTTTGCGGAAATTCATCCTCAAATCTTAGAGGAGCCAACCTTGTACGACTACTACGTCGTATTTGAGATTCTTCAAGTCCTTGTTGACTTGAGTTTAGATCAATTCTAATATCACTCCCACTTGGAATGTCGTTAGAATTGCTCCCACTTGGATCATTATTCCCGTATGGAATAGGATAATCGTCATTCGTACAATCCATTGGTGAAGGTTGAAACATATTTTCGTTTTCACCAAGAATTCTCCCACTCGAATGAGGTAATCCTTCTTGATCATAAATCTCAAATAGAGATAAGTCCTGACTTATCTCGCCCTGTCTTGGAAACGTGTTTTCCAAGAAAGTGACATCCCTCGATTCAAACTCGATTAGCCCACCATTGTCTTCCTGACTAACATAAAACATAACCTTTGGAGTTTTCTGTGTATCGTATAAAGATACATTTCCTTTCCCTTGGCCCAAGATTGCCATACTTATGGGAGGAAATATGTGCGTAGGATGCACAACCCCAAGGTTTCAAAATGTTTAAGTCAGGAGACCTTTGGTTCCACAACTCATAAGGAGTGGAGCTAATTGATTTCGAGGGTACGCGTTTCAAAATGAAAGCGGCCGTCAATAATGCATCACCCCAAAAGGTGATTGGCAAGTTAGCTTGCGCCATCATTGAACGGACCATTTCCATTAAAGTCCTATACCTCCTTTCTGTAACACCAATTTGTTGAAGAGTATAAGGCATAGTTACCTGATGTACTATGCCTTTTTCATCACAAAGTTCCTTTAAACTTGTTGATTGATATTCACCGCCCCTATCGGTTCGCACGACCTTAATCTTGCGATCTAATTGATTCTCCACTAAACTCATATAGTTTTTAAAGCAGGTTTAGTGCTTTCACTTTTGTGGGATATCAAATAGATATGACCGAATCGGGTGAAATCATCAATAAAAGTGATGAAATAGGACTTCCCGCGTCTTGTCTTGACATTCATCGGACCACATATGTCCGAATGGATAAGCTGTAATGGATCCTTGGCCCTTGTGCCGGTTCCAAACGGCTTGCGACAAGATTTCCTCACAAGGCAATGTTCGCAGGTCGACATTTCAACCTTTGAAACATTGGATAGAAGGCCACGTTTGGCAAGTCTATCCATACGCGTTGGTCCAATATGACCAAGCCTTGCGTGCCAACAAATTATATTAGACTCATTAGTCAAAGAATTTGTCACAAGGAAATTTTCATTACATGAGGAATTATACATTGTACTTATTACAATAAATCCTTTGAAATACAAACCCAATACCAATAAAGGAATTATTACAAAAATAGGTCCATATTACAATCATGAAGGAACCAACTATAACCAAGACCCATTAAATTGACCACAGTTTTAATATTCCTTTGAATATATGGAATGAAGAGAACATCATGAAGTAGGAGAGTGTGGCCGTTGTCCAAGACTAGCTTGCGAGTCCCAACGCCTTTCACTTCAACACGTGTGTTGTTTCCTACATTGATCCACTTCATTCCTTGGGGTATCCGGTGATACTCCACGAAGGACCGTCTGTCCCTTGTTATGTGGTTGGTGGCACCTCGTCACTTCCACTCGTACACGAACGAGCATAGTGACCGAGCTTGTTGCACTTGAAGCACTTGATCCTTTTCAAGTCTTTCTTCTTGTGCCATTTGTTGTGCCCACCCTTATGTTTGGGTTCCTTGGTAGACTCAGGTTGCTTATTACGTTCATTAGAAGACTTCGAACGATCTTTACGTTTCTTTCCCCCGTGTGAGGAACTAGCAACCATGTGCACTTCTGCACTTGGCTTGGCTGCCGCAAGCCGCTCTTCCTCTAATTCGAGGTGCTTGGAAACATCGTTGAAGGTCTTGATGCTCTCATTATGAGTGAGATGCATCTTCATCTGATCCCACCCATTTGGTAGGGAACGTATGACTGCTTGGATTTGTTGCTCATCTGTGAGCACATGACCTGCATCCTTTAACTCCGAGATAAGGTTCGCCATATGTCGCAGATGTTTCCCCATGGAATGATCTGGACGTTTCTTATATGAATCGAACCTTATAGTTAAGGAGCGAAGTTTGGACACCGATGTGCCACCGAACTTCTTCTCTAGCTTGGACCATATGTCCATGGCTAGGTCATGTTCTCGGAAGATGCGCATTATGTCATCAGCCATACTGCTTAATAACGTAATGCGCGCTATCTTGTTCTTCCGAGACCAAGCATCAAAAGCTTCCTTGTCTCGTCGGTGTTGGGCCGTAGTGCCCAACTCTGGTTCAATCATAACGTTCTTTAGAGTTTCGAGCACTTCTTGCTCCTCTAGAACGTATTGTATCTTGATGGACCAAAGTTTGTAATTATCGCCGTTGAGTTTTTCACCTTTGTTTAACTCAGCGACGATATTCTTTGAAGCGGAAGACATTTTACTTTTAAAATGCTGCAAAAGACACGAAACCGAAGGTTTGATCAAAACATTGCATAAAAATTCTTAAAATATATAACTCCCACTTGAAATGATAATAGAATATCCCATTTGGATAGTTCTAAAAATTCAAATCCCACTTGGAATTATATTATATTTGATAAGTTACTTTCGAAAAATATTGAAGATGTTGTTCTAGAATCGAAAAGGTCTCTATGATTCCAATCACCATCTAGAACAACCTTCAATATTCCCCCATCACTTATCAAACAATCGTACTCTTATAGTACTAGCAGCGAAAAACGAGTTTGAAAACGTATTTTTCAGATATAATTCCCACTTGAAATGATAATAGAATATCCCATATGGATAGTTCTAAAATCAACTCCCACTTGGAATGATATTCATAATTTGATAAGTTACTTTCGAAAAATATTGAAGATGTTACTCTAGAATCGGAAAGGTCACTATGTTTCCAATCACCATCTAGAGTAACTTTCAATATTTCTCCCTCACTTTATCAAATGTTAGTACTCTTATAGTACTTTGCAGCGGAAAAGCGTTTTTGAAAACGTATTTTTCAAAACGTATGAAAACGTATTTTTCAAAAAAAAATGTATATTTCAACTTAGTACCCTTATGATACTAGTGAAATATTCGGCACTTCCTGACCATTTGTCGGGAATGAGCCGTAGCCGTGCCAAGGTCAGATCCCCCTTTTTTGGGATTTTTCTGCAAACTATCGTCGTTGGCTCCCGTATGGATCTAGGCGTTTCCCCCCGTATGAGAGAATTTTGATGCAGACGACTGTTGTTTGGCCCCGTATGGGCTAGTTGGCACGTTCATGTTCAACCAAGGCCTTTTGCCGAATTGGTCTGAATCACTGCCGGCCAATGCCGATCAGTCCGGCCCCCGGCCAGACCCTGACCGCTGCCAGGGCCGACCGTGGCCCTGGCAGCGGCCAGGGCCGGCCATCGGCCAAGCCATGGCCGAGGCCAGGGCTGGCCAGACCCTGGCCTCTGCCAGAGCCGGGCCTGGCCTGGCCCTGGCTAGAGGCCAGGGCGCCGCCCTGGCCTCTGCCAGGGCGGCCAGGCCCCTGGCCGGGGGCCAGGGCGGCCAGGCCCTGGCCTGAGGCCAGGGCGCCGCCCTGGCCTCTGCCAGGGCGGCCAGGCCACTGGCCGGGGGGCCAGGGCCCCTGCCCTGGCCCCGGCCAGGCCCCTGGCCGGGGGGCCAGGGCCCCTGCCCTGGCCCCGGCCAGGGCGGCCAGGCCCTGGCCTGAGGCCAGGGCGTCGCCCTGGCCTCTGCCAGGGCGGCCAGGCCCCTGGCCTGAGGCCAGGGCGCCGCCCTGGCCTCTGCCAGGGCGGCCTGGCCCCTGGCCGGGGGGCCAGGGCCCCTGCCCTGGCCCCGGCCAGGGCGGCCAGGCCCCTGGCCTGAGGCCAGGGCGCCGCCCTGGCCCCGGCCAGGGCGGCCTGGCCCCTAGCCGGGGCCAGGGCCCCTGCCCTGGCCGCGGCCATGGCCTTCTGGCCCTGGCCGTGGCCGGCCAAGGCCGGCCGGCCATGGCCCGGCCATGGCATATTGGCCTTGACCGGCCATGGCCCTTTGGCCATGGCCGGTTTCCCCTTTCATGGGGTGGCCACACACCCCCGCCGGAGGGGTTGCCGCGGTGGTTATTGGCCGTAGCCAACCCTCTCCGCATGGGGAGAGGGGTGCATGGTCTTCATAACCCATTTGGCCATGGTGCACATGCACTAAAATTCATCTTCCCCGATGGGAATAACAACCACCTTCTTCTCCGGTGAAGCACCCGTTCGTCGAGGAAGTAGTTGTCCTCCAATGGCCGTGTGCCAAAAATTGAACCCACTTCAAAATTCGTAAACTACGCGCTCCACATGAAGAGAGCGCCCATTCCCTATGAATGGAGACTCAGCATCCATGAAGAGAGCGAGTTTGACGATATGAACGGTCGGTTCTTCCCGTCACGGAGAGTTCCTGCCATATCCGTAATGACAGAAGACCCTAACATGAAAAGAACAACCGATGTGTTCTCTCCGTCACGAAGCGTTCCTACCATATCCGTAATGGTAGGATACCCATCCGTGAAAAAGACAACAACTCGTTCATAGTTTCTCCGGGGCGAACCCGTATGGCTCCGATAGCAATGAAGGATCCTGCCAAAACAGAGTTAGGATCGATAAATGAAGTTGAGACTTACGCTTGCGTACGCGGCACGGTAGTTTACGAACTTCGCCTTCGGATTCGCCACGCCGGATCGAGTCTACTCACGAACGGAGTAAGGCTCTAAATCCACAATCTAAATCTCTACTTTTAGATTAAGAACTTGGATAAAGGGAGAGGAAGGATTTCTGCAGAGCTTCGCTAGAATGAAGATGCATGCATGAATGCCATGCAAAGTGTAAGGAAATGGCTTACCCTTGGGTCTTATTTATAGCCCCCAAGGTAGTTATTTTAGGGTAAGTTGTTCCTTTGGAACAACTTAATTAAGGTGTACCATGATACATGGCACATTATAAGCTTAAGTTGTACCATATGCATGGTACAACATAAGCTTAAGATATTCCCCCTTTATTAGCCATATGTCGCATGCACTTATGCACATATAATGCGACTTTCCCATCAATCTAGAGATCCTCTCCGAAAGGGAACATATTCCCTTTGCGCACGACTTCGTGTACGTGACGTTCGAGGTCCGTATTCCCTCGTACATCCCCCACAAGGGTGTACTAACGTCTTCCATATCCAACATCACTCACCCTAGAATTCCTTTCCTCCCTCATTTGTGAGTCGGTGTCGACTGTCACTTTCCGGGTGCGTAACCAAACCATACGCACCAACCTGGATACCATCAATCGTATATTTGGTTTCCCTATTCTAGGGAATGATGCTATCCGACACTACGGATACCCCCGGAATTTGACGTCGATAACTTTTGGTTCCGCCTCACCATCCTCCCTCGCTATCCCCGGGGTAAGGCCAAGGCCTCCTCCATCATCCATCCCATATTTCGTCTGGCCCATAGGATCATATCCTCAGCATTTTTCCCGCGGGATGAGTCAGACACCGTGACTATCCCCGATCTTTTTATTCTCTGGGCCATGACTTTCCCCTTTGTTCGTGACGATGATGGAGTTAGCTTTCGGGCCCCTACTGTCCCTGTTCATGCTGGCGATTGGCTTGTTTACAAGCTTCTCGAGATTAGCAGGGCCGGGAAGGGCAAGATCTGTTGTGGGGGCATTATCACTATTATTGCTTCTTACCCCCCGTTTAATATCCATATCCCCCGTGGTCTTCCCATCGCCACAGGACCCTCACGTCTAGATCTTGACGTCCTGTGGAACATTCATATGATTAAGCCCCGTCCCGACGGTCGCTTCGAATTCAATTACGGCCGCCCCCCTCACCCCTACACTATCCTCCCCAACCCCGCTCGCATGACTGTTACTATCGTGGTAGATTGGACTTTTCCGCCCGATCCCGAGTTCTTTGCGGAGTTGCACCTTCCTTTCTTTCCCCCGGACGCACACAGACCACCTTCCCCTGCTGCCCACTGATCACTCCATATTTTACACCTTTTTTCGGCATGTTTGCATACCATTTAGATCGCTCAAATCATGTTTTTCACGATATATCGACGATATTGCGATACTTTTCACGATTTGTTGTTTTTGTCGTATTTCAGGTGATTTGGAGCGATTTGGAGTGATCCCGAGATACGCCTACTCCAGAGTGTCACCGACTACCTCCCCGAGGGGTATTTTGCCATTGGAGAGGAGCGGAGGAAGAAAGAATGTCGCAGGAGCGACGAGGAGGCAAAAACAAGCTGAATGGGCATTTTTGGTGTCTCACTCGGCCGAGTGAAGGAGTCACTCGGCCGACCAGCGAGACACCGCTCGACCGACCATATCGGACACACTTCATGAGTGCACTCGGCCGAGCATCGGAAGCCACATCGACCGAGTGACTAGACCCCGTCCGCCCGAGTGGAACTCAGACGACGCCCATCAAAAAGAGCCAACTTACTGTTTTTCGTTTGCCTGAGCTTCAGAAGACCCACTCGGCCGAGTGGAAAATGCCGACCGCCCGAGTATATAGAAGCCATCGGTCGAGTGAAGACAACTCACTCGGCCGAGCGACCCCCGAAGTGAAGACCCCCGAAGACCCAGACTTACTGGAAATTCTCAGGGTTTCTTACTCGGCCGAGCGACTTTTGTCACTCGGCCGAGTGAGCCGCGCTACCTGTAGCGTAAATTGCGATTTTCAGGCTGCGCAGGGGCATTTTGGTCACAGTTTT
The DNA here is from genome assembly GCA_030789695.1 of Scilla litardierei. Taxonomy (NCBI): domain Eukaryota; kingdom Viridiplantae; phylum Streptophyta; class Magnoliopsida; order Asparagales; family Asparagaceae; genus Scilla; species Scilla litardierei. The sequence continues at coordinate 115,614,856 of CM061138.1, forward strand.
TTGGACGATTTTGGGGGGTATTTAACCCCAGTTTTTGACCTAGGTTAGAGAGCTTTTTCCTTTACTTTTTGCAACTTTTTAGATTAAACTTTTTAGCTTTTGATTATTGTGATTGGAGAGGAGAGAAAAGTTTATTTTTGTTGGATTCTTGGAGAACTCTATTGGTTTGTCTCCCTCTCCATTAAAAATCTTATTTTTATTGCTTATTTGAATATTGTGATGAATCCTATTGTTATTTCCATTGATTATTTTTGCATTTGTGATATGAATTGTGAGTAGTCCTACGTCTTGGGGCGTGGGGATGAACCATACGAGCCCAATTTCCGATTTGTGATGATTTGGTAGAAATATTGCTAGAATTGCTATTAGGGTTAGGGCTGTTGACGAACAGAACGTTCGACGAACTACTCGTGAACAAGCTCGGTACATGTTCGTTTACGTTCGTTTAGGAAGCTTAATGAACAAGCTTGAACAGATTTTTAGAGCTCGGTTAGTAAACGAACAGAGCTTGAACATAACCGTGTTCGTTCATTTATGTTCATGAACAAGCTCGTTAAGTGTTCGTGAACAAGCTCGTTAAGTGATGTTCATGAACAAGCTCGTTAAGTGTTCGTGAACGAACATGTACCGAAAATAGTACATTTAGACAAATGCTATATTTTTTATTATGCTTGGAATGGATGCTTGTAATGGTATATATGGAGCTATTTTGCTGGATTTGTTTATTTTTGTCTTGCAAATATTTAATCCTTTTATTTAATTGATTTAGTCATTGGCAATAATGTTTAAATATTATTATTCCTGATTAAAAAATCGATGTTCGTTCGTTTGTTTGAAAATATGTTCATGAACAAGATTGATTTGTGTTCACGAACATGTTCCTAAACATGTTCACGAACAAGCTCGATAAGTCTTGTTAACGAACAGAACGTTCGATTAACTACTCGTGAACAAGCTCGGTAAATGTTCGTTTACATTCATTTACGTTCGTTTGGTAAGCTTAACGAACAAGCTTGAACATGTTTTTAGAGCTCGGTTAGTAAACGAACAGAGCTTGAACATGGATTTTGTTCATGAACAAAACCAAGCTCCATGTTCAAGCTCGTTCAAGCTCGTTCGTCAACAGCCCTAATTAGGGTGTAACGACCGGTCTTTATCAATGATATTATCTGTTTTTATCTAGTGAAATTTTTCGTCCGTATCCGTATTAAGCGTATCCGTCCCTGTGCACGTGCCTGCTTTCATACAAATTGATAGCTATCATTATGTTAAACTATTTAGTAAATCTATTTCTATTGTTATTATTAGTATTATTATTATTATAATTATTTAAGTATATTATTAATTCAAGCATTCAAATTTTTAAAATTCAAATTTTTAAATCTTCTAATGGTCTCATTATTGCCTTAATTGGATTTTTTTAAACCTCCTAATAAATTGTTTTTCCCTTATATAACGTATTCCTTATAAACCCATTCCTATCACTTCAAACCCTTCCTAAATCATTCTACCCTGATACCTAACCCTATGGCCGAATCACCCAGGATCACTCACGCATTGGGCACACACACACACACTTTCATTTTAAAACTTAGGCCTAAAAGATGTATATGAATATAATAATAAACCCTATATAACCTACAGCAACCAAAGTTTTTGTCAAACCATAGTGGCCTTTAGACCCCGTACCCAACATGCTGCATCACCCTGCTATTATAAATAAACCTTAGGCCTTCATCTCCCTACCCAAAAACGCAATGTCAGCCTACTCTTATACATTATAGTACATAGCACTCTTTTCCTATATCAGCCAACAGACCAACCTAACCTATTCTCTTATTATAATACCAAAGAAATTCAACCTAGGCTTCCAACCCTCATGTCGCACCCTACTACAACACCTAGGCTAAAAACAAATGCACAGCAACCTATAGATTATATTTTACAAAAACCCTAGGCTGTAAAACCCCCTACCTACTCTTATAAAAACCCAAACCCCATAGACTTCATACAGCCGCAACCTAAGTCTATCTTACTCACGCAACACACACACAAAAACCCTAACCTACTAACCCTAGCAGCAGTAGTTTGTGACTCCTTTCCAACTAGCCTTCTCCTTATAAAACCCTAGGCCCCTATCACCTACAGCCCGATACACCTAGCCGCCGGCAGCATTCCAAGGCCTCTCCTTCTTCTTCTTCCACGGCCAACACCCCAACACCCGCAGCCAACTCCTTTCTCCTCTCCTCCTTCTTCTTCTTCTATCAACCACAGGCCGGCCTCCTTTCCTCCAGGCCGTGGCCTGCTCCTCCTCCTCACGGCCAAACACCCCCAGTCCGCCCCCAAGCAACCCACCCCCAAGGCCGTGCTCCTCCCATCTTCTCCACGGCCAGAGAGCCTCCCACGACCTCGCAAACCCCTCAAGAAAGCCACGGCCTGCTCCTGCTAGCCCCTCCTCCGTCTTCACAGCTTCGCGCGACAATTTCAGGCCCCGTGCACGCGTCGCTGCCTCAGATCCGACGTCGACAGCCTCCCCCTAGCCGCAGAGCCCTCACGCTCAGGTCGGGTGCGCGTTGACAGCCCCGGATCTGACGAGAACGCTCCCCGACACTCGACGCTCGCTGTTTCAGAGTCTTCACGTGTCGCCACTGCTCGTTGGCGTCACCCGATCCCACGCTTCACTCCAGGTTGGTAGATCTACCCCCTAAAACTCATAACCCCCATCGTAAAGTAGAGAAACCTAATAAAACATGTTGATTAGACGTCGTAGGAGTTTTTACGAATCTGACCTGAACTGAAAAACACCAATTCTAATTTTATTTTCTGCCAAAACAGCGAACCGAACCTCCCACACCATAGTATTCATCGAGACGAATCCAACGACACCAAGAACGCCAAAAACAGGCAAGTATATAATTTGTTATGATTTTTAGAAGTTTCGGCACGTTTACGCCGCCTTCATGTATTGCTGAATAACCTGAAATTGTGACGTGAAATAATGTAGGAAAGTGACACCATAATGATTAGGACGAAAATTGGGATCCAACGGTATATCATACGATATATCCCCAATTTAAACAACTAGAGAAAGAAATAGTTTTTGTAGCAAATTGAACGAAAAGGACGTAATCGTCATTATTGGAAATTACGGAACCGGTCGTTCGACCCGCTTCCGCTTTGCAGAACTGTCACCATAAAACACTAATTTTGATAACAATGAAATTCAGTTAGTCTTGACATGTTTAACAGTTGGGACATCGTGAAATCGTGCGCCTCGAAGGCGAAATCGTGAATTCGTGATGTCGTGTGAGTCGACTAGGCCGGCTCGTGTTCCGGCAAAACTTTTGGGTGGGGTTAGGGTTGAGCGGCCACTGGGCGTATGAAAGGTACTCTCCTCAAGAACACCACCCGACGCGGTGGGTTAGTGTCAATCACGGTAAGCCCCCGTGAGAGGAACGACCTTCTCATCACGACCTAAAGGCGAGAACCCTAGATTAGATGTGAATTCTTGACATGGTCATTGTAACGCTAACTTGGTCTTCGTGAACATTGAAACGCTAACAAACTCTGAGAATTTAACTTTAAACTTGCCATCGACTAGAACCGCATGCTAGGATTGTTTCTTTCTGCTCCGAAATTGTTAATCGTTAAATTACTGCAGTCGTTTCATTTCGAAATATTAAATGCTTCTAAAATTCATATACTTGTTATATATTTCGCCTCGGGATGCTAACTCTTTCTTACAGACCCCTAGCTGACATACATTCATGTTTGTGGATGTATGTCAGGTTCAGAGCTTGAGTACCAGGAGGACCAGTACGAGACGCCTGAGTTGGAGAGTCAGGAGTTCGCACCTGACGCAGTGCCTCTCCCAGCAGAGGACTAGAGGACCCCGACACCTTTACTGCTTTCTTAGTTCTTTTTAGTCGTTGTAGTTACTTCCGAGTACGTTACTTTTCTTGTTGCTACTTTTAGCCCAGCTGTGGCATTGTTAAACTCTGTGTACGAACATTATTCTGGATGTGGCTATATCTTTGCTGGTTGTGTTTTCTTATTATTTCTGAATGGTAGTTGCAAGGACCTCATCTGTGTTTTAAGCACAGACGCTTATTGAACTCGAGCTTCGCCGCTCCAGTTCAAGCGGACCGCGTAACGCTCTCGCTTCCGGTGTCTTTTGGGAAGCGGGGCGTTACAGGTTTTAGTGGTGGCCCATGCAGGTCCTCTTGCAACTGCGAAATTCAAAATAATGAGAACACTTATCGTTAGCCAAACATCTAGAGTAATCGTATACACGGGATTAACTCGGGCTTTCTTTCTCTTTTGCAGGATGTCCGGAAGACGCATCACCCGACACGGAGCCGGAGCAGGAGCCGGAGTCGGAGCCGGAGCCGGAGCTGTCGGAGGCGGAGGGGACGACATCCGCCAGATGCTGGGAGTTATGAGAGATATGCTGGAGGTTCAGCATCATCTAGTCCAGCAGGGACGCCAGGCTGCGCCAGCTGCGCCAGCCGCACCAGCTGCACCAGCCCCGGGAGCCAAGCAGTTCAGAGAGATGCGTCCGAAGAGTTTCTCCGGACAAGAGGGCCCGCTAGCGGCCGAAGAATGGCGTCAGAGCACTGAGGATGATTTGGGCCTTGCCCGAATCCATAAAGATGAATGGGTGGATCTCGCGAGGAAGCAGCTGACTGATAATGCCCGCAGTTGGTGGACTGCGAAGGAGGCTAGGCTGACCAAGCCGATTTCATGGGATACCTTCAGCAAGAGATTTGACGCCCAGTATTTTCCAAAGTCGGCAAAGAGGATGATGGAGAGTCTCTTCATCAACCTGGAGCAGGGTACTATGACCGTTGACGAGTACGAGGCGGAGTTCACTATGCTGAGCCGCTATGCCCCTGCCATGGTGAAAGAACCTGAGGACTGTGCACACCGTTTCCTGCAGGGCTTGGACCTGGACATCCAGAGTGTGCTGTCCGGGAATACTTTTTCTACTCATGAGGATGTTCTGGTGGCTGCGAAGAATCAGGAGCACGTGGCCAATCTGAAGAAGGCACGACAGGCGGGCAAGCGCCCGATGGAGATGCAGAGGAGTGCACCTAGGCCTGGTGTACGTCCAGTCCAGACCACCCAGTTCAAGAGGCCAGCTGCACCTGTTTTCAACCGAGCTGAGCTGACTTGCCACTTCTGTGGTAATCTTGGCCATCTGAAGAAGGACTGCAGGAAGATGCTGAATCAGTGTTTGGTTTGTGGATCGTCTGCTCATGTTGCGAGGGACTGCCCCCGAGGTTCTCGACCTATGACTGCTGGAGCACCTGAACCTGTTCAGTGGACAGCGCCTACACCTGGATCTGCTCAGAGACCAGTGCCTGCACCTGGACAGCGAGGACCACCTCTGGTACCGCAGGAGTGAGCCTTTCAGCAGGCCAAACCCCCGGTGCATCGAGCTTACACCATGACAGCCGTTGAGGCTGAAGCTGTTGACGACGTGATCGCAGGTAACCCTTGACCTAGCCTTTACTTTTCTGCATTTATGTTTGATTAGTTAGTTTCCTTGTTTGATATAGTTGCTTGTACCCTTAGGTGTTATCCTAGTTTCTTCTCACCCCGCCCTGACCCTGTTCGACTCTGGAACTTCCATGTGCATCTTGTCACGGAAGTTCGTAGTCGAACACGCGATACCCACCTACACACTTCCCAAGTGTTGGAACATCACGACTGGGAATGGTGTAGTGAAGGTTGCCCTTGGTTGTCGACCTTGCCCATTGGTGGTTAATGGACACGAATTGTATGCTAACTTCATCATCCACGACCTACCCAATTTCGATGCGATTCTCGGCATTGATTGGTTAGGGGCTTTTTACGCCACGATCGACTGTCACCGGAAGAAAGTGGTGTTTGAAATTCCTGGCCACCCAGTGTTTGAGTTCGTCAGCGGGGGACGTTCGCTTGGACATGTCAAGTTCCGGGCCCAGCCGTACAGATTGACAGTTGCATCTATGATAGCAGAGCCGGAGAAGCCAGCTGTAGTGCGAGACTTCGAGGATGTTTTTTCCGATGACATTTCCGGTTTGCCGCCTGATTGAGCGTTGGAGTTCGGCATTGATCTGATGACAGGAGCTCAACCGATTTCTAAGGCGCCGTACCGCATGGCTCCTGCTGAGTTAGAGGAGCTGAGGAAGCAGTTGGACGAGCTGCTACAGAAAGGTTTTATTCATCCCAGCGTGTCTCCCTGGGGTGAACCCGTCTTGCTGGTGAAGAAGAAAGACGGATCGAGGAGGATGTGTATCGACTATCGAGAGCTGAATCAGATCACTGTGAAGAACAAGTACCCGCTGCCCCGTATTGACGATATCTTCGATCAGCTTGGTGGATCGAAGGTGTTCTCGAAGCTGGATCTTCGGAGCGGATACCATCAAGTCAGAGTCAAGAAGGATGACGTGCCCAAGACAGCTTTTCGGACCAAGTACGGGCACTATGAGTTCGTTGTCATGCCATTCGGTGTGACCAACGCTCCTGCTGTGTTCATGAATCTCATGAACCTCATCTTTTCCGACTTCCTCGACAAGTTTGTGGTGATCTTTATAGATGACATCCTGGTGTACTCGAGGAGCGAGGAAGAGCATGCGGAGCACTTGAGATTGGTATTGGAGACGCTCCGCCATCATCGACTATATGCCAAGTATAGCAAATGCGAATTCTGGCTGGACAGAGTTGCATTTCTTGGACATGTAGTAACAGGAGCCGGCATCTCAGTGGATCCGGAGAAGGTCAGAGCAGTCAGTGATTGGCCTACACCACGGTCAGCTTCGGACATCAGGAGTTTCCTCGGATTGGCTGGCTACTACCGCAGATTTATCAAGGATTTCTCGAGGATAGCTGAGCCGATGACGAGATTGACGAGGAAGGATGTCGAGTTCAGTTGGTCAGAATCTTGTGAGCAGGCTTTCAGCACCTTGAAGGAGAGACTGACGACTGCACCGATCTTAGCTATTCCGGACAGAAGCGAAGGCTTTGAGATTTTCTGCGATGCATCAGGGAAGGGACTTGGTTGTGTTCTGCATCAGCACAACCATGTAGTCGTGTATGCTTCGCGACAGTTGAAAGTCCATGAGAAGAACTACCCGACTCATGATTTGGAACTCGCCGCTGTCATATTCACGCTGAAGATTTGGCGTCATTTCTTACTTTGTGAGAAGGTGAAGATATTCACTGATCACAAAAGTTTGAAATACATATTTACTCAGAAGGAGCTGAATATGAGGCATCTGAAGGTCTCCTGAAGCTCTTCTGAAGGTCTCCTGAAGCTCTTCTGAAGGTCACAGGAAGATCGATAACTTGGCCAGCTCGATGTCTGTAGCTTGGCTTGTTCGCTGCCCGTAGCTCTTCCTGCTTGCTGTCTATAGCCCGGCAGTGCTCCTAGCTCGGCCAAAGCGGCGACCTAAGTGACTCCATCCCAAAATCCCTCTCATCGACAGGTAACCCCCATATAATCATCGTAACTTTGATTCTCTAATATACAAATTCATTGTTAGGCTGATTTGACCTGCAACAATTGGCGCCGTCTATGGGAACGAGAGGTTACACCCATGTCAGGCTCTACACCTGTCATGGTCGGCTATACATTCGAGAGCCAAGACCTCTGGGGTAGATCGCGGCCTAGCTACGGAGAAATATCTCTGGTAAAGGTCGCCCGCAGGGAAATGTCGTCCCTCAAGTGAAGGTCACCCCTCATGCGGCTTACCTTAAATGTCTCCTAACGAAGGTCGTCCCTCAACGGCCTAGCTTAAATGTCTCCTGAAGAAGGTCGTCCCTCGGTGGCCTACCTTAACTATCTTCGGTGAAGTTCTCCCTCAGGTGAAGGTCGTCCCTCAGGCAGCCTACCTTAAATATCTACGGTGAAGGTCGTCCCCCAGGTGGATTGCCTTAAATATCTACGGTGAAGGTCGTCCCCAAGGCGTCCTACCTTAAATATCTGAGGTGAAGGACGTCCTCAAGCCGCCTACATTAACTATCTCCGGTGAAGGTCATCCTCAGGTGAAGGTCGTCCCTTAGGTGGCCTACCTTAAATATCTGCGGTGAAGGTCGTCCCACAGGCGGCCTAGCTTAAATATCTGCGATGAAGGTCGTCCCTCAGGCGGCATACCTTAAATATCTGCGGTGAAGGTCGTACCTCAGGCGTCCAACCTTAACTATCTCCGGTGAAGGTCGCCCTCAGGTGAAGGTCGTCCCTCAGGTGGCCTACCTTAAATATCTCCAACAAAGGTATCCCCTCAAGCGGCCTACCTTAAATGTCTCATGACAAAGGTCATCCTCGGTAGCCTAGCTTAAATGTCTCCTGACAAAGGTCGTCCCTCGGTGCCCTAGCTTAAATGTCTCCTCACAAAGGTCGTCCCTCAGAGGCCTAGCTTAAATGTCTCCTGACAAAGGTCCTCCCTCGGTGGCCTACCTTAAATGTCTCCTGACAAAGGTCGTCCCTCAGGCGGCTTACCTTAAATATCTCCTGACAAAGGTCGTCCCTCAGGCGGCTTACCTTAAATATCTCCTGACAAAGGTCGTCCTTCGAGGGACTAGCTTAAATGTCTCCTGAAAAAGGTCGTCCCTCAGACGGCCTACCTTAAATATCTTCGACGAAGGTCGTCCCTCAGGTGGCCTACCTTAAATATCTCCGGTGAAGGTCGACCCTCAAGTCACAGGTCAGTTATACGTTCGAGAGCCTAAGCTCTCACAGGAGGACCTAGAAGACGAAGTCACAAGTCTTTGCTCAATCGCCGACATGTCACTATGTTTCGACTTATATACTCTTCATGTTTTTCTTGTGTGTGAGAAAGTCACAGGTCACAGGTTGGCTATACGTTCGAGAGCCCAAGCTCTCACAGGATGACCTAGAAGATGAAGTCACAAGTCTTTGCTCTATCTCCGACATGTCATTATGTTTCGACTTATACAGTCTTCGCATTTTTCTTGTGTGTGAGAAAGTCATAGGTCACATGTCGGCTATACGTTCGAGAGCCTATGCTCTCACGGGATGACCTAGAAGATGAAGTCACATGTCTTTGCTTTATCTCAGACATATGTCATTATTTTTGGACTTACACACTCTTCGTATTTTTCTTGCGTGTGAGAAATTCTAGGTCAAGGTTGGCTTGATCATTGGTAGCAAGCTACCTCGCCGCAAGCAAAGCTCCATGGCAGGCTATGGGCTGCACCCCTGATAGGTCGCCAAGGACTTGAGACATGGTACGTGCCTCGACATGACCCTTTCAAAGATCCGGAACAGGCTACGTGATGTGCCCACAAAAGGTCTCCAAGGGCTTGGGACAGGCTACGGCCTCGATTCAACCTTATCAAAGATCTGGGGCAAGCTACGTGCTGCGCCCCGAAAGGTCACGAACGGCTTGGGATAGGCTACGGCCTCGACCCGACCCTATCAAAGATCCATCGTAGGCTACGTGATGTGCCCCCAAAAGTGTTGAGTATTGGACTTCTCCCTACTTGGTGTTAATGATGAGCAAACATAAATACTTGTGACTAATCCCATATTTACAGTTAATCCATTGCCTAAGCTTATTATGAAGATCTACTAGCAATGGATGATACTCAAAGATCATTGAAAGCAAATGAATTGGATTGGATGATCGTAGATGGTGATTGAAACTCCTAGAAGACTTCAAGCTCATGCGTTGGATAGAAGAGAGAGTACGTCAAATGTAACTTTCTTGTTTCTCTTCTAGTATGTAGCTTAGAAGTAGAACATTGTTGGAGCACACACACATCTTCATTTCAGTGTTAGGATATCAGTAGATCAACCTTCCTTAGACTCCAATTCATTTCTATCTAGATTGTGCATGTCATGTTTAAAACAGTCGACTGCTGAACGTTTTACATTCGCCTGTCTCAAAACAGTCGACTGTGTTTTGTTCTACAGTCGCCTGTTATGCACAAACTTTTTCAGTCTAGTTTTGGGCTGCTAAGCTTTAACTCTCACAGGCGACGTATGAACGATTCACAGGCGCCTGTCCAAGTCACAGTCGACTGTGTTTTGTTAATCAGTTGCATGTCTATCTATAGCCCAAATCTATTTCTCTGTTTAATCTGGCCAGTCAACTTGTGTTGGATTTACAGTCGACTGTCCAATGGAACAGTCGACCGTCAATGCTTATACAGTCATCTGTCTTTGAGCCTATTTGATGACTCAACTCTCTGGAAAATCTCAGGGTTTTGACACTCGTCTGTATAAGGAATTAAAGTCGCTTATTTAGTTTAACAGTCGACTGTCTTCTCTTCATCAGTCGTTTGTCCTGTTCTCCGAGACGTTTTCCAGATTTCAGCAACTTACCCAACTTACGGCCAGTCGCCTGTAGTAGGATTTACAGTCAACTGTTGGTTCAACAGTCGACTGTCTATGCCTCATCAGTCAACTTTCTACGTGGTAAGTTACCGTTATGAATTCTCACCTACCCTCTGTCACTGTGCAGCAGTCGACTGTGTTTTCTTCAACAGTCGACTGTCGCGGGCGCACATTCTAACCGTGGAGTTTTTCCTCACGGATTTCAAAGTGGTTTTTACTGATTTCGTTTGAAGGGTTTGAGAAACCTATAAAAGGAGCCTCTACTGTTCCATTGAGAGGTTACCAAGTCACTTGCTAAAACATTCAAGCTTTCATTCTCTCAAGATCAAAGCTCTCAAATCCTAAAGCCCTAGAATTCCAATCTTCAATCTCTTGCTCTCCAACCTAGAACCAAAGAGAAATCTTCTAGGCATTCGGTGCAGTCAAGAGAAAGGGCTTTCCTCTCTTCCAAGAGAGTGTTTCAACACACAACACACTTCTCCTTCAAGTTCTACTTCAAGGCATAGGTGATTGTAGTGTTGCTTAATTTCATATTTTTCATAACTTTAGTTATTGGATTTACTCTCGGTTTGTGAGAGTGGTTTGCTTTCTCCCAAGTTGTGGGAATCAAGGTCAATCGATTATATTTCGATTTCACTTGTAGGGTTTCTACAAGTGGGTTTTAAGGAAACCTCAAGTTAGGGTTCTAAGTTGAGTATCCGGTTGTTAACCGGGTGGAAGAGACGTAGGATTACCGGGAACAAGTCGGGAAGTGACTTGGGTAATTCGAACCCTTGAAACATCCTTGCGTTTGCATTTGTTTCATTTTGGATTTATTTCTATTCCGCACTATTTGTTGGTTAGGAATTTAAATTGGTGTAACTATCTTTTTAAATTGCATAAACACTATTCAATCCTCCTTCTAGTATTTTCCTCATAGCCAGGGACCTTACAATTGGTAGCAGAGTGCTGGTTTATAGCTATGGAATCCAACAACAACAACGTTCCTCCACCGACTTCGTATAACAATCACGATTGTGATGGAGCGACCACAGTTTTCGAAGGACAATCAATGGTGCGTCCTCCGCGTTTCAATGGCACGAATTTTGGCTATTGGAATTGCCGGATGGAGACGTTCATAAGGATTGCTTCCCTTTGAAGAACCCTCCATAAGGAATACGTCGAGCCCACCGAAGAGGAATTCGAAAAATGGAAGGCTACCGAGAAATCCGCCAAAGTCAACAACACAAAGGCAATGAACGCTCTTCATTGTGCTTTGGACCCAGATGAGTTCAATAAGATATGCACATGTAAGATTGCATATCAAATTTGGAACCATCTCGTCGTTACCCATGAGGGAACGAACATGGTAAAATTTCTAAACTCTATGTTGCCGTGCAAAACTTCGATATGTTTCATATGCAGGAAAATGAAAGCATATCATCGATGTACGGACATTTTATCGATATCACTAATGAATTGGACGCTCTCGGACAAGTATATTTCCAACAAGATAAGGTAAGGAAGATCATAATGGGAATGACCTCTAAGTGGGACAGAAGTGCAATCGCCATCGAGGAGTTCAACGACTTGAAGACTTACACAGTTGTGAACCTTATCGGCACTCTCATGTCTTACGAAGTAAGACGGAAGAACCGATTAAATATTCGAGCTATGATGAACACTTCGGAGGCCTAGAAGAAAGCTTTGGCATTCAAGGCCAATTCATCATCATCCGATAGTGAAGAATCAGAAAATGACATGGACTTGGATGAAATGGCTCAAATGGCGAAGAAGTTCCAATGCGTCTTTCGCAAAGGTAAATCTTCATCTAAGAATAGATTTGATTTTACTAATAACACTTCCTCTCTTTGCTTTAAGTGTAATAAGCCAGGGCACATCAAGAAGGATTGCCCAATGCTACAAAACAAAGAGAAGTGGAAGGCTCCGAAGTACCACAAGTCCGACAAGAATAAGAAAGATAAGAAGAAAGGACTAGTAGGTACATTTGATGATTCAAGTGGAGACTCATCAAGCGAATCCGATGATGAGAATGGTGAAAGTGCCCACATGTGTTTCATGGCCTGGGAAGATTCACTCTCCGATGAAAGTGATTCTGACATGGATGATACCGAGGTAACTATGGATGAATTGTGTATTGCTAATGAAGAATTATTTGATATGTATCAATCTTTAATGCTTAGATATATTAGTTTAAAGAAATTAAATGTTAGCAATCCATCCATTCCATGCATTATCAATAATGACACCATTGTTGATACTTTAACCCTTGAGAAAGCGAATTTAGCTTCTCAAAATGTCACTTTGAGAAATGAGGTGAGTACCCTCAAATATCAACTAGATCAAACACATCCTAAGGATAATAGTGATCTAGTCTCACGACACACACAATTGGGTTTAGAGAATGATTCTCTTAAAACCCAAGTGCACGAGCTCAAAGCACGGGTGTCCACCTTGGATACCAACATTTCTTCTCTTAAGGAGAAATATGAGCTCATGTCATCCCGTATTGTGAGATTCAATAAGGGAAAAGGACAATTGGACGATTTGCTAGCAAACCAATTTTCGACCACACATCTTGTTGGTCTTGGTTTTGTGAATGCCTATAGTGGTGTCACTATAGACTTTGTGAGGCCATCCTCCGGTGCATCCACAAGTGGTTTCAAAGACACTATAGGTAGCACACCTACCAAGAAAGTCACCACTTCACCGTCTCTTCTTTTTGGCAGGAAACCCACTAAGGGTGGAAATCAAAGGAGAAGCCATGCTTACATGTACACCAACCTTCATCCACATAGGAAAACTCCTACTTCACAAGTGGATACTCATGACACTTTCTATTCTCCACACCCACGGACACGTACAGATACACACATGAGAAATACTCATGTACGTGCTCCTATACACCCATATGCTCATACGCATCATTCTTACATGCATGCACATCCTCCACATGTCATGCATGACCCATATGTTTCATACAATATGCATGTTCCCAAGCATGCATACAACCCTCATATGTCCAATGCATATCCACCACCTCATTTTTATGCTAGAACCCATGTTCCTAAGAAGCATGCATCACATAGAAATCTAACAACCATGCATGCAACTAGGAAAATGACTCCCAAAACATACACCATTTTGGGTCTTTAGAACCCTAGCTTAAATGATAGGAATGCATATGTTGATTCCTATTTTCATGATGTCATTAATAATGGTAATTATGTTGGGAAGCGGAAGTCCACTTGGACTTGGCTTCCAAAGGGCTAATCCCCTTGGACCCAATAAAAATTGGGTACCATGAACTTATGGTATACTATATAGGTACCCAAGAGAAAGAAAAAGAGCAATAAAGGTCAAACTAGCTCTAAAAGAAAAGGATGGATTCTCGACAGTGATTTCTCCAAACACATGAGGGGAGATCCTTCATACTCTCTGAAGTGATTAGCATCAAGAATGGTGTAACAGTCACTTTTGGAGGTAACCAAAAGGGAACATCATTGGAGTAGGTATAGTTAGAAATTCCTCCAGACTTTTAATTACTAATGTATTTCTAGTTAGTGGTTTATGTCACAACCTTATCTCCATTAGTCAACTTTGTGACAAAGGTTACAAGGTTAATTTTGGAGAGGGTATGTGTAAAATTGTTGATTCTAATTCACATGTTTTATTTACCGGTATTAGGCGTAAAAATATTTATTATTTAAGCTTGCCTAAAACCGTAGAACATTGCTTAGTTGCTAATACGAATGAACAACTATTATGGCATCGCCGTTTTGGTCATGTTCATTTCAAGCACTTATATAAGTTAGCTAAGCATGATCTAGTCAAAGGTTTTCCAAAAATTGCTTTTAGTAAGAAAAACTTTTGTGATTCATGTCAAAGAGGTAAACTTAGTAAATCATCTTTTAAGCTTAAAGAAGGCATTACTTCTAAGAGGCCCTTAAAACTACTTCATCTAGATTTGTTTGGGCCAACTAGAACCGCTTCTTTAGGAAATGCTCATTATGGATTAGTTGTCGTTGACGACTTCTCTAGATTTACTTGGGTTTCATTCTTAACTAATAAGAATGAAGTTTTTGAAGAGTTTTCCATATTTCCAAAGAAGATTCAGAATCTCTTAGGATCTACCATTATCACTATTCGTAGTGATCATGGAGGAGAATTTGAGAATGAGTCTTTTACAAAGTTTTGTGATGACACCGTGATAACTCATAATTTCTTTTTTTCTCGTGCACTACCACAATATGGTGTTGTAGAGAGAAAGAATAGGACTTTTATTTTGTGTGCTCGTACCATGCTCCATGATAGTCATCTTGGACTACAATTTTGGGCAGAAGCGGTGCACACGGCATGTTATGTGCTCAATAGAATCCAAGTGAGACCCCGAACAAACAAAACTTGTTTTGAGTTATTTTATGACAAAAAGCCTCAAGTTAAATATTTTCGAGTTATTGGTTCAAAATTTTTTATCAAGAACACTTTTGGTAATTTAGATAAATTTGAGCCAAGATCCAATGAAGGAATTTTTGTTGGATATTCCACACGTAGCAAAGCCTACCGGATATACAACAAAACCTCTTCAACGATTGAGGAATCATTACACGTATCATTTTATGAATATTTTTTATTTTCCTCATGTTATTGATGATAGTGTAGATGATATATGTGATTCTCTTAGTAATGTCAAGATTAATGATTCAATTATTGAGACTAACACTACTAATAAGATTGTTGAAGATGTTCCAAGTGATGCAGGAATATCCAAAGCTTACACAACCATTTGCAACTATCCACATGACCAAATTATTGGAGATATTAGTGTGAGTGTTCGAACGAGGCCTAGAATTGAAGAATTCTCGCATTGTGCATTTGTCTCTACCATTGAGCCAAAGAACATCCAAGAAGCATGTGAGGATAGCTCTTGGATAGTGGCAATGGAAGAAGAACTAATGCAATTCGAGAGAAATGAAGTTTGGGAGCTCGTTCCTCTACCAAGTGGTCACCAAGTTATTGGGACCAAGTGGATCTTCAAGAACAAGACCGATGAGAACGAGGTCATCACAAGGAACAAAGCAAGGTTAGTAGCTCAAGGCTACCGGCAAGAAGAAGGTATCGATTTCGAAGAATCCTTTGCCCCCGTAGCTAGATTAGAAGCTATTAGATTGCTTTTATCTTTTGCATCTCATAAGAATTTCAAATTATTTCAAATGGATGTTAAAAGTGCATTTTTTAAATGGTATTATTAATGAAGAAGTGTATGTTTCTCAACCTCCCGGTTTCATTCATGAAAAATTTTCAAACCATGTTTTCAAACTTAAGAAAGCATTGTATGGGTTGAGACAAGCTCTTAGAGCTTAGTATGATCGACTTAAGACATTTCTTTTGGATTTAGGTTTTAAAATGGGTGAAGTTGATTCAACACTTTTCATTATGGATTATGAAACTGACATCCTATTGATTCAAGTTTATGTAGACGATATAATATTTGGTTCTACTACCTTTAATCTTTGTCAAGAATTTTCTAAGTCTATGAAGGATGAATTCGAGATGAGCCACATGGGAGAGCTCAACTTCTTCCTTGGACTACAAATTCGACAAATGAAGGATGTGACTTTCATACATCAAACTAAGTACACATGGGAGCTTACAAGCGATTCGGGATGGAATCGTCTTCAAGCAAAAGGACTCCCATGAGTACGACAACCCATCTACACAAGGATGAGAACGGAAAAGATGTAAACGTTCGTCTATATCGAGGTATGATCGGTAGCTTACACTATTTAACTGCTAGTAGGCCCGATATCATGTTCTCTGTATGCTTGTGTGCTAGATATCAAGCTAGACCTAAGGAGTCACACTTGATTGCGGTTAAGAGAATTTTTCGTTATTCAATCATTCACTGGATTATGGGTTACTTTACCTTAAATCTAGCACATATGAGTTAATCTCATATAGTGATGCCGACTTTGCCGGATGCAAATCCGATAGGAAAAGTACTAGTGGCACTGGCCATTTTCTAGGAAATTCCTTAGTTTCTTGGTTCTCGAAGAAACAAAACTCTGTATCATTGTCCACGACTGAAGCGGAATATATTGCCACGGGTCTTGCATGTGCACAAGTTCTTTGGATGAGACACACTCTTAAGGACTACTGTGTCAATTGTGATATTTGCCCTATCATGGTTGATATCCAAAGTGCCATATGTCTTTTCAAGAATCTGGTACATCACTACCGTACCAAACACATAGATGTGAGACACCACTTTACCAATGATCATGTAGCTAAGAAGGACATCATCTTAGAGTACATTGAAACCCAAAAATAAATCACCGACATCTTCACAAAACCTCTTAAAGAAGATTCATTTGTGAGGTTACGTGGAGAATTAGGGATTATGGATGAATCTGAAATTTAGGAGTTCAATTTACTTGTTATAACTTTTTTTGAACTCATATCATCATGTTGCCTCTCTTCATTTGATATATCATATATTAGTTTTAAGAAAGGCTATTGAGATTTCATTGATTACCTGAGTTTTTAGATTGTCTTAAGAAATTTGTGTAATAAATGATTTATCTTTTGATATTGATTTTATAATGAGTTTATGTTAGAGTATAGGTCCTAGGGTGAGTTGTGCATATCCTCTGGATTTTTATCTCACTGTGCATTTTTTAGACCAGGACAGACGACTGTCTTTCCTTCGCCAGTTGACTGCCCTACTCTATCTTATCTGTCAGTAGATTGTATCTTTCGCCCAAGCGACTGATGAAAAATTTACAGTCGATTGTTGTATTAACAGGCGACTGCATTTTAGTCATCAGGCACCTGTCAATTTCGTCAGTAGTCTCTGTTTTATCATCAATTTTATTGATTCTCAGTCAGTCGACTGATGAGTATAATACAGTCGATTGTCTCATAGACAGGCGACTTTAAGTTACCCAACAGTCGATTGTCTATCAATATAAGCTCATCTCTTATCACTTCAACCAGTCGACTGACTATTGTTTATCAGTCGACTGTCTCCTATTGTGGCGGTTCGTTCATTTGATCTGAGCCGTTGATTCTTTGATCCAACGGCCCAGATTCTTTTGTGCCTTCATTATATGATCGATAAAATTCATTTCGATCGAACTGTTTCTATCTCATCCGATTAAAACCGCTTCGTCTCCTCCGATTCGAACGCTCAGTCGATCTCTCCGTCGTCGACTTTTCGTCATCTCCTCTCATCATTCAGTAGATTACGTCTATCTTGTGCTTCGTCGACTACCTATCTTTCCTCTCAAATTAGGTTCGATTTCTCTCATTGTTTCTTTCGTGCGTTTCATTTCAAATTCGTCGTTTGATTGTTCAATGGCTCCCAAAACCAAGAACAAGGGGAAAGCGGCTGCTCTTAAGCGTGCTAGGGTTTCCAAGCCTACCATTGACAAAAAAAACAACCCTATAAGGCCTGCACCAAGAAAGCCGATTCTTCCTCTCGCTCTTCTTCGCGGGGTTATTCTCCTTCTTTTGCATCTTCTTCATCTGAAGCTGAGCGCCTTTTGAAGCGTCCACGCAAGCCTGTTGGTGTTTGCATCAATGAGCCTTGCACTGAGGCTTCTCCTTCACCCTCTGTGTCGAGCTCTGAAGAAGAAACCCATGCCGTGCCACACTCTGATCCCCTCATTCCCATTTGCCGAGATGATTTGTGCTTAGTAAAATTTCACTCTCTCCTTGGGATCAAACTTCTTAGAGAGCGATTCATTGTCTATCCCGCTTTCACCGCTAAGAGATTATCTGAGATCCTATCTACTACTCTCTTAGCTGACCTCTTTCGCTTCTCTCAGAGCGAATCTCCTCGTGCTTACCCATTTTTAGTTAAGCTTTTCTATGCTAACCGCATTCCAGGTGAGTATGCAGCCACTGGCGATATTGACACTGTCATCCAGGGGACCCACATTCTCATTGATCCGGCTCTTTTAGGGACCCTTCTTAGGATTCCCTCCACTGGATCCTTTAATGCTGATATTTCCATTTCAGATGTTGATGAGCTTGATCAGTACCCAGGACATGTTTCGTGAGATACATCTGCTCTTTCTTCTGGTGTTCGGTCATCCATGTTCTCGGCGAGGGGTTGGGCTGTTCACCTTGTGGTGAAGTCCAACATCCTGTCGAAATATGGATCTTCAGACCAGCCTTCCCAGGAGATCCTTAGGTGTATATATGCGATCTTTTCTGGTATGTCAGTAAACTGGGCCAGCGTCCTCCTTGATAGGATGGACAAGGTCGAGTTTACTACTGCTTCCTCCCACATTCCTTATGGTTACACTCGTCTTTCGTCATTTTGGGATTGATTTGACTCAATACGAGCCCTTGCCTTCTGGTCATCTTCTCGATGCTTCTGCAAAGTCGAAGTCTTCTTCGGCTCGACAGTCTGCATCTAAGAAGAGGCAATCCACATCTGCTCTGTCCACTTCCACTGTTCCTCCTGTTGACCAGCCATCTACCTCTGCTCCATCCTCTCATGACATTTTGTTTGAGATGGTTTCTGGTCTTTATGAGCTGGCGTTTCTGTCGTTCCAGCATCAGGGTATGCCCTTCCCTGAGGACCTTAGACGATTTGTTCCACATCAGCCTCGTCAGCCTCCACCTCCTATCATCACTGAGATTATTTTACATCCTGGTGTAGCTGCTACTCAGGGTGTTGCTGCTGCTCCTCCTCCTCCAGAGGATACCCCCATTGACCCAGAGACAGCTTCCTCGTCTGCTGCACCTCGAGACACTCACTCTTAGATTTTGTTTATAGTTTTTGAGTGGTGTATGTATGATGATTAGTTTTTGTAGTGATGATATATGGATGAATGATGTATTTTGTTCATTTTGAGACACATGGTGTTGTTCATATGTTTTGTACTCATGTGGTCTTTTATATATATATATATATATATATATATATATATATATATATATATATATATATATATATATATATATATATATATATATATATATATATATATATATATATATATATATATATAGGGCAATCTTCGGGTGCGAAAAAACCCGTGCGAAAGCCGTGCGAAAACTTTATTTTTTATTTTTTTGAAATTTTTTTTTCAAAAATTCTTTTTTTGATGTTTAATCCATACAAATATATACCCCAGGGAAAATAATGGGTGAACCCGTTGGGCATTAGAGCCCCCATCCACCCGTTACAAATTTAACGGTCTCAAAACGTGCGAATTTGATGAAATGCCTTGATCGAAGACCAAATGACATTATTTCTCAACCATTATTTTTTGAGGGGGGTATAACAACATATAATGAGGGTGGAAAAAAGAATTTTTGAAAAAAAAAATTTCAAAAAAAAGATAAAAACATTTTCGCACGGTGTGAAATGTTCTCATTTGAAAATTTTCCTCTATATATATATATATATATATATATATATATATATATATATATATATATATATATATATATATATATATATATATATATGAAGTTGCAGTTTCTTCGTTTGTCGCATAATTGCTTATCATATCTGTGTGAATTTTGAGATATTGTCTCCATATATGCTATACTCTATATGTGATGTGATGTGATTTGAGACGATATGTCTTCTTCGTATATCTCAATGTTGATATTAATGTTGATATTGGACTCCCATTCCTCTAATCACATAAGTTTATGATGTGGTTTTGCAACGGCCGGTACTCACTATTCGTAATACGGATGTGCGTATAGCAATTTCGGGTACCTGAATGGTTCGTTGCTGAGTATGTGAGTCGTGTCGTTGAGTCGATAGGGCCCTAGCACCTTGGTTTCATCCTTATCAAGCCAACTCCCGACGTGTGCCCAACTTGGGATTACTGTCGCTTTTGGATCCCGTATTCTTTGTACGCTTTATGTGCACGTAGTCTTGTTCGTGCACGTATTTATTTTAGACTTTGTTTGTATCCGAACACTATAGTGTGATATGTCATTGTGACCCTCTCGAAGAGTATCAAATTGTGGAATTAATTTGGAACGTCATTTCACAGGTCGTTCTCCCACGATTTGACTTTGTTTGATGAGACGTTGCGATTTTCACTTTTGTCGTGAGGCCTTTTTATTTTTAGTTTCGTCCCTCGTCGTCAAAATTCTGATCCGTCTTCTTAGTTGCGTTTCTTTCGTCTGTGCGGTCACCCCAGTATTTATCTTACGATATTTGGGCTCCGTTTGACCTATTTTCACTTTTCTCCCCAGTTTAATATCGGTTTAACCCTAAGTTTCATTTGGTTTCTTTCCCCTATAATTAATTAATAATATTATATATCCAATACTGCTTTGACTTAGCTGAGCCCACTTTTGCTTGGCCACACACACTCACCCAGGGAGCGAGAGAGGGTGAGATATTGGGTTTTAAATTCATTATAATAAATTATTATAAACAAACCCTAACAACTCAGCCCACCCACATGCATCAACCCTTCCCTATAAAAAATAACTTAGGTTCACATTTATTCACAGCCACAACAACAAGTAGCCGCCGCCCAAACTTTTCTTTCACGCAACCAAAACCCCCGAACCTGACTTCACTGCCATCCGGCCCTCAGACTGCCGCCGGCGGCCTCCTCAACTTGCCCCAACCTTCATCCTCCCCTCAGGCCACCGTGGACCCCGCTGCACCGCCGCAAAAGCCCCCGCGTCGCTGTTTCGTGCAGCATTTCGCAGCAGCAGCAGCAGCGGCCACTGCCGCCGCTGTCAGCCGCCGCCGCAACCCCCTCCGGTGTGCGTCGACCCCCTTGACATATGTGCCGCCGTGGCAGCCTCCCCAGGCTGCCTTTACTCTGAAACAGCGAGCCCCCTCGTTGTTTCATGTTTCTACGACGTCGCCAAGCGTCGTATCGTCTCCTGTCGTTCCCTCTCGCTGTGGGATCTCTCCGACAGTCCTCTACCTCTCCTAGGGGTGTTTCTCAACGTCACTATCATCCCCTACGATGCTCAACATCGTAGTCTTCGTGTACGTTGACCCGTTCTTCCCCATTCATCGTTACGGCTTCCCGTGTGCCATAGATCTACTACCGATCACTTTGCTCGCTGTTTGGAATCTATTCACTGATACCATCGATGTCCAAGGATTGGCGATCGTAGGAATCTAATTTTGGAATCTGGAATCAGGAGCGTTTTCTATTATTCCAACCCCTGGCGTCGCTACCCGACGCCAGTGTAGCTCTCGCGTCGTGTAAGGGTAATTTTCTGAACACTTAGGACCCCCAACAAATGCATGCTAATGCAGATAAAAATCAGTAATTTAATTGGTTGATAAATCACTAACGAAGATAATTTAAACTGGGACTGTAGGTTGGTGAATCCGAGCACATAGGTAGATTGGACTGGTTGGACGGTATTTTCAGAACGACTGATTGCAGGCAAGTGAAACTTGCCAACTTGTGTTTAGGCCATGTTTTAGGCCATCCCTTGTTTTTAGCGTAAAAGAGACTAGGCGATGAAATGATACTCGCATAGACGCAATTTTAAGATCTACCTTGACAACAAAGCTAGATTTGACACCCTGCCATGTCATTCATTCATTTTTCTTGTTACGTTTAAATTACATATCTGTATGCTCTTTACATTTTTTGTGTCATGCCTGTCACATTCAAATTCCATTTCTGTACGCACTTTAAATGTATTCTTGCTATGCCATGCATCGTAACATGTCATTCCATGCTTGAATGTTGCATTCGTAGCACACGCTACTATACTTCCTTGTTGAGGCTAGGCACCTGTGTTGCAGGCACAACCCTAGGCCAAATACACTTCCTGGCTCATGAACCAGAAGCGGGCTACATGTGTTGGTCAAAAGCCAATGCACGATTACACGTGGAGTGGTAGGGTTAAGCGACCACTCAGCGCAGAAGTGTGCCAGATCAGCAACTTCAGCTGTAAGGCGTAAACTCTGGGATTGGGGTAGGGTTAAGCGACCACTCAGCGTAGAAGTGTACTCGTACAGCCACTTCAGCTGTAAGGTGTAAACTCTGTGCACGACATGTTTACGTGACTTGTAAATCCATGTGAATGTTAGTAGCTTTGCTACCCTTGCCATGTCATACTTGTTGCCATGGCGTACTTGTTGCACTCTCTTACTTGTTGCATTCATACCTTACACTGCCATGTCATCGCATATTTTAGAACTGCCAGATTGTTTCACTTTCTTTTAGTTTCCTTGCACAAGTCTCTTGTAGACTTGCTGACATGCGCCCTCGTCTCTTTTAGGTGTCGCATGTTAGTTGCTGAGCCAGAGTTCGTTGCTGAGGACGAGGTGTTTGTTGACGTTGAGCCTGGGTCCACTGTTGACGTGGAGTACGAGGACACCTTGGACCAGTCGTAGAGACTTAGTGCTGTGTTGCTTTCTGATTAGTTCTTTTTAGGTTATTGGTGCGTAGCGCCCTTTCTTTCTGTACATTGTTATTTCTGTTGGCCTTGCTTGGGCCTTTTAGACTCTCTTTTAGCCTGGTGGTTTTTCTGTGATGTTGGTCTTTGTTGGTGGACATTCTGAGATTGGAATAATAATATTTGTCTCTTTTCTTTTTTTATTATTTTTGTTCTGTATCGCATTTGTAAGGACCTATACTTGGTTATTCCAGACGCTTTACAGACTGGAGCCTCACAGCTCCAAGTCTGAGCGGACTTTTCACGCCTCGCCTCCATTTTAGGTAAGCGGGTCGTGACAGGTTTTATTGGTGGCCCATGCAGGTCCCTCTTACAACTGTGAATTATCAGAACAACGATAATAAAAATAGAATGTCCATTAAATAAATTAAAACATCCAAATCATAAGCCTTGAGTCTAATTTTTATCGTTTCCTATGTCTTAGGTGGCTGGTAAACGTGTTGCCCGAACATCTGTCTCAGCTTAGTAGGGAATCCATTAGATCAGGACTAGTAAGACTTAGTTAGACGTCTGTGTTTGCTAGTTAGAGGTCCCTGATTGTTAGCTAGACTACTTGCTAGAAGTTGATATAATCGTTTTAGGAGTTACCTTAGTGGTGCTTGCCTAGCTCTGACCATATTAGACTTCTAGAAATTCTTTAGTCGTTCGTTTGGGTTCATCGATTTCGGGCTAAGCCGGACGCCGTTCATTACAGTCTAGTTCCTTAGGAAGTCTTAGCGCTAAGTTTCCTAATCTTTAGTTGGTCGACCGTAGGAGTTCCCCGTAGAGTTTCGCGAGTCATATCCTAGGCGTATTTTGTATAAGACCACGCGATCTTATTCTTGCCCCCGTTTCACGTAATCGCTTCATGGCGATTATCGTTAATCTTTCGAATTTTCTCTGTTGCAAATCTTGAATCCTGCAAAGTCAATTTCGATTTCTTCCTTATTAAAAGTTTTCGCTCAGTTTAATTGTTGTTTTTAAAACCCCCCTTCTTATATATTTAATTCCTCACTATTCGATTGAGTTAAAATCCTTTCGTAGATTTTGGAGTCTATTGGTTGTAATTTTTAACGTGGCTATTTGCTAACCAATATTTCTCGTATTTTGGTTTTAAAACTTTATTACTATTTTGATAATTCGATATACCATTTTTTTCTAAACTACGAAATTCATTTTAGCCTTTTACCATACATACTTTAGAATATCTTCCAAGATAAATAGAATTTCAATTATTTTTATATATATCAGTTCTAGGTTCGTTGTACTCGTACTTTAAGATCTTTGTATAAATCCGTTTCTTTTGACAAATCCGGGTTTCTTTAAAAGCATTTTCAATATTATTCATTTCAAATTTCTCTCCAGTTTTAAGACTTGGAAAGCATTTAGCATGAGCTTAAATTCTCTACACTATAGTTGATCTGATTTCATTCTTTGAATTTCAAAAATTTTGTCGAAATTATTAAATTACTGCCACATAATATTTTCTAACATGTGTCCTTAATGTTCGTGTGAATATTTTACATCTTCCTTATAATAAGTTTTCAATAAGCCAATAAACCATTTTCTCTTATTAGGTATATGCGACTCAAACTTGTTTCGAACAACTCGTTTTATCGACCTCCAAATATTTTTATACAGAAGGGGACTCCAACTTTTGAAGTACGACAGTTATCAAACTTTTCGTATTTTAGCTTATGTTATTTACACTATTTTTCTTTATCCTAACGGAGCATCATTACATCTTTCTTTTCCCACCTAAACATTCACAATTATACCCCTGATTCACCTAACCAATCTGGCTCCTTATCTTCGTCCTAGCTGAACTCTTGCTTTTCGATCTTTCCTTCGTTACGCTTTTGGCTTCAGTTTCTTTCCTATTGTTTAGCCATTAGTGCTTGTCGTTGCCTGTGTCAACCGTAGTATAGTTTGGTGGGCCCATTAGTATAAGTTGTTATGTCGTTGTGGTGTATGCATATAGGTAGAGTGTGTGGACCCGTATGAGTGTGCTACCCATAGGATATTAATAATTGACTCTTGAATTATGTATGTATAATCAGTGTTATTCGTGATATATGTGTGAAGTTGTATACATGGTGGTGTTATTATATATGTGTGGATAGCTATACCACTTTAGGGATGTCTGTATAGATAATGGAAATTGTATTGGAGTATATACTAGTAGTGTAAATAGCTTGAAGATACTTGTAGATGCTTGGTATATAATATATTAGTAAGTCGTGTGTATGTTAGGTGTAATGATAATAGGTGTACTTATAGTTAAGTGAGTAGGCCTATTATATGACCTATATGTTAGTACGTGTGAGTGTGTGCTCGTACGTAGATATATATTGTGCTTAAACGTAAGTAGTTATGTATTTACTGCATGAGTATATATGTGATACACGTATGGTAATAGGGTTGTAATTTTGTTTGGTATTGCTTGCCTTTACGAGATGTTGTGCGTGTGCATGCATACCGTGAGGTATACACGGTTATGGTATGTCTTAAACTATGTTTGGATAAGTAGATGTGTTGGTATACTAATTATAGGTAGAGGGATATGGTGTGAATATATATGTTACATGTGTGTGACTATACGATGAATGCATGTATTAGGGAGTGTATTATAATTATACGTATGCTGATGTCTGTAATAATATTATGGTGAATAAAGTGATTGAACTATGTGGTGTTACCTGACTAAATATTAAGTGTGTTTGACATTAGGGTATGTATATGGTTATGTTGGTAGATGTGTATACATTGGAGCGGTATTGGTATAGGTATAGATACCGTATTACGTATATAGAGGATATTGATATGTATTTTGAGTCTCACTCAAGCTTGGGTGGGTATACTCTAAGTATATTGTTACATATGTCTGTGGTTTGCGTGTAGTACCATGAATATAGCGATGGATGATGTATGTATAGTGATAGGATTGTTTGTGCCTGGTTGTGTTACGCACATGATTGTGGGTCGCTATACCAGTATATAGTTATAGGTGTTAGTCTTGTGGTATAGTTATTTACTAAGGACTTGCATGTATGAGCGTATGCGTGCTAGCTAAACTAGGTGTGTAGATGTGCTGAGTATATAGTAGTATGATTGGCATATATGAATGAAATGTTAGCGTGTGTGGGTGTGCACCACGCACGCGTAAGTATGTGCTTAGTTATATGTATTGGTGACTATGGTATGTGTGTCGTGTCGTGAATATAGTTATGGGACCGTAGGTGATGTGAATATATGGTGAAATATTTGCATTCATTTGAATGACTATATAATTGTGAAATTATAGTAGTGGTAAATGTATCTTAGATATAATAACATGATTTAATATTGAGTGGTGTGGTTACTTGTGTTGATATGTTGGCATTGGATGTACACTAAGAGATATAGGGAGTAGTGTATCCTTATTGATTTGTTCATAGGTAGTTATCTAAACGTGGAGTATTACGATTGTATTTGCTGATGTGAACTATTTAATTGTTTGTGAGTATATGCACCATGGTATGTAATAAGTGTTTAATAGTTATATAAGGATGTACGTGACTATATGAATGATTGAAATATGTGTATGAATTTGACTGGCTATGATAGGTATAAGAGTATAATGTGTGTGAATATATACATATTAGTAGTGTTAATGTTTGACTACCTAGTGCGTATATAAGCACTTGTAATGACTATACAAGGTTTAAATTATATTGTGATATAATTAGTATAGTTACTAGAGCGACTAGATATGTTAGAAAGTCCGAGAACGGACTTTGTTCTAAGGTGGGTAGGATGTAACGGTTGGTACTCACTATTCGTAATACGGCTGTGTGTATAAAAATTTCAGGTACCTGAATGGTTCGTTGCTGAGTATGTGAGTCGTGTCGTTGAGTCGATAGGGCCGTAGCACCTTGGTTGCATCCTTAGCAAGCCAACTCCCGACATAAGTTTCATTTGGTTTCTTTCCCCTATAATTAATTAATAATATTATATATCCAATACTGCTTTGACTTAGCCCAGCCCACTTTTTCTTGGCCGCACACACTCACCCAGGGGGAGAGAGAGAGAGGGTGAGATATTGGGTTTTAAATTCATTATAACAAATTCTTATAAACAAACCCTAACAACTCAGCCCACCCACGTGCATCAACCCTTCCCGATAAAAATAACCTAGGTTCACATTTTTTCACAGCCACAACAACAAGTAGCCGCCGCCCAAACTTTTCTTTCACGCAACCAAAACCCCCGAGCCCGACTTCACCGCCATCCGGCCCTCAGCCCGTCGCCAACGGCCTTCTCAACTCGCCCTAACCTTCCTCCTCCCCTCAGGCTGTTGTGGACCCCGCTGCACCGCCGCAAAAGCCCCCGCGCCGCTGTTTCACGCAGCATTTCACAGAAGCATCGGCCACTACCGCCGCTGCCGGCCGCCGCCGCAGCCCTCTCCGGTGTGCGTCGACCCCCTTGGCATCTGTGCCGCTATGGCAGCCTCCTCAGGCCGCCTTTACTCTGAAACAGCGAGCCCCCTCGTTGTTTCGTGTTTTTACGACGTCGCCACGCGTCGTATCGTCTCCCGTCGTTCCCTCTCACTGTGGGATCTCTGTGACAGTCATCTACCTCTCTTAGGGGTGTTTCTCGACATCATTATCATCCCCTACGACGCTCAACATCGTAGTCTTCGTGTACGTCGACCCGTTCATCCCCGTTCATCGTTACAGCTTCACGTGAGCCGTAGATCTACTACTGATCACTTTGCTAGCTGTTTGGAATCTATTCGCTGATACCGTCGCTGTACAAGGATTGGCAATCGTTGGAATCTAATTTTAGAATCTGGAATCAGGAGCGTTTTCTATTATTCCAACCCCTGGCGTCGCTACCCGACGCCAGTGTAGCTCTCGCGTCGTGTAAGGGTAATTTTCTGAACACTTAGGACCCCCAACCAATACATGCTAATGCAGATAAAAATCAATAATTTAATTGGTTGATAAATCACTAACGAAGATAATTTAAACTGGGACTGTAGGTTGGTGAATCCGAGCACATAGGTAGATTGGACTGGTTGGACGGTATTTTCAGAACGACTGATTGCAGGCAAGTGAAACTTGCCAACTTGTGTTTAGGCCATGTTTTAGGCCATCCCTTGTTTTTAGCATAAAAGAGACTAGGCGACGAAATGATACTCGCCTAGACGTAATTTTAAGATCTAGCTTGACAACGAAGCTAGATCTGACACCCTGCAATGTCATTCATTCATTTTTCCTGTCACGTTTAAATTCCATATCTGTATGATCTTTACATTTGTTGTGTCATGCCTGTCACGTTCAAATTCCATATCTGTACGCACTTTAAATGTATTCTTGCCTTGCCATGCATCGTAACTTGTCATTCCTTGCTTGAATGTTGCATTTGTAGCACACGCTACTATACTTCCTTGTTAAGGCTAGGCACCTGCGTTGCAGGCACAACCCTAAGCCAAATACACTTCCTGGCTCGTGAACCAGAAGCGGGCTACATGTGTTGGTCAAAAGCCAATGCCCGATTACACGTGTAGGGGTAGAGTTAAGCGACCACTCAGTGCAGAAGTGTGCCAGATCAGCAACTTCAGCTGTAAGGCGTAAACTCTGGGATTGGGGTAGGGTTAAGTGACCACTCAGCGTAGAAGTGTGCTCGTACAGCCACTTCAGCTGTAAGGCGTAAAATCTGTGCACGGCGTGTTTACGTGACTTGTAAATCCATGTGAATGTTAGTAGCTTTGCTACCTTTGCCATGTCATACTTGTTGCCATGTCGTACTTGTTGCACTCTCTTACTTGTTGCATTCATACCTTAGACTGCCATGTCATCGCATATTTTAGGACTGCCAGGTTGTTTCACTTTCTTTTAGTTTCCTTGTACAAGTCTCTTGTAGACTTGCTGACATGCGCCCTCGTCTCTTTTGGGTGTCGCATGTTAGTTGCTGAGCCAGAGTCCATTGCTGAGGACGAGGTGTTTATTGACGTTAAGCCTGGGTCCACTGTTGACGTGGAGTACGAGGACACCTTGGACCAGTCGTAGAGACTTAGTGCTGTGTTGCTTTCTGATTAGTTCTTGTTAGGTTGTTGGTGCGTAGCGCCCTTTCTTTCTGTACATTGTTATTTCTGTTGGCCATGCTTGGGCCTTTTAGACTCTCTTTTAGCCTGGTGGCTTTTCTGTGATGTTGGACTTTGTTGGTGGACATTCTGGGATTGGAATAATAATATCTGTCTCTTTTCTTTTTTTATAATTTTTGTTTTGTATCGTATTTGCAAGGACCTATACTTGGTTATTCCAGACACTTTACAGACTGGAGCCTCACAGCTCCAAGTCTGAGCGGACTTTTCACGCCTTGCCTCCATTTTAGGGAAGCGGGTCGTGACAGGTTTTATGAGTTTTGATGTATATACTTTAAACTATTGTAATTGTTTCTAGTTCTTATTTAGCACGATTGTTGTTGTTATTTTACTCCCACCTTTGGGTTAATGCCATAGGGGGATAGAAATAAACATACAGATTCGTAATGAATGTGCTAACTAAAGTCTAATAACACTTGAATCTAAGATTGAAGTTACCTTAGATTCAGGGGGAGTAAGATACAATGAATATGGATTTTAAATCCTAGATTTCATGAATTCATTTCACTTATGCATATCTTACTCATTTGCTTCAATTGATATATAGATGCCCTAATATTTATTGACTAACTTGATTGGCATCTATGTAGGGGGAGTAAGTTTCCTTTAAGCACAATTATTTATCTTTTTGTTTATGTTTGTTTGTCATCATCAAAAAGGGGGAGAATGTTGAGTATTGGACTTCTTCCTACTTGGTGTTAATGATGAGCAAACATAAATACTTGTGACTAATCCCTTATTTGTAGTTAATCCATTGCCTAAGCTTATTATGAAGATCTACTAGCAATGGATGATACTCAAAGATCATTGAAAGCAAATGAAATGGTTTGGATGATCGTAGATGGTGATTGAAGCTCCTAGAAGACTTCAAGCTCATGCGTTGGATAGAAGAGAGAGTTCGTCAAATGTAACTTTCTTGTTTCTCTTCTAATATATAGCTTAGAAGTAGAACATTGTTGGAGCACACACACACATCTTCATTTCAGTGTTAGGATATCATTAGATCAACCTTCCTTAGACTCCAATTCATTTCTATCTAGATTGTGCACGTCGTGTTTAAAACAGTCGACTGCTAAACGTTTAATAGTTGCCTGTCTCAAAACAGTCGATTGTGTTTTGTTCTACAGTCGTCTGTTATGCACAAACTTTTTCAGTCTAGTTTTGGGCTTCTAAGCTTTAACTCCCACAGGCGACTTATAAACGATTCATAGGTGCATGTCCAAGTGACAGTCGACTGTGTTTTGTTAATTAGTCGCATGTCTATCTATAGCCCAAAATCCATTTCTCTGTTTAATCTGGCCAGTCGACTTGTGTTGGATTTACAGTCGACTGTCCAATGGAATAGTCGACTGTCAATGCTTCTTCAGTCGTCTGTCTTTGAGCCTATTTGATGACTCTACTCTCTGGAAAATCTCAGGGTTTTGACTGTCGTCTATATAAGGAATTACAGTCGCCTATTCAGTTTAACAGTCGACTGTCTTCTCTTCTTCAGTCGTCTGTCCTGTTCTCCCAGACGTTGTTCAGATTTCATCAACTTACCCAACTTACGGCCAGTCGACTGTAGTAGGATTTACAGTCGCATGTTGGTTCAACAGTCGACTGTCTATGCCTCATCAATCGTCTGTCCACGTGGTAAGTTACCGTTATGAATTCTCACCTACCCTCTGTCACTGTGCAGCAGTCGACTGTGATTTATTCAACAGTCGACTGTCGCAGGCGCAGATTCTATCCGTTGATTTTTTTCTCATGGATTTCAAAGGGGTTTTTGCTGATTTCGTTTGAAGGGTTTGAGAAACCTATAAAAGGAGCATCTACTGTTCCATTGAGAGGTTACCAAATCACTTGCTAAAACATTCAAGCTTTCATTCTCTCAAGATCAAAGCTCTCAAATCCTAAAGCCCTAGAATTCCAATCTTCAATCTCTTGCTCTCCAACCTAGAACCCAAGAGAAATCTTCTAGACATTTGGTGCAATCAAGAGAAAGGGCTTTCCTCTCTTCCAAGAGAGTCTTTCAACACACAACACAGTTCTCCTTCAAGTTCTACTTCAAGGCATAGGTGATTGTAAGTGTTGCTTATTTTCATATTTTCATAACTTTAGTTATTGGATTTACTCTCGGTTTGTGAGAGTGGTTTGCTTGCTCCCAAGTTGTGGGAGTCAAGGTCAATCGATTGTATTTCGATTTCACTTGTAGGGTTGCTACAATTGGGTTTTAAGGAAACCTCAAGTTAGGGTTCTAACTTTAGTATCGGGTTGTTAACCGGGTGGAATGGACGTAGGATTACCGGGAACAAGTCGGGAAGTGACTTGGGTAATTCGAACCCTTGAAATATCCTTGTGTTTGCATTTGTTTCATTTTGGGTTTATTTCTATTCCGCACTATTTGTTGGTTAGGAATTTAAATTGGTGTAACTATCTTTTTAAATTGCATAAACACTATTCAACCCTCCTTCTAGTGTTTTTCTCATAGCCAGGGACCTTACAAAAAGGTCACCAAGGGCTTGGGACATGCTATGGCCCCGACCCGACCCTATCAAAGATCTTGGACAAGCTTCGTGGTGCACCCCCGAAAGGTCGCCGAGGGCTTTGGATAGGCTACCCCTATAAAAGATCTGGGGCAGGCTACATGCTACACCCTCGAAAGGTCGCCAAGGGATTGAGAAAGCTACGGCCTCGACCCTTCTCTATCAAAGAGCCAGGGCAGGCTGCGCGCTGCCCCCCCCCCCCCCCCCCCCCGAAAGGTCACCCACGGGTCTGGGATAGGGTTCTGAACCGTGCCTCCACCCGAATAGAGATCCATGGCCAGTCTGCAGACCACGCCCCCGATAGTCGGCCACCCACTCCTTCGTGTTCCAAAGCTCGCTGCCAAACAAAAGGTACAAATAGATTCTCTAAAAATTTTCTAAGTTGTACAAATAGATTCTCTAAAAATTTTCTAGTTGTACAAATAGATTCTCTAAAAATTTTCTAAGTGTTTACATAACATTCCGTGTCTCCTCTACTAGAAGCACCGAATGTTCGGGGCAATTGTTACGACCCATTTAACTGGCCCGTGTTACAACGCTTTCGGTGGCCTAGCTTATGTATCGATGAAGGTCTCTCTCAGGTGAAGGTCGTCCCTCAGGCGGCCTACCTTAAATATCTCCGATGAAGGTCGTCCCTTAGGCGACCTACCTCAAATATTTCCGGTGAAGGTCGTCGCTCAGGGGTCCTACCTAAATGTCTCCGACGAATGTTGTCCCTCAGGCGGCCTAACTTAAATGTCTCCTGACAAAGGTCATCCTCAGCATCCTACCTTAAATGTCTCCTGACAAAGGTCATCCTCGGTAGCCTACCTTAAATGTCTCCTAATGAAGGTCGTCTCTCGGGTGGCCTAGATTAAATATCTTCGGTGAAGGTCGTCCATAAAGCGGCCTACCTTAAACTTCCCTCGAGGAAGGACGTCCCTCTGGTAGCCTACTTTAACGATCTCCGTTGAAGGTTGTCCCTCAGGCGGCCTACCTTAAATATCTCTGGTAAAGGTCATCCTCGGTGGCCTAGCTTAAATGTCGCCTGACGAAGGTCATCCTCGGTGCGGTGGCCTACCTTAAATGTCTCCTGACGAAGGTCGTCCCTCAGAGGCCTAGTTTAAATATCTCCGATGAAGGTCGCCCCTCAGGCGGCCTACCTTAAACATCCCTCGGGGAAGGTCGTCCCTCAGGCGGCATGCCTTAACTATCTCAGGGAAACGTCGTCCCTCAGGTGGCATACCTTAAATATCTCCAATAAAGGTCATCCCTCAGCGGCCTAGCTTAAATGTCTCCTGACGAAGGTCATCCCTCAACGGCCTACCTTAAATGTCTCCTGACGAAGGTCTTCCTTGGGGGCCTACCTTAAATGTTTCCTTACAAAGGTCGTCCATCGGCGGCCTAGCTTAAATGTCTCCTGACGAAGGTTGTCCCTCGGTAACTTGGCCCATAAATATCTCTGACAGCAATTAATGCTCGAGGTTAAACGATGAACTGGCATGCACACATCGTATCCCCCATTAATGCTCCAGCTAAGCTCCAACTGGCTCCAGCTAAGCGGAAGTGACAACTAATTGGAAGACGACCAACCGAAATTCTCCACTATAAATACCCCCATCTATCCCTAGAGAGAGGGGGGCTGGTAGGTCGACGGGTAAATTTCCTTCCACCCAAAATCTTGCTCGCCTCATGTTAGCCCAGTCTCCTTGTAGATCAGCCTCGTCTCTTTGAGCCATTTCCTAAGTCCACATGCTGATTTGAGCATCGGAGGGGATTAGGTCGGACCCTAGTCCGACCCTCCCTAACGAGCTACTCATGGCGCAAGGAGCTAAAGACATGTCTCTTGAAGCTCTTCTGAAGGTCACAGGAGGTCGATAGCTCGATATGCTCACTACCCGTAGCTCATCCAGCTCTTCTGAAGGTCTCATGAAGCTCTTCTGAAGGTCGTAGGAAGATCGATAGCTCGGTCTGCTCGTTGCCTGTAGCTCGGCCTGCTTGCTACGTGTAGCTCGGTCTGCTCACTGCCTGAAGCTTGGCCTGCTCGCTGCCTGAAGCTCTTCCAGCTCACTGCCCGACGCTCTTCATACTCACTGTCTATAGCCCGGCGAGAGCTCCTAGTCCGGCCAAAGCGACGACCTAGGCGTCTTCATTACAAAATCCCTCGCATCGATGGGTAACCCCCTCTAATCCTCGTAATCTTGATTACCTAATATACAAATTCATTATTATACAGATTTGACCTGCAACAGTACCCAGTGCGAAAGATCCGATTTTGACGCTAACATGGAGGCGCCCGAATGGGTTTGAGGGGCGGATGAACCAAATCAATCCCAAAATAGATCATCATGAAAACTGGGAAAAAACAAAAAGATGATGATGGATCGAATGATTACGAAATGGATCGGGGCCTTGATGTGTCGGTTGACAGTAGAGCTGCATTGATTATGGCGGGGCTCGTGTTGTTGACGATGAAGGATGAACTCCGAGTTTTTGTCCTGGATCGAGCTCGTTGCATCGTTCCTTACCCTCGATGCTGCCATCCTTTCCTGAAACCCCAATAGCCCTCATACAATGGGGCATCCCCAAAATATTGTAGGAACGCTCCAAAGGATCTGTGGCACCACTAACACCTCACGGAGCTCAACGATGTATTGATTGGGCTTCTTACGCCCAACATCAATCGGCTACGTCATTTGACATTTCTTATCGACCGATCATCCAACGCAAGTTTCGGCCGCAGCTCATAACATTGTTTGTTATGATGTCATGCATGATTGCCACCATAGAAGGTGCCATCTTTGGTTACGATATGGGAATTACATGTCTAAAGTCTCAACTTGCTCTAATTCATTCAATTTCTTTTTCTTCATTTCATATTAGTAGTAGTAATTATGCATCAAACTAGGTAAAAAAATTTAAAATTTTAAGGCGGTGTAATATCAATGAAGCCATCCTTGGAAAAATTCTTCCAGCCAATACTTGGAAGACTGAAGAACAAAACTGCAGAGTACTCTAGCAGCTATTATAGATCTGATAGCCATCTGTTCATCGTGTTCACATCATCTTTGTACATTGTTGCATCATTTGCTTCTTTAATGGTATCACCAATTACACTTAAGTATGGACGTCGGTTACTAATGACGTTTGGAGGTATAACATCGTTGGTTGGTGCAGTGGTAGGATAAGTAGCATGCTATGTATGGATGCTTATTTTTGGGCGGTTGCTCTTATGGGTTGGAATAAGGCTTGCCAACCAGGTAATTAGTTAATTATTGTTTGCTAATTAATTAATGCATGCATCCAAAGTTTGCAAGTTATGATTAACTTGGGAATAGTTAGTGTGTTTGTAAGAAATCTAGCTATATGGGGAGATTTATTGCGTCCACTCTTGGATGCACAGATAGTGATGGAAATGAAAAATTCTAATTGGGCAAAATAGTCTAACAATAAAAGGTAATTAAATCATAATTATATTCAAATTCAAGTCTAATAGGTCCCCACACATGTCCAAGATTTAGTTTGTTTGGTCGCTAAATTTATAAAAAGATCCTTTCACTTCGACATGTTTTTGCAAAACACCAAGAAATTTGAAATTATAGTTAACAACATCCAACATAGTACATTATGAAACGACGAAGAATTTATGATATTTGACAATAACTTTCAAGTAGTTTCTTTCAAAAACTTGTCAAAGTACAAGGTCATAAAATGTAGCCTTTATTTGTTCCAAGAGATCAATGTCCTTATATGATTTTATTTACGACCTTTTACTTTAGCATGATAGTTTATTATCCCATCATTGCACCAACCAACGTTATTATGTCTCCGACATCATCATTAGCTGACACCCATGCTTATGTGTAATTGGTGCTACCATTAAAGAAGCAAATGCAGTAACAATGTACAAAGACAATATGAACACGACAAATAGATGGCTACCAGATCTACAATAGTTGCTAAAGTACTCTACATTTTCATTCTTCAGTCCTCCCAGTATTGGCGGGAAGAACCTTTCCAAGAATGGCTCCACTGATATTAGACCACCTTAAAATTTTAAATTTTTTTATAATTTAATGCATGAGTACTACTACTAATATGAAATGAAGAAAAAGAAAATGAATGAATGGGATCAAGTTGAGAATTTAGACCTGTAATTCCAATATCATAACCAAAGATGACCACTTCTATGGTGGCGATCATGCATAACATCATAACAAACATTGTTATGAGCTGAGGCCGAAACTTGCGTTGGATGATCAATCGATACGAGCAGTCGAATGATGTAGGCGAGTGATGTTGAGCATAAGAAGCCCCATCGATTACATCAATGAACTCCATGAGGACATCAGTGGTTCCACAGATCCTTTAGAGCTTCCTAAAACATTTTGGGAGATGCTACATTTGATGAGGGCTATTGGGATGTTGGGTAGGATGGTGGCACCGAGGGTATGGAACGATGCAGGGGTTCTTGCAAAGGTGAAGGCAAGGTGCCAGGCATGGCAGCTGGCGAGCCTTGTGGAGACGAAATTGAGGTGATGGCAAGGATGAATACCATGCCTTGATAGAAGTAGAATCTAACACCGAATGCTCGACTTGGATGGGGAGTGAAATCTCCGAGTGATAGAGGGGAACTATCTGTAGCAAATAGTTCATTAGAAATGATTATTTATAGCAAAAATTTTGGTAAAGAACAAAGAAAGTGTCAGAGGTCACAAATTTAATGTAATTGTCTTTTTGTTACAAGGAAGATGACAGAAATTAAATGTAATCATTTGTTTGTTTATTTCGATGAAAAGGACGCAAAGTCAGAGGTCAACTCTAGCTTGAGAATAACAATTCTGGTACATTTTGTCAATATCCACCTCGATATATGTGGAGGTAGAGTCAAAGATGACACAAATTAAATGTAATCATTTGTTTGTTTATTGTTATAAAAAGGCCACACTTCATAAAGTCAGAGGTCAACTCTGGTTGGAGAATAACAATTCTGGTATATTTTGTCAATATCCACATCGACATATGTGGAGGTTGACTCATATTTGACACATTATACTTCTAAAATTAATGCTATTTGTTAGGATTCTCTTGAGATGTGTGTTCAAGGTGAGAAAAAGGTCCTTTTGAGTGCTTGGCACAAACTATTTAATACTTTATAATGTGTGTAGAAGGTGAACCCATTCACAACATATTCAATATTTTATAGTGGGTACAGAAGGTGATTAATTTGATGAAGCTATTTGTCATGTAGATGGCTCAAACAAAGAAAAGACATACTAAAGATGTTGGGTTGGTCATTCATTGGTTCTACTTGTACTTTGATAACAGTAGTAGCTAAAGTAACATATATATCACTTTGCATCTTCAAGTCTCAAACTATAGCAATTTGCATTGCTAATTATTAGTAAATCAAACCACACAAGGGCACTAATCTTTTGTACCAAATAACGATACTTTTTAAAAATTTCGCAACTAAATAAACAAAATATTAGACATGCGTGGGGACCCAGCAGACTTGAATCCGAACATGATTATGGCTTAGTTACTTTTTATTGTTAGATTATTCTACCTAATTAGCCTTATTTGTATCCATTTCTACCGCTACATCCAAAAGTGGATCCGATGAAATCTAACACCAAATGCTCCCCTCTAGATAGGTAAAGACATCTCCTAGTGATAGAGATAACTACAAATAGCAAATAATTAATTAGAATTGGTTTTTAGCAAAATTTTCGGTAAAGAACAAAGAAAAAGCAGAGGACACAAATTTAGTGTAATTGTTTTTTTCGTTAAGAGGAAGTTGACACAATTTAAATGTAATAGTTGGTTTGTTTATTTAGAGGAAAATGAAGCACTTTTCAACGTATCCATAACACTTTTTAAGTTCTCCTAGTCTATTATTTAAATATTTATATTCTTTAATAAGTAGGATATTTTCACTTTTTAAATTATTTTTATGATTTTTAATTCAAGGTTTTCCTTTCCAAGTTCCTTATTACTAAATTTTTAAATGAGGTACTTATTTCTTTTAATTTATCATTTTCTTCTTTTAATCTTATCTTTTCATTTCTAGCTTTTCTAATGAAGCATTAACTTTTGAACATTTTTGTGAATTTTCTTTACTTTAGAATGTTTTTTCATAAGCTTTTCATGTTTTTCATATAAAGCTTGAAAATTTTCTTCTAGATTCATATAATCTTCACATTTATTATCGGAGCAGAATCATTTACCTCTTCGTTGAGATGTGCCATCAAGCACATTTCGTGCTCTTCTTCTCTAAAGTACATCCTAAAAAGTGAAACCCTCGTATTTTTCCTCAAGCATCCACTAAAATTGGTTTGCAGAAGTAGCTCATGAAAAATGTTTAAGAACCTCTTTAGTAATACCACAAATAAAATGTGCATTACCTTAGAGTTCGGTGTTGCCATTTCATTCTCTTTTTTGTCCCTTGAGACATAGGTGCAATGGGTCGACTATATGGTTCCTCTAAGAATTCCCCATGACTATATGGTTCCTCCAAGAACCCAAAGAAGCAATCAATTTATTGAATAAACACCATCATTCTTCTCTTCCACTCCCAATAGTTTGTTCCATCAAATACATGTGGACAGGTAATGCTAAGACCTTCTTGGACCATGGTTGACTCCATATTGATATCATCCTCAAACTCTAGCTCTGATATCAAGTATTAGGACATGTGGATGGCAAGTAGAAACACTCGGGGGGTGAATAGTGTTATATAAAACTTAATAAAAATCTCAGTATTTCTACCTTAGACTTCAACAAGTGGTACCTTGATTGGGTCTTAATCAATGAACTAATCTTTGTAGTATAATATGTAGAGGTAAACACTCAATAATGCTAAATAGAGAGACCAACCCACCAAAAGAGCAATCGCAAATACCCAATATTTATCATGGTTCAGTCACCACGTGACCTAGTCTGGTCCCAAGATCCAATTGGATTTAATCTACTATCACCTTCCATAACGGAAGAAATATTCTTACAACAACTTCTTTTGCACCACACCTTGGCGCAAGGAACACTTACAAAAACAATCACCAACAACCAAGCCTCTCACAATAAGAGAAACAAGATCTCCCTCAATAACACTAAGAATGAGTATACTTACTAAACCTTTGTTGCAGACTATAGCCTTGATTGAAGTACTTTGTGAATTTGTGAGGCTATAGAGAAAGCTTTGATCGTAAATAGTGTAGAGTATTTTAGCTTTGGAGATCGAGAAAAGGTTGACCGAATGACTAAAAACTTGGAAAACAAACGGCCAAAGACAGAATTTTTCTCTTAAAAGCTTTAAGTACTTAAAATTGATTTTTCTCAAGAAATATTGATCAGTCAATATTAATTGGAAATAAATTCTTATTACCATCGATTTATATGGCAAAAATCGTACTCAATGAAATCCTAAAACTACGCATAAAATAGTGAAAACAGCTATTGTTGAACTTTAGTAAAAGGCCAACGACTAGTTCCTAATCGACCAAAGTAATCTGTTGGAGATCATGTAGGTAGAAATCTAAACACTAGAGAAGGTGATTAATGTTTCTAAAAAGCAAAAACAATTATAAATTTACACCTTCTAGTTTCGCCTAGGTATCTTGAGAGTGTTACATCCAAGAAATTAATCAACACAATTTAATACTTGCAATGAAATAAAGAGTGACACACAGCGGAATATTAATCACAATTAACAAGTAATAGAGAATAGAGATTGAGACAATCAATCGCAAATACATTGGAAACTATCCTGCTTCCCCCATCATGGGCTACTCCAGTACCCAACCTCTGGGTATGATTTACACTAACCAACCATCTTAGTCAAGAGAGCAAATGTCTTACAAAAGAGGGCTTCTAACTACAGTTGCCTAACTTCACTTACTAGGGCTTCCAATACAATAACTCAATACAACCTCTATTCAAGAGGATTTTACAACAAACCAAATCAAACTAAAACAATCACCAAGTTACCCCACCACTCTTGTGGTATTACAAACCTTTCTTGTAGATGACTGTTCTTCACAAGTTTTTAT
The DNA here is from genome assembly GCA_030789695.1 of Scilla litardierei. Lineage (NCBI taxonomy): Eukaryota > Viridiplantae > Streptophyta > Magnoliopsida > Asparagales > Asparagaceae > Scilla > Scilla litardierei. Next base: position 115,654,306 of record CM061138.1, read on the forward strand.
ATCCAACTTGTTGACACCATATATGGCCCGCCATGGTTGGGCCATCGTCGTACTGGCCCACAGCTTATAGCTGTTGGGTTGAACGAGTCAACCCATACTTTCCTTCATGAAGAGCCATAAATAATGGGTGGTCACAACTCCATCAGAATAGCTATGAATGAAGTAATGAATGGCTAGATTAATGGCGACTGTTACGCTAATGGAGTCACTTCATAAATGTAAAGTTACAAAACAAAGAGGAAGGGATGAATACCCCATAGACCAATGGAGAAGGAGGAGGCCAAATGTTAACATAGGCTAAGTATCAAACCATATATTACATTACTCTCTATTTAGCTCTGGACGTTTCTTCCACTATGAACTAACTTGAGCATCGGAAATGAATCGGTCGGGCCATAGCCTCAACCCTCTGACGATCTTCATATGGTGCAGATCAATAGAGATATCACGAAGCTAGGACAATCCTCGCCTATTGAACTCCGTCCTAGCTATCCACGTCTCGGGGATTCCTCTCAACGGGTCCCATTTCTCAACTGGCATACGGTCCACACAATGAAGGCATCCATGTCGGCTCATATTTACTAGAAGGCAGAACACATCCGTCAACAGTTGTTGGAGATGAGGGGTAACCAATGAGTCAACGTCCCGTTGCCGTCTAGCACAGACAATGTCGAGTCACCCCACCGATCAGCGGCCTAAAAGGCCAACTCCCGAGGAGACGACGAAGAAAACACTTTTCTTCTCTCCTCTTATTTCAATGAATTTATATTTCATTTGCTTTACTACTTGATTGTCATGCTTGGAGCAGACAATTAACATTAAAACTCTCTTTCTCTCTGTGTAAACTGTATAGACACCCACCAAGTCTGACATCAATTCTTCGTGGGAGCTATTAGGTAAACCTATGTGCTAACTTTGTGCCGCCTATGACTGCATCGATGTCCTCACCAACTCCGTTGAGTGACTGAGGTGGTCCACAAAAGATGAACCGTCTGGGTCAGTACGGCTCGCCCCGTTTCAATTGGCACCTCAGCAAGATGCAGATGTGGGCCTCGGCTGTGTTCACTGACCTGAGCATGTGCCTCGATAACATTGATCGTGACAGGAGAATCACCATAGTGAGCGATCAGATCAAGGACATGATCATGAAGGTGGTGCAGCTGACCATCAACGCCCTTGCCCTCGTGAACCATCTGCAATGACGGAGCTCCTCCTATCCTGATCTCTTCCTCACAATCCAAGCTTCGATTTGCCTGATCCATCGCGATGTGACTCTTCTTCATCATCCCATCGAGTCTCTCGATCTAGCGACGAAACAGTTGGTGCCTTGGGATCAATGGCTAGATATCGTGAAGGCTGCGACCATGGAAACTTGAAATGGTTCCATTGAGTCGACGATTGGAGTCTCGATCCCAGTGCTTCGATCCCTTAGATGCTTCGACACCATGACCCTAGCAAGCTTCTTCTGATGACTTGTAGTCGGAGCCCAAGGCTACGCGGTGATTTCTAGAGCTATTCTCCGTCCTTTCGAGCATTCCTTTGGTCTGACCAAGCTTAACGATGGTCGGAGTATATCCAATCGAGTTTTCTTTTGGTTAGAGCTCGCTCATTCTGTTGGTCGGGCCTCTATGAGCACCTACAGAGGATTCGACTTTGGATTCACAAGCAACGATCAAGATGTCGCTTACTTCCACTGCCTTAGCAACCAGCTCGAGCTTCGACGACCTATACCCAGGGCTAGATAGAGCCCAAACTTCGTCAAGATAGAGCCCAAGCTTCGACGACCCAAAGACCCATCAGGCAATGCCATTTTGACCCAACGACAAACTACAGCTCGCCATTTTTTTGGGTTAGGGATGACCCACTGCCCGAACTCAACACGAGTGTCCAACCTCGATCGGCCCCTCCATATGTCGCACGAGCTCGTTCAGAGTCTCTCTGCACCGTCCAAGCTCGATCGGCACCTCCAAGGGTCATGCGAGCTCGATCAGAGGCTCCCTACATCGTCCAACCTCGATCGGCACCTCCATGTGTCTTACGAGCTTGATCGGAGGCTCCCTGCATCGGCACCTCCATGGGTCGTATGAGCTCGATTGGAGTCTCCCTGCATAATACAAGCTAAATCGATGCCTCCATGGTGTTGGAAACTCACAACTCCTCGTCAGGTTTTGATGATACAAACATATTATTCCATGTATACTAATTTTATCTATGAAAATTTTAAAGCTCAACTCTTACACATTTCATATAAGACTATCATCAAGACTGCATATTGCAAGAATCATCCACTACAAGACGAAGCATATCGATGAGATTTTGTTTCTCGTAAAATTAGATGTAATCTTTATTTTTCACTTGCAAATACTTAGAATGTAAAAGCATTGGTGATGATCCATCTTAGTCGTTTAAGGTCCATCCTCAAAAATGAACTCAACGACAAAATTTGTCGACCAGTCATCCTTATTAGTCGACCAGTTTAATTTTTGAAATATTCCGAAAATTCCAAAAAAATTCTAAGATTATTTTTAGGTCATCAGGATCATTATTTTTCATAATCCTAAATTTCAAATTTTTAGTCGACCAATAGAACTTGTTAGTCTATCAGTCAGTTATTAAATTAGTTATTCTAACAGCTATTTTTTCAAATTCAATATTTAACTTCTGTAACCATCCAAGGGTAGTTATAACTACCACAAAGGAATAAAAATCTGTGCGTTTGTAAGTTTCTGGCAGTTCTTTGTGTCCTTTTGTGAACGGTTGACTCAACAGTTAAAAATTCCAATTAGCAGCACAATTAGTCGACCAGTATCATCCATTAGTCAACTAATTTTAACAAAAATTTTCTCAGAACTTTTTGAAAATTTAGACAGTTGTTAAATGTTCGAAAACTAACTTTTTGGGCTATAAATAGACCCCCAGACCCCTATCTAAAATTCACAAAAATTCAAACTCTCTCACTTTTCTTAAGTTTACTTTCTCTCTCTAGAAAGTGAGTGATTTTCAGATTTTCATATGGGAACCTCTGCAGACATTTTGCCCCTTTAGAAAGTCTAATTTCCAAGAGTGTTCTTCAACAATTCATATCTATAACTTTGGAGATTCCATCACCAACCTTGTGCTATAATTCCTACATTATCAAGGCTATAGGTAATATTGTTTCATACTTTTTCTTTACTTTATTTGGTGAATCTTTTGTTAAAGAAATTGTACAAGTTTGCACCATAGTGAGTGTTGCTATCTTTGTATGTTGATTGCTTGCGGGGAGCAAGTATTATAGTGGATTGAAAACTCTACTAGGTAGAGAACTGGACGTAGGATCATAAGGATCTGAACCAGGATAAAACTCTGTGTTTGTGTTTGCTATTCGCTGGATTATGTTCATTTATTTTTGCACTCTTATTGCAATTTTTAGTTATTTTTTTCTTTGCAATTTCGTCGTGATATGCACAATTCACCCCCCCCCCCCCCTCTAGTGTATTTGGTGTGCCAGGAGATCCAACATTTGGTATCAGAGCATGGTTTAGATAGCCTACGCCTATCCGATGAACAATCCAACGCCTTCATCACAACTTCCAGAAGGACACTCTACTACAATGCCTCCACTATTCAACGGTTTCAACTACTCTTATTGGAAGGCGAGGATCACGATCTATCTTCAAAGCATCGACTACAAACTTTGGAACATGTTGGAAAATCAATACGAGAAGCCTACAACTCCTTATGTCCAATGGACCGCAATTGACAAATCCGCTGCAACTAACAACTCGAAAGCAATATATGAATTATTATGCGCCATGTACAAGAATGAGTTCAATCGTGTCTCTCAGGTCAAATCAGCCAATGATATTGTTGAGTATTGGACTTCTCCCTACTTGGTTTTGATGATGAGCAAACATAAAGACTTGTGACAAATCCCATCTATGCAGTTAATTCATTGGCTAATCAAATTATGGAGATCATAATGCAATCAATGACACTCGCTCAAAGAGTTGAAGATTGGGTGATCAATATAAAGATAGAAGCTTCAAAGACTTCAAGGTCATTCAAGAGAAAGAATAAAGCAAATTCAATATAAATCTTTTATTCTCTTTTTTCGTTCTCATTAGAATGTAGCCTTGAAGTAGAGTAATGTTGTAGCACTCACGCATCACTCACTCTAGCTTAGGAATTCTTTAGAATCCATTACCTAGGACTCTAACTCTAAATTCCCTGAGTTGTGCCTTTTAGGCTTTAAACAAGCAATTGCTAAACATTTGTCAGGAGCATGTCTCCTTACAAGCTCTTGTGAGTTGTTTTACAGTCGTCTGTTATGCACACACTTTTTGATAGGATTCTTTGGGTTTTCTATATTCAATTCTAACAGGCAACTGTTATACAATGTACATGCGCCTGGCTAGTTGCAGGCGCCTGTAACATCTTGCCCATAGATCCCAAGCTTTGTCAACTTTCACACGTGTGCAACTCGGCACCTGATGTTGGTATCACAGTCGCCTGACCATGGCACAGTCACCTGTGTGTACATCATCAGTCGTCTTTCCATACTTGCCCAGATTTTTCCTTTTGGCAAGGTTCAAACTTATGGACACAGACAACTAACGTTAGATTCCCAATCTCTTACCCATGGCACAAGCGCCTGTGGATACCACATCAGTCGTATGTACTTGCTTCCCAGAATTCTTCAGATTTGTTAACATTCGTATTTTGCCAATCAGATGCATGTTGAAGCTCATATGCATGTTTGTTTTCAGGCATCTATCCAACCTTCATCAGTCGCATGTCCTACGTGGTAAGTTACCATTTGAATTCTCACCTACAATCTGACACAGTGCAGCAGGCGACTGTCTTTACTTCATCAGTCGTCGGTACTGCCTGTAAAATTAATCCGGCTCTTTCCACACATATTTTGAGAGGGCTTTTGGGTATTTTCTTTGAGGGTTTGAGAAAAATTATAAAAGGGCATGCTACTGTTCCATTGAGAGTCTCTTAGACATTCTTGCATTCATCTCTCAAGCTTAATCTCTCTCAAGCTTTCAGTTGCAATCAAAGCCCTAGAATTCCAAATCTCATCTTGTCTTTCAACTAGAATCAATCCTCATCCTCTAGCATTGGTGAAGACAAGTGCAAGGGCTATTCTCTCGTATAGAAAGAGATCAACACACGACACACTTTGCTCCTTCAAGTTCTACTTCAAGGCATAGGTGATTTGTAAGTGTGTTATTTCAGATTTCATAACTTTCGTTATTAGTTTTACTCTCGGTTGTGAAAGTGGTTTGCTTGATCCCAAGTTTTGGGATTCAAGGACATCAATCGTGTATTGATTACACATGTAGGTTTTCTACAAGTGGGTTGAAAGAAAAACTCATGCTAGGGTTTTAGCTTGAGTATCTGGGTGGTATCCCAGGTGGTAGTGACGTAGGATTACCGGAAACAAGTCGGGTTTGACTTGGGTAATCCAAACCCTTGAACATATTGTGCTTGTTTATTCATTGTTGTTTATTCATAATTCCGCATCTTTGTTGGTTAGGATTTTAATTAGGCGTAATTGTCTATTTAATTTAATAAACACTATTCAACCCCCCTTCTAGTGTTTTCCTCATATCACATGGTCCTTACAATTGGTATCAAAGCCCAAGATTATAGCTATGGCATTCAACAACAACAATGTCCCTCCATCTACTTCCTACAACAATCATGATCGTGATGGTGCTTCTTTCGTCTTTGAAGGCCAATCTACGGTTCGTCCTTTGTGCTTCAATGGCACGAACTTTGGCTATTGGAAGTGTCGGATGGAGACGTTCCTTAGGAGTGCTTCTCTATGGAGAATCCTCCACAAGGAATACAAAGAGCCTACGGAAGAGGACTACGACAAATGGACTCCCTCTAAGAAGTCCGTAGAAGTTAACAACGCCAAAGCAATGAACGATCTTCATTGTGCTTTGGGACCCGATGAATTCAATAAGATATGCACATGTAAGAGTGCACATCATATTTGAAATCATCTCATCGTCACCTACGAAGGGACCAACAAGGTAAAGTTGTCAAAGTTAAATGTTGCCATACAAAACTTCGACATGTTTCAAATGCAGAAAGATGAGAACATTTCCACGATGTATGCTCACTTCACCGACATCACCAATGAGCTTGAAGTTCTTGGATAGACATACACACAACATGAGAATGTGAGAAAGATCATCATGTCAATGACCTCAAAATGGGAAAGAAGAGCAATTGTGATTGAGTAGGTCAATGACATGAAGAGCTACACCGTGGTGAACCTCATCGATACTCTCATGTCTTATGAAGTAATAATGGAGAACCGATTGAAGATAAGAGTAATGATGAAGCCAATGGAGGCAAAGAAGAAAGCATTAGCGTTCAAATCTACTTAATCATCATCAACTAGTGATGAGTCCAGAGGCGAGATGGATTTGGAAACAATGGCACTCATGGCAAAGAAGTTCCAATTCTTTTTTCGCAAAGGTAAGTTTCCATCTGTTACGACCTCAGGATCATCCCAGGCGATCTAGGCCCGCATGTTCAAAGCCCAAGTAAACGGCCCCACGTATCTCCCTAATGAGAACTAGCTTTGACGAGAAGCTCGTCGAGTCTTAGAGAAGCTCGCCTAAGCAGAGCGACAAGCTAGTTAACTGAATCAAAGAGAAGAGTCCTCTGACTGATCGCATACCAACCACGCAAACTCAACGAGGTGAAGCTTGTCTAAGGGACAGCCCGCCTAACTCTTCACCTAAGAAGTCTGCCCAAAGAAGGACTTAAGACTTCAAGAGGGAGGCGAACTGCCCTAAATATCACAGACAGTTTCGCCACCTGACAGTTTCACGCCTGAAAAAAGCGTGCCTGACAAAAGCGCACCTGGCAGTTTTGATGCCCGACAGCCTCATGCCTGACATTCCGACAAAAGCGCGCCTGACAAAAGCGCGCCTGACGGTTTCGGCCCTGACGTCCTCAGCCGAACTTTTAATAGCCTGACACTGCCAGCTCACCAAAAGCAACCGACTCTAACAGCCTATAAATACCACCCTTCCACCATCATAGAGTGGGTTGGTAAGTTACGACTAAATTACTACCATCAATACGCAAGGTTCGAATACCTTCCATATATTCGTGCCTCCTACACTAGTCTGCCATGCGAGTTTCGATCTGCCTTTGGGATCACCGAGCGTGTTTTGCATTCTTCCAATAGTCAACCGCTGACTTAAGCATCGGAGTGGCTACGGGCTGGCAGCCAGCCTTGTCTTTCTGACGAGTTGTTCTCCTTGCAGGTAGCTCGTCACTGCTGCCGGCGGTTGAAGCAACCTAGGGCGACCAACTTCAATCGAAGGACGACCTACTTCAGTTGACGGGCGACCTTGAGATTCTCATCTACAAATCGGCCTCAAATTGTGGTTAGCCTCGTCATCAACCCTACACTTGTAATCATCGTGCCCTTGATTTCCCACTTCAATATAAATTCATTGTAAGCGGATTTAGCCTGTAACAATTGGCCCCGTATGTGGTATCTTAGGGTCACACCCATGTCAAATCCCATACACTTAAATCCCACTCCTAACCGTGGCAAACGTCCCATAGAGGACGAGCCACATCCTCTTGGAGGGACTCCCCCGACAGATGGACACCTTGAGGGGACGGCAGAGGCTATTCATGCCTCGGCACGTGCTATCCACCAAGGCTTTGAAGCCTTTACAAAAATGATGAATTATTGGGGTTCGGGTGGGGCTAGGGCATCCATCGTCCCTCCTAAACCCCAGAACGTGAGGTGCAGCCTTCATCCCCAGCCTTCATCCCTAGATCGGAAGAAGAAGCAGCCGCTCGGTAGAGGAGGCTCAACAAAGTGATAGTGGCCCAGTAAATACATCTCGATGCAGAGATGGAGGCTGCTCATCAGAGGCGCCTCGTTGAAGAAGCTACTGTTCAACTAAGGCAGCTTGACGAAGAGGCAGAGGCCGCTGCTCAACAAATGCGGGTAGATGAAGAAATTGCACGTCGACAGCTGGGATTCATCATCCTCGTGCGAGAAAGGCTCCGGGATGAGAGCCATAGGATCCCGAAGGTGTCAACCCTAAATTGATGCCACCCACGTAGCCCACCACCGGTGGATGTCTCACCGCTCAGAGGGAGCGTCCATAGGTCGGCCTGCCAATCTCATAGGCGTGATGATCGTCAACGATGAAGCCACGATTGAAGTAAGACTCCCCCAAGGCAGGGGAAGGACGCCACTGAGCACCGAGGTGGCTCATCCGGTGGCTTCAATGATTGGCGAGGCAGTCGAGGCGGCCGTATCGTCCCCCAAGAATAATATGTTAGTACAAGGAAAAATATTTTGTATGGTGCTTCCTGTTGTCATACTCAGGTTGCATATATTAAATTGATGCTAACGGACCATATGCATTGTTTCTCTTTGGCTATAAGTGGTCTAAGTCGCCAAATCTAGGTTCTGTTCCTGAGCAACGTGGGTTTAAGTCCCACAGTTGTCAAATTAATATTATTTTTATAATTTTAGTTTAACAATTGATTAATTTGATTTATGTTAAACTTTTGTCATATTTATTTTCTTAGGATTTTGTTATAATACTGTTTATATTTTCACCATTTTAATCTTTTAATATCTTTATTATACTATGTAAATTTTACCATCTAAACATGCATTGCTATAAAACGAGCTAATTTTAAATTTTAAGTTTGTAAATTTTTTATTTTTAGGTAGAAAATTTTCCATTAATTTTAAACCTGTCAAATTTTCAATCTCTATTGGCCCTCATTTTTCGGCCAAAACTAAGTGAGCGGAAGTCGATCGAGTGCATTCATTAACAATTGGTTGCGTATTTTTCTACTAGGATAATTGCATGACATGTTTGATCTGTTGAATGCAATAAACCTTTTAAAATTAAATTTGATTCTGTCCTCTAAATTTTGTACATATATGAAAACAATATATCACTTGTTTGATATCATTGCATGTTTTGTCAAGTGAATTCTAGCAATTATTTTATTTATTTCTACTTGGCATTGTTTATCAATTTTCGATACATATTACTATATTAATTTTTAAAGCCAAAATATCTATAAATGAATGAAAATTTTGTTTTCATTTTATACCAAAAAAGATGTCATCAAATTCTTAAGTGATGCATATTATACAGAGTAAACGGTTTATGATAATTTTCTATCAGCTTAGATATAGTTTCATGTACTTAGACACTTTTTTTATGTATTTTATACATACACACATCATATTTTGAATATATGCATGACACTATTTTGTCGATATTATCAATGTAGAATCAAAGTATTCTTAGCGTTAATTTTTTTGGTCTGATATTTTATAAAGAACATATTCTTTGCATTATCATTTTTTTGCCCAGGACAGAAAAAATTGGGGGCTTTATTTATAATTATTGTCAACCGTACGTTGATAAAACTAGAACGTTCCTACAATGTCGCCTGCAATTTCTCCTTAATCATCGTGAACGGATTTGGACCTCTGATCCTTAATTTCTAGTTGCAATTAAATCACATTTTTCAAATAACAAATTTCAAAAAAGCATTAAGAAAGAGGAGGGGAAAAAGAAAAATCATCAAGTAAGACAATCATCAAATATACAAACATAGTATTCTTGTACTAACTTTATCTATGCAGATGTTATAGCACAATCAACTAAGACAATCATCAAGTATACAAGTTACAAGAAGCATCCATTACAAGACGAAGCTTATCGATGATATTTTATATCTTGTAAATGAGATGTAATCTTTATTTTTTCTCTTGCATTTACTTAGAATGTAACAACCTTGATGATAATCTCTCTTAGTCGTTTAGGATTCGTCTTCAGAAAATCAAGTCAAAAATCCAATTAGTCGACCAACTCCTAGTGCTAGTCGACTAATTTCAATATTAAAATATTACAATCCTAAAGCTTTGTCAGACCTATTTTAGAGTCTCTAGGATCATTTTCCCACAAATTTCTAACTTTCAAATTTCTAGTCGACTAACAGACTTTGATAGTCTACGAGTCAGTTTTGAATCAGTTATTTTAAATGATTTATCATTTAAATAATACATTTTATTTCTGGAAGTCTGCCATAAACGGTTAATTCTTGTCAGTTTATATCCATTTACAGAAGTTACTTTCCGTTTTCGGAAGTTACTTTTTGAAAGGACACCCAACAGCCAGAATCCTAGTCAGCAGCCCTATTAGTCGACCAGTCTCTCATATTAGTCGACTAATTTGGAAAACTTTCCAGAATTTTTTCAAATTTTAGGCATTTTTCCAACGTTCAAATACTACCTTTTGGACTATAAATAGACCCCCAGACCACTGCCTAAAAATCACGAAAATTCACTCTCTTTCTCTTTTCTTAAGTTTATTTTCTCTCTCTAGAAAGTGAGTGGTTTTCAGATTTTCTTAGAGGAACCTCTGCAGAATTTCTTTCTCAATAGAAAGTCCAATCTTCAAGTTTGTTTTACTACAAGTTTCATCCAGAACCTTGGAAATTCAATCACCTTCCTTGCGCTATAATTCCATCAATTATCATGGCTATAGGTGATATTATTTCATACTCTTTCTTTACTTTATTTGGTGAATCTCTTGTTGAAGAGATTGTACAAGTTTGCAACATGGGGAGTGTTGGCATCTTTTTATGTTGATTATTTGCGGGGAGCAAGTGTTTTAGTGAATTCAAATCTCTACGGGGTAGAGGACTAGACGTAGGATCACAAGGATCCGAACCAGGATAAATCTATGTGTTTGCGTTTGGAATATTCTGGATTGTGTTCATTTATTTTCGCACTCTTATTGCAATTTTTTATTTACTTTTAATTTTGCAATATCATCGTGATACACACTATTCACACCCCCGCCCCCAGTGTATTTGGTATGCCAGGAGATCCAACACAAATCTGTCGAGGTTGACCCAAATAGTTGGATATTCTGTAGATAGTCCGCTATCACACCTAGACAGTATGCTATTTTCAAGGATAGTCTGCTATTATTTTGACAGTAAGTTTTTGATAAAAATCTTCCTGCCAATTGTCGGCTATCTGATGAGGATAGTCGACTATTTGTTGACACGGGAGTTTTTATACTCAAAAACACTTGAAAATATTTTATAAAAAATATTTTAAAATACTTTATGGTTTAATATATATATATATAAGTCATTTTTCTGTTATGAATCAACTACTGGGGGAGGAACCCCGAGCCCTTTATTTATATGCATGGTAGGAGAGTAAAAAGATTGAATACATAGTTATGGGCGTATCTCTAAGATACCTGCAATCCTAACCGACTCTAGTTATTTCCATTCACAACACTCCCCCTTATCCAGCCATAGGTGTGGACTCTGCTCAAGAGTACTTCGGGATTCTGAGCGTAATAAGAGTCTCACATGGGGTGGATACTTCAGGATCCTGAGTTGGTGAGGTTTGCCTCGTTAAAACCATTACCTATGGAAAACCCCGTGGGAAAAACCATAGTTAAGGAAAAGGAGTACAAATGCTCTTTAACTCCCCCTGATTTGTACAAGTGACTCTGCTCATGAATACTTCTGGATTATGAGCGTACAGACGGGTGGATTCTTCAGGATCCAGAGTTGAGTGATTTGCCTCATTAAAACCTTTGGCTATAGAAAACCCAGTGGGAAAAACCATAGCTTTGGGAAAAGAGTACAAATTCCCTCAACTCCCCCTGATCTGTAAAAGCTCTTAGGCTTTCTGATCTCTTAGGCTCATCTCATCACTCCTATTTACAACATTCCAAAAACACACACAGATTACAAAGTTATCATAATTAAGTAGCTGCTGAATCCAGAAACTCTGGAGAGGTGTGCTGAGTATCGTCGCCTCTGATGTGGTCTTCAGACTATGTGGTCAGCTCCAAAATACCAGCCTCTATCCCAATTGTCAATGGGATGTGATGTACCAGCAGGCGCCCTCAAATACACCATTGGTGTGGTGAGGATCTCGGAATGATAGGGTGATGTCGCCTTCATAAATTGCTTTGCAAATCTACAGAGATAGTCATCCCACTTTGGGTACCCGTTCTGTGATTTCTCAGTATAAGGACCAGACCTGTAACCTGCATTTGCATGAACATTGGAGGATGATACTTCATATTATAAGTCCAAATCTTTCGACCCTTGGAGGAAGCGCAGAAGGCTTAATTCCGGTCTAATGGCCCTTTTTAGGTGCCAACTATCTCTGGCTAATGAGTTTACTGCAACTGTTGTATCGGGACGTGTGCCGTTAGCCAGGAGTGCACGATTGCACTGGGATAAGGGACTTTAGGACCAGTTATATCCTCCCCCTCTTCCAGCGATCGGAAGGGTTCTTTTTGTACATCCATTAAGTATACTACCGTAGGTGTACTTTGGATGTCAATGGTCCTTTTAATTTCTCCAACGCACTTCTGGACGTTTGTAACAGGATTCTATGAGCCATGACTTTATACCTGCCTAGGTCTTTTAATTTCATGTTTAAAAGTTAGGCTTGAACTGTAACGGCTGGTTTTTGTATGATGATATTTATTGATATATATATGTGATTGTTCGTCTTCTTTCTTCTCTTCTCCATATCTTTTCCCCCTATCTGGAGCTGAGCGTGCTTCATGACGCTCTTGTCTTGGAGCCAGACTCATTTTAGAAGTCCTAGAACCCATCCCGAAGCTTCACACTTCATTTGGAGACTTGGTGTGCATTTTAGTCGGTTCAAGAACAAGGACCGACTGACTAGATGTCAATCTAGTCGGTCAGAAACTCTTCATGGACCGACTAGTTTCCGTGAGGTTTTTCCATTAAGTTACTGTTTACGCTTAGTCGGTCTAAGTTCATCCACCGACCGACTAGTTGTCGAACTAGTCGGTCAACACTTCTTCGCAGACCGACTAAGTTAGAGATCATTTCATGCAGTCGAGTTACTGTTTATCATTAGTCGGTTTAAGAACGAATGCCGACCGACTAGTTGACGAACTAGTCGGTTAAGTTTTCTTCTCAGACCGACTAATTCTTAAAACTTATTGTCGACCACTTTTATCCTTTAGTCGGTCAATGAACACTGGCCGACCGACTAGGTTGCAAACTAGTCGGTCGAGGAGCCTTCACAGACCGACTAAATCTGTCAACCATGTATCGACACTGTTCTCTGTTTGCCTTCTAGTCGGTCACAGTTAGACGACCGATCGACTAGTTCTCAAACTAGTCGGTCAACCACCCTTCTCAGACCGACTAACTGACCCCCGAAACCCTAATTTTGACCTAGCCGCCGTTTCGTTTCCTTATTTAAACGCGCGGCTGCTCTTCATTCCCCCTCATTATTTTGAGTTGTTTACTTCCCCAACCTTTCTCCTTCTCCTTCCTTGCCTCTCCTTCCTCCTCCTTTGCCCCCATCTTCTCCAAGATCTCCCTCTTCCTCTTCATCTTCTTCCTCGTTTACCCTTCTCTCTTTCTCCCGTTTCTTCTTCTCCTTTCTGTTTTCCCATAAACAGCCGGCCACCCTCTCAGATCTGAGATCCACGGCCAAGCTCCGGCCGCCTTCTCGTTTCCCTTCCCGAGATCCATCTTCTCCTCGCGTGGCACCCCGATCTCAGATCTAGCGACGACGACCCCGGGAGACGCCAAGATCTTCGTCATCACCTTCGGAGGCCAACGTCATCATCAACAATCAACATTCCTCGCTGCGCTACCCGCAGCCTAGGAATTTCCGGACGACGCAAAGCTCCCATCTTTCCAGATCTGACGCCGAATCTTCGAGCAATCGTCATTTTCAGACGCTCTTACACCGATGAGACGTTTGGACGAGACGTACCAGGGAGACGACGCACTCGCCACCACAGGAAAGTGTACCACTTGCGTTCTTGGCCATGTTTAGGCCTTCGTCGTGTTAGAAATGTTAATTTAGAAACATGAGAACCGGACGTGAAATGATAGTGTCCGGGACGCCTTGATGGCTCAGATTTGACAACGAAATCTGAGTCCAACAACAACAATTTTGACATCATAGGATTGACATGCGTGTGGGTGAGTTGTGGACACCCTAGTATAACCCCTCCTGTTTTGTAGTGTCTCGTCTCGTTCCGTCTGCACAGCCCGATGGGCAATAGGGCACTCGCCAAGCCAGAACGAGTGATCCCTTGAACTAGTTCACAGCCCGATGGGCAATTGGGCACCTGTCAAGCTAGAGCAGGTGATCCCATGTACTGATACACAGCTCAGAGAGCAATAGGGCACTTGTCAAGCTAGAGCAAGTGATCCCTTGTCCTGTCACGATTCTTGGGGTTTTGGGGTAGGGTTGAGCGTGCAAGCGGCAAGAGGGTCTGATCCCCCTCGAACCGAACAGGCGTGAACCCTTTTTCGTTGTAACGGTCGGTTTCCGATCGTAAGTTCTTCATGCACGTGTGCTTGACCGTGCACGTATTTATTCTAGACTTTGTTTGTTTCCGAACCCTATCGTGTGATATGTCGTTGTGACTCTCTCTGAGGGTACTGCATTTGCCGTGTTGACTTGCAACATCATTTCACGGGCCGTTCGCCCACGATTTGACCTTTTCCGAGGAGACGTCGCGTAACGCACTTTTGACTTGAGGCGTTTTTATTTTTAATTTCGTTTCTCGTCATCGAAATTGTAATCCGTCTCTTCTAACTCCTTGCTCTTGTCGCCCCGGTCGCCCCGGTATTTTTCTTATAATTTTTGGGCACCGTTTGACCTATGTGCACTAGTAGAGCCCGTTAATTACGAGATTACCCCTAACAAACTTAACCCTATTAAACCCTAGCTAACCCTAATAGGCAGCCCCCTTACGTGTACCCCCCTTCTAGTCACGTGGGCCCCACCCCTACTTAAGAATCTAGGGCTTCTCACGTTTTTCTTCACAGCCGCACACAACTCATCAAGCGCCGGCCCTAAAACCCCACCCCCCCCACTCACGCAACGCCACCTTCCTCTCCCACCTGAGCCCACGCCGGAGATCCTAGCCGCCGCCGATCACCTCCATCAACACCCCCGACCTTCTCTCTCTCGACTGGAACCCGAACCACCGCCGGAAGCCGCCGGAATCGCGCGCAGCAGCCGTAGCAGCTTGCGACGGCCACCGCCGCCGCTGCCGCCGTCGCCGGAGCCCCACACCATCGCCGTGAACCCCCTCTGCCCCCCTCTCGCCGTTGACAGCGACCCCAGGCCGCGAAAACCCCGTAACAGCGTGGTTGCTCGCTGTTTTGCGTGTTTGGCGTCGTACCGACGCGCCGCCGAGATCTCGCCGCCTCTCCTCGCTGTTGGAGCCCTCCGACAGCCTCATACACCTTCTGGCAGTATTCATCACCATCCCGAACTCTTCCTACGACTCCCGACGTCGTAGGCGTTGGGTACGACGAACCGTTCATATCGGTTGCCGTTGCAAGTTCTCCGGAAGCCGTAGTACGCCTACCCGACGCACTGCTCACTGTTCACGCGTCCCGTCCGCTGCCCAGAATGTGTCTGGCTACGCTGCCCGTAGCCGAGACACCGCTAGGAGACGATCTGTAGCCGTGCCAATCAGATCAGTCGCCGTTCAGACTCTACGTCCGCTCTACCCCAGACTCCGGACAGGTTGGTTCCCCTATCTCGTAGCAGAACCCCCACAGTAGCAAAACTGAGAACCTAACTAAAACTGGCAACTTAACTCAGTAAATTTATTTTCTGCTCTCTTAAATCGATGTGTAACCGTAGACCGACGTTTGGACTTTTGACTGTGCACATAGGATAGAATCATCGGATAGGCTGATCGGACAACTTGACTCGTGACGGTTAGGGTAGCCACGTTCAACTTAGAAATGAACCTAAATAGGATTTGACGAAAATCGCGACTTGACACCGTCGCCGTGATCTCTTTTCAGACGGACTACCGCGGACGCGATGACTGGACGAGACGCCCCGGACAGACGACGCACTCGCTATTCCAGGCAAGTGTACCCACTTGCGATTTGACTGTGCCTTAGTTCTAGTTTGTAGAACTGTTAGATTGTGTGTGATGAGAACCGGACGTGAAATGATAGCGTCCGGGACGACCCGTGACGGCTCCAACTTGACGACGAAGTCTGAGCCTGACAACAACAACTTTTGATGTTGTAAGACTATCATGTGTGTGCGTGCGTGTGGACACCCTAGAATAACTCTCCCGTACACTGTTCGTGTCTTGTCACTGTTATACACACTGGTCGTGTCTTGTCACCGTGTTACAAAAAGCCTTCGGGCGTTTCAGATGCTTCCCGAGTGGAAGTGATCTCCGTGTTACAAAAAGCCTTCGGGCGTTTCAGATGCTTCCCGAGCGGAAGTGATCTCCGTGTTACAAAAAGCCTTCGGGCGTTTCAGATGCTTCCCGAGCGGAAGTGATCTCCGTGATACAAAAAGCCTACGGGCGTTTCAGGTGCTTTCCTTGCGAAAGTGATCTCCGTGCTTCCTGTCCTGAGTTCTGGGGTTTTGGGGTAGGGTTGAGCGTGCGCACGGTGAGAGGGTCTGATCCCCCTCGAACCGTAAGGCGTGAACCCTTCGTGTCGTGTCGTGTCGTGTCGTGTCGTGTCGTGTCCTACTTGTCTTGTCTGTCTTCGTCTTGTCCTGACACCTTTAGGCTAGTTCCGTAGTCGGTAGCACACGCTACGACTACTGCCTGCTACATTTTTACTTTCCTGCTACGTTACTTCTCTTGTACTTGTTGTAACCCCAGCATGCTAATCAACCAGTAAAACGTTGTCTAAAAGTTGATACACTTGCAGTTTGGTCTAACCCTTTTTGTAGACCTGACCTGACGTACAGTTCCTTCTTTTGGTGCTGTACGTCAGGTGTTGAGCCAGAGTACGTTTACGAGGCGGACTTGCCAGCTGACGGAGAGCCAGAGGACGTTGATCCGGAGTACGACCCGGAGGAGGACCAGAGTTAGAGGCCTCCTGTTGCTGATCCAGATTTCTGTTCCAGTTTAGATTGGGTGGGTAGCACCTGTTGCTTTCTTGTCTAGGTTGGGTGCTTGCACCAGTAGTTTCCGTTTCTGCAGTTGTAGCCTTCGGGCGTTTTAGACTCTCAGTACTTTGACGATAATTTTGGAATAAAATGAAATGTTTCCTTTCAGTACTTTTGTTATTTCGTACTAACTTGCAGGGACCTGTACCTTCGCTATGGAAAACCACAGACGCTTATTGGGTCTGGGCTCTTAGCCCCGGCCTAAGCGGGCCTTCGTCACGCTTCGCCTCCGTGTTTTTGGGAAGCGGGGCGTGACATTCGTGTCTTGTCTTGTCTTGTCTGGCTCTCTTTGTTTCGTCTTGCCTTGACACCTGTAGGCTAGTCTCGAGGTCGGTAGCACTCGCTACGACCGCTACTTGTCGTGTTTACTTTTCCTGCTACGTGTACTTTCGTTTGTTCGCCTGTTGTAACCTCAGCATGTTAATCAACCAGTAAAACGTTGTTAAATAATTGGTGCACTTGCAGTTTGGTCTAACCTTTTCTTGTAGACCTTACCTGACGTACAGTTCCTTCTTTTGGTGCTGTACGTCAGGGATTGAGCCAGAGTACGTTGAGGAGACTGACTTGCCAGCTGACGTAGAGCCAGAGAGCGTCGATCCTGAGTATGATCCTGAGGAGGACCAGAGCTTGAGACTCCTCGTTGCAGTTTCCAGAGACGTTTATTACTTTTAGTTGGGTGTGTAGCGCCTTTTGTTTCCTTGTCTAGGTTGGGTGCTTGCACCATTTGATTTACTTTTCTGCTGTTGTAGCCCTTCGGGCGTTGAGATTTGGTACTTTTGATATGTTGGAATAAAATGTGATGTTCTTTCCTTCTTGTACTTTTATTGATCTGTACTAACATGCAGGGACATGTACCTTCGTCTTGGTTCCACACAGATGCTTATTGGGTCAAGGCTCCTTAGCTCTGGCCTAAGCGGGCCTAGTCACGCTTCGCCTCCGCTGTTTTGGGAAGCGGGGCGTGACAGGTTTTAGTAGTGGCCCATGCAGGTCACACTTCGTCTTCCTGAAGATTTCTCCGAACCGCGGAGTGATCCGATTCGGGAAGAAGGGGAAGCTGAGTCCGAGGTACATTGGACCTTTCGATGTGCTGGAGCGTGTGGGAGCAGTGGCCTACCGCCTTGCTCTGCCACCATCTTTGGAGGGGGTTCACGACGTATTCCACGTATCCCAGTTGCGTCAGTACGTCACTTATCCGTCGCACACGGTGGATTTCTCGGAGATCACGGTTCGACCGGACCTGACATATGACCAGCAGCCCGTGCAGATTTTGGACCGTCGACAGAAGCAGTTGAGGAACAAGGTAGTCGACCTGGTGAGAGTGATGTGGCGTCACGGATCACCTGGAGAGTACACTTGGGAGAGAGAGGATGAGATGAGAGAGCGTTACTCTCACCTATTCTGATAGAAATTCCGAGGGCGGAATTTTCTTAAGGTGTGTAGGATGTAACGGCTGGTTTTTGTATGATGATATTTATTGATATATATATATGTGTGATTGTTCGTCTTCTTTCTTCTCTTTTCCATATCTTTTCCCCCTATCTGGAGCTGAGCGTACTTCATGACGCTCTTGTCTTGGAGCCAGACTCATTTTAGAAGTCCTAGAACCCATCCCGAAGCTTCACACTTCATTTGGAGACTTGGTGTGCATTTTAGTCGGTTCAAGAACAAGGACCGACCGACTAGATGTCAATCTAGTCGGTCAGAAACTCTTCATGGACCGACTAGTTTCCGTCAGGTTTTTCCACTAAGTTACTGTTTACGCTTAGTCGGTCTAAGTTCATCCACCGACTGACTAGTTGTCGAACTAGTCGGTCAACACTTCTTCGCAGACCGACTAAGTTAGAGATCATTTCATGCAGTCGAGTTACTGTTTATCATTAGTCGGTTTAAGAATGAATGCCGACCGACTAGTTGACGAACTAGTCGGTTAAGTTTTCTTCTCAGACCGACTAATTCTTAAAACTTCTTGTCGACCACTTTTATCCTTTAGTCGGTCAATGAACACTGGCCGACCGACTAGGTTACAAACTAGTCGGTCGACGAGCCTTCACAGACCGACTAAATCTGTCAACCCTGTACCGACACTGTTCTCTGTTTGCCTTCTAGTCGGTCACAGTTAGACGACCGACCGAATAGTTCTCAAACTAGTCGGTCAACCACCCTTCTCAGACCGACTAACTGACCCCCGAAACCCTAATTTTGACCTAGCCGCCGTTTCGTTTTCTTATTTAAACGCACGGCTGCTGTTCATTCCCACTCATTGTTTTGATTTATTTGCTTCCCCAACCTTTCTCCTTCTCCTTCCTTGCCTCTCCTTCCTCCTCCTTTGCCCCCATCTTCTCCAAGATCTCCCTCTTCCTCTTCCTCTTCTTCCTCGTTTCCCCTTCTCTCTTTCTCCCGTTTCTTCTTCTCCTTTCTGTTTTCCCACAAACAGCCGGCCACCCTCTCAGATCTGAGATCCACGGCCAAGCTCAGGCCGCCTTCTCATTTCCCTTCCCGAGATCCATCTTCTCCTCGCGTGGCGCCCCGATATCAGATCTAGCGACGACGACCCCGGGAGACGCCAAGATCTTCGTCATCACCTTCGGAGGCCAACGTCATCATCAACAATCAACATTCCTCGATGCGCTACCCGCGGCCTAGGAATTTCCGGACGACGCAAAGCTCCCACCTTTCCAGATCTGACGCCGGATCTTCGAGCAATCGTCATTTTCAGACGCTCTTACGCCGACGAGACGTTTGGACGAGACGTACCAGGGAGACGACGTACTCGCCACCACAGGCAAGTGTACCACTTACGTTCTTGGCCATGTTTAGGCCTTCGTCGTGTTAGAAATGTCAATTTAGAAACATGAGAACCGGACGTGAAATGATAGCGTCCGGGACGCCTTGATGGCTTAGATTTGACAACGAAATCTGAGTCCAACAACAACAATTTTGACATCATAGGATTGACATGCGTGTGCGTGAGTTATGGACACCCTAGTATAACCCCTCCTGTTTTGTCGTGTCTCGTCCCGTTCCGTCTGCACAGCCCGATGGGCAATAGGGCACTCGCCAAGCCAGAGCGAGTGATCCCTTGTACTAGTTCACAGCCCGATGGGCAATTGGGCACCTGTCAAGCTAGAGCAGGTGATCCCATGTACTGATACACAGCTCAGAGAGCAATAGGGCACTTGTCAAGCTAGAGCAAGTGATCCCTTGTCATGTCACGATTCTTGGGGTTTTGGGGTAGGGTTGAGCGTGCAAGCGGCAAGAGGGTCTGATCCCCCTCGAACCGAACAGGCGTGAACCCTTTTTCGTGTCTTGTCTTGTCTTGTCTGGCTCTCTTTGTTCCATCTTGCCTTGACACCTGTAGGCTAGTCCCGAGGTTGGTAGCACTCGCTACGACCGCTACTTGTCGTGTTTAATTTTCCTGCTATGTGTACTTTCGCTTGTTCGCATGTTGTAACCTCAGCATGTTAATCAACCAGTAAAACGTTGTTAAATAATTGGTGCACTTGCAGTTTGGTCTAACCTTTTCTTGTAGACCTTACCTGACGTACAGTTCCTTCTTTTGGTGCTGTACGTCAGGGATTGAGCCAGAGTACGTTGAGGAGACTGACTTGCCAGCTGACGTAGAGCCAGAGAGCGTCGATCCTGAGTACGATCCTGAGGAGGACCAGAGCTAGAGACTCCTCGTTGCAGTTTCCTGAGTACGATCCTTAGTTGGGTATGTAGCACCTTTTGTTTCCTTGTCTAGGTTGGGTGCTTGCACCATTTGATTTACTTTTCTGCTGTTGTAGCCCTTCGGGCGTTGAGACTTGGTACTTTTGATATGTTGGAATAAAATGTGATGTTCTTTCCTTCTTGTACTTTTATTGATCTGTACTAACATACAGGGACCTGTACCTTCATCTTGGTTCCACACAGACGCTTATTGGGTCAGGGCTCCTTAGCTCTGGCCTAAGCGGGCCTAGTCACGCTTCGCCTCCGCTGTTTTGGGAAGCGGGGCGTGACATGAACAGATGTTTCGGCTTTCTTTTCAGGAGATCCGATGAGATTTTAGTTGTTTACAACTGTGATCTCAAATCCTGCTCTTTGCTCAGATGCACAGACAATCCTCAGTAGGAATCATTGCTTTGTCAAGCGATTCTCTTGGTTGTACATTATTCTTATTTTTTTCTTCAATAGAATAGACATCCTGAAGTCTATTCAGGCATTTAAGGAAATGTGAAAATTATCTGTACCAAGATATCCACGAAGGTATGCTGTCACAACATCCAATAACAGCATATCCAAAATTTTCCTTTCCCAAATCGTGAGGTATTCGCTTTAGATAACTTAGGGAAACTGATGCATCATTTATGAGACATGCTTATTTTAATTTGTTCGATCCCTAATTTCAGCGAAATTTTTCTTGGGCTATAGGTTGTACCTTATAGCATACGATTTTGTATTTATTTTTCTTATGTGTGCAATACTTTATTTTATCCACAGGTTTGACACCTTTTGGTGTGTGGACTTCAGGTCCGAACATTTCACGTTTCATAAGTGAGTCCAGCTCATCTTTTATTGCCCCGTTCTACATTTGGCCAATCTCTACGTTTGCCTTCTAGCAACGGAGTATGGAACGATAATTTATAAACATCATTGCTTTTGTGATGTATATGGTAATATGATACGTGAATACATTGTCGATAATTTTTGTTTTATCTGTCCAACACCTCCCCATTACGTACAACATTTAGTTTCAATTTCATTTTTTCCCAGCAGTTCCTCTGCAGTGGATTCCGGGAAGGGTGAGGGTGTGGACATGAGCTCATTGTCCAGTGGTAGTATTGTCTTAAGGTCTCCAGGAGTTTCTGTCCTTGGAGCCTGGTGATCTGCCTCTTTTCTGTTGAGGATTAGCCACTTCTGCTGCTGGTGGATTACATCCATCTTCGGGGATGTCAATCCTAGCTGGAGTTTTTACAGCAGGAATGTGTGATCTGACAATCTTCTGGTTGTCAGTAAATGAGTTAGGTAAGTAGTGAACATTGCTCTGTGGAGGATCTTCAGGATCGCATCATCACATTTGTTATGTTACCAAATCATAGTGGGTCAAGCATTTTGTATCCCACATTATAATTTGCTTCGCGCTAGATTTTCCAGTATCTGGGCCTATTTTGGGGAAACTCGTCTCATAGAAATCACAGTCTTCAAGATGTGCCTTAAAGCGTCCCCTGTTTGGGGTTCTAGGTATCTTATAAGTGAGGGTGAGTCAAACCCTACATGGATACCTAGGTGACTGACGTGCGTTTATATTTCATATATCCACGCACGTTTTCTTTTTTGTTTCTCCATGTTTTTCCGCCGTCTCTTATTCGTTTTCGTGTATTTTCCCGTTTTCTTTCACTTTTCTTTGTTTATCCATGATTGCAGGGGATTGACCACGTAGGGGACGTTTAACGATGATATCCCAAGTCCCCGGAGCAACGGGAGAAGTCACGCGTGATCCAGGGGGTCAAACGTCGAAGAATTCATCTTTCAGCCCCTCACCCGGTCGGTTGGTCATCTCCAACCGATCGGGTGATGCACGCGTGCACCACCCGGTCTCTGCCGCAGCTCACAAAGAAGTCACCCGACCGGTTCGCAGACCGGTTCAGTGGGGGCTGTTCTCTGTTTTCTCGAAGCAAAACGCCAACCGATCGGGTGACTCTCACCCGATCAGTTCATCTGTAGCTGAAGAAGAAGAGCTGAAGACACGGACGTCGAACCGATCGATTCACCCGACTGCTCCAAGATCCAACCGGTCACTCAAGAACTCACCCGACCGGTTCATGTGATCGGGTGAAAGCTCGCCGTTTTCTGTTATTAATTTGTAACGGATCAACCGATCGGTTGACTTGTCAACCGATCGGTTGATACGAAGGTCTATAAATAGAACCCCTAGGGTTCCAGAAACGGGAGCTGTTATTTTTTCTACTGTTTTATCTCCTTGTGACGGCTGTAATTGTTACTCTTTTGTAAGTTTTCAGATCTTTCTAAAATTTTAGTATTGTCTTTATTATCTATTACTTCCGCATTGCAATTGTCCGATTATGATTCCAACAGTTAAATTTCATTTAGATCGCTTTTTCATGAATTTTTGTGAGTAATTCCCAAATCTGGGATTTTGGTGGAAACCCCTTCGGGGGCTCTTCCCGATGCGTCCATAGGGTTAGGAAATCGATAGGGAGTAGGAATCTAACGGTTACGCGGGGTGTTTCATTGTCATCGGTGGGAAAAAGACCGCCTTTGACCGTTGGGCCAAGGGGGAATAAACTTGGCGGTTGACTCCCTAGCCATAGCTCACACCCTTAGCGTAGACGCCGAATCCTAGCACGCGGGAGCGGCAGGATGAGACGTTGGGAGATATCGTTGCGGGCTTAGTGCTCCCGGGATCGATCAGTGATAATGGACACGGGAGTGCCCACTGATCGAATCCGGGAAGTCCGGTGTATCATCCTGGGCACCGACCGGAATATCGGGCCCATGGGACGCCGGTACCACTTTCAGAGGCAACGTCTCACCATTAGGCCCTAATCCCGATCGCTATCCATACCCGTAGGCCGTATCGACGAGAGTCTCTCGTCGGGTTGGAAACCAAAGTCCCGGGTTTTCTTTATTGTTGTTCATACCCTTTTATTTCCTTTCGTGACAACCATTCTCCGATTCGGGCTAGCTCGCCCCTCGGGGTGATTTTGGTCCTACCTGACCCAAGCACAACCTCGCCTCCCTGAGTTCGATATTCCCGCACCCTACACTAACCGTGAAACTTGCGGTAAACGACACCGCGCCGCCGCAACGCAAGCGGGGCGCCAGTCAAGTTTATGGCGCCGTTTCCGGGGAGGCAACGTGCTTGTTATTTTAGGATCTCTTGAACCCTCGTGTCTAGCTCACATCCCTACCTCGCGATAATTTTCGCATTCTCCTTTTTCTTTTTTATTTTTCTTATTTTTATTTCTTATTTTATCTGTTTCTTTCCCACTTGTCGCTTCACGGGTGTTTGTTGTTTTTCATGCGCAGGAGTTCAAGGAGTCTTGATGACTTGATTCCCCTCGATCCAGATATTAACGCCACCCTTAGGCGTTTGGCCGCCGAGAAGCGAAGAAGAGAAGATCCCGAATCCATGGAGGAGAACACCCCACCTCACAAGTCTCTGCTGGAGTACTCGATGCCATCCATCGAGTCGACTTCCGCCATCCGATCTCCAGCTATTGCGGCCCAAAGCTTTGAGCTGAAGCCGTCTCTAGTGACATGGATCCAGCAGGACCAGTTTGCGGGTGCACCCATGGAGATCCCGATCGAGCACCTAGACTCCTTCTTGGAGAAGTGTGACACCTTCCGGATTAATGGTGTCACGACAGAGGCTATCTGTCTGAAGTTGTTCCCCTTCTCTTTGCGAGACAAAGCCAAGCAATGGCTAAGGGGGAAGGACCCCAACACTTTCAACACCTGGGAGAAGCTCTCCAACGCTTTTCTGACGAAGTTCTTTCCTCCGGGGAAGACCATGAAGTTGAGGAGTGAGATCTCCTCCTTCACCCAGGCCAGCCACGAGTCCTTGCATGAAGCTTGGACGAGATATAAAGAGATGCAAAGAAGATGCCCTCACCATGAGCTTCCAAAGTGGCAGATTATTAATCTGTTCTACAATGGGTTGAGGGATGACCTGAAATCTTCTATGGACGCCGCAGCTGGGGGTTCCTTCATGTCTAGGAGTGAGGAGGATGCCGGGCATATTCTGGAAAATATGGCATCCAACAATGAGCGGTGGTGTGACGAGAGAGCCACACCCAGATCCGGGGGTATACACAGAGTCGAGGACGTCGACAAACTTTCAAGCAAGTTCGACTTGCTTTCGACCCAGATCTCCGCACTAATGGTAGGAGCCGGTGGGGCCGGTACACAGCAAATTTCTGCGGTGGAGTCCGAATTCTTTGGGGAATTCGACGGTGGTGACATCTCACCACCGCTGGATCAGGCGAGCGCACTATTTTACAACCCCACGGGAAATGCGCCGTATCTGCCAAGGACAAATTCCAACCCGGCCTACTCTCCAAACAACCAGAACCACCCAAACTTCAGTTACCGGCCACCATTTCAGCCCTCGCCGCCTCAGCAGCCGCAGCAACAAACATATCAGCCGGCTAGGTCACAGCAGAACCAGGTTCAGCAGCAACCATTTCAGCAGCAACCATTTCAGCAACAACCTCAGCAACAATCTTACGCCCCCAGGACTCAGCAGCCATTCCAGCAGCAGCAGCAGTATAGCCAACAGAGGGCCGTCTCTCCGGTTGAGTCTCTCTTGACTCAATATATTACCAACCAGGAGAAGATCAACCAAAAGCTGGAAATGGGTCAGCGGACCCTCACGGACCAAGTAACCCAGCTGGGGTTACAAGTGGTGAACCTTGCAAGGTCACAAAACCAATTACCGCCACAACCGGAGGTGAACCCGAGGGGAGCAACCCAAACATCGGCACTAGTGCACGAGCACGCAAATGTGTCCGCTATCGTTCTGAGAAGCGGGACACAAATTCCTACTAGAGTGCCCCCTAGCAACCCGGAGGCACCATTGGTCGTTGAGAGACCGACCGAAAAATCAAATGACGCCAGTGCTTCGTCATCAAATCCTATGACTCCGGAGGGAGCCTCTGAAGAAGAGAAGAAGAAGGAGGAAGAGAGCCCGAAAGTGTATAAACCCGTTGTGCCATTTCCACAACGGTTGGCTCAGGCAAAAATTGATCAGAAATATGGCAAGTTCTTCGCCATGGTCAAGGACCTAAGCCTGCAAATCCCCTTCCTAGAAGCAATCGAAACAATCCCCTCCTATGCAAAATTCTTGAAAGATTTGGTGACGAGAGGGTCTAGAAAAGAGAAAGTAGTGTTGATGGTGGAGTGTAGCGCTCTTATCCAGAGGGCAAATCCGCCAAAACTTAAAGACCCGGGGAGCTTCTCAATTCCTTGCACGATCGGGGCAGTAAAGATTCATCGTGCACTCGTCGATCTCGGAGCGAGTGTAAGTTTGATGCCCTTGTCGATGTACAAAAGGATAGGAATGGGTGATTTGGAGCCCACCGGTATGACCCTACAACTAGCTGACCGGTCGGTCAAATATCCGGTGGGAATTGTGGATGACCTCCCCGTGAATGTGAGAGGGGTGCATGTGCCTGTGGACTTCGTAGTCATGGACATGCCTGAAGACGCACACACCCCCATCATCCTGGGACGGCCTTTCATGGCCACTGCTGGCGTTTTGATTGATGTGAAGAACGGAAAACTTTCTCTAAACGTCAGCGGAGAAAAAGTTGAATTTGATCTGGGGTTATCCATGAAGTACCCCGATCCCCCAGACGACCCTCGGTGTAATTTGCTGGAGATGGAAGAAGAAAAAGCTGTTGAAGAGAGCTCCTGGGAGATTCTCTTAAGAAACCCCCCCCCCCCCCCCCCCCCCCCCCCCCGATGACTTGGGGGATTTAGAAGACCAAGACGGCCCCGAGAACAAAGAAGCTGCTGGAAAAGCGAGTGCAGCAAGAACGACCCCTCCCGGGTTCCCCAAGGCTCCTCCTGTGAGGAGAACGGGAAAAGAGCCCATGGACCTCACCAAAGACGAGGTCCGGATCCTAAAGAAGATGGCGGGAAGCGCCAACACGAAAGAGAAGCCCCCGGATCCCAAGAACAAGGAGAGGGTAGTCGAGCAAATATTTCTCCAGCCGCTGACTACTCCAAGGGCCTTCAGCTCCAATGAAGGAGAGATGCCGAACTTCGGGCATCACCCGTATCAACCACCGTGAACATCTCTTGCGGGTGTCAAGCCAACGACGTTAAACAAGTGCGCTTCATGGGAGGCAACCCATGCTCTAAACTTTTGCTCACTTTTTAGTGTTATTTCTGACTTTATTTTATCTATTTTTATAAATAAAATCAGCCGCGAGGACATCCGTTCAGGGACTTAGACAATCTGTTGGCTTTTGCAGGAAACAAGCCCCAACCGATCGGTTGACAACTCACCCGATCGGTTGGGATGTATCAGATACAAGCCGAGATCTGTCCCCAGATGAACCGATCGGTCGAAGAATGAGGAGACCGGGTGACAGACCGGGTGAGCTGGGGAGAGCTCTCGGAAATTTTTGGGGAGTATCAACCGATCGGTTGAGTTCGAGCGCGATCGGTTGACGCGACCGGGTGAGCAGCCCTAAGTTCTCGGGAAAATGAGTGGAGCGGCCAACCGATCGGTTGACAAGTCACCCGACCGGTTCGCCTGTAGCATTTCTTCGGCAAGAATTTCGACCTAACCATCAACCGATCGGGTGACAAGTCACCCGATCGGTTCGACTTAAAACCCTATATAAACCCCCCCCCCCGACCACCCGTTCATTTCCATCCTCGCCCGATCGCCCAAATCGCCGCCGTTTCGACTCCTCTAGTGCGCCTGCCTTCTTTCTTCCCCAAGATCAACCTCGATCGTCTTCCCCCGCCATCTCCCTACCCGTCCACCATCGATTTCTCTCCATTCCCCCGCCATCTCCCTACACACAAAACCCTAAAGTTCACCTATTCTCCCCAACATCGAAACTTGTTGAAGAAATCACCGCGGCTCCATAGCGTGCTCCTATCGCATAGCATCGGGGCGTCTACGAGCAGCGATCTTCATCTCATTTGGGTAAACTCGCTCATTTGCTCAATTTTTATTTTTACCCCAGATATTCCATTTGCTCGTTGGCCGTATTTCGTGTTTGTGTTGATTCATTGTACTTTTACATACTCGCACACACACAAGACACCCGCACAATGCCTCCCCACCGTGTTAAACCCATCGACGCCAGCTCTTCGAACCCTAGGCCCACCCGTCGCGCTCGTCGCGCACAGCCCCCCGCTCAGCCCACCACCTCCAACCCATCTGCCCCCGATCAAGACCAAGCCAATCGATTCATGGCCATGATTCTCCTAGCTGGGCAGGGTGGTCAGATAACCGTGGAGTCCGTCGACCGAGACCTCCCCTTTCTTCAAAGCTTCATTCGCCACATCCGTGAAGACCCACCCGACGTCTCCGAGCTCCACATTCCACCCCCCACGACCCCTGGTCCACAGCGCAGGCCCCCGTCACCACCTCCGGAGGGTGGTGCCCCTGCTTGATCTTTCTTTCCCCCTTTTGCCCCCCCCCCCATATTTGTGCCCATCTGTCTTTTGGGGGCCCTGCTTTGTCTCTGTCGGAGGGGGGGACCATTCGCGTGTCGCTTTTTGATTTCACCGTATTTGTTATTGACTCCCCCCTTGCATATCTCTGCATTTCATTGATCATATCATTTCGCTAGCACGGTCATGTTTAGCTTGGGGGACGTCTATTTTAGTGTGTTGTCGTGTTTTGTTTGTTTTTCTCATTTTTCTGTGTGTGCTTGTTTTTCATTTTTTGAGTGTCGTGTCGTGTGGTTTTATTTTTATTTTCGTGTTGTTTGATTTTGATTCTGATCTTTCTTTCTTTTTTTCAGTTTCATCTATGTGTTTTCCTGGTTTTCATTTCTTTTTGTGTCAGTGCGTATCCCCCCCATCTTCATTGCCCTCCCGTACTCACTCATATTGCATTGAGGACAATGCAAACTTCAGCTTGGGGGAGTCGCACTGTGTGCGTCGTTTGAGTCCTTCTTTTTCGTTTATTTGAGTCGTTTTTCTCCGTGTTTTTCTTTTTTTTTCTTTTCTTCTTTTTTAGCTCTTTCTCCTAGAGATGAATCCTATGATGAATCGCCACAAAGTCACACACACCAAGCATTGCATCGATAATCACACTCACTAACCCTAGGATTTCGAGTCCTCTTGCATTTCACGCATCGTGGGTCCACTTAGCTTTTTGTGAGTCGTGTGTCGTGACTAGCATTTGGTGTGCTTCTGCTTTGTGATTTTACTTTATATACCTGTCCAGGAATGACCCCTAGATTATCATGCTCCGATTTGAATATGCGGTATTTGTTTCCACTATATGCATGCTATATTTATATCGTATACTTCAATTCGCATGCGTCGGGATTCCACAACTAAGGACTAGGATAACCCATTTAGCATGTGCTCTATTTAGCGAGAATAGTTTCCTTTGCCCGAGTGTTTAGATTTCGACTTCTTTTTTGTTTTACATGGTGCAAATCCCCTCGTCGTGTACCGTTCTCCCACTTGGGAGAGTACACATGTGTATAGCCAAAAACCCAAAAATCCAAAAAAAAGGAGAAAAGAAAAGAAAAACCCAAAAAGAAAAGAAAAGAAAAATTGTGTATAGCCCAAAATCCAAAAAAAAATACAAATGCCCAAAACCCAAAAAAATTTCCGTGTGAATATTTTTTCCTAATCGCCAAGAATAAAGGGAAGGCGAGAATTTGCACCTAATGTTCTTCTCCACATCATCTCAACCCCCGTCGTTATCGAAAACACTTGGCTTAGGAACTTTTTAGCTAGTATCTAGGCTATAGTGGCGTGATTTCTTTAACCCTAGTTGTGGAGTCCCCGATGCATGATACGCTTCTATTCTCACTCTTCTCATGCATGCTTGAACTTATATTCGCCGCTTAATTCAATTCGGATCGATATTTTGGGTCATATCTTGGATTTGTGTATATCGAGCCTCATAGCACATTGTAGAAAGCATCATCATTTGCTAGCACACGACCACGCTCACTCGCGCTTCACCGCGTGGACCCACGACACTTATTTGGACTCGCTTTCCTAGGTTTAGTGGTGTGATTTGGCGTTTGCTTGCTTGGTGTGTCGTTTCTGATTTTGGTGGCTCTGATGGACGATCTAGGGTTTAGAGTTTTCTTTTTCTTTCTTCCTCTCTATTTTTCCCTTCTGAGCTCCTACTCTCACTCGTCTTCCTCGAGGACGAGGAAGAGTTCAGCTTGGGGGATTTTGATGTGCGTTTATATTTCATATATTCATGCACGTTTTCTTTTGTGTTTCACCGTGTTTTTCCGCCGTCTCTTATTCGTTTTCGTGTATTTTCCCGTTTTCTTTCACTTTTCTTTGTTTATCCATGATTGCAGGGGATTGACCACGTAGGGGACGTTTAACGATGATATCCCAAGTCCCCGGAGCAATGGGAGAAGTCACGCGTGATCCAGGGGGTCAAACGTCGAAGAATTCATCTTTCAGCCCCTCACCCGGTCGGTTGGTCATCTCCAACCGATCGGGTGATGCACGCGTGCACCACCCGGTCTCTGCCGCAGCTCACAAAGAAGTCACCCGACCGGTTCGCAGACCGGTTCAGCGGGGGCTGTTCTCTGTTTTCTCGAAGCAAAACGCCAACCGATCGGGTGACTCTCACCCGATCAGTTCATCTGTAGCTGAAGAAGAAGAGCTGAAGACACGGACGTCGAACCGATCGATTCACCTGACTGCTCCAAGATCCAACCGGTCACTCAAGAACTCACCCGACCGGTTCATGTGATCGGGTGAAAGCTCGCCGTTTTCTGTTATTAATTTGTAACGGATCAACCGATCGGTTGACTTGTCAACCGATCGGTTGATACGAAGGTCTATAAATGGAACCCCTAGGGTTCCAGAAACGGGAGCTGTTATTTTTTCTACTGTTTTATCTCCTTGTGACGGCTGTAATTGTTACTCTTTTGTAAGTTTTCAGATCTTTCTAAAATTTTAGTATTGTCTTTATTACTCTATTACTTCCGCATTGCAATTGTCCGATTATGATTCCAACGGTTAAATTTCATTTAGATCGCTTTTTCATGAATTTTTGTGAGTAGTTCCCAAATCTGGGATTTTGGTGGAAACCCCTTCGGGGGCTCTTCCCGATGCGTCCATAGGGTTAGGAAATCGATAGGGAGTAGGAATCTAACGGTTACACGGGGTGTTTCATTGTCATCGGCGGGAAAAAGACCGCCTTTGACCGTTGGGCCAAGGGGGAATAAACTTGGCGGTTGACTCCCTAGCCATAGCTCACACCCTTAGCGTAGACGCCGAATCCTAGCACGCGGGAGTGACAGGATGAGACGTTGGGAGATATCGTTGCGGGCTTAGTGCTCCCGGGATCGATCAGTGTTAATGGACACGGGAGTGCCCACTGATCGAATCCGGGAAGTCCGGTGTATCATCCTGGGCACCGACCGGAATATCGGGCCCATGGGACACCGGTACCACTTTCAGAGGCAACGTCTCACCATTAGGCCCTAATCCCGATCGCTATCCATACCCGTAGGCCGTATCGGCGAGAGTCTCTCGTCGGGTTGGAAACCAAAGTCCCGGGTTTTCTTTCTTGTTGTTCATACCCTTTTATTTCCTTTTGTGACAACCATTCTCCGATTCGGGCTAGCTCGCCCCTCGGGGTGATTTAGGTCCTACCTGACCTAAGCACAACCTCGCCTCCCTGAGTTCGATATTCCCGCACCCTACACTAACCGTGAAACTTGCGGTAAACGACACCGCGCCGCCGCAACGCAAGCGGGGCGCCGGTCAGTGACGTTGAGGACCCATTTTTGTCCTCTGTGATGGTGCGATGGGGATTTAAATTGCGCGACCGAAAATTCTCAGATGAGAAATGTTCGGTGGCATTTCATATGCAAGTTGCATTGGAGACTCTGACCTCCAGAGGGTCTAATTTTTATTTACGATGCAGCATGCAGAATTTGCATGTCCCCGTGCATCCATAAGCAATCGGGATTTAATGGACGTTCAATTCATTGGAGTCTACTTTTCAGTGACTCTGCCGACCCATTTTGGGTATGAACATGCGGCACTTGTATGTTCATTTTCTATTCCCGTTGCTTGGCAGTACTCTTGAATTGACTGGGAGGTATATTTCCCAACATTAACCAGACTTATTTTCTATATTTTATTGTCTGGGAAATGTGCCCGCAACATTTTTATTTTTGTGCCAATAGCTTTGGAAAAGCTAAATTTGCGGGTCTGTAGTAGACACACATACGAATATTCTGAGGATGCATTTATCAGTCCAATGAAGTACTGAATAGCCCACTAGGGGTGGATTTTTCCACATCTATCTCCTTATATTCTTTTTGAGGAAGCGTGGAGATTTTTTTTCAATTTTTCGTAGAGATGGCCTTGTAATTAGTTTTTCCTTATAGCAAGGGATGTGAGGGAATTCTCCCTTCTGAAGAATCTTCTTGTCCTTCAAGTCAGACCCATGGGATAAGATGCGGTGCATCGTCACTGATCCAGGGTGGCCAAGTCTATCATGCCAGTGTAAGACTTGGCTGATGTCGGGCACTTCAGGTGCTCCGTTTAATTTCGCTTCCTTTCTCCGAATCTTTGTATGGTTGAGGCCTGTAAGGCTCTCAAAACGTTCAAGTATGGATTTTACTCCTTTTTCTTGAGACGTTACATACATTAATTTGTTTTTCATTTACATTTGTTGTTTCCAAATGGAATCCGTTGAAATGGATGTCCTTGAAACTTAGAAAGTTTCTTTTGGAATTCAGAGAGATTAGTGCATCCTTTATTTTTGATTCTGTGTCATTTGGGGGCAACAGTGTTGCAGTCCCTGGATCTTCAATATGGCCCTGATGTTGGGCTTTTTATTGAAAGATTGTATGTGTTTATTGTCTACTAATCCGTCATGAGAGCAGTTCATCTATTAAAAGATGAATCGTATAGGCACATGCATTTTCAGATAAACATTTTCATTCAAAACAAATTACATAATTCAAATGGTCTCATAACATAAGTTATTCTCAAAACAAATTGCTAAAATAAAAATAGGGGCTAATCAAGCATGTCATCATTTTCGAAGTCGTCAGATGTAAACTTGAATGGAGCATCAGAGGTCATCAGGTTTGTTTCAGCTTTATTTTTCTTGTTCTCTTTATACAAATCCTGGAGATGTTGTGGAGTTCTGCACACTATGGGCCAGTGGCCTTTCATGTCACAGCTACGACACTAATCTTCCCATTCCCTCTTAGGTGGGGGTGCATCATCTCTATTTTGTCATTTCTGCGCCAGGTGAGCTTCCTCTTACTTTCATGTCTTCGTTGCTGGACTTGGCCCCTAGCCCTTTTGTTCTGTCCCCCTTTCTGTGGTCTTACTTTTCGTTTGTTGTCCCTCTTCTTTCGAGAAGAAGAGGCATTATGTGCTTCTGGGAGGGGGGGCAGTGCCAGGGGGCGCATGTTGTGAGTGACGAGGAGAAGCTCTCTGTTTTGTTCAGCCATGAGTAAACATGACAGCAACTCAGAATAATTGGTGAACTTGCATTCACTATATTCTGCATTAGTATCCATCTTTTTCATGGAAGGACGTATACGTCTTTTCCAGCATGCGATCTTCTGAGACTTTTTCACCACACAACTTCAGGCGTGAGGTGATGCTAAAAAGTGCAGAGTTGTACTCAGCAATGGACTTAAAGTCCTGTAGTCTCATGTTCTCCCACTCATATCGTTCCTTTGGGAGTATAACATCTTTATGATGTTTATACATATCCTCAAGGGCAGTCCATAGCTCAAGTGGATCTTCGACCGTAAGGTATTCAGCCTTTAGGGTCTCGTCCACATGGCGGCAAATATAGATAATGGCTTGTGACTTTTCTATATCGCTTACATTTTCATCATTAGTCACATCAGAAATGAGGGACTTTACCCGCAGATGAAACTTCATATCGAGCTGCCAGCTCATATAGTTTCTTCCTGATGCATCCAGCACTTCGAAATCGACACGTGCAATTTTAGCCATTTATCTAGCAGAGCACAAATATGCATGAGTTAATAATTTAAACATAAACATTTTCATACGGAGGCAATTTTAATATGAAGGGCTAATTGCGTGGATCGGCCAGTCCCACATAAATAATAGTCCAACGTCCCATTACATTCCATATTACACAAATAAAAGCTTTAAAAAGAAATTACAACTTTGAAAACCTCTGTGGGTCCCATAAAAATCCTCAGCTTTAATTGTGGCCTCCGTCTCCATGGAAAATGGTCTTCGGTCTTGGACATTTACAAAATTTCCTCACTACAATTTCTCTCAAAAGTAAAATAAAAGTGCAGGAAAATAAAATGTGAGACTTAAACAGCCGATCCAAAAACCACAATTAGCCATCCATGCAGAAAATTTGTGCTCATCAAACATTTTCATCAGACATTTTCATCACATGCATCACAGGCATTTAATATTTGCATGAGGATAAATAATTTAATCACTTAATAATTATTGGACCACTGGGCAACGTCATACACCGTTAGGTTAGGTGACTAACGACAGAGCGGTCGCAGGATCTTCCTAATTATTAAGTTTTTAAATATAATGCACAACCATGCATAAATTATCCACAGAATAAGCCAGTGATGCAAAGCATGTATAGATGATTTTACAGAAGAAATCATTTAATGCAAAGGTTGTGCAAAATTTGGGTTTATTCCAAGAATTGGAAAAGGAGCCCAAAAATTAAACATTTCTTCGTAAAAGGAAGAAGTTTTCCTTTTTAAATCATCCCCAATCAATCTCCAAAGGTCCACAATATACCCCTTACAGCCCATAATTTTCATGAATTTTTAGCTGTCCGAAATGCCATTTTTGGTCAGTTTTAAATCCACAATAAGCCCTGTAAAGCTTATTTTTGGCCCTTTTAATTGTAATTTGCCCCTTCCCCATTTCTTTTTTCGAAAATATAGTCTGCGTGCCTGAAGCCTGCAGAGTGGCTGCGGGCATCAGGCTCGCAGTCTCAATCTATTTTTTCTTCTTCTTCTTTTTTTTCAAAAACGTAGTCTGCGGGCCTGAAGCCCACAGAGTTGATGTGGACTTCAGGCCCGTAGTCTGAAATTTGTTTTTTTTTCGAAAATGGGATTCGGGCCCATCTAGGGTTTGAGGGGCGGCGGCTAGGGTTAGCCGTCGTCGCCCCTCGCTATAGTGCCGCCGGACGGCGGCAGGGGAACCCCCCCCCCCCCCCCCCCGGGGCGGCGATGGGCAAACCACCCCCCCCCCCCCCCGGGGACGGCGTCGCAAAAACCACCCCCCTTCGGGGGGGCATCGACGGTAAATCGACCCCTTCGGGGGGGGGACGGCGTCGGGCAAAAGCCGCCCCCCTCATGGGGTCGGCGACGGTGAACCGCCCCCCTTCGGGGGGACGGTGTCTGGGAAAAGCCGCCCCCCTTCGGGGGGGTCGGTGACGGCGAACCGCCCCCCTTCGGGGGGGACGGCGTCGGATAAACCGCCCCCTTCGGGGGGGACGGCCGGCCGCTACGGCGGCAAATTGCCTCACCTCCTTCGGGTGGTCCGGTCACGACGTCGGCTGAACGCCGCACACCCCCCTTCGCGGGGGTTGCCGATGGCGGCAAGGTGTCGCACCGAGAAGGGTTTTGCCGTCGGTAGTGCGGGGGACAAGGGGCTGGCGGCAAGGCCGTCGATGGGTATGGGGTCGAGTTCGAGAAACCCTAAAATACGTATGATTAAAAACATCGTTTTTAGTGATTTTACCTCTATATCCGTCCTCCGGATAAAGCGACGGTTGAACGAAGCCCTACGCGGATGACGACGCTCGATTGAAGAAGCCTTACACCGCGTGCGTAGATCTCCCGTCTCCTCTCGCCTTCGCCTTCGCAACGAACGAAAAATTTGTGGAAAGAGAAAAAAATTTCTAGAGTCTCGTGCTGATAACGTGTTATGAATCAACTATTGGGGGAGAAACCCCCAGCCCTTTATTTATAGGCATGGTAGGAGAGTAGAAAGATAGAATACATAGTTATGGGCGTATCTCTAAGATACTCTCAATCCTAACCGACTCTGGTTATTTCCATTCACAGCATTTTCAAGAATTTGTATGTGTGTAACAAATATATATTGGCTTTAACATTTTTGAACTATAACTTACACAAACACACTTCACTAGCACTGTGTTCTTCATTCTTTGTCTTGAGCCGTTTCAACTTGATCTTAAGTCTTCACAAGCTTTATAAGTCGGAGCATTCATCTTCTTCAATTCATGGCTCAATAGCAGACTTTTGATCTTAGCTCTACGTTCTTCAATCTACTTCACAATGCGCTCAAACACTTCTTGGCTATAGAATAAATATATACACACTTGAAGCAAATATGTCAGTCCTCACATCACTTGTGCACATCATCAAAATCCAGTGGGGTGTGTCTCAATTTCCCAACAGTTTCCTGTCCTGAGGGTCCCAAACTAATCAAGCGTAGCTTTCAACGGTGTGCTCGAGAAAGCTCGACATTATATGGCATCACAAAATCCATGCAATTGCGTATAGTCGTGGATGTGTTTCATGGGGTCACATCTGCCATCGTATTCTTTAAGCTTCGGTAGATTGTAATCTTGTGAATGAAGACCTGTGAAGCTTGATAGCAAGGTTGCCTAGTTTATATTTCTTCCCCTTCTCATTATCATCCAGTTTGTCCCTAAGCAACTTCAACTTTGCATCACGCCACTCCACGTCAGCCTATGTGATAGAATGCTCTGTCCTCGGGTTTGATAAATAATGAGGGATGATGTTAGGGCCTCCCTGTCATGGCATTTCATATCAGGTTCGTAACTAGATGTTAGTTAGTTAATTGTGAAGTGTTGACAGCTGAAAAGGGCATAATGTTAATGTGCCTTATGTTCTATAAAGATTAGATTCTGCTACATTCAAGTGAGTACCTAAGAAGATAATAATAAAAATAAAATGTGAGAGCAAAAGTTAGGAATGCGAATCAATACATCCTCTCTTGAAAAGATTACTAGTCATAACACGTGCCTGCTTGAGTGCGCCGGGACCCATTTAGACCGCTGTGCGAGTTGGATTGTCGAGCCATCATATATTGTGCTTGCGGACCTCCTTTTACAATGGTAAATTACCACATAGTATGCACTTGAAGTGATTTGATCTCCAAGCGAGGCTAGGTTAGCTTTTTAAGGTCGAACATCAAACTCTTTTAAACTATCACAGTGTACTCGCTCCCAGAAAGTTATTTAGTGTGCCCATCTGAATTCTGAAAGAGGAACTCTAGAAATGACATTTCGAGCCTGTATTAATTCCACGAGATCAATACGTTATTTCAGGCTTCCACTTAGGGCATGTTCTTCTTGGTGAGAATGTGCAAGAAAGTAGCCCATTTACACTGTTCACGTCACTATTCCTCTACTATTCATGAGATTCTCGTTTCCCTTTCTCGCAACGTGTTCTTTTGACCTCAAAAAAATTTGGTGAAAGTTGCGGACGTGGCCGCCGCATTCTCGCGAGCAGATTCCCCCGCAAAACCGGCGATTTCTCCCCCCTAGAATCGGAGATAGTGCATATGGGCCCCGCCACCTCGCGTCTCTCTCCTGCACATGGGCCCCGCCATATGCCTCTCTCCTCAATTCGCCCAATCACATGCGCTTGTTTAAATTGTTTTTAAAAAATTAGTTCGGACGCTCTCTTTCCTACGCATGGGCCCCGCCACTCGAGATATTTTTTCGTTATAACCGTGGGGAATGCAATGTTCTTGATATTCATACATAAATTATTTAATTATTTAATTAATGGAATAATTATTACATCAATCCGGTGTGTCCCACATCAACTTTCTCATCCAACTTTCCAACCAACATTCTCAACAAAAAAACACAATAAAGTAGTGTGGGACCCACAAAACTTTCTCAACCCCATTTTCCAATAAAAATACACAATATTCTCAAAACCCCGATTCCCCTACACTATTCACAACTTTCTCAAAACCCCGACTTTTTTGTCCTGGATCGAGCTCGTTACATTGTTCCTTACCCTCGGTGCTGCCTTCCTACCCGAAACCCCAATAGCCCTCATCCAATGGGGCATCCCCAAAATGTTGTAGGAACACTACAATGGATCTGTGGCACCATGACGTCCACACGGAGCTCAACGATGTATCAATTGGGCTTCTTATGCCCAACATCAATTGGCTACGTCATTTGACAACTCGTACCGATCGATCATCCAACGCAAGTTTCGGCCTCAGCTCATAACATTGTTTGTTATGATATCATGCATGATCGCCACCATAGAAGGTGCCATATTTGGTTATGATATTGGAATTACATGTCTAAAGTCTCAACTTGCTCTCATTCATTCAATTTCTTTTTCTTCATTTCATATTAGTAGTAGTACTCATGCATCAAACTAGAAAAAAATTTAAATTTTTAAGGTTGTGTAGTATCAATGAAGACATCCGTGGAAAAGTTTTTCCAGCCAATACTAGGAAGACTGAAGAACAAAACTGCAGAGTACTCTAGCAACTATTGTAGATCTGATAGCCATCTGTTCGTCGTGTTCACATCGTCTTTGTACATTGTTGCAGCATTTGCTTCTTTAATGGTATCACCAATTACACATAAGTATGGACGTCGGCTACTGATGATGTTCGGAGGTATAACATCGTTGGTTGGTGCAGGGGTGGGATAAGTTGCACGCTATGTATGGATGCTTATTTTTGGGCGGTTGCTCTTATGGGTTGGAATAAGGCTTGCCAACCAGGTAATTAGTTAATTATTGTTTGCTAATTAATTAATGCATGCATCCAAAGTTTGCAAGTTATGATTAACTTGGGAATAGTTAATGTTTTTGT
Source organism: Scilla litardierei (assembly GCA_030789695.1). NCBI lineage: Eukaryota > Viridiplantae > Streptophyta > Magnoliopsida > Asparagales > Asparagaceae > Scilla > Scilla litardierei. The sequence continues at coordinate 115,692,827 of CM061138.1, forward strand.
AAGAAATCTAGCTATATGGGGAGATTTTATTGGGTCCACTCTTGGATGCACAGATAGTGACGGATATGAAAAATTCTAATTAGGCAAAATAGTCTAACAATAAAAGGTAATTAAATCATAATTATATTCAAATTCAAGTCTAATAGGTCCCCACACATGTCCAAGATTTAGTTTGTTTGGTGGCTGAATTTATAAAAAGAACCTTTCACTTCGACATGTTTTTGTAAAACACCAAGAAATTTGAAATTATAGTTAACAACATCCAACATAGTACATTATGAAAATTATAAGGTAGTTTTGTGAAATGGTGACGAAAAATTTATGATATTTGGCAATAACTTTCAAGTAGTTTCTTTCAAAAACTTGCCAAGGTACAAGGTCATAAAATGTAGCCTTTATTTGTTCCAAGAGATCAATGTCCTTATATGATTTTATTTACGACCTTTTACTTTAGCATGGTAGTTTATTATTCCATCATTGCACCAACCAACGTTATTATGTCTCCGACATCATCATTAGCTGACATCCATGCTTATGTGTAATTGGTTCTACCATTAAAGAAGCAACTGCAGTAACAATGTACAAAGACAATGTGAACAAGACAAATAGATGGCTACCAGATCTACAATAGTTCCTAAAATACTCTACATTTTCATTCTTCAGTCCTCCCAGTATTGGCTGGAAGAACCTTTCCAAGAATGGCTCCACTGATATTAGACCACCTTAAAAATTAAAATTTTTTTATAGTTTAATGCATGAGTACTACTACTAATATGAAGTGAAGAAAAAGAAAATGAATGAATGGGATCAAGTTGAGACTTCAGACCTGTAATTCCAATATCATAACAAAAGATGTCCCCTTCTATGGTGGCGATCATGCATAACATCATAACAAACATTGTTATGAGCTTAAGCCGAAACTTGCGATGGGTGATCGATCGATACGAGCAGTCGAATGATGTAGCCGAGTGATGTTGGGCGTAAGAAGCCCCATCGACTACATCGTTGAGCTCCGTGAGGATGTCAGTGGTTCCACAGATCCTTTAGTGCTTCCTAAAACATTTTGGGAAATGCTACATTTGATGAGGGCTATTGGGATTTTGGGTAGGATTGTGGCACCGAGGGTAAAGGACGATGCAGGGGTTCTTGCAAAGGTGAAGGCAATGTGCCAGGCATGGCAACTGACGAGCCTTGTGGAGACGAAATTGAGGTGCTGGCAAGGATGAATACGATGCCTTGACAGAAGTAGAATCTAACACCGAATGCTCCACTTGGATAGGGAGTGACATCTCCGAGTGATAGAGGGGAACTATCTGTAGCAAATAGTTCATTAGAAATGATTATTTATAGCAAAATTTTTAGTAAAGAACACAGAAGTGTCAGAGGTCACAAATTTAATGTAATTGTCTTTTTGTTACAAGGAAGATGACACAAATTAAATGTAATCATTTGTTTGTTTATTTCGATGAAAAGGACGCAAAGTCAGAGGTCAACTCTGGCTTGAGAATAACAATTCTTGTACATTTTGTCAATATCCACCTCGATATATGTGGAGGTAGAGTCGAAGATGACACAAATTACATGTAATCATTTGTTTTTTTATTGTTATGAAAAGGACGCACTTCATAAAGTCAGAGGTCAACTCTGGTTGGAGAATAACAATTCTGGTATATTTTGTCAATATCCACATCGATATATGTGGAGGTAGAGTCATATTTGGCACATTATACTTCTAAAATTAATGCTATTTGTTAGGATTATCTTGAGATGTGTGTTCAAGGTGAGAAGAAGGCCCTTTTGAGTGCTTGGCACAAACTATTTAATACTTTATAATGTCTATAGAAGGTGAACCCATGCACAACATATTCAATATTTTATAGTGGGTACAGAAGGTGATTAATTTGATGAAGCTCTTTGTCATGTAGATGGCTCAAACAAAGAAAAGACATACTAAAGATGTTAGGTTGGTCATTGGTTCTACTTGTACTTTGATAACAGTAGTAGCTAAAGTTACATATATAGCACTTTGCATCTTCAAGTCTCAAACTATAGCAATTTGCGTTGCTAATTATTAGTAAATCAAACCACACAAGGGCACTAATCTCTTGTACCAAATAAAGATACTTTTTAAAAATTTCGCAAATGTTATGAGTGAGGGAGGCCTTTGGCCTCCCCATCACTTATATCCCTCCATTAATCCCTCATTTAGTTAGGATAATGTGGACCTTTGGGATCCCATGTTCTTTGGTATTCCATATTGTTGAATAAATAGAGGACCATGGCCTTGTGCCATGGTTACTCTTTCTTTGAGTTATAACACGTTATCAACACGTGAGCTCTAATTCTTGAGCTTCTCCTTTTATCCCCTCAAATTACCATCACCGCGCTTAGGAATCTTGGTTGTTGCGATCCGTCGCGGCGATTTCCATGGTGCTTGCGGGAGCGGGAATTATATTTTTATCTACGGATTTTATTGGCTCTTCCATAGATCATTGATCTAGATGTAAAAATTCTTGTCCCGTAGATTAGATTATGGACCATATTCTATTTTTGTTGATTGTATTACTAAAATCAACAAATCAAAAAAAATCCCAAAATGGATTTTCCCCAAATTGGATAAGCCCTATGGGTTTTCCCCAAATTTACATGGTCATGCTTACGGTACCAATCATCCGTAAAATTATATCTTAATCACAAATTCATGACCATCACATTTCCTTAATTGTTCTGACGTGGGAATATTATTAAACACACATGACCTAACATGTTCTTTGCTTACTAGTAAAATTGTCGATCCCCCAAACAGCAAAAACTAAGAAAGTAATTTGGTACACTACATAAGCAATTAGATTACATAATGATTACTGAACACTCATTGGGAAGTAATCTGATGCAATTAACTTGATCAGACGATCAATTGTGGTAAATTAGTTAACAAATCTAATCTTCCTGTTTATGAGTAAGAAAGATGAGTAACACAACAAACTTGGTCATGAAACTACAGGAGCAAAAATATGTACCAAAACAAAAGTTTTGGCTTTCATTGTACATCTCACTTCCTAAAAGATTTTTCCCCAGTTTTTCCTCAGCCCATCCCAAAATTTTCTCAAGTTTTTTTCCCCAAAAACAAAATCAAAACGTTGGAGAAATCAAATTGTTCAGAGGTCCTCGGGGGCTCGTCGCTGCATACCCGCCCCCCTGTCGGGGGGCTACTCTTCTGCGCCGCCCCCCTGTCGGGGGCAGGGGGATCCCGTAGCGCCGTTTCCCCCCCTGTAGGGGGGCTACTTGATGCGTTATCACTCCCTTTCGGAGAGGGATTCTTGCCCTGTCGGGGAGATCACGAAAATTGAAAGCATATTGAACTTTGGGCATTTGAAATCAAATTTTGGGATGATGACGAAATTGAACATTGGGAATTGGGGGAGATGATGAAATTGTTTCAATTTCATTTTTTGAGGGCTGAATAAATTATTTTTTGCAACACTTAACAAATGGTCTATTAGCCCATTAACCCATTTATTATAAATAAATATATAATTTTTTGGCTGTTGGGCCTGAAGCCCGCAGCAAGCCTTAGGGCTTATATTTAATATTTGGGTTAATTCTGTTTTAAATATAATTTTAACTCAGAAAAATTCAATTATATCTAGAAAAATATCAGAAAATACCAAAAAATTACTGTGAAATCTAAAAAATCTAGAGAATTTGTTGTGTTGCATTAATCTTCTTTTTGGGATGTTTTTTGTTTTTTGGTCCATATAATATCACTACTGTAAATATCTGCATAATTTGGATATTTTAGTTTTTATTATTTAATAATTATGAAAGGTCCTGAGATCGCTCTGCCGTTAGTTATCTAACCTAACGGTGCATGATATGTCTCCACGTGGCCCAAGTAATTATTACATATTTAATATTTCTCCAATAAAATTACGTGCGATGTTGATGTTGATATGCATGCGATGTTCCGCAATATTTTATGCATGTGTTTGAATTATAAAATTGCGTGGATGTTTAATAAATTAAGTTGTTGCTTTGGATCGGCCAATTTGTCACCTTTTTATATTCCTCGCATTTTCTTTTCTTTTTTGAGAGAAATTGTAGTGAGGATATAATTTGTATAAAGCCAAAAAGACCGTAGTTTCTTTCCTTGAAGACAGAGGCCAAATTGCAAATTTGTAGGGACCCCTATGAGTTTCCAAGTTGTAATTTTTTTCATTTTAGTTTTTTGTACTTCTTGGACTGTATAATTTTGGTCTTTGGACTTTATTATTTGGTGACTGGCCGATCCACGCAACTAATTTATTAACTTTACATGAATTTTTAATATGTTTTATTAATTCATATCATTTTAAATGCATAGATAAATGGCAAAATTGGCTAGCGTCGATTTCGAGGTCCTTGACACAGCAGGAAAGAACTACCTGAGCTGGCAAGTGGACCTGAAGTTTTACTTGCGTTCAATGGCACTCTTTCACTCAATACTGGCCCCCGTAGCGGCCGAGACAACTGCTAGCAAGGCCCCTGCAGCGGCTCAGTCAGCTGGCAGTTCAACTACCATTGTCTCCGATGGCAGTTCAACTATCGTTGTCTCCAACATGGATAAGGCGAAAGCCATTATCTATATCAGGAGACACATAGATCGGACCTTAAAAGGCCGAATACTTAACGGTAGAAGACCCTCTTGAGTTGTGGACAGCGCTGGAGGCACGTTATAGGCATCAAATTGATGTCCTACTACCACGTGCCAGTTATGAGTGGGAAAATCTCCGTCTTCATGACTATAAGTCCGTTGCTGAGTACAACTCAGCACTTCATAATATCACCTCACGCCTGAAGCGGTGTGGTGAAGAAGTCTCGGATCATCGCATGTTGGAAAAGACTTTTACCTCGTTTCACGAGAAAGATGCAATCCTCATGCAACAGTACCGTGAACGCAACTTCACGAAGTTCTCTGATTTGCTCTCTTGCCTTCTTAGGACAGAACAGAATAGAGACTTACTCTTGCCACTCATAATCTGCACCCTGCTGGTGCTGCCCCTCTTCCTGAAGCCCACCATGTTCCTCCCCAGAAGTGGAAAAAGAAGAATAAGTATAGAAAGAACAAAGGAAAAGCTACAATAAGCCAGCAAGAGCACCACCCCAGAACAACAACAACAAGGGGCAGAAAAACTTCACATGGAAGCGTAAGAACACTGGTCCAGTGCCAATTCCAAAGAAGAACTGGGAGGACAAATGCCATAGATGTGGCATGACTGGACATTGGTCCAGAAACTGTCGCACTCCTCGCCACCTCCAGGACATGTATCAGGCGAGCCTGAAGCCTCCCACTAAAACTAACCTGGCGAATATACAAGCTCCGACCAAGTTCACTACACAAGACTTCGAGAATGATGATCTGCTCAATTGAGCCTTATCTTAGTTTGATTTTATCTTTGCATTTTAAATTCTAGTTTCCTTTATCAATATTTCCTTTTTGGAACTTTATGAATGCATATTTAGCTTTATTTTATAAAGTCTATTCATTCTGATATATAGATGAAGTGTGATATATTATGGACAGTGCATCGATGCAATGGTGAAGCATTAAAATTGCTACCACATACAACGAGATTAAAAGATGCATATTTCTCTCCTAAATCATAGATTAATATCCCAAGTTTCAAGGATATTCCTTTTGAACAAACATAACTTGGAAACTATGGATAATAAATAGTGAATATCTTTATGTAAATCGTCAAGAGGATGTCCAGAAGACCATCTACGCACGATTCGTTGGACCCCCGTCGAGTCCCTATCATTACATATATTCATCCTATATAAAGCCAACTTGACTGAGCACCAGAAGTGTCTTTCATTGCCAGAGTTTTCAACTCTGGCACAATAGACTTAGTCATCCTGGATCAGTGATGATGGATGCATCATCAAATGAATCCCTTGGAGAACCTGAAGATTCTTCAAAAGGTTGAATTTTCTTGTCCCTCTTGTCATAAAGGAAAACTTATGGAGAAACCTACCCTCCTGAAAGTGGGATTAGAGTGTCCTGGCTTCATTGAGAGAATACACGATGACCTTTACGGGCCTATTCACCCTGCAAGTGGCCCATTTCGGTACTTCTTTGTAGTGAAAGATGCATCTACTAGATGGTCTTATATGAGCCTTTTTTGCCCACCTACAACCTAGCTTCTCATAAGCTGATAATGTGAGTGAATTCACAACAAATGTTTTTCAAGACTACTGCTAAGCAACTGGCATTGAAATTGAACATCATGTAGCATGTTCATACTCAGAATAGGTTATCAGAGTCTCTGATAAAAGGACTCCAATGGATTTCACGTCCATTGTTAAATCAGAGTAGCCTGTGGATGTTTAGGGATACTCCATACTGCATTCTGCATCGCTTATCACGATACGGCCCTCTTTTGGCCGTATCTTATTGCTGATGCTGCTTGCTTATGGTTCACCACCAAACATATCTAATTTGAGTTTGTTTGGATGTGCTAATATATGTCCCAGTAGCACCACCTCAGATGACCAAAATGGGTACCTTCAAAACTAGTTATCTTTATATGGTTTTATTCTCCATGTATTATTAGATACCTAGAACCCCTGACAAATGATGCATTAAAGGCACGTATTGATAACTGTGAATTTGATGAGCAAAGTCTTATTAAAATAGGCACGCGGTCTAAAGAAGCCTGAAGCTTCTGAGACCATATCATGGGACACAAAAGTCTGAATCTCGTTATGATACGCATGATATTTCTGTGTGAAGATGAGATCCTGAAGATCCTTCACATTCAGACAAAAGTACATCAATTGCTGGATAACTTCATAGACAAACCGTAAGATTGTTTGTTCACACATTCCTGCTGCCAACACACCAACTAGGATTGACATCCCCAAAGATGGATGCAATCCACCGACAACAGAATTGGTTGTACCTCAATTGAAAAGAGGACGACCGACAGGTTCAAAAGATAAAGTTCCTCGAAAGAGAAAGATTTCTGGAGATATTAAAATGATCCCTTCACAGGATGCTGAGCTCAGACCCCCCTCCTGATTTCCCCTGCAGAGGAAACAATAGGAGAAACATCATTATATTACGTATGTACTGGAGAGTTACTGGACAGATATAGCACAGTCATCGACAACGCTTTCGCTTTCGCTATTGCCGTTCACGTCGCTGAATACGACGATGACGTCAACCCACTTTTCTATAGCGTAAACACGTAGATTGGCCAAAGTGGGACGAGGCAATAAGAGTAGAGCGGGACTCACTCTTGAAACGCAAAGTCTTTGGACCAGTAGTCCAAACACCTGAATGTGTAAAACCTATGGAATATAAGTTGGTTATCAAAAGAAAAAGAAATGAAGGAAATGTGATCATTTTCCTATTTCATACTAAGCCTAACCGTCTCTGAAAAAGCCAAGAAATGCAGCTCATGGACGTTGGACTGCATATCTATACGGTAATATAGATATATAGATCTGTATGAAACTTCCAGAAGAATATACTCTACACGCAGAGATGAAAGAGAGACGTAGGAATGTCTTCTCTATAAAGTCTTTAAAGATCATTATAAAATGTGGTATAACAGATTTATCAAATTTCTTGCTGAACAAAGATTCACTATTAATGAAGTCTGCCCGTGTATCTTTATCGAAAGAACGGGGACAGGATTTGTAATAGTCGCCGTATATGTGGACGACTTAAATCTAGTAGGATCTCCTGTAGAGACCATTGAGATATCTGATAGCATTAAGCATACTTTCGTAATGAAATACCTAGGCAAAACAAGGTATTGTCTCGGCTTACAGATTAAACACCTTCGTGGTGGAATCCTTTTATACCTATCATATTCTTCATACACCAGGAGTTTATGAAGAAAGATGTCCGTATGCGATCTATTAAAAATGGATGCTTATTTATGACGCCTTCCAGTCGCTGGAAGAGGGGGAGGACATCCTAGGTCCTGAAGAGCTTATCTTTAGTGTACTAGTTACACTCTTTTATCTGGCCAACTGCATGTGTCTCTAATAGAACGTCTGCAGTAAAGCTGTTAGCCAGATACATGTTGAATATTGGACTCCCCGGATTTGGTTTTGGATGATGAGCAAACATAAATAATTCATGATCTAACAATTTGTGAGCGCAGTATTGGAGATCGTCGCCAATTTCACGTGAACATTCAAAGCGACATCTCAACACTTTCCAAAGCTCAGTTTCATGCCTAAAGCTTCGTTGAAGCTCTTGCGATGCTTTGGAAGTAATGAAGATTCAATCGAAGCTCTCAAAGACCGTTTATTAAGGTTTTATTTATAGTCTTTTAGTTTCGATTGATAGAATGTTAAGCCTTGAGTATATCTTACGTTTCTATCTTCATTACGCTCATTTCGTAGCTCTAGGATTCTTGCACAAGTTCACTCTATCTTCCTCGAAGCGTCGCGCTTCGATTCGGACTTTGTTGTGCATGTTAGTTGGTACAAGAACATGTACTGACCGACTAGATGGTGATCTAGTCGGTCGGCCACTGTTCTTGGACCGACTAGTTTCTGTCAGTTAATTCTTAGCTCTTTACTGTTTACAGTTAGTCGGTCTATGTTGACTCACCGACCGACTAGTTTGTGAACTAGTCGGTCAGTGAAGCTTCTTTGACCGACTAGTTGAGACTGACTGTTCACTCTAAAATTCTCCTAAGCTACTGTTTACCGTTAGTCGGTCTAAGAACGTTTGATGACCGACTAGTTGACAATCTAGTCGGTCAACTTTTGTTCTTGGACCGACTAAGTCAACTTGCCTTCAGACTATGTTGTTTTGCCTCTTAGTCGGTCTACGTTCATTGGATGACCGACTAGTTGTGAAACTAGTCGGTCAGACAGTGTTCTTGGACCGACTAGTTTTCTAGGTCTGAAATTCTATCTCTTCTCAGATCTGCTCTTAGTCGGTCCATGCTTTGTGACTGACCGACTAGTTGATGAACTAGTCGGTCAGTGAGTGTTCTTTGACCGACTAGATCTCACAGATTTCTTTCCGTTGGAGATTGACCTAACTTGTTTTTATGGGACCCTATAAATACGAACCTAGGTCATTTCTATCTTCAAGAGAGCTGTCATTAAGAGATTCATTGAGTTCTAAAGAGATAGCTATTCTCCCTCAAATCTAAAGCTCTCTTCCTCACAAGAAACCCATTCTCTCTCATTTCTAGATCTAGAGAGAAGCTTGTTCTTGGTGAGCTCTTCAAGCTATTGCTTGATTCAAGTTTCCAAATCTTCCCTAGGCACCCATTGCAGCTCATTTCCTTGGTGCTAGGGTTTGGTAACTTCATCTTCCTCAAATCCTTCATTCCACCTTTTGGGTAAGAAAAACTCAAGGTATAGGATTTTGTGGTAAGAGTATTTATTTCATATTAAACTCTTTTATATTGCTTATTGGCTCTCTCGGTTGTGAGAGAAGTTTGTGATCCCGGGTTGTGGGATTCACTTTGCCATTGCATGTATGATTTGATCTTGTGAAGGTTTTTCACAAGATATTCATAGTGGAAATCTTGAGTTAGGGTTTCTAACTCAAGTATCCGGAAGGGATCCGGGTGGTTGGGACGTAGGATCACCGGGAACAAGTCGGGGAGACTTGGGTGGATCCGAACCCATTAACTTCATTTGTTAGCATTGTTAATTTCATTGTTGTCATTCAATTTAAGCTTCCGCAAATTGACTTGGTAGTTGTGTGCAATTTAATTTGGAATAATACGCCTTATTATTTTAAAGTACTATTCACCCCCCCCCCTCTAGTACTTGTGCAGTAGCTGGTAGGGCATTACATTTGGTATCAAAGCCAGATACTCAGCTATGTCTGCCAACGACAACAAGACCGTGCCTCCACCTTCCAACTACGACACCTTCAGGAACCGTGAAGGAGCGTCATCGGTGATGGAAGGACATTCCTCTACAAGGCCTCCATTCTTCAACGGTACCAACTACGGGTACTGGAAATGTCGGATGGAAACCTTCCTCCGAAGTGCATCTTTATGGAGGACTACAATGAAGGAGTACAACGAGCCCGAAGAAGAAGATTTTGAGAAATGGACTACCGCGGAGGTCGCCGCGGAGGTAAGCAATGCCAAGGCAATGAACGCCTTGCAATGCGCATTGGAGCCCGAGGATTTTAATAAGATATGCACATGTAAGAGTGCATATCAAATTTGGAACTCTCTCCTCATACTACATGAAGGGACGAGTCGGGTAAGAGACTCTAAACTAGTTGTCGTAACCAAAGATTACGAAATGTTTCACATGCAACAGGGCGAGAAGATGAAAGAATATTACGCTCGCTTCGTTGACATAATAAACGAGTTAGAGGCCCTCGGCAAGATCTACACTCAAAAGGAGAAGTGCTTAAAGCTTATTGAAGGACTTCCCTCTTCTTGGGAAAAACGTACCTTCGCCATCGAGGAAGGTAATGACATGAACAAATATACCGTAGTTCAACTAATGGGTACTTTGATGTCATATGAGGTACGCAAAGATAGCAAGGTGAAGCTACAAGAAAAGATGAAGTCATATTTGAACCTAGATGCGCCTAAGAAAAAGGCGATTGCATTCAAGGCGGCTTCATCCACATCTTCCGATGATGAAGACTCGGAAAACGAGTTGGACTTGGAGTCCATGGCACTCATGGCCAAGAAGTTCAACCGTTTCTTCCGGAAAGGTAACTTCAAGACCAAAGGTAAATTTGGTTCTTCTAACGCCTCTTCCTCTCCTTTGTGTTTCAAGTGCAATAAGCCAGGACACATGAAAGCGGAGTGTCCTCTCAACAAACAAAAGGAGAAGTGGAAGGCGCCAAAATTCGATAAGTCCAAGAAATACAAGAAGGGGTACAAGAAAGGACTTGTCGGAGCAACATTCACCGACTCCGAGGATTCCTCAAGCGGAGAGTCGGATGATGAGAAAGTGGAGCAAGCACATATGTGCTTCATGGCAAGAGAGGAGAACGATCAAGGATCCTCCTCTTCCGATGATAGTAATGACGAAAGCGATGAGGTAACGATGGATGATCTTAGAAATGCTAACTCTCAACTTTGGTCAAAATACACTAAGTTAGTAAATAGATATACTAAGGTAAAAGATGACCTAGCTAGCATTCAAACATCGCCTAAGAATATCATCACCAACAACGACACCGTTGTTGAAGAGTTAAGAAATGAGATTATGAATCTCAAATCTAAACTTGAACATGTTAGCATTGAGGATGCGGAAGAACATGAGATAGCGGATTTAACTTCTCAAAACTCGACTTTGAGTATTGAGAACAAGAATCTTAAATCTCGTGTTTATGTGCTCACATCGCAAATATCCGCTTTGGATACTTCTTTGCGTTCTCTCAAAGAGAAATATGAGGACACATTGGGGCGAATCAACAAATTCAACAAGGGTAAGGGCCATTTGGATAATATCCTAAAAGATTTACTTCCGGCCAAACACCACATTGGCTTGGGGTATATGATGGAAAATTCATCCAAGTCGGTCACTACTTTTGTTAGGCCAACTTCCGAAGCCTCAACGAGTGGGAGCAAACACTCTATTGGTAGTTTATCTACCAATGGTGCTTCCACCTCGTCCACACCCTCTTTCGGAAAGAAACCCACTTTGGGTGGACCTCCAAAGAAGGGGCATGCCTACATGTACACTAATAACATGCCACGTAGGAACACACGTCCTACTCCACCATCTCACACGTATGATGATTTTTATGCAACACATTCCCGGGCACGTGCACACCAAGTGAGACACCCTCACGCACGTGTTTCCACACATGCATATGTATACCCACCTCATCATATGAATAATTCTTTTCGTGCACCATTCCATCATGTCCCGTATGCCTATCCACAACATGCATCACGTAGAAATCAACGTAGCATGCATGCACCCAATAGGATGATGGCTCCCAAAATTTTCACTATTTGGAGCCCAAAGGACACAAGCATGGACGAAAAACAAATGTACATGAATGCTTATTTTTCGGATGTTGTGCATAGTAAGAATTATGTGGGGAAGTCTAAGTCCACTTGGACTTGGCTTCCAAAGGTCTAATCCCTTGGACCCAATGACCTTGGGTACCATGATATGAAAGTGTCTATCTTTAGGTACTCAAGGAAAAGAAAAAGAAAAGGAGCATCAAATTTAAATTTAGCTCCAAAGGGAATTGGATACTCGATAGCGGGTGCTCCAAACACATGACGGGTGACGCTCGTTTGCTCTCCGGAGTGGTTCCCATTGCGAATGGAAACCGCGTCGTATTTGGAGGCAACGAGAGCGGAACCATCATAGGTGTTGGTAAAGTCGGTAACCCTTCTAAACCATTAATTAGTGACGTTTATCTTGTTAGTGGTTTAAATCATAATCTTATTTCAATAAGTCAACTTTGTGACAAAGGTTACAAAGTTAGCTTTGCGAAAGGATTGTGTCACATTTTAAGAAAGGATAATGAAAAATTATTATTTTCCGGAACTCGTCGTAAAGACATCTATATTTTGGATCTTCCGAAGTCATATGAACAATGTCTCGTTGCCAACACAAGTGAACAACACTTGTGGCATCGACGCTTTGGACATGTGAATTTTGAAACACTATATAAGCTTTCAAAATTGAATTCTATTAAAGGTTTTCCGAAGCTTGTTTTTGAAAAGAAAAGTTTTTGTGATTGTTGTCAACGCGGCAAGCTTCCTAAATCTTCATTTAAACCTAAGAAAAGCATCTCTACTAAACGGCCACTAGAGCTATTACATCTAGATTTATTTGGGCCAACTAGAGTAGCTTCCTTAGGAAATGCAAGGTACGGACTTGTCATCGTAGATGACTATTCAAGATTTACTTGGGTATTTTCATTGTGTAATAAAAATGAAGCTTTTGAAAACTTCACAATTTTTGTTAAGAAAGTACAAAATCTCTTAGGAACCACCATTGTCACTATTCGTAGTGATCATGGAGGTGAATTTGAGAATGAGTCTTTTGAGACATTTTGTGATGAAGTTGGTATTACTCACACCTTCTCTTTCCCTCGTGCACCTCCTCAAAATGGTGTAGTTGAGAGAAAGAATAGGACGCTAGTGGAGTGTGCTCGCACTATGCTTGATGATAGCCAACTTGGCCATCAATTTTGGGCGGAAGCGGTACACACCGCTTGCTATGTGTTTAATAGAATACTTTTGAGGCCCGGCACTAAACAAACTTGTTATGAATTGTTGTTTGGTAGGTTGCCTCAAGTTAAACATTTTCGTGTTTTTGGTTCGAAATATTTTATTAAAAACACATATGGTAGTTTGGACAAATTCGATCCGAGATCCGATGAGGGGATTTTTGTTGGATATTCTACGCGTAGCAAAGCCTACCGGATATTCAACAAACGAACCTCAACGATCGAGGAATCGCTTCATGTCTCATTTAATGAAGGATTTGTTCCAACTAGAATTTCAAATGATAATGATTCTATGGATGTTTTATGTGATTCGTTTGAAAATTCTAAGTCTAATGATTCTATTGATTCTATTGAGACTAACCCAACTAATGAAGTTGTTGAGAATGTTCCAAGTGATCAAGGTATTCCCAAACGGCTTCATTCGGTTCGTGACCATCCCCATGAGCAAGTCATTGGCAATATCTATGATAGTGTCAAGACGAGATCCCAAGTTCACCGCTTCGCAAATTGTGCCTTTGCCTCATCGATAGAGCCAAAGAATATTAATGAAGCATGCGAAGATAGCGCTTGGATCTTAGCCATGGAGGAGGAGCTCATTCAATTCGAGAGGAATGAAGTTTGGGAGCTTGTTCCATTGCCATCGAAGAACCACACCGTCATAGGGACAAAGTGGATCTTCAAGAACAAAACCGACGAAAACCAAGTCGTCGTCCGGAACAAAGCTCGGTTAGTAGCTCAAGGCTATCGTCAAGAGGAAGGTATCGATTTCGAAGAATCTTTCGCTCCGGTAGCTAGATTAGAATCAATTAGATTACTTTTGTCTTTTGCATGCCATAAGAATTTTAAATTATTTCAAATGGATGTTAAAAGTGCATTTTTAAACGGAGATGTCGTTGAGGAAGTTTACGTTTCTCAACCTCCGGGCTTCGTAAATGAAAAATTTCCAAATCACGTTTTTAAACTAAAGAAAGCTCTTTATGGTTTGAGACAAGCTCCTCGAGCTTGGTATGATCGCCTAAAGAATTTTCTTTTGGATTTGAATTTTAAAATGGGCGAAGCCGATTCAACACTTTTTATTAAGCATGCGAATAATGATATTTTATTAGTTCAAATTTATGTTGATGATATCATTTTCGGTGCTACTAACTTCGCTCTTTGCGAAGAGTTTTCTAATGTGATGAAGGAACAATTTGAGATGAGCCACATGGGCGAACTCAAATATTTCTTAGGTCTCCAAATTCGCCAAATGAACGATGCAATCTTCATCCACCAAACGAAGTACACGGTGGAGTTGCTAAAGCGATTTGGAATGGAGAATGCCTCCGGGAAAAAGACTCCAATGAGCACGACTACGCATCTTGACAAGGATACGGGCGGTAAGGATGTAGACATTCGTCTATATCGAGGTATGATAGGTAGTTTGCTTTATCTTACCGCAAGTAGGCCCGATATTATGTTTGCCGTATGTATATGTGCTCGTTATCAGTCTCAACCTAAGGAGTCTCACTTAGTAGCGGTAAAGCGTATTTTTCGCTATCTAAGTTACACATTAGATTTTGGACTACCTTATCCGAGATCTAGCACATATGAGTTAGTCTCATATAGTGACGCTGATTATGCGGGATGCAAATCCGACAGGAAAAGTACTAGTGGCACTTGCCATTTTCTAGGAAATTCTCTTGTCTCTTGGTTTTCCAAGAAGCAAAATTCCGTATCACTTTCAACCACCGAGGCGGAATATATTACCGCCGGTGCCGCGTGTGCTCAAGTTCTTTGGATGAGACACACATTGAAGGATTTTGGTATTCATTGTGATACTAGCCCTATCATGGTGGATAACCAAAGTGCTATTTGTCTTTCGAAGAATCCGGTGCACCATTCCCGATCGAAACACATAGATGTCCGACACCATTTCTTAGATGATCATGTTGCTAAAAAGGACATCATTTTAGTGTACGTTGAAACCCAAAAGCAAATCGCCGATATTTTCACGAAACCCCTAAAGGAGGACTCCTTTGTGCGGTTGCGTCGAGAATTGGGGATTATGGGTGAATCCGAGATATAGGTTTCATATTTAAATTCAATCATCTTGCATGCTAATATATTTCGCGATATTTCATTCATGCTAGATTAATTGAATTATTGGGAATTTTATGTGATTTATTTGAATTTATGATCGAAATCGTATTTCAATGTCATATTTAAGATTTCGACGTTTAATGGGGTAGTTTAGATGAGTATTGAGAGTTTTGCGATCTATCGTCCAAGTGTTTTGTGGAGAGAACTTGATTATCACCTTTTTGGACTTTGTTAGTCGGTATCAGTTCAACCACCAACCGACTAGATGTTCATCTAGTCGGTTAGTAGAAGAACTTACACCGACTAACTCAAGCTTATTGAGTTTCCTTTCCATCTTAAACTCTTTAGTCGGTTCATGTTCAGTGACCGACCGACTAGTTGTGAAACTAGTCGGTCAGTAAATGAACGCAGACCGACTAAATCTTGTCAGTAAATCTTGGATTCAGCCACTGTTTGCAACTAGTCGGTTCAAGCTCATTGACCGACCGACTAGATCGTGATCTAGTCGGTCAGTGCTTGAACTGTGACCGACTAGTTGTGCCAGGGTCTGTTTGGTCTTTTGCGAAATCGACCGACTTAAACTCAGTTTAGTCGATCGATTTTCATTCTAATCGATCGAAATCTCTTCTCTCTCCGCTCAAAACCCCGACCTCCCTCGAGACCCTTCGTCTTCCGGCCACTTTCCGACCATTCCAGCCGTCGCCGTCCGCCGATCTCCGACCTAGGGTATCCTCTCTTCCTCCCTCTCCTATCTAGGGTTCGGTTTCAGCTCTAGGGTTAGGTTTTCCAGTTGATTTCATCTCCTAGGGTTTCGATTAGGGTTTTCTAATTTCGGCTAGGATCTCTTCTTTCCAATCTCGTGTGTCATGTTGTGCCGAGATTATGGCTCGAACACGTATCCCGATCACTCCCTCTAGCCCCTCTCCGATGACCGTTGATCCAATCTCTTCGGATCCCGAGCATCCAACCCTTCCGAAGCATAGAGCCAAGATCACCCTTCCTTCGTCGTCTTCGCCTCCTCTCAAGAAGAAGAGGGCGACGACCGCTCAACCTAGAGGTCAACCGAAACCCAAACCCAAGCCTAAGCCCAAGGCCAAAATTCTTGCTTCTCAATCTTCGTTCCATACTCCTACCGATTCCGATACGGAGTATAACCCTGAGACCGAGACTCATAGGGAACCCACTCCTCCTATTCATCCCGAGTCTAGCACCCACCCTCGTACGTCTACCCGTAAGCCTAAGGGAAAGGGTCCGATGCCGGTGGGCGGTGTCGATATTTCCTTATGTCGCGATGACCCTTTGTGTCTCGCGGCATATAACCGTATCGAACATTGCCCGCTGCTTCTGGAGCATTTCGTCCAGTTTAGCGACTTCATAGGGTTAGCTGATCTTCTATCGTCGTCGGGTCTTCTCGATTACCTTCGATATGACCCGAAGGCGAATCCTCACCCCTACCCTAGATTAGTGAAGCTTTTCTATGCTAATAGGATCCGGGGTCAGTACGATCAGACCCACTCTATTGAGACGACCGTTTTGGGGACTCCTATAGTCCTCACTGCGGAAATCTTAGGAGAGATTTTGGGTATCTCTTCGTCTGGCCTTCTTCCTTCTGATATCTCGGTAGATGATATTTCTTCTCTTGATCAGACCATCCTTTCAGAGATTTTCCATCAGATTCCTTCTGCCATGATTGGTGTGCCTTCTAAGTCTTTCAAGCCAAATGCGTGGGTCCTAAATCTGATTCTGAAGTCGTGCTTGCTTCCCAAGTACGGCTCCTCTTCTTTACCATCCCAGACATTTTTGAAGCTTATCTATGCGATCTTCATGGGGAGCTCGATTAATTGGGCTCGAATTATACTCGATAAGATTGACTCTTTCGAGTGTATTCGAAAGTCCAATAAATCGGCTCATATCCCATTTCCTTGCATGTTGACCCTCGTGTTTCGTCATTTTCGTGTCACATTGCCTCGTGACGATGAGCGTCCCCTTGGTCCTCCCCTGAATGCGACGGCCGTCAAGAAATCTCTTGCGGCGCTTCGTCACGTTCAGAGGACGACACCTTCTGTGTCTGTCCCTGCCTCTGCCAGTGCCTCTTCTACTCCCGTTGCCACCCTTGATGATGTCCTACGGATACTTCGTCGTCACGAGTCCCGCTTGGCTCGTACCGAGGAGGTAGTCTGCTGTATGGCTCGTCAGATGGGTGTTGAGCTTCCTCCTTCCGTGTCTGAGGATGAGGAGTTTGATGAGATGGCTGAGGAGGACATTGAGGAGCTCTGTCGTGCTTCGACTCGTACCCCCGAGGGCACTTCTGTTGGTACTGCTGCTGCTGGTACTTCCTCTTCTGCTCCTGGAGTTGCCACCTCTTCCGGTGTTCCAGAGCCATCTGCTGCAGCTCTTCAGCCTTCTGAGCCTGCTGCTGACCCAGTTTCCGAGCCTGCTCATGTATCTGCTGATGCTGCTTCTGTCGAGACTCATGCTGCTGTTGAGCCTGTTGCTGAGATCTCGACTCCTGCCCCGACGATTCCATCTGTTGAGACACCTCTTCTCCCTGCAGAGCCTGAGTCCACTCCGTCGACTGGACCCACGGACGCTGCAGATCCTGCCTCCTCCTCGTGATCGTTGTTCCGAGGACTCTCCATATACGTTTTGGATGATATATTCTAGTGAGAGTGTCTTGGGTTAGGATGGGGTTGAGAGTTGTTTTGATGTATTTTTTTTGTGCTTTCTGGTTGTCGGTGTTGGATTTTATGATGATGATGATGTATTTCTTTTTGATGATATGTAGCGCTTGATATGATGTATCTCATATATTCGATGTGATATTTTTTGGATGTACTCATGTTGTCTATATATATATATATGTTCATCATCGTTCACTTTATCTTTTATTCGTCGTGCAAGTTTTAATATTCGTTGAATATATTTGAAATGTGATATCGAATCGACGCATAAAAAGTTGGTTAAATGGATTTAAATTCTGTAATTTTATAGAATTGTTCTCCGTGCACAAAATTAACCAAGAATATTGAATATTGAAGAGTATGTTTCTTTATTCAAGAAATGAATAATGATTTGGTGTTTTTGATGATTTTGAATTTTTTTTTGATAATGGAAAATTTGGCACACCTTGTTTTGATTTCCACAATTTTTCCCTTGGTGTCAAGTTGGTCCATTGCCTTTGTCTACGACTCCCGATGTTGGATTTTACATTTCCTAATTGTTGTCGTTGTATGCCCCCCATTTTTGGGATAATGCCAAAGGGGGAGAGATAATGATAATAAATAGCGCAAATGAAAATTTAACTCAATTTCCAAGAATCTAGTTTGATATGCTAGATTCAGGGGGAGTTAAGATACATATAAGGATTTTCAAAATCCGATATTTCAAAAATCAATTCACTTTATTTATCTTACTAGTCTGCTTGATGCAATTCATTTATATTCATTTTGGAATTGACGTGTCATCAATGCAGGGGGAGTAAGTATTTTACATTTGAATTATTATCTTTGATTATTATTTATGTTGGTTTGTCATCACCAAAAAGGGGGAGAATGTTGAATATTGGACTCCCCGGATTTGGTTTTGGATGATGAGCAAACATAAATAATTCATGATCTAACAATTTGTGAGCGCAGTATTGGAGATCGTCGCCAATTTCACGTGAACATTCAAAGCGACATCTCAACACTTTCCAAAGCTCAGTTTCATGCCTAAAGCTTCGTTGAAGCTCTTGCGACGCTTTGGAAGTAATGAAGATTCAATCGAAGCTCTCAAAGACCGTTTATTAAGGTTTTATGTATAGTCTTTTAGTTTCGATTGATAGAATGTTAAGCCTTGAGTATATCTTACGTTTCTATCTTCATTACGCTCATTTCGTAGCTCTAGGATTCTTGCACAAGTTCACTCTATCTTCCTCGAAGCGTCGCGCTTCGATTCGGACTTTGTTGTGCATGTTAGTTGGTACAAGAACATGTACTGACCGACTAGATGGTGATCTAGTCGGTCGGCCACTGTTCTTGGACCGACTAGTTTCTGTCAGTTAATTCTTAGCTCTTTACTGTTTACAGTTAGTCGGTCTATGTTGACTCACCGACCGACTAGTTTGTGAACTAGTCGGTCAGTGAAGCTTCTTTGACCGACTAGTTGAGACTGACTGTTCACTCTAAAATTCTCCTAAGCTACTGTTTACCGTTAGTCGGTCTAAGAACGTTTGATGACCGACTAGTTGACAATCTAGTCGGTCAACTTTTGTTCTTGGACCGACTAAGTCAACTTGCCTTCAGACTATGTTGTTTTGCCTCTTAGTCGGTCTACGTTCATTGGATGACCGACTAGTTGTGAAACTAGTCGGTCAGACAGTGTTCTTGGACCGACTAGTTTTCTAGGTCTGAAATTCTATCTCTTCTCAGATCTGCTCTTAGTCGGTCCATGCTTTGTGACTGACCGACTAGTTGATGAACTAGTCGGTCAGTGAGTGTTCTTTGACCGACTAGATCTCACAGATTTCTTTCCGTTGGAGATTGACCTAACTTGTTTTTATGGGACCCTATAAATACGAACCTAGGTCATTTCTATCTTCAAGAGAGCTGTCATTAAGAGATTCATTGAGTTCTAAAGAGATAGCTATTCTCCCTCAAATCTAAAGCTCTCTTCCTCACAAGAAACCCATTCTCTCTCATTTCTAGATCTAGAGAGAAGCTTGTTCTTGGTGAGCTCTTCAAGCTATTGCTTGATTCAAGTTTCCAAATCTTCCCTAGGCACCCATTGCAGCTCATTTCCTTGGTGCTAGGGTTTGGTAACTTCATCTTCCTCAAATCCTTCATTCCACCTTTTGGGTAAGAAAAACTCAAGGTATAGGATTTTGTGGTAAGAGTATTTATTTCATATTAAACTCTTTTATATTGCTTATTGGCTCTCTCGGTTGTGAGAGAAGTTTGTGATCCCGGGTTGTGGGATTCACTTTGCCATTGCATGTATGATTTGATCTTGTGAAGGTTTTTCACAAGATATTCATAGTGGAAATCTTGAGTTAGGGTTTCTAACTCAAGTATCCGGAAGGGATCCGGGTGGTTGGGACGTAGGATCACCGGGAACAAGTCGGGGAGACTTGGGTGGATCAGAACCCATTAACTTCATTTGTTAGCATTGTTAATTTCATTGTTGTCATTCAATTTAAGCTTCCGCAAATTGACTTGGTAGTTGTGTGCAATTTAATTTGGAATAATATGCCTTATTATTTTAAAGTACTATTCACCCCCCCTCTAGTACTTGTGCAGTAGCTGGTAGGGCATTACAATACAGTGCTGCCCTGGAGAGCACCACTGGACCAAAGATAAGCTGCTTCTGTGCAACTTCCAAGGGTCAAGGATCATCGTCCATGGAATATATATCGCATATGCATGTTTACAGATCATCGTGATGACTAAGCACAAATGTCCGGCCACCTCCTAAAGATCTACACATCATCCTCCAAAGTCTACATCTTTTGAGAATCTCATCATCCAAGAAGCAAGTGTAGAATACGCTCAGCCAGGTTCAGCAGTACCTTACAGACACAATGAAGATTGGGTAAAAGTATACATACGTGGAGTCATCTACCAACTTCGAAGAGCATACCACTCCAGAGCGCCACTGTTTTCCAGTAGCCTCTAGATACGAATGAAACTTGTATAGATGAGTGATGATTGTATTTGCTTTCAAAACATGATGGATGTATAGACGAATAGGAAATGATTGTATATATACATAGGAGATCTGCAAGCCTGAAGCTGGTACAGATCAGGGGGAGTTGATAGTAGAGTTGTACTATTTTCCCTTAGCTATGGGTTTTCCCACTGGGTTTTCCATAGCCAAAGGTTTTAATGAGGAAACCTCATTTAACTCTATACCCTGAAGTGTCCACCCCTAATGAAAGCTGAGAGACCTACAAGCATAAGGCTTGTATGGATCAGGGGGAGTAACCTGTGGGTTGCACTTTTTTCCTTAAGCTGTTGGTTTTTCCCACTGGGTTTTCCACATCTAAGGTTTTAACGAGGCAAACATGATTACTCTGGATCCAGAAGTATCCACCCTCTTAGCTTTATACGCTAAAACCAAAGTAATGGATGGATAAGGGTGAGTGTTATGAGTGAGGAAGGCCTTTGGCCTCCCCATCACTTATATCCCTCCATTAATCCCTCATTTAGTTAGGATAATGGGGACCTTTGGGATCCCATGTTCTTTGGTATTCCATATTGTTGAATAAATAGATGACCATGGCCTTGTGCCATGGTTACTCTTTCTTTGAGGTCTAACATAAATAAACAAAATATTAGACATGCGTGGGGACCCAGTGGACTTGAATCTGAAAATGATTAAGGCTTAATTACTTTTTATTGTTAGATTATTCTGCCTAATTAGTATTTGTCATATCCATTTCCACCGCTACATCCAAAAGTGGATCCTATAAAATCTTTCATCAAATGCTCCCCTCTGGATAGGTAATGACATCTCCTAGTGATAGAGATAACTACAAATAGCAAATAATTAAGTAGAATTGATTATTTATACCAAAATTTTCAGTAAAGAACAAAGAAAAAGCAGAGGACACTAATTTATGTAATTGCTTTTTCCTTAAGAGGAAGATGACATTAATTAAACGTAATAGTTTGTTTGTTTATTTAGAGGAAAAGGACGCACTTTTTAACGTATCCATAACACTTTTTATGTTCTCCTAGTCTATTATTTAAATATTTATATTCTTCAATAAGTAGGATATTTTCACTTTTTAAATTATTGCTTTTGATTTTTAATTCAAGGTTTTCTTTTCCAAGTTCATTATTACTACATTTTTAAATGAGATAATTATGTATTTTAATTTATCATTTTCTTCTTTTAATCTTATATTTTCATTATTTAGATTTTCTAATGAAGCATTATCTTTTGAACATTTTTGTGAATGTGGGTGAGAAAGTGGTCGGTTTCCACTGTTCAGCCCACTATTTCACAATTGTTCACCACTTTCTCTCGTCACTTTCTCCTCGCGTGTTCGTTTCGTTTGGAGAGAAACTTGCAGCTGTGGCACTCGAATTCTCGAGAGAGGAATCTCTGCTTTTTTCAGCGATTGCAGCCTGGATTCTCCAATTCGTGGATCCTACTCGCTCTGCTCACCTCTCCTCTTCGCTGCAGCAGCCTCAGCGCTCCCATCGACCCCCAACGGCTCCTTCAACGGTGAGATTTTTTGGGCAATCTGTAACCCTAGACGACAGAAAAGGTGGGGTTTTTGAGTTTTTTGGTCGATCTGCAACTAAGGTTGCATGATTGGGCGCGTCGACGCTATCGATCTACAACTAGGGTTGTTGTGTTGGGATTATTTGGTCCAGATGTCGTTGGGGCTATGCGAGGGGTTGATCTGGTGTTGGATCTGAGGTATATTTAGGTCTTTGCTTCCTCTTTGCTAGGCTGTTGGATCTGATCACTAAGGTATAATTTCTCTTGTACTTTCAGCAATCTTTGTTATGTGATGTTCATAAAGCTTCTGTAACGGCTGGTATTCTTCTAGGCGTATTATTGTGCGTGCACGTATTTTCGTTTTGACCATCCGGATGTTTCGTGCGCGAGTCTTATGTTGTGCGTCAACGCGGGCGCGTTTTCGTTCTTCGTTTTACCGTATCATCATTAACCGAATATCCATTTTAACAAATTACCTTAACCTAATTACCTCACTAATTACCAATTCCTTATCACCTTATCTTTCATTAATTACGTCATTTTAATAATCATACTTTGATTAATTACTTATTTACCTTAACTAAAAATGGGGAATTACTAATTAAACTTTTTACCGATTGGATGAAACTTTTCCCTAGCTAATTAACCTAACCTATTGATTCCACCGCTTGGGGTGGTTCAGATCCAGCAGCCTCATCAAAGTTTCCCCACATCCAACTCCTCCCTCCACCAAACTGTCTCCCCAATGTTCCTATATCAAATCACCATTCTTCTTCCTCATTTCTCCTGCAAACAAACCGACCTGTAACTTCTCTTTCCCAGCAAATTCTCCAAGCCAAAACAAACAGGCAGAAATCAAAATCAAATCCAACACTCCTCTGCAAACCCAAATCACAAATATCAGTTCCCCAAAACAATTCTTCTTCCCCAAAACAATTCTTCAAAACAGCCCCCTAAACTTCATCAACCAAAATCCCCCACAATTTCAGCCCCTGATCAAACAAAAACATCCCCAAAATCATACCCCTCAAATCAACAGAAACTGATTTCGAAATCAGTAAATCAAAAGAGGAAATCAAGTGAAACCCAAATCAAACACAAACAACCCATTTTTCCAGATCTATTCCAACCCTCTCTCCCTCGCCTGAAGTTGCGCGCGCCGCCGCCAAAAGCCCGATCCGTCAGCCCCCCACCTCCGATCGCCGGCCTGCCACCCCCCAAACCCGCCGCCGGCCAGCCCAGCGCCGGATCCCGCGGCCTCCGGGAGCCGCCCGCCGCCGCTGCGCCGGAGGAAGCCGCCCGCCGCCTGGCCGGACCCCCTGCCCACCGCCGGAGCCCTAGCTCCTCTCCTCTCCGTGCGCTTGCGCGAGAGCCCATCCCCATTCCCTGCGTGAGTATTTCCCTTGTGCCTGCAGATTTCGAAACAAAGAGATAACAAAGAGAGAGAGATTGAAAGAAAGAAATAAAGAGAGACAGAGAGAGGAGACAGGGGGAAAGATGGTGACTGAGGGAGAGAGGGAGTAAAAAAGAGTGACAGGGGGGGCCTATGAGTAGGTAGAAAGAAAGCCTATGTTAACATCCTATTTAATAAAGGAGAAGTATAAAAGGTTAAAGAAAGAGAATAAGAGAGAGTTGGGTGTTAAAATAATGTATGGGTAAGTAGAGAATAGGTAAGGACATTAAACAGGATGTTAACATCCCATTAGCTTAAGCTAAGGATGTGTATTAATAAGTTGTTAGTATTAAAAGTCAAACTTGTTCGAATCTGTTAGTATTAATTTCAGAATGATTAGCAACTGTTGAATAATGTTACAATAATAATACTGGTATATAATAAGGCGTACCCTGTTAGCGTAACACACTATAGACGTTACCCTAGTCTGAGAACCCGATAAAATTAACCGAATCTGTTTTAGAAATTATTTCGATATTATGTTTATTTACGAAAAATCTAATTCATTGAGTTGTTTAACCGAAACAGAAAACCGGACATACCGACACGTAGTACCCGTCGAGACGAACCCAACGACACCAAAATCACCGAAATCAGGCAAGTATGCAATTTATAGTGAATTTGTGAATGTTAACACTCTTTAGTTTTCTGCATGCAAAGTTCCATAACTCAGTTTACATGTCGTACTTGTCAAATCTCACACTCCGTACATTTGTTGAATTGTTGTAAATATTGTTCGATACTCTTGCAACCATGGAAATTATCGTGTAAAGATAAATGGTCACATTATTTAATTACTGCATGTCTCAAAATGACTAACAAGAGAGTGACATCGTGAAATCGTGCGCCTCGAAGGCGAAATCGTGACTTTCGTGATGTCATGTGAGTTGACTAGGCTGGCTCGTGTTCCAGCACAAATATTGGGGTGGGGTTAGGGTTGTGCGGCCACTAGGCGTATGACGGGGTACTCTCTTCAAGGGCACCACCCGTATGCGGTGGGTTAGCGCCAAGCACGGTAAGCCCCCGTGTGAAGAACGACCCACTCATCACGTCCTACCGGCGAGAACCCTATTATAGATGTGTGACACTAACTTGAAACTTGCAAAGTGAAATTGTTACCTCAGTGAAAATTGACATGTTTTACTTTACTCGTCAGATTGTTTAGAACTGCATGATAGGATGTTTTTACTTTAAAATCAGCATGCTCAAACTTTTATTGCTATCTCGTTTAAATTATAATTGCCTCTTAAATTCAGTATAAATTTGTATATCTTGCCTTGGGTTCTAACATCTTCTTGCAGACCCTTGCTGACATACATTCATATTTTTGGATGTATGTCAGATCCCGAGCCATAGCACCAGGAGGGCTAGTTGCGATAGCTGAACCAGTAGGCCAAGGATCGTTGACTAGTGAAACGTCATTGTAATTCACTCCTTTGTTGTACGGGTCATATGACCCACTCTCCTTTCTATTCATGCATCGTTGTAATTCCGTTGAGACGTTTGAGATTGTAATAATGGTTTACTTATCCGTGTTGTTTTGAGTAATGCAAAGCAAGAACCTGCAGTTTTCACACAGACGCTTATTGTGTCAAGTCAAGGGGGAAAGAAAAGCAAAAGTACCTCCTCCTTACTTGCACAAGCGGGCCCATTCGCGTCCTCGCTCCCAAGCCCAATGGGAAGCGGGGCGTGACAGCTTCGGAATATCTGTGATTTCTAAATGTCCATGCGTGGGTTTTGATAATACAAGGGTTTATTCTGAATGATGAAGGTTTCTTGCAACCTATATGGGTGGGAGAAATTTTTCGCCCCACCCCATAAGGGAAGGCATGAATTAAAAATTTGTTATTGTTCAAAAGCACCCCAATTTTCATAATTCCAAGGCATGCATGCATCAGATTTCCCAATTCCAACTCAATTTACAAAAGCCCAATGATGTTACACCAAATAAATCATAGATATCATTTGTGTATGTCAAATGAAATTCATTGCATCGGTTGAATACAGCTCACCGATCAATTTCAAGACCCATGAATCCGTAAATATTTCGGGTACATTACTATTATTGCCCCATGATGATACACCCAACGTGTTGCTGATATGTTGGCTTTTAAAAAATGCAATTTGGACTTCGGAGGGCTCGTGTGTAAGGAGTCATGAAATGTTTGAAAGTTGTATGGATGAGGAGGATAAATTTTATGCTTCACTTTATGTTGGGTTTCTTTTCCTAACGTCCCATCAGCTGTAACGACCACTTTTCGTTGTACGTTGTTTGTGCAAGTGCTTTTGACCGTGCACGTGTTTGTTTTAGACCTTGGTTGTTTGTGAACACTTTCGTGGGATATGCCGTTGCGAACGTCTCTGAGAGTATTAAATAGTGGCACTAATTTGGAACGACGTTTCTCGAGTCGTTTTCCCACAATTTAATCTTATTCGATGAGACGTTGCGATTCTCACTTTTGACGGGAGACGTTTCCATTTTTAGTTTCGTCGTCCGATGTCGAAATTGAGATCCGTCTGGTTAGTTAGCTCACTTTCATCACCCGATCACCCCGATATTTATTTTATAATTTTTGGAGTTTATTTGACCACTTTTATATTTTTAACAAGGTTTATAATATTTTTAATAATTAATTTTTAAATTATTTTCGGCCAAATAAAATTTATTTGAGTTTTAAACGTATTAAAGAATTTTTTAGCCAATTTCCAGCTCATTTGGATCGCAGCAAATCCTTGGGTGAGTTGGAGTTGGTGAGATTTGAATTTTAAATTATTTATAAACTCCTAATCTCATTAGGATTAGCCCTAGACCTAGTCAACCCATCTACACTATATAAACAACCTCTAGGAAGACCTATTTTCGCAAGAAAATAACCCTAGCCGCTCCCAAAACCCAAATTGGACGTTGCGACGAATCGTCGCAACGTTGCGACGAAGATCTCCCGCACTGACCGAGGAAACCGAGCCCGTTCCCCCGCTCCGACCGCTGGCCGCCCCCGCACCCAGCTTGGCCCGCACCACTCCGCTCCGTTCTTCCGCACCGACCGAGGGGAGCTCTCGGTCTGACCGAGAGCCCAAGCCCGCACAGCCGCACCAACCCCCCGCACCCCCACTCCGCACCAACCCTCCGCACCGACCCCCGCTCTGTCGCCCCGCTCCGCCCGCGTCTGACCGAGGCCATCGCTCGCTCCGACCGAAGGCTGCAACGTTGCAACGGTTGCAACGTTGCAACGACCCGCCTAGCGCCCGACCGGCGCTGTCTCCCGCTCCGACCGGAGCAAAGCCCCGCACCAAGCTCCCGCCCGCTGCTGCGACCGACCAAGCGCTGTGCAGCGCCCGTTCCTAGCGCCAGACCGAGAGGATCTCCCGCATTGGCTGTGTACGACCGAGGGTCATTCGTCGCAACCCCGCACCCATCGCACCACTTGCCACCGTGGGCCCCCCCCCCCGCAAGTTCTCCAGAGGTATTTTGGGTCCCCCAAAGGTCCCTAGGACTACTGTGGGCCCCACCTAGATGCTTCCTCTTCGACGATTCGCCGTGTACGACGTTGCGACACGTCGTAGCCCGTCGTCGAACGTGCTAGCTTTGGAATCTGGACTCGTCACTCCGGTTGATGCTCTGAACTTTCCAGCGAGGAATCTATATTGGAATCAGGACTCGGAGCGCGTTCTCTTATTCCAACCCCCGGCGTCGCTACCCGACGCCGGTGTAGCTTTCGCGTCGTGTTGAGGTAACGCTTTGCACCCCTAGGACCCCCAACCCAATGCATGCTAATCAAGACTAAAATCAGTATTTTTAAAGTATTTTAAATGTTTTAAATTCACTAATCAAGATTAATAATATGGACTTTAGGCCGGTGGACTTGTGCACGTAGGATAATTGTGATTTTTGGACTCGTTGGACGGTGTGCTCAGACGTCGTACTTGCAGGCAAGTGAAACTTGCCAACTCTTGTGTAGGGCCATGTTTTAGGCCACTTCCTTGTTCCTAGCGTAAAAGAGACTAGTCAGTGAAATGATAGCTGGCTAGACGCCTACTTGATCTAGTTTGACAACGAAACTAGATCCGTCACCTAATTGATCTAGCTTGACAACGAAGCTAGATCCAACCCTTTAAACTTGTTGTTCATGCATACTAAACTGTCACGTTTACTTTTCTGACCTGTACGCACTTTTAACTGCCATGCATTGCATCTTACATGTCATCCAAATTGATTGTTGCATCGTAGCACACGCTACAAAATACTTGTACAATCCGTGTTTCCGTGTTTACGGCTAGGTGCATCCCTAGGCCATCATGTTTCTCATTTTTGGCAAACCTTGGTTCTCTAAAAGTAGTTTCAAATTGATTATTTTCAATTTTCCATAGCCTAAAGTTTTGAAAGCATTTAACATGAGTTTAAATTCTTCCGTTACTTGATTTCATTCTTTGACTTTCAAAACTTTTGACAACATTATATTAAATTACTAACGTATAAAATTTTCTGAAAAATTATGTCTTTAATGTCCGTGTGAACGATTTACTTTCTTTTCTTAATGATTTGCGATAAGCCATTAAGACATTTTCTCTTATTATGAATATTCGACTCAAATTTATTTTGAACAACTCGTTTTATCGATCTCCAAATATTTCTTTTCAAGACTGGGATTTCAACTTTGAAGTACGACAGTTTTCAAACTCCACGTATTTTAGCTTATGCTATTTACCCTATTATCTCTTCTGTATCCTATTTAAGCATCTCTACATCTCCTTTTCCCTCAACCTAAACATCACCATTGAGCCAATGTTTTCCCTAACCAAGCCGTCTCCTCGTATTCGTCCTATCTGAACTCGTGCTTATCGATCCTTCCCTCGTCACGCTTTCGACCTCGACCTCTCTCTAAATTGTTTAGGTTTTAGTGCTCGTCAATGTCTGTGTCAACTCTAAGTTGTTAGTAGACCCTTGGACCTCGGGAGGTAGTCGTAGTGCACGTACCCAAGTTATGCACGTGAGCTTGAATGAGTACAACCCCATAGTATATTAATGTTTGCCTATTGTGTGAAATATACGTACTCGGAGTTATTCGTGATATTATAAAGTTGGTTGTGTGTTAGTATTTATAGATCTATGTGTGGTTAGCTATACCATACTAGGGACGCCTGTGTATATAAGAGTTAATGTCGGAATATCTAATGGAGTGTTTGTAGTTAGAGATACTTGTAATGGTTGAAATAAAATGATTGGTAAAGCTATGTGTATGCTAGGTGTAATAATAATAAGGTGTACGTATAGTTAAGGGAGTAGGCCTATTATATGACCCGTAGGTTAGTAAGTGTGAGTATGTGCTCTTAGGTAGATATGTATTATGCTTAGAGGTAAGTAGTGATGTTTTGTTGCCTGAGTATATAAGTGATATACATATGATATTAGGATTATAATTTTGATTGGTATTGCTTGCTTTTACGGGATGTTGCATGCGTGCATACCGTGAGGTATACACGACTATTGCACACCTCAATTATGTATGTATAGGTGTATTAGTATACTAATTATAGGTAGTAGGCTATGGTGTGAATATATGTATATATGTTACATGTGTGTGTGACTATACGATGTATGCGTATGTATTAAGGAGTGTATTATAAATATACGTATGCTGATGTCTGTATTACTATTATGGTATATAGAATGATTGAACTACGTGAGTATTGCCTGACTAAATATTAAGTGTGATTGATTTATGGAATGTATATGGTTGTATTGGTAGATGTATATATATGGGAGTGGTATTGGTATAGGTATGAATGTCGTGTTACGTATATAGAATATTCTGATATGTGTATTGAGTCTCACTCAAGCTTGAGTGGGTATACTCTAAGTATATTGAATGTATGTTTGTAGTTGTATATAGCAATTTTTGATGTATGTATAGTGATAGAAGTGTTTGTGCCTGGTTGTGTTACACACATGATTGTGGGTCGCTACACCAGTATATAGTTATAGGTGTTGGTCTTGTGGTATAGATAATTACTAAGGACTTGCTCGTGTGAACGTATGTGTACTAGCTAAAACTAGGTGTGTAGGTGTGCTAGTTATATAATGATATGATTAGTATACGTGAATGAAAAGTTAGCGTGTATGGGTGTGCACCATGCACGGGTAAGTATGTGCTTAGTTATAGGTATTGATGACTATGGTATATGTGACGTGTCGTAAATACAGTTATAGGACCGTATGTGATGAGAATACGTGGTGAACTATTTGCATGTATTTGAATGACTATACATTGTGAGAATATGGTGGTAGTGAATATATATTAGATATAGTGAAACTGGATTTAATTATGGTATGGTGTGACTACCTATGTTGATGTGTTTAGTATTGAATGTATGCTAGGAAGTATTAGAGGGTAGTATACCCATGTTGTTTGTGCATAGGTAGCTATCTATACGTAGAGCAATGATTGTATTTGCTAAGTGTAAGACTATCCTTATGTGAGTATCTGAACTATTGTTTTGTGAGTAGTAGTTATATAAGGGATGTATGTTTATATACATGATTGAAATACATGTATGAAGTTGACTGACTATAATGAGTATAAGTATATGACGTACGTGAATGTATATATATACTTATTGGTAGTATCAATGTTTGACTACCTAGTGCATATATAAGCACGTGTAATGACTATACTTGGTTTGAATTATAAAGTGACCTGATTGGGGTAGTTACTAGAGCGACTAGCTATATTAGAAAGTCCGAGGACGGACTTTATTCTAAGGTGGGGAGGATGTAACGACCACTTTTCGTTGTACGTTGTTCGTGCACGTGCTTTTGGCCGTGCACGTGTTTGTTTTGGACCTTGGTTGTTTGTGAACACTTTCGTGGGATATGCCGTTACGAACGTCTCCGAGAGTATTAAATAGTGGCACTAATTTGGAACGACGTTTCTCGAGTCATTTTCCCACAATTTAATCTTATTCGATGAGACGTTGTGATTCTCACTTTTGACGGGAGACGTTTCCATTTTTAGTTTCGTCGTCCGACGTCGAAATTGAGATCCATCTGGTTAGTTAGCTCACTTTCATCACCCGATCACCCCGATATTTATTTTATAATTTTTGGAGTTTATTTGACCACTTTTATATTTTTAACAAGGTTTATAATATTTTTAATAATTAATTTTTAAATTATTTTCGGCCAAATAAAATTTATTTGAGTTTTAAACGTATTAAAGAATTTTTGAGCCAATTTCTAGCTCATTTGGATCGCAGCAAATCCTTGGGTGAGTTGGAGTTGGTGAGATTTGAATTTTAAATTATTTATAAACTCCTAATCTCATTAGGATTAGCCCTAGACCTAGTCAACCCATCTACACTATATAAACAACCTCTAGGAAGACCTATTTTCGCAAGAAAATAACCCTAGCCGCTCCCAAAACCCAAATTGGACGTTGCGACGAATCGTCGCAACGTTGCGACGAAGATCTCCCGCACTGACCAAGGAAACCGAGCCCGTTCCCCCGCTCCGACCGCTGGCCGCCCCCGCACCCAGCTTGGCCCGCACCACTCCGCTCCGTTCTTCCGCACCGACCGAGGGGAGCTCTCGGTCTGACCGAGAGCCCAAGCCCGCACAGCCGCACCAACCCTCCGCACCCCCACTCCGCACCAACCCTCCGCACCGACCCCCGCTCTGTCGCCCCGCTCCGCCCGCGTCTGACCGAGGCCATCGCCCGATCCGACCG
This sequence comes from Scilla litardierei, assembly GCA_030789695.1. Classification (NCBI taxonomy): domain Eukaryota; kingdom Viridiplantae; phylum Streptophyta; class Magnoliopsida; order Asparagales; family Asparagaceae; genus Scilla; species Scilla litardierei. The sequence goes on from CM061138.1 coordinate 115,724,490, forward strand.
AAGGCTGCAACGTTGCAACGGTTGCAACATTGCAACGACCCGCCTAGCGCCCGACCGGTGCTGTCTCCCGCTCCGACCGGAGCAAAGCCCCGCACCAAGCTCCCGCCCGCTGCTGTGACCGACCAAGCGCTGTGCAGCGCCCGTTCCTAGCGCCAGACCGAGAGGATCTCCCGCACTGGCTGTGTACGACCGAGGGCCATTCGTTGCAACCCCGCACCCGTCGCACCACTTGCCACCGTGGGCCCCCCAAGTTCTCCAGAGGTATTGTGGGTCCCCCAAAGGTCCCTAGGACTACTGTGGGCCCCACCTAGATGCTTCCTCTTCGACGATTCACCGTGTACGACGTTGCGACACGTCGTAGCCCGTCGTCGCACGTGCTAGCTTTGGAATCTGGACTCGTCACTCCGGTTGATGCTCTGAACTTTCCAGCGAGGAATCTATATTGGAATCAGGACTCAGAGCGCGTTCTCTTATTCCAACCCCCGGCGTCGCTACCCGACGCCGGTGTAGCTTTCGCGTCGTGTTGAGGTAACGCTTTGCACCCCTAGGACCCCCAACCCAATGCATGCTAATCAAGACTAAAATCAGTATTTTTAAAGTATTTTAAATGTTTTAAATTCACTAATCAAGATTAATAATATGGACTTTAGGCCGGTGGACTTGTGCACGTAGGATAATTGTGATTTTTGGACTCGTTGGACGGTGTGCTCAGACGTCGTACTTGCAGGCAAGTGAAACTTGCCAACTCTTGTGTAGGGCCATGTTTTAGGCCACTTCCTTGTTCCTAGCGTAAAAGAGACTAGTCAGTGAAATGATAGCTGGCTAGACGCCTACTTGATCTAGTTTGACAACGAAACTAGATCCGTCACCTAATTGATCTAGCTTGACAACGAAGCTAGATCCAACCCTTTAAACTTGTTGTTCATGCATACTAAACTGTCACGTTTACTTTTCTGACCTGTACGCACTTTTAACTGCCATGCATTGCATCTTACATGTCATCCAAATTGATTGTTGCATCGTAGCACACGCTACAAAATACTTGTACAATCCGTGTTTCCGTGTTTACGGCTTGGTGCACCACTAGGCCATCATGTTAAAACACTTCCTGGCTCGTGATCCAGAAGCGGGCCTCATGTGTTGGTTGAAAACCAATGCCCGATACACGTGGAGGGGTAGGGATAAACGGTCACCTGAGCTTAGGAGTGGCCCGATCAGCCCTCTAGCCAGAAGACGGAATCTCTGTGCACGAGGTGCTTACTTTCCTTGTCTTGTAATTGTCTTGTGAATGATTCATGTAATACTTGTCATCCATGCCATGTTTAAATGCCATGCTCGTACTTTACTTTACGTTACTTTACTTTACCCGTTGCACTCATACTTTAACTACCATGTCATCGCATTCATGCTAGAACTGCTAGGTTGCTTTACTTTTGCCTACTTTCAGTTTCCTTGCACAAGTCTCTTGTAGACTTGCTGACATGTGCCCCTTGCTCTTTTGGGTGTCACATGTTAGACCCTGAGCCAGAGACCGTTGCTGAGTACGTGGCGTTTTGCTGACGCTGAGTCTGAGTCCATGATTGCACAGGAGGATTTTGTGGACACCTGTGACTATTCTTTGAGTCTTTGTTGAGCTTTCTTTTGTTTTAAGCCTTTTGTTAGTTGTTGGTGCGTGGCACCTATACTTTGTACTTTGTACTTTTGTTGGCCATGTTTGGGCCTTTAGACTCTTTTTCTTTTCAGCCTGGTGACTTTTCTGTGATGTTGAAACTTATTTTATGGATATTCTGAGATATCTCTTTTGTCTCATTTCATTATTATTATCTTTGTTCCGTTCGCGTTGCAAGGACCTGCAGTTTAAAATTTGATTGACGCTTATCGGACTTGCAGCTTTGTAGCTTCAAGTCTGAGCGGACCTTCTCACGCTTCGCCTCCATATTTTGGGAAGCGGGGCGTGACATCAGCAGTACGATGTCCCTAATTATATAACCCCTATATAATAGAGCCAATGATGAGGCAGTGACTAAACGGTGTGCAGGATTTGGATTGATGATGCTACATTGGTACATTGCTAGGGTATGCTTGAAGTATGTCAAGAAATCAACAATGATAATTAAATGATTAATAATCTGAGGGCATTTCGATATGGATCCATGATTGGCTTGGACATGATTGGTGGGTTGATGTTTCATGTGGTATGCAATGAAATGTATTGGCTTGAAATAAAGGAATTTAAACCTGAGTGTATATGTTTAAATGTAATATAAAAGTTGTGATTTCCCCTATAAACATTTTTTACTATGTATGAAGCATTAATATTTTATGAATTTAGTGATGCCATATCACTTCACACGTTTTTATGTTTATATGTCCCTTGCACGATTTTATGATAAAAGAAAATGGCTTGTACAACTTATGATTGAATATATGTTTGATGCAAATAAGGGTTAGATGGATGCAAGTGGAGAAAGTTCGGGTTCTTCAACGTGTACTCCGGCCGTGGCGGCTATCATTTTTACCATCATATTCATGGAGCTATACGAAGACGATAGGGCTCCCCCTCTACCTAGGGAGTTGTCAGAGATGCATGATATTCATAGAAAATCACACATGTGTAGAATTCTATATAATTCTGATAGTAGTTGTTTACAATACTTAAGAATACGCAGACATGCTTTCATGAATCTTTCAACTTTAATTCGAGAAGGCGGTATTCTCAAAGACACGTATCATGTGTCAATCGAGGAGCAGTTAGCAATGTTTCTTCATATCGTAGGGCACAATCAAAGAACAGAGTGATGCAAGTTGATTTTAAAAAGGTCCAGGCGACAATTAGCAATTACTTTAATAAAGTGATGTATGCAGTTTGTACCTTTCGTGATAGGTTCATGAAACAAGCCCCTAATGAGACACCACCAGAGATAATCAATAATCCTAATTGGTTCCCATATTTTAATGTCAATGTTTTTATGAATAGCTTACATTAGAGTTAAATGATTTATAGTGATTTCAACGTGAGAGTTATTGATTATGTTGTAGGATTGCATTGGTCTGATGGGACACACATCGATGCCATACTTCATGTCATACTCGTACCACGATTTAGAGGACGTAAAGGGGTTACGCAAAATATGCTTGCAGCTGTAACGCCAAACAAAAGATTCACTTACGTTATGGCGGGGTGGAAAGGATCAGTGAATGATTTAACAGTCCTGAAAGATGCGTTGTTATTACCCCTACCCCACGGGCTGCGTGTGTATGAAGGTAATATGCAAACTATTTCGTAAATATCATGTATATGGCTGTATGAAACCATGTGATTATAAATCGGGTTTTATTTTCAGTTGTATGGAAATATTACCTATGTGATGATGGATATACAACAATGCCTGGTTTCATATCTCCATACCAGGTAAGATACCATCTGAAGGAACATACTGATCGAGTGCCTAGAAATCGCAGAGAGCTCTTCAACCTAAGACAATCTTCATTAAGAACAAAGATCGAGTCGACGTTTGGAATACTAAAGAACAAGTTTAAAAGTTCGACTTCAAAGCCTCACTATCCATTCAAATCTCAGGTCGATACCATCCTTGCTTGCACAGTGTTGCATAATTATATCCAAATAGAAAATCCGCATGATCCCCATCTAAATGAGGATGGGGCTGTGATTGAGGAAGATGGAGATGTGATGGATGAGCTGGATGACTCGATTATGGATCTTTCACAAGAGTTGCCCATACGTAAACTAACTTCATAAAGGGATCAGTGGAAACGTCGCAGGGATCAGTTAGCATGGAAAATATGGGTGGCCTATTGTAACATACATAACAATGGAAACACCAATGAACATGGGCTATGAGGGAAGAATTAAATGAATAATTTTAATGTTATCTATTAAGTTGAATGAGTTGTATAACAATGGGATCTATATGTTTATTATGTTAGGTGATGCATGAGATGGTGATGACAATATAATGTCTTTATCCGATTAATTTATTTCTATTATCTTGGATTCTGATGATATTGGTGGTAGTAAATATTACGTTCATTGTGTTTTATTAACTTTACTATACGTGGGTTCATGTCATTATGGCCAATATTGCTGTGTTATGGAAATAATGGTTTTGTAGGCATGGACGGGTCATCGCATCAAGGGCAAGGGAGTGATCCTATGCCACCATACTATGACCATGCATATTGTACACAGTGGGCAGATAAAGCAAAAAGGAATGATCCATTGCTTGGTAGGCCATCGCCTCGTAGTACAAGTGATGTGCAATATCCTACGCATAGCTACCAAGGAGTTGGATCATCTATGTCGTTTCCACCGTATCCATCATATAGCATACCAATGACCATGCACATGCCGCATCCTCTGGGCTTCATGCAAATGCCACAAGGTGGTGGGGCTATACCACCTTTTGTAAGCCAATCACCACAAAGTGCGTTCTCCATGCCTTCACCACAAAGCAGGCATGGCACAACAGGTGGAAGTGACTCGTCCAGGAAGTCGCGTCGTCGGAATGATGACATGGATGTATCGGTGTCAAGTCCCAGGAAAAAAAGTTAAGAACCCATCCACGAAGGGGCCTACAAATAAAGGTTGGATTGTGGAGTATGATATGGCATTAATTCCTTTCCTGTGATATGGCATTAATTCCTTTCCTGGCATCCCAAGCACGTCAAGGCCATAAAGCCGACAAGACGTTCAAGGCGACGGCCTTCACCGCTGCTGCTAGACATATAAACTCCACGTTTGGCACTGATTACACTAGCCAGCATATCAAGAATCATATGAAAGGTCTTGCTCGACGACTTTCTGATGTTAATGCTTGCAAAGAAATTAGTGGGCCTGGATGGTCAGAGGAGAAGCAAATGATAGAACTCGACGATGAAATTTATGCAACATGGGCCGCAGTATTTACTTATCCACTAAGCAAATATGGAAATAAAATTTGCGTACTTAATTGTATTATTCATAATGGTTGGTTCATTATAAATGCGGGTAAACTATAGATTGAAAGATTATGTCAACCACCCCTTACCGTGACTTGATGATCTTAGGCTCATTATCGGAGATGACGTCGCGAAGGGTGATTTAAGCAAGTGTGTGTATCACACATTTGGGGGCGCATTTAATGAAGGTGACGAGATCTTAGAAGTCCGCCAACCTTCTTGCAAGCATCAACCGACTATGATGTTTATCCCGACATCCCCAATAATACGTCGACGGGGCCACCTCCGCCGGGGAGAAGCCATGCAAGCCCACCCGCAGTGGGTAAAAAGAAAATGCGTAACGTGTATTGAGGGATAAGCCCGACCTCAAGAATGAAATGGTGGAAAATGTCAGAGAGGTCGCCGAAGCTATAAAGATTGCCCACCCCAACACTTTTGCACTTCTTTCTCAACATTTGTATGCACTTACCGAGTATCCGACAGATGTGTTGGATGCTTTGTACATGCAACTTAGTGATAATGAGAAAGACGGGCGGAGATTTATCAATATGCCCAAGGGGGCTAGGAAGCGCTTCATAGCCAAGAAGGTTGTTGTGATGGAGAGGGCTAGGGTTGATGTCGGAGGGGAAGTGGACGGGGAGGATGAAGAATGGAATATGTAGATTATTGGTGGTGTTGAAGAATGTTGGGATATGTTGTGAAGGGTAATGCTTTGGATGTGTGCACTCTTTGGCTTGTATTGTGGTTTATCATGCCTTAGGGGGGTTAACCAATATGTAATTTTATATGTAACTAAATTGTGATGTTGATGATGAATGTTGGGTTTTGTTTAACAATATGGTGGATTTAATGAATGTTGGGTTGTGTTTTTTTATGAATGTTGGGATTTGTTTAACCATATGGTGGATTTGATGAATGTTTTGTTTTGTTTTTTGATGAATGCTGAGTAGCATATTCTGTAGCACCAATGGGCACTGGAATGAAGTTGGAATTGTGCAATCTGATACTTGCATTGGAATTTACATTGCCTTGTTATTTTTTCCAGTATGGTATCATATTCTGTAACTGCAGTGGGAAGTTGGGATTATTTGGTGGCTGTTTTGAATTTTGGGTTGGGTTTTTTTACTGGAAATGTGTTGGAGTTGGGCAATCAGATGCTTGCAATGGGATGTAGCTTGCCATGGGATTTTTTCCAGTATGTTATCATATTCTGTATAAGCAATGGTTTGTTAGGATTTGTTGGTGCATTTGTTGTATGTTGGATTATTTGTTTTGATGAAAGTGAGTTGGAGTTGTGCAATCTGATGCTTGCATTGGGTATTATCATGCCATGGGATTTTTTCCATTATGGTATCAAATTCTGTATCAGCAGTGGGAAGATGGGTTTATTTGGAGGATGTTGTGAATATTGGGTTGTGTTTTTTGCTGGAAATGATTGGGAGTGGGCATACTGATGCTTGCAATGGGTTTTATCTTGCCTTGGAATTTTTCTCAGTATGGTTTCATATTCTGTATCAACAGTTTTAAATAACCCAATGATGAAAAATAAAAAATTGATATTACATTGATGGTATACTATGGTTGGCATTTCGGATAACAATCATAATGGATGGCTAGCATTATGGTTCCTTCAGTCCCCAAGTTGGAGTTGGCATTGATTGAGCTTCATATGTACTGTTATATGATTTAATTCCCATTGAATTTTTTTTCTAAGTTTATTTACTGGATTTTGTCTATATTTTTCATGTTTGACATGGGATTTTGTATATTATGGTTTCTTTGCTTTATAGTCATTGTGCTATTTTGGATTTACATCATGACTCTGACAGTATGGTTGGATATAGAAGGAGCCAATGCCATGCAACCTTATGGGAAAATGACAAAAAATTCTGAGGGCTATATAAATCCAAATATGATGCTTGCAGTGTGTTTTAGCTTGCATTTGGAGTTTTTCCATTATGGTATCATATTCTTTATCAACTTTGGGAAGTTGGTTTATTTGGTGGCTTTGTAGCATGTTGGTTTTTGTTATTTGCTGGATTTGAGATGGTGTTGGGAAATCTGATATTTTCAGTGTGTTTTATCTTGCATTTGGGGTTTTTCCATTATGTTATCATATTCTGTACCATCATTGGAAAGTTGGGTTTATTTGGGGGCTTTGTAGCATGAGGGTTTGTGTTTTTGCTGGATTTCTGTTGGAGTTTGGAAATATGCTGCTTTCATTGTGTTTTAGCTTGCATTTGGAGTTTTTCCATTATGGTATCATATTCTTTATCAACATTGGGAAGTTGGGTTTATTTAGTGGCTTTGTAGCATGGTGGTTTTTGTTATTTGTTGGATTTGAGTTGGAGTTGGTAAATCTGATGCTTTCAGTGTGTTTTAGCTTGCATTTGGGGTTTTCCAGTATGTTAGCATATTCTGTACCATCATTGGGAAGTTGGGTTTATTTGGGGACTTTGTAGCTTGATGGTTTATGTATTTTACTGGATTTGAGATGGAGTTGGGAAATCTGATGCTTGTAGTGTGTTTTAGCTTGCATTTGGAGTTTTTCCATTATGTTATCATTTCTGTATCCTCAATGGGAAGTTGGGTATATTTTGTGGCTTTGTAGCATGTTGATTTCTGTTATTTGTTGGATTTGAGTTGGAGTTGGGAAATCTGCTACTTTCATTGTGTTTAAGATTGCATTTTGATTTTTTTCCATTATGTTATCATATTTTGTACTTCATTGGGAAGTGGGGTTTATTTGATGGATATGTAGACTGTTAGTTTTAGTTTTTTGCTCTAATTGAGTTGGAGTTGGGCAAGCTGATGCTTGCATAGTGGATGCTTGCCTTGGGATTTTTTCTTTGATGTTATCTTATTCTTTATCATAATTGGGATGTTGGTTTTATATGTTGGCTATGTTGACAGTTGGTTTTAGTTTTTTGCAGGAATTGAGTTGGAGTTGGATTAGCAGATGCTTGCACAGTGGATGCTTGCCTTGGCATTTTTTCCATTTTGTTTGAAAGTGGTGAACAGTTGTGAAATAGTTGGCTGAACAGTGGAAACCATCCACTTTCTCACCCACATTCACAAAAAATAACTGGCCCTATATAACATTTCAGAAAGCATTGGAAATCTTATGCTTGCATTGGGTTTTACCATGAATTGGGATTTTTTCCAGTATGGTATCATAATCTATATCAAAAGTGGGATGTTGGGATTTTGTTGGTGGCTTTGATGAAGGTTGGGTTTTGTTATTTGCTGGAATTGAGTTTGAGGTGGGCAATCTGATGCTTGCATTGGGTTTTAGCTTGCCATGTGATTTTCTCATCATGTTTTCTTTGATGTATCACCAATGTAAAATAGCCCAATGATGAAACATTTAAATATAACACTACGTGTGTTTTCATGCTACGTCCTGAAAGTTATATTGTATATATCCTTCATAATGGAGGGCTGGCATATTGGGAAGGCTCCACTACCATGCAACCTTATGGGAAAATGAAAACAATAAATTTCTGAGGGCTAGCTATATCATGAATGCAATGGTACCACACTGGATTCCAACAAAAAACACAATCCAACATTCATCACTGTAACAGTCGCTTTCCGGCCTTATGTGATTTTCTGCGTGCACGTGCGTTAGCGTGCACGTATTTTATTAGACTAATTCTGGCTTCAAGTTTATGCGATGTGTCATGCCGTTGTAATCGTTTGTGAGTGTAGCTATTCATGGTAAGTTTTGGGAACATCTTTTCGCGGTCGTTTTCTCGCAAAACGAAGTTGAATCGATAGGGGCGTTTTGGTCATTTGGCTTAAAACGCCGTCCCGAATTTTACATAAATTTTTGGTAGGCGCTACACGCGATCGGGCTCCGTAGATCTGTGCGTCTCGTCTCCGCGATCGCTCCGGTATTTTCAGATTATTTTTCTGACGTCCGGATTGAGAGTTATCGCCCCGAGAAATCTGGACCATTGATTTGCCCTGATCTTTTCGAAATTCAAATCTGTTAACCAAATCTGGCTAAATCCCTCTTTTAAAACGTTTTTGAAATCCTTCCAAATCTGTTCCTCTAATCATCCCTAGGCTTACCCCCAATCTGCACCCCCTTAAGCTCTCCCCTTTGCCCACTTAAGATAAATCTTAGGGCTCTTTATCAAATAAAATCTTATTATAACACTAACCCTAAAAACAACCCTAACCCTAAAAATCAAAACCCCCTTTCACGTTCTCAGCCGCCGCCACCCCCAAAATCTCCTCTCCCATCGCGATTCTCCCCTCTCGCTCACCACGGCGGCACGGTGATCCGCCGCCGCCGACCCCCAAAATCCCCCTCCTACCTCAGATCCCCCTCTCCCTCTCTCTCCTACCTCGCCCCGCGGCCCCCTCACGCCTCCGCCGCCGCGATTCCCCCCAAGCGCCGCGATCCGCGCCTCCCGCCGCCGAAATCCTCCCCCGCCGCCGTGACTTCGCCCGCAGCAGCCGCCCTCTCCGATCTCACGCCGCCGCGACCCAGCGCACGCCACCGCCGTCGCGTTCTCGGGTCGCAGCCGCCGCCACAGGGCCGCCCGACGCCGGCATCTCCCTCCCACGGCGACCCAGCGACGTTCCCCTCTCCCTCGATCTCGATCTCAGTCACTCGGCGTCGCCGCCGAGTCCGATCGCCCGCAGCCGCCGTTCGATCCCGCCACCGCCGCTGCACGCATCTCGCCTCTTGCTGCCCACGCTCGCAGATCTGAGCCGCAGCCTGCCGCCCCGATCTCACTGCCCTCGGCTTCCTAGTGCCGCACAGCACTCGCCAGCGCTCCCCGCCGCCGCTGTGCTGTCTACAGCCACCGCACGGAGCCACTAGCCGTAAGCACGATCGAGATCTGTCCACAGCCGCCCGCGACGCTAGCTCGACGCTTTGTCGTGGACTGATCGCACTCGCTGAACACGCTTCGTCCGCTGCCCGGACGAGTCTCACTACGCTACCCGTAGTTGGGACATTGTAGACGCCGCAGACACCCCTCCGTTCAGACCCTACGTCCACACTACTTCAGACTCCGGAGAGGTTGGTTTTCTCGTAACTCGTAGTGAAACCCACCCGTAGCCAAAACTGAAAACCTAACTAAAATCGGCAACTAAACTCGCTAAATTTATTTTCTGCTCCTTTAAAATGTTGTGAACAATAGAATCGACGATCGGACTTTTGAACTGTGCACATAGGATAGAATCGTCGGATAGGCTGATCGGACACTTTTTGACTTGTGACAGTTAGGGTAGCCACGCTTAACTTAGAAATGAACCTAAATAGGATTTGACGAAAATCACGACTTGACACCGTCACCGTGATCCCTTTTCAGACGGATTACCGCGGACGCGACGACTGGACGAGACGCCCCGGACAGACGACGCACTCACCATTCCAGGCAAGTGTATCCACTTGCGTTTGACTGTGCCTCAGTTCCAGTTTGTAGAACTTTTAGATTGTGTGTGATGAGAACCGGACGTGAAATGATAGCGTCCAGGACGACCCGAGACGGCTCAGACTTGACGACGAAGTCTGAGCCTGACAACAATAAACTGCTGACATCATAGGACTATCTTGTGTGTGCGTGCGTGTGGACACCCTAGAATAACACTCCCTACACTGGTCATGACGTGTCTTGTTACACAAAAAGCCTACGGGCGTTTTAGATGCTTCCCGAGCGGAAGTGATCTCTGTGTTCCCAAAAAGCATACGGGCGTTTCAGATGCTTCCCGAGCGGAAGTGATCTTTGTGTTCCCAAAAAGCCTACGGGCGTTTCAGATGCTTCCCGAGCAGAAGTGATCTCCGTGATACAAAAAGCCTACGGGCGTTTCAGATGCTTCCCAAGTGGAAGTGATCTCTGTGATACCAAAAAGCCTACGGGCGTTTCAGGTGCTTCCCTAGCGGAAGTGATCTCTGTACTTCTTGTCCTGAGTCTCTGGGTTGGGGTAGGGTTGAGCGTGCGCACGGGGAGAGGGTCTGGCCGCCCTCGAACCGTAAGGCGTGAACCCTTTCGTGTCTTACTTGTCCTGTCCCGTCCTGTCCTGTCCTGTCCCGTCATGTCACGTCTTGTCCCGACACCTGTAGGTTAGTCCCGTAGTCGGTAGCACACGCTACGTCTACTGCTTGCTACGTTTACTTTTCCTGCTACGTTAATTTTCGTTACTCAGTTATAACCCCAGCATGCTAAAACAACCAGTAAATCATTGTTAATAGTTGATACACTTGCAGTAGAGTCTGATGTTTTGTGTAGACTTTGCCTGACGTACAGTTTCCTCTTTTGGTGCTGTACGTCAGGTGTGGAGCCAGAGTACGTCGACAAGGCGGACTTGCCAGTTGACTTGGAGCCGGAGGACGCTGATCCGGAGTACGATCCCGAGGACGACCAGAGCTAGAGACCCTTTGTTGTTGATCCAGAGTTATCCATTTCAGTTTTGTTGGGTGCGTTGCACTCTTACTTTCTCGTCTAAGTTGGGTGCTTGCAGCATTAGTTTTCTTTCAGCAGTTGTAGCCGTCTTCGGCACTTTTTAGACTCTCAGTACTCTTGATGATGAACTTTGGAATAAAATGAAATGTCCTTTTCAGTATTTTTGTTATTTCGTACTAACTTGCAGGGACCTGTACTTTCGCTTTGGAAAACTACAGACGCTTATTGGGTCTGGGCTCTTAGCCCCGGCCTAAGCGGGCCTTCGTCACACTTCGCCTCCGTGTTTTTGGGAAGCGGGGCGTGACAATCACAGCCACCAAATAATCCCAACTTCCCACTGCTGATACAGAATATGATACCATACTGGAAAAAATCCTAAGGCAAGCTATAGCCCAATGCATGCATCAGATTTCCAATTCCATGCACATTGAATGTATTTTACTTGCCATTTGATGTTGCATGCCATGGTGGTTTTTATATGGACAACAGATTTCTTTTTATTGGAGCCCAATGATGAGTGATGCATAGTGAATCTTTTATGTGTGCAATATTAATTGCTTATAGCCGTATCCTTGCTATGGCGTGCTTATCATTACTCTCCTCTCCCCCTCACAAACAATAGACGACGCATCTAAAAAAAATTGTCCTACATTTTATGTCTTCTTTCAATTTTATTGATTGGGTGAATGCTAAATTGGGCTTTAGTCTTTTGTTTTGGACTTCATTGATTTTATTGGGCTTCAATTTTATTGATTGGGTGAATGTCTTCTTTCAATTTGTTTTGGACAAATTTTTTCTCCCTTAATATCCTATGAAATTTTTTAGATGAGTTGCATGTTTTTTGTGACTGTGAAGAGGAGGCAGCTTATCATATAACTGATGATAAGAAACCATCAGGAAATGGTCCGCTTCATATATCTTAGGGCTGCTTTTAATTTTTATTTTTCGTTTATAATTCTGTTTTCAATATCTTGATTTTGTTCTTTACATGAAGTACTGAAAAATGGCGATAACATTACCATGTGTCGTTCTTTACTTTTCATAGGTACGCTTTTAACTCATTCTAATGACATTATCAATCTTTTATATGATCGATGTTATATTTTACATGTATTTTTTGTTAACTTTGCTAGGTACAAATGAGTTACAGTTCGAGCTCTTCTAGTCGATCTCGACATAGAGATGAGATCCATGGGGATTTTGATGCCGATTTCGATGACTACAAGATATGCCAACGTGGTCTGCGGTTGCGAGGAGGACATCATGGACAAGAGCAAACCCAGGCCATAGATTTTGGAGTTGTACATCTCGAGATCGGCCATGCGGATTCTTCCAATGGAAGGATCCCCCACACACTGAGTTGTCCAGACATGTGATCATGCATTTCATGGATGAGATTGAAAGACTGCCCAATAATTCCATTACGACAACACCATTGTCAGAGAGTAGGCTATTAGAGATAGAGGGACGTATGGCGACGGTTGTATGTCAACTTGTGAGAAACAATGAGAAATTGGATAGCATCGTATCCGATTACTAATACATTAAGGTGGGATTGCATGTCACGGTCGCTTTTCGATCGTGTGTTTTTCAGTGCGTATTTTCTTTTTCGTACGCGTATTCATTGTGACTTTCATTTGTATCCAAAACATGCGAAGTTAAATGTCGGTGTGACCCTCAAAGAGAGTAGTTATTTGTGGAATTTTTTTTGAACATCATTTCACGGGTCATTCTTCCACAAATCAGCTTTGAATGAAGAGGCGTCTTAACTTTTAGACTTCGACGTTTGGCTCTTTGTTTTTATTATCATTTTTCGTGAACCTAGCTCATGACCGACCACCATAGTCTCGATCCTCTCATCGCCACGGTCATCCCGATATTTTTCTTGTATTTTTCGGACACCGTTAGACTGACATTTCACCTTAATTACTTTAATTCATTATTAGCCCTAAGATTAATTCAAATTTCAAATCCCTAATTCAAATCCTAATCTAATTCCATTTGGATCCTACGTATCATATCAAATATTCCTAGGCTATTTGCCGCACCAAGTCTACCCTCCCCTCTCACACTCTCTCTCCAATCTAACCCTTAAACCCACTCTTTTCCTCCAACTTTAGCAAATTTTCCACATTATCACGCAAGCAAGCCCTAGGTCTCCTTTCTCCACGCAAACCCAACCGCCTCTTGGAAACTCACGCACCCATTGCTCCAGCCACCATCTCTCCCCTTGCCGCCGGCCCCTCCACACGGATCACTCCACCGCCGGCCATCTCCACGCAAAGAACCCCCTCCAGGCCGAATCCGACAGCCGGCCTCCCCTCTCCCCTTGAGCCCCGGCCTGTCCACCCCCGGCCACCTGTCCATGCCGACCACCCTTGGAATCGCCGGCCATTCCCTCCTCGCTGTCCATGCAACCCCAGTAGCCCACGGCCCCCCTCTTCCTCTTAGAGACAGCTGGAATCCCCTTGCTGCCAGCCAACAAAACCGCACGGCAGCACATTACCGGACCTCTCCCCTTTGTTTCGGCCGTCCACGCAACAGCAGTGGCAACTCTGCTGCTCAGCCCTGTTGCTGACCCCTTCCTCCTCGCTCCAGCCCTCACGGCCAAAACACACAGCCCACGACAACCCCTTGCACCCTAGGAGCCCACGCTCGCTGTAGATCTCGCACACTCTCCCGACGTCGCTGCCGTTACCGTTACTGTTGCCGCTTCATTGCGCTACTCGTAACCGAGGCGACCCCGACACCGTTACCGTTTCGCTGCTCTACCCGCAGCCGAAACGATCCCGAGGCGACTTCCTTACTACGCTACCCGTTGTCGAGGAAATCGGAGACGACGAGGCCCGAGGCCAATCACCGTTTCAGATCCGACGCCGAACTCATGCGCGTTCGCCATTCTAGGTTGGTCCCACTACTCGTAGAAACCCAAACATTAAATCATCGAACCCTAATTAAAAATCGATAACCTAAATAACTAAATTTACTTTTTCGCTTCTTTAAAATGTTGTGCTAATTTAGAATCGACGATCGGACTTTTTAACTGTGCATATAGGGTAGAATCGTCGAATGAGCAAAACATTCAAAGCTTGACTGGAAACTGTTAGGATAGCCACGATCAACTTAGAGACAACTTAATAGGATTGCTAAACTGATCCTGACCCCGCCATTGACTTGTGGCAGCAAACTTTGACCGACACGCTACCCGCGACGAGGCGCTTCCGACCGATGTTCTTCTTGCCACCACAGGCAAGTACCCCCACTTACGTATTTACGGCCACGTCTAGGCCACTTCCTTCTTAAAATTGTAAATTGTTGAATAAGAGAACCGGACGTGAAATGATAGCGTCCGGGACCCCTCTCACGATAGCCTAGACTTGACAACGAAGTCTAGGTATAAATTGCTATAACTGTCATGCTAGAAACTATCTCTGTGTGTGTGTGTGTGTGTACGCGTGTGGACCCCCTAGAATGAAAAGAACATACTATATTCATGGCATGCCATGTAACATCATTCACAAAATGTCTTACACAGCCTGCGAACAATAGGGCACTCTTCAAGACAGAGAGAGTGATCCTTGGTACAGAACAACCTACGAGAAGCTCGGCAGTCACCAAGCTAGAGTGAGTGACCCTGCAACTTGTGGGGATAGAGGCACTCATCAAGCTAGAGTGAGTGGTCCTCGTCCAGTCTTGTCTTGAGTACTTGGGATGGGATACGGTTGAGCGAACACCAGGTTAGAGAGTTTGGTCACTTTCTAAGCTGAAGGCGTGAACCATCTTGGTGTCAAGTCGCTTGGTGTCACACGGTCTTGGTGTCGAGTCGCTTGATGTCACACAGCTTTGTCTAGTCTTGTCTTGTAGCCGGTAGCACACACTACGACGATTGCCTGCCACGTTTACTTTCTGCACAGTTTTTACTTTCTTGCATATATGTATAAATGTCATGCTGTTGCATCTCATGTAATCAATCTTAAAATGATATCTTTAAATTCCTTTACACTTGCAGTAGAGTCTTCTCACCTTTCCCTTGTAGACTTTACCTGACGTACAGCTCCTCTTCTCTTGGGTGTTGTACATCAGATACTGAGACGGAGTACACATACAAGCCAGCTTTACTTGAGGACTTGGAGTCAGAGGACATTGACCCGGAGTACGTTCCAAACGAGGGCCAGACTTAGAGGTCCCTCACCATTGTTGTCTTATGGAGGTTACTGCTTTCTAGTTTGGATGTGTATCACCTTTTTATTTATTGTCTAAGTTGGATGCGTCGCACCATTAGTTTTCCTTTCTGCAGTTGTAGCCATGCTTGGGCTTCTTTTATTAGACTTGATATAATGTTGGATGTTATCTCTTTTATAAGAATGTTGATTTCTTTCGAGTACTCTTATCTTATTGTTATGAACTTTTCATATGCAAGAACCTGTGATCAAATGGTATCTCTACAGACGCTTATTGGGCCCGAGCCTTACAGCACCGGCCTATGCGGACCTACGTCTCGTCCTCGCACACGTTTCTGGAAGCGGGGCATGACATTGCTATCTATCTTAGTTATAATTGTTTTTTATTTATTGTTGAGGTATAACACGAGCGTTTGATTGTGATGGATGCTTGATTACGTAATCTGTAAACTATGGTTACTATGCTTTAAATTCAATAATGGTGGGGTGTTGTTTTGCTGTAATTGAGTAGGAGAAAGGCAAGATGATGCTTGCATTGTGTGGTAGGTTGCCTTGTCAATTTTTCCGTATTTGTATCATAATGTATACGCAGTGGGTTGTCGGGTTTTTTTTTTGCAGTGGTGAATGGTGGGTTATGTTTTTTGATGGAATTGAGTTGGAGTTGTGCAATCTGAAACTTGCATTGGGTTTTACAGTGCCTTGGGATTTATTCCAGTATGGTTTAATATTCTGTATCAGACGTGGGAAGATGGGATTATTTGGTGGCTGTGTTGAATGTTGGGTTGTGTTGTTTGCTATAACTGAGTTGGAGTTGGGCAATCTAATGCTTGCAATGGGTTTTAGCTTGACATGGGATTTTTTTCACATATGGTTTCATATTCTGTATCAGCATTGGGCTGTTGGGATTTGTTGGGGCATTTGTTGTATGTTGGGTTATTTGTTTTGTTGAAGATGAGTTGGAGTTATGCAATCTGATGCTTGCATTGGGATTTACCTTACCTTGTTATTTTTTTCCACTATGGTATCATATTCTGTAACTGCAGTGGGAAGTTGGGATTATTTGGTGGCTATTTTGAATGGTGGGTCGGGGTTTTTGCTGGAAATGTGTTGGAGTTGTGCAATCTGATGCTTGCAATGGGATTTAGCTTGCCATGGGATTTTTTCCTGTATGTTTTCATATTCTGTATAAGCAGTGGTCTGTTGGGATTTGTTGGAGCATTTGTTGTAGGTTGGGTTATTTGTTTTGATGATTATGAGTTGGAGTTGGGCAATCTGAAGCTTGCAATGGGATTTACCTTGCCTTGTTATTTTTTTCAACAATGGTATCATATTCTGTAACTGCAGTGGGAAGTTTGGATTATTTGGTGGCTGTTTTGAATGTTGGGTCGGGTTTTTTGCTGGAAATGTATTGGAGTTGGGCAATCTGATGCTTGCAATGAGATTTACCTTGCCTTGTTAGTTTTTTCAACTATGGTATCATATTCTGTTACTGCAGTGGAAAGTTGGGATTATTTGGTGGCTGTTTTGAATGTTGGGTTGGGTGTTTTGCTGAAAATGTGTTGGAGTTAGACAATCTGATGCTTGCAATGGGATTTACCTTGCCTTGTTATTTTTTTCCACTATGGTGTCATATTCTGTAACTGCAGTGGGAAGTTGGGATTATTTGGTGGCTGTTTTGAATGTTGGGTTGGGTTTTTTTGCTGGAAATGTGTTGGAGTCTGGCAATCTGATGCTTGCAATGGGATTTACCTTTTGTTATTTTTTTCCACTATGGTGTCATATTCTGTAACTGCAATGGGAAGTTGGGATTATTTGGTGGCTGTTTTGAATGTTGGGTTGGTTTTAGATTGCCATGGAATTTTTTCCCGTATGTTTCATATTCTGTATCAGCATTGGGCTGTTGGGATTTTTGTTTTTGATATCAATTTCACAAGAAATGCAAGGGGGGTCATTGTTCCCATATTCTCACCACATCCCACTCACCCCTTTCTTCGTCCATCTTTTCCAACAACATTTTCAACCAAAAAAACACAATAAAGTTATGTGGGACCCACTTTTCAACAAAAACACACACTTCTCTACTTTACCCTACACCGTTGACAACTTTCTCAAATCTCCACATTCACAAAAAAGAACATGCCTGAGTAGTGAAGCGAGTCACATGCTGCCAATGCCAAGTTGTCAGTCGGTCTTCTACTAAGAAAAATGGTTAGGTATGGCAGCATGCAGGGGTTAGTGGTTAGGGGTTAGGGTTTAGTGTAGAACCTCCATAGCTTAAATCCCTAATGCAACACTCTCCCGACACATGTCAATAGACCCATATGCTCTACCTAGGCAGAGAAATGGGTGTACATAGCACAGAAATTTAATAAAAAAACAAATAACAAAAATAAGGGAAGGAAAAAATCAGAGAGAAGAAACAAGCTCCACCCTATTCTGATCAGGCTTTCAACCATTTAGAGAACGGATAATGGTAATCACACGAATCACGGATCATGCATGTGCAAGGCAAAATTTTGACGTGAAGCAAGAGCAAGAAAAAGAACAGCACCCGCGTGACAATAGAAGTCCGCATGTAGCAGGGGTGTCGGAAAGCTAGCATAAAAACAGAGACAGAACTAAAAGAATCAATGATAAGTTAGCCACTTCCATCATTAAGTTGAACCATGATAGCATCTCATATACAAGACATATATATAAGGCAAGACATAAATGCAGTAGCATGCCCCCCTATCAACATGATGACGTTCATCATCATTCAGCAGCGTCACGGTTTTTAGCGCTCAAGGACTCCGAAACCATTAGAGTGCTTGGATAGGGCTCGTACTTGATTTCATGCTCGAGCCGCCAGCAGTGGGTTTGGCATGGAAGGCGGATTGTCTGTTTGAGTCCCCAAGCAGATTTTGCGTGAGTGATGATGGGGCATCGACAGCTGATTCCCCTATGCTCAGCCTGGACAGGCCCAGGAGTTCATCCACATTTAAAGGTGCCTTGGAATGCACAGGAGTCGGCCTGACAATCTCATGGGTGCGCTGCCCTGTGGTTTCTGCAGTAAAGCCTGCCCAGAAGGGCAAGGAATATGGCACGACGGGCGTGAAAAATGCTGGATACATAACAGGATAAGTGCACTGCACGGTTTCTTGCGTCATATAAGTGCCCGACGGAGCTTCTGGCTTCAGAACTGCCTCTCCATCAACCGAATTATTAGAATCCATTGACTCGCATTCCTCATCCACAGTTGGAGGTGCAGGTAATAGATTGTGATCATGTACTTCTGATTCTTGACCATTTGTGGAAAAGAAGGGAGATTCGGCAATCTGAGAGTGATACAAGAAAATCATGATAATCTCACATGGCAATGCATGGAGTCATCCCTAGAGGCACTAAAAATGCAAGAAACGTGATGGCAGAACATGTGCTTGTGCACGGGCATGCGAGTGCATGCAAGTAAGAAAGAAACGGGAAAGAGAGACTAACTTCATCAGGAACAATATCAAATAGGCTGGATCTTCTCTTCCTTCTGTTCATATTGGTTTGGCGAATGAAATACTTCTGTGCATGACTAGCCACCTGCGTAGGTGTCCTTGATATCACAAAGTTCCGGGATATTCCTCTCCAGTCCCCTTTTCCAAGCTTTTGCAAGCCAAGTAAAAACATTCTATGCTCTTCTTCAGTCCATGGCACACCTGCAAGTTAATCATGTTAATACAAACGATAAAAGACTCTGACATTGTGCCCTAATAATGTCTTCAATGACCTGATGGCATCCTCAAAAATGATGTATGGAAGCAGTTTCTGTTAATAATCAAAAGGTGGTTATGTCCATTAATTTTTTTTTAAAAAAAATTACATATTTGATTGTGTGCACCTGTGCCAATAATTCTGTCAAACTCATAGAATAGTTCAAATCCAAATTGCCTGGTTGAGTGCTTCCTATTATTCAAAACAAGGTGCTCTTAAAAGTTTGATAATTCATTGATTCAGGGAATGTGCACTGACAAATTTGCATTGTGCCTTTGTATGGCAATGGGAGAATTACATTTATCGGGAAGGTGGAAAACAGGAAAAGATTATTTAGTTGATTTCAACAACTAAAAGATAAGTAGAACATATCGTAATCACCATCTGTTGTGAACAAATACTGAATGGTTGTTTTGTCTTTTTTTTTTGTTAATATTATTATTATTATTATTTGGGGGGGGGGGGGGGGGGTGTGTGTGTGTGTGTGTGTGTGTGTGTGTGGATGTGTGGTGTGTGTGTGTCCTTCAAACTCAAACTTAAAACATGTCCTCCGAACAACAATAAAATGCGAAGGATCTGAAAATGAGAGAAGCAACATGATCCACGTCTGTGTTCCATACATGTCTTAACACGACAACATCAAGTTTCTATGCTACATAGCTTCAACATGTTTTGATCAAATTAATCGATACCAACATTTTAAGTCCAAGGTTATCCAAATTATGAATACGTAAAAACCCATTATCAAACTGCCTTTTAGGAGACTACGAATCCATATCTAAGACAGATAATACCGAAATCATGTAATATGAATTAATGCAAATACTTCCATATGCTTAGGTCTAACCAAATGCTAACAATCTGAGCAGTATAGACACGGGTACATGTACGGGCACGGATACGGGCACGGATACGGGACACGACAAATTTCTAAAACGTTGGGTACGAGAATACAGCTAAATAAAATATTGCAATACACACACATAAACACAATGAACAAAGCATATACAAATACACACAACAAACAAAGCATAAGAGGTGACATCAAACGATAATACTTCTACACATAATTTATATGGAAAAAAGAAATATGAGCTAGCAACTTTCATTCCCTAGTGTGAGCTATGAAAACGAAATAGTAGATGGGCCACCCTACTTTTCCCTTTCCATGACAAAAATTGGTCGAACTCCCTACAATTTCTCTTTCATAGCTCATAAGGAAAAATGAGCTGCCAACTCGAATTCATTACTCCCAATTTTTATAAGTTCATAACTTCCCTTTGCAGTTGTATTTTTTAGGTGTTTAAATATACACAAAATCACAAGCATAATCTATGAAGTTGTGTATGCACTGCAAAAAATACATGTAATCCCCCATTAATACACCTATAGAAGTGCCATATGCTGAAGTCCGACAAGTGTTGAAAAGTGTTCAACACGTATTCAAGAAGTGTCTAAGAAGTGTAGGTGTCAGATACCGGTATCGGCATGTCTGGTACATATGGCTTCATTTTATAAGTATCCCTGCTACATGGCTAACTATTCAGCAACACCTCTAACATGATCAAATAAAATAGCCATGCATACACTAGCACAACCCCAACATCATCGGTAATTAATACTTTGACTGATTTTGCATCAATTTAACAACTGAGAATCTCCTTAAGTGATAAATTACCTCACTTGGTATCTCATTGAAGCAGAAAATGTAGCTAAGAAGCCTCAAGATATTAAAAAGATATCATGATAACTGTTCCTAATAAGTATTTCCTGATATACATGGATGGAACAAGAAATCACATGTAGGGGGCATCAATAAACTAGAAAGAAAATGGGCAAAGCTATATAAACATTAAATAAGAATAAATATTAACATGACAAAAATCATACAAGAAAAGAAAATAAGTTTAGTGAATTTAGTAAATAATAACAATAACAATAATAATAATAATAAATTAAATGTAACGGTCGTATGACAAAAACTGATTAGAAATTCCTTTTTCCTCATATCCTTCATTAATGAATGTTGCTTTTTGAATTTTAAATAAAAATAAAAGATAAAATGAATTTAGCTTAAAATTTTCAAAATAATAAATAAACAAAATCTTATTTTACTCAATTGCACAAAGAAATGAATGTCAAAATGAGGAAAAATAAAATAAAATTTATGTGCATAAAAACAACCAAAAAGAATTAGACTATATAAACAACTGAAAACTTGAGGAAAATTTTCAAAAGAGTAGAACATCATGAAGACATACCATCAACTAGGATAACTCTTGAATATCCAAACAAATGGAAAATTAAGTTTAGCCATAAATATAGATTATTTTTTCAATAGCATAGTTTTTTTTTTCAAATCAAATTTCTTCCTTGTTTTCTCCCTTCGTCTCCATGTATTTTACATTTCTTCCTTTATGGTTTTTCCCCGGTAGAACAATATGATAAGGCTTGAGTGAAATCCAATTCGATATTATATTAATAAAATATCATAACTATTTTATTAGCTGTTATTTTTAAATATAGAAAAGAATGCTACTTTAAATTTCGAATTTTGACTTAAACATCCATCCAGATATTAGATGAAAAGAAATGGGTTAATTATACTTTAGTAATGTGGTCGCTACTTGTGATACATATCGTATATTTAAAATTTGCGGGTTTCAAATGAGTTTGGCATTATGATTTTTTTCTTTTTCTTATTTTATCAAATTTGAGAAGTAGGGACCGATTAATTGGCCAACCGCTTACTCTTGCAAAAGTTTTGTAAAATCAAATGTCTTGGCTCCCCTGCATTCCCGCCTTGCTCCTCTAATGATATAAATATCACTATCATTGACTCCACATATACCAGTCTAATGTCAACACCATGGTTCAACTTATGGTCCTCCTGCCGGTATCTATCAGTTGTCATTGCTAAGCTTTAATGCAAAGCCTCTAAAGAATATAACAAGATGTTTGCCACCTCCAAGCAAAGGAATCAATTCCTCTATAGTCAGATGTCCAAGTTATCCATTATACCTTTCAATCGCTATAATATTTATCTAGGTGAATTGAAAAAATGTCTTCCAAAATTCACTATAACTGCCATTTCACACATAACCCATGGTAACCCATGGTAAGAGAAAAGGATACCTCAACTTTTCATCATGCAGTTGTTAGCTCTAAGATGTCATTGTTTACGTTAAGAGAAAAAGATATCCTTGTTTCGAATGTACGTGGACATATGCATAGTGCTTCTATCAGATAAAAGGAAGGGGTGTAGAGAAAACTGGTCCTAATTTATATCCTGATTTTTCATGTTTTCAAAGTCCATATTTATTCTATTTTAGGATTGGCTAGTTGGAGATGACAACTGTGTTCTCTCTCCCATCTATGTCCAAGAATAGTCTGGAATACAATAGTATCTCTAAGGTGTATACTGTATTTTATTCTTGAGTAAATGAAGCATAATTGTTACTTTTCAAAAAAAAATTGTAGGCTCTAAGATGTTAGCTAGTGAAGACTTCCAAAGTTCCACCTCGACCTCATTTCATAGCTATTTTACTTAGGCATGCCATAAACAAGCCGAGGTGACTGAATCGGTTGGCCCACTAAGCCCACTAAGATCATTTTATAATTGCAAACCTATACCTCCATCTAAAAAGTTAGGTAGCTGTGACTTCGGGTTTGACATCGGCACGTCAAATACAAAAAAGGTTCCAAACGAGAGATGTGAAGCTTGCCTATCAAGAACAAATCTATTTATCTCTGAATTCTGAGGGTTATACATACCCAATGCAAGACTTTGCCAACGACATAAGAATAACTTAGAATAACGAAGGCAAATACAAAGCACTTTAAAGTACATTTCTTGATGATCATCACATTCTTTTTTTCATATGTAATAAAAGACTTTGTCAAGAAGAACATGTAAAGCTTGCATTAACATTGAAGGCAAATTCAGACCATGGAAGGTATATTTGTCAATAATGATCCCTTAGTTGAGTTCTATACCTCAATTAGCCTCTTGAATGTTGGAATTTTCAAGTTATTCCCCAATCATTTTCAGACGAATCTACTCTGTTTAATCAGGGTGAAGCTGAAACAGTCATCTTCATAATAAGGTTGGGATTTGGGGGGAAACATGGATGCCATATTAGGCAAAATCAGGTTAGGATTTTAGAAGAAAATTGGTTAGATGTTTTATCGGAAGGCTTTAGATGCCTTACTGGAGATGTACAAATGGAGGGGGAACTACAAATCGAGGGGGAACTGATCCTAATATCACTTTGCTGAACTAATGAAGCATTTTTATACGTGCTTCAATCTAGCTGTAAATATTTGTTGGACATAATTTAAATAACTTGAGGAACTTTAATAGAAATATTAAAATATATGGGATTCACATAAAAACATCAAGTTATACATTAAAAATAGTTAATTTGGTGTGCTGATGTCAAACACATTTTATAATAATATGTCCATGTCAGTGTTACCAGGGCCCTCCATTATCACAAAAGTTGCCATGTCGAAAGCTCGAACACTTCAAGACATTTGGACACACGTGTCCCGCAACTTGGACTCGTCTCATAAAATTTATGCAAAAATTTTAATCATTGTAATGGAACCGTTCAATCTTTGAGCTCGACCATGATAGCTTGCTTGAAATAATTGAGTTATCCATGAAAGCGTCAATCAAGCAGTTATTGTTATCTTTGAGCTCGACCATGATAGCTTGATTGAAATAATTGAGTTATCCATGAAAGTGTCAATCAAGTAGTTATTGTTATGCCTAAAATAATGGGGCATAAGCCCATTTAAAGTTTCCATGTTTTGGCATCTAAAAGAACGCCAATGGCTGCTAAACAATTAGTTACTCTGAGCAACCCACAGGGAAGTCATGTACCTGACATGCACGGAGATAGGCTGATACACACATCAGCCAGCTGTGTCCTATTGGTCAAAGCCATCACATCAGCTGTGATGTTACAAATCTACCCCTAATGTTAATGTTATCATTATAAATATCCAACTACCCGCCATAATGCAGTTAAGTTCGGATTCTTACACCTAACACTCGAACAATTCAATCTTTGGGCTCGTCCATTCAGTTCTTACACTCAAATATCTCAACCATTGAGTTGATCAGTTCACCCCTTACATCCACTATAGCTCAAGGAATTACATGATGATCTCCTAATAAACCGATTACAATTACCTCAGGTTCACCTTTACCTCGGATGACTTTAGCATTGAAGTGAATCTGACTAGGCATTAACCCTGATCCCCTAACATGTCGTTATGTGACAGATCAATCATTTTAGGTAACTAAGGAGTACCCATCTGCTCTCATCATAGTCAACGCAATCACCTCATTTCTAAGCTCTAGTTAAGTTTATCCAATCTACATGGATCTGGATACGAGTTGATAGATCCTCTCTTTTCATCCACAACTCCTTTAGCCGGCAAGTTTCAAGGTGAGAAAACACATGAAACATTTGGCATTGTCTGTGAAAATAAATCAGTACACGTCATTATTGCCCACACCATTTATGGCTTGTGTAATTGAAAAAGGACCCGAGAGATCCGCTGAGACGAGGATGAAACCGCCGAACCGATCCACCCTATCTACCCCAGAGCAAAGGACGTCTAAACCGACTCTTGTGACTTGAGATCAACTCTAAACATCGTAACATTCGGGTACTGATGGCCACCATTTAGAGAATAATGGGGTCACAGCCACTCCAACCACCCACTTCAATTGTCCTCCCCATTCCACCTCAAGTCCACCAAAATCTACAAACCCACTAGCTTTCCAATGAGTGGTCGAGGTCAGATTCCCTGTTGTTTAGCATGCCATGATAAGATAGCATGTGTTCCCTCAATCCCAACTGTCACAGAGACCAAGCATCCCCTAAGAAGACTTTCATGAGGGCCGGTTCCAAACATCCGCTTAGTGACCCCTAAGGCTCAGAGTTAGGAACCGAGGGTGCCCTCTAACTTGGAGGATGATGTTGACTATGATCGCTCTCAAAATGCAAGTAGTCATTAGATGAGAAGCTACCGCTACGAAAGCGTGACTGACACAGTGGCCCAATCAAGGGGAACTAGAAGAAGGCTTGACGGGATAACATGTTTTCACCGAGCTCCCCTGATGACAATGACGACTTCCACAGCATCTCTGATACCTATGTGAAGCAGACTTAAAGAAGGAAGCTTGCTCATCATCGTTGATCACCATCCTCTAAATCTAAGAACGAGAACGATGATCCCACCCCCATTCAAGAAGATCACCAAGATACCTCGATCACTGAGGTTCAAAATACCCAACCTCGACAAGTATGATAGTAGGGCGATTCCCAAGACCACATTCAAGATTATAAAGAGGTCATGAAGATTCAAGGAGCCAATAACTATCTTCCCTGTTGAACCTTCCAGATAACATTAAGGAGGACGACAAAAGACTAGTACAATTGTATCCTTCGTCGCTCTATACGTTTTCCGGGAGATGTTTCAGGCCTTCTATCAACAATTATGACAAGAAGGGGAAGAAAAAGAGCTCCGACTATCTCTTTACATTGGTGCAAAAGAAGGGAGAACCCCTCCAAAGCTTCATGCAACAATTCAAGAGGCTGGGTGCTGAGAATTGCAGAATTGTAGCAAGGAGGTGGCGATTGTTAAAATAAAGAAAGAGGTTCTGAATGAAGATCTAACGAAGTCGTTATAATATAAGTCTCGCGCAGCTTAGATCCTCACGAGAGAACCGGTATAAAATGGTCGATGAGGTCATGATCAATTGTGATGCTGGCGCATCCAGCTCCGTCCCAAGTATGGCAAAGGATACCCATCCCAAGGGGCCGAACGGGAGGGAAAAGCACGACTAGAAGAGGCAGAAGCATGAAGGGAACCCAAGGAGAAGGACAGAGAAAACCAAGCAACGGTTCACTAAGCTTAAATCCTCAAGAGTCGAGGTAATGACGTATGCATAAAATAAGGTTATTTCCGCTGATCTCCCCCGAAGATGAAAACTCAGCCTAATAAGCGAAATAAGAACAGCTACTATTGGTCCCATCAAGATCATGACCATGATATTGTATGGTGCCGACAGCACAAACAAGACATCAAACAATTGATCCAAACGGGACACCTGAAAAGATCTATGAAGGAGCTGAAGCAACGAACGATAGATGGTCCTCCAAGGGTCGAGAAGAGAAGCAATGCTTTTGTGATCCCTACGGTCCCTTCAACCCAAGTTATCAATGTGATAACGAGTGGTCCGGCCCCAAGATACATACGCTTGTTAGGCCAGAAGTCTTATGCTAGGAGGGTGATGTTAACAGATTTGAGCTGAAAGAGGCAAAGATGATTAATCACATCTCATTCTCCGACAAAGATCTGGTGTCGTCATATTGTTGATCTCATTGACACAAGGGAGAACCTTGCCTATCAAAGACCAGCCCCTATAGTGAAGATCAAGCAATTGCTGATAGTGGACGTGGATCATCGGACTATCTTGATCGGAACTAATGTCGGACCTGAGCTTCAAAAGAATTTTTTTACCTTCATCAGGTCTAACATGGCTTTGCATGGACTCCCAAGAACATACTGTGAGTGGACCCTAAGGTGATCTCATTGACACAAGGGATGACCTTGCCTACCAAAGACCAGCCCATGTAGTGAAGATCAAGCAACTGATGATAGTAGATGAAGATCACCGGACTATCTTGATCGGAACTAACGTCGGACCTGAGAGATTTTTTTACCTTCATCGGGTCCAACATGTCTTTGCATGGACTCCCAAGGACATACTGTGAGTGGACCCTAAGGTGATTGTGCATGACTTGAATGTCAACACGGCCTTCGGGCTAATGAAGCAAAAGAAGATAAGCCTCAAAGGCGGAAAGATGAAGGCAGTTGTCACGGAGGTCGACGGGCTTATGGAAGCAGGGTTGATCCAAGAAATCAGAAACTCTGACTGGCTAGCCAATATGGTCATGGTGAAAAAACGCAGTGGCAAATGAAGGATGCACATCAACTTCACTAATCTCAACAAACTGATGCGGACGCATCACCTACCCCACCGGCTAGTCATGATGCGGGTCCACCTATCGTGACATACGTGAGGCGTAGGAGGCGCGGGGTCGTCACGTAGTGGGTTTAGTGGCTTCAGGTGTATTCTAGTCTTTTCAGGCTAGATTAGTACATCCCCACTTTTCTATTTATTAGGGCTAGCCGCCATTGTTATTTCCGATACTTGATTTGTGAAGAACTTGTTAGGCATCCTTGAGAGGGTTATTAGGCTTTGATCCGACATTCAAAGCTAGAAGATATGGTTTCGTCTCGAAGGAAACCCAACTATTGTAGTTCTTTGCAATTCTTATCTATCAAAAATCCTCTTTTTATATTTTTCCTCTTTAAAATATATCGATTTCATTGATTCGATCCCCGGATCGTATCAAATTGGTATCAGAGCGGTTGGATCCGATGGCGACTAGTACGAAATCGAAGGCGGATTTGATCGATGAGAAGATTCAAGGTCTACGGGAGGATCTCAATCGAGAGATCGAAGAACGGTTTGAGGGATTGACGAAAACGATGGGGGATTCCCTCAAGGATCACGCCCATTCGCAAGAAGACATCCAGATAGAGCTCCGGGGGATGAGGAAGGACGCTGCGCAACAAGGCCGTGATCTCCAAGAATTGAAGAGGTCGAATTCATATCTGAAGGAGGCAATAACGACGATGATGACCATGATGCAAGCTCTAACGGTGGCGAAAAATGGAGATCGGTGCAAGGAAATACAAGAGGGGGGGATTCTACCCTAGAATCAGCCTCCCTAGGGCAAGCGCGGAAGACGACGGATCATCCACTTCAAGGCGACGGCTCAGGAGAACGCAGATGGACGGCGCCGCCTAACCTAGGGCCGCGCGGGGCTGTGTGGCCAACAGCAGACCCGCACGGGTCTGATCAGCCAGCGACAGGCCCGATTGGGCCTGTCGAGGCTTCGGCGGCCCAACCCAGGCCTTCCCAGGCCTGGGCGAAGCCGCTGAGCCATCACAGGCTTGCGGCGAACCCCGGCGGGGTCTGGAGCAGTCGGCGGCCCCCACCGGGGGCGGGGAGCAGTCGGCACGCCCAATCGGGGGTGCGCCCAGGCCGCGAGGCCCTTTCGTGGCCTCGGCGCCCACCTGCGGCTACGGGGAGGTGGCGGCATCCCCTTTCGGGGGTGCGGGAGGTGCGGCGACCCCAGGCGGGGGTCCGGAATGGCCGCCTGCCCATTCTGGGGGGCCGACGAGCTGGGTCGGGCCTTCTGGGAGTTCGGCAGGCTGGGTCTCCCCTCCTGGGGACCCGGCGAACCCTTCACGACCCTTTGGGGGTGTGACGGGGTTCGTACCCCATCCTGGGGGAACTTCGGGGACAGTGGGAGGCGGTTGGGCCTCGGAAGCAACTATTGGGACCCCGGCGAGCCAATTTCGGAGAGCGGAGACCACCCCACCTGGGCCGAGACCCGTCTTTGCACGACTACCAGAGTTTCCAGGACACCACTATCAGCCCGAGGCATGGGAGAGGCCTGCGTGGCCGGAGGAGTTGTACGATGTGGACGGGGGAGGCCCGATGGAGACCCAGGGTGGCGGTTTGGGCCGAGGAGGTGACCGTGGGGGAGATAGAGGACAGCAAGGGGTCATCAACGCTGACAGGCGGTTGATGAAGCTGAAGATGCCGACCTTTGATGGCACCGATCAAGATGGATGGATATACCGGGCGGAGAGATTTTCAGGTGATGGGGTTGACGGAGCAAGAGGTCCTGAAGACCATCGGGATTTATTTTGAGGGGAAGGCTCTAGCATGGTACTGGTGGAAGATAGCACGGGCCCCTTTTCGCACCTGGGAGGAGCTGTCAGCACTGATCGTGGATCGATTCCAGGAGACAGCAGGGGAGATTTCTACGAGCAGTTGTCGGCCCTGAGGCTAGAGGGGACAGTGAGGGACTACGTGGAAAGATTTGAGATGCTGAATAGCCGGGTGAAGGGTGTTACCGATGAGGTTATGATCAGAAATTTCATGAGGGGGTTGAAGACCTCTATACGAGCGGAGCTGCGGATGCAGAGCCCGACGACCTTGGAGGATGTCCTCCGCCTGGCCCATAAGGCGGAGGAGAAACATGCGGAAGAGAGGAGGATACGGAGAGCTTGGGGGACCCAGAGTTTCCGTCCCACCCCGGCAGCAGCGGCACAGTGGACACCCACAGCGGCACCTGAGACTCGAGGAGAGGACCGCCCAGCTACTCTCGGGCGATGGATGACGGAGGCGGAGGTGAGGGAGAAGCGGGCCAAGTGGTTGTGCTTCCATTGCGACGAGAAGTTCACCCCTGGACACAGATGTGCGAGCCGCCTACTGCAGATCACCATGGTACCCGACAAGGAGGGGTACGTGAATGAGGAGGAGCCTGAGGAGGAGCCACTGGTAGAGGAGAAGTCTCACCTAGACTTCGCGGAGGTTTCCCTGAACTCTGTGGGTTCACTCCAAACCACACCATGAAGTTATCAGAGCAGCTGGGGGACACGATGGTGACGGTGCTAATAGACAGTGGGGCCACCCACAATTTCATCTCCAGCCGAGTGGTGGAGCGGCATGGGCTGCAGCTGAGCACCCTGGAGAAGTTTACCGTACTGTTGGGGACAGGGAAGATGGAGGAGAGCAAGGGGCTCTGCAAGGGTCTGTGCCTGACCTTGCAGAGAGTACAGAACATGGAGGACTTCTTGCCATTGGAGTTGGGCAACGTAGATATCATTCTAGGGGTGCAGTGGCTGAAGAAGTTCGGGGAGATGAAGGAGAATTGGAAGCTTCTGAGGATGGAGTTCCAGGATGGGGATCGGACCGTCGTGTTGACAGGGGACCCGACCCTTTGTTTTTCTTTAGTGGCCTTCAAGGCCATCACTCGGGCGCTGCGGGACGAGGTAGAGGGGTTCCTGGTGGAGTATCAGGGGCTGACAGCTGAAGGGAAGAAGCAGCAGGAGGAGACTGCAGCGGAGGTTGAGCAGGTGCTAGAGCAGTACCAGGAGGTCTTTCAGGACCCGCAGGGGCTACCACCGTTCAGGGGGCACGAGCACGCGATTGTATTGCGTGATGGAGCAGCACCGATGAGTGTGTGACCGTACCGGTACCCGCATGTGCAGAAGGACGAGATTGAGAGGATGGTGCGGGCGATGCTGCAGGCTGGGATAATCCAGCCAAGTGTGAGTCCTTTTTCGAGCCCAGTCTTGCTGGTCAAGAAGGACGGGAGTTGGAGATTCTGCCTCGATTACCGGGCGCTGAATAAGGAAACTGTCGCTGACAGGTTTCCCATTTCGGTAATCGACGAGCTGCTGGACGAGCTTCATGGGGCGGCGATCTTTTCGAAGATCGACTTGAGGGCAGGATACCACCAGATCTTGATGCGGCCAGAGGATGTGCCGAAGACTGCCTTCCGCACCCACGAAGGGCACTACGAGTTCAGAGTCATGCCGTTCAACTTGACGAACGCCCCTTCTACTTTCCAGGCCTTGATGAACAAGGTCTTCTAGCCCTTCCTGCGGAGGTTCATTCTCGTTTTCTTTGACGATATTCTCGTCTACAACAGGAGCATGAGGGAGCACTTGGACCACTTAGAGGTGGTCTTCCGGGAGTTGATGGCGCAGCAGTTGTTCGCCAACCGGAAGAAGTGCAGTTTCGGCCATGAGCGGATCGAGTACCTAGGGCATGTTGTGTCGGCGGAGGGGATAGCGGCTGACAGGTCGAAGATAGCGGTTATGCTGGATTGGCCAGTGCCTACTACACTGCGAGCTCTTCGTGGATTTTTGGGTCTGACGGGCTATTACCGGAAATTCGTTAAGGGGTATAGCACCATAGCCTGGCCCCTTACCGAGCAGCTCGAGAAGGACGGATTCCATTGGGGGGAAGAAGCCACCAAGGCATTTCAGGCCTTGAAGGTGGCGATGACGACGGCGCCAGTTCTTGCCTTGCCAGATTTCAGCATATCTTTTGTGGTGGAGACTGACGCGTCGGGATCTGGATTGGGGTAAGTGCTTATGCAGGAGGGACGGCCCATACCTATTTCAGTTAGGTGTTGTCTGCTAGAGCACGGCTGAAATCGGTTTATGAACTGGAGTTGATGGCCATTGTCTTCGCGGTGACGAAGTGGCGACCGTATCTGTTGGGTCGGAAGTTCGTGGTCAGAACGGACCAACGGAGCCTCAAGTACCTTTTGGAGCAGCGGTTGGTTACTGAGGAGCACCAGCGTTGGTTGTCCAAGCTGGTGGGGTACCCATTCGACATCGAGTACAGGCCGAGGTTGGAGAATAAGGCAGCTGATACCTTGTCTCGCCGGGAGGAGAGCGTGGACTTGATGGCTCTGTCGCGACCGATATGGTTGGACTGGGAACCCATTTTTCAGGAGGCAGAGAGTGACGATGAGCTGGGGCGGATCCGAGAGTTGCTACAGCAGGGAAAGGAGGGGCCGACCGGGTATTCCTTACAGGGGCGCATACTGCTTTACCAGGGGAGATTGGTGCTACCACGGGTCTCGGGATTTATACCAGTCCTGTTTCAGGAGTTCCACGGGTCGGCGACTGGAGGCCATTCAGGGGTGCAGCAGACGTACCAGAGGATGGCTAGGGAGGTGTACTGGCCCGGGATGCTGACGCCCCCCGGATCTGCGCGTCGGATGTGTGCAATATATAATTGGGAGCGTGAGATTTAAATATTTATAACCGCAAGCGCACGGTGTTGTAGTGTGGCTTGGGGGGGTCGAACTCAGGGAGGCGTGGTTGTGCTTGTGTCAAGAAGGATCGGATTCACCCCATGGGCGAGCTAGCCTGAATCGGATGATGGGTTGTCACGGAAAATAGAATGCGAGGGATAAACAATATAAAGGGAAAACACGGGACTTCGGTTTCCACCCTATCGTGCGATTCTCGCCGATATGGCCTACGGGTAGGAAAACGATCGAAATTAGGGTCTAATAGTGAGACGTTGCCTCTAAAAGTGGTACTAGCGTCCCATGGACCCGATATTCCGGTCGGTGCCCAGGATGATACGTCGGACTTCCCGGGTTCGGTCAGTGGGCATTCCCATGTCCATTAACACTGACCGACTCCGGGAGCACTAAGCTCGCAACGATAACTCCCAACGTCTCATACTGCCGCTCCTGCGCGCTAGGATTCGACGTCTACGCTAAGGGCGTGAGCTATGGCTAGGGAGTCAACCGCCAAGTTTATTCCCTCTTGGCCCAACGGTCAAAGGCGGTCTTTTTCCCGCCGATGACAATAAAACACCCCGCGTAACCGATAGATTCCTAATTCCTATCGATTTCCTAGTCCTATGGACGCATCGGGGAGAACCCACGAAGGGGTTTCCACCAAAATCCCAGATTTGGGAACTACTCACACATATTTACTAAAAAGCAATCTAAATCAAAATCGACCGTTAGAAACATGATCAGGCGATTGAAAAGTAGTAAGAGCAATGCAAATAACACTATATTAAAGTTTAACAAAGATCAGACAACTTACTAATATCTGAAAAATTACAGCCGTCAAAAGAGAGAAAAAACAGCAAAAAATAACAACTCCCGTTTCTGGAAAACCTAGGGGTCCTATATATAGAATACGATATCACCCGATCGGGTGAAGAATCACCCGATCGGGTGACCTGCTTCGTTCTTCGGCAGCTCAGAATGGGACTTCACCCGGTCATACGGCACGGTCGGTTGAGGGTTGAAGCTGACCGGTTGGATCTTCGCGCCGTCGGGTGAACCGGTCGGTTGAGCTCTCCGTGTCATGGCTTCGGAGAATTGGCTACAGGTGAACCGATCGGGTGAAGGTCACCCGATCGGTTGGCATTCAGCATCAAATTCCAGAGAGTTGGGGCGTTTGAACCGGTCTTTGAACCGACCGGGTGACTTCTTGACCGCTTCAGCTTGTGTCCGGGTGGTGCACGCGTGCATCACCCGATCGGTTGAAAGTGACCAACCGGTCGGGTGAGGGGCTGAAAGATGCGATCGTCGTCGTTTGACCCCCCTGGATCACGCGTGACTCCTCCCGTTGCTCCGGGGACTTATGATATCGTCGTTTTATGTCCCATACGTCGGTAAACTCCTGCAAATATATAAAAACACGGAAAAGTGAAAGAAAACAAGAAACCACGAGAAAACGAATACAAGACGACAGAAAATAGCGGAAAAACACGGAAGAAAACGTGCGCGAATATATGAAATATAAACGCACGTCAAAATTCCCCAAGCTGAACCCTTCCTCGTCCTCGAGGAAGACGAGTGAAAGTAGGAGTTCGGAGGGAGAAAATAGAGAGAAAGAGAAAAAGAGAACTCTCAATCCTAGATCGCCCGTCAGGGCCAACAAACCCAAAAACGACACACCAAGCAAGCAAACACCAAATCACATCACTAAACCAAGGAATACGAGTCCAGACAAGTGCCGTGGGCCCACGCGGTGAAGCGCGAGTGAGTGTGGTCGTGTGCTAGCAGTCGGTGTCACTATCTACGATGTGCAATAAAGCTCGATATACACGAATCCAAGAAATGACCCAAATATCGATTCGATTCGAATTAAGCGGTGAATATATAGCTCAAGCATGCATGAGAATAGAGCAAGAATCGAAACATATCATGCATCAGGGACTCCACAACTAGGGTTAAGGAAATCACCACACTATAGCCTAGATAATAGCTAAAAAGTTTCCTAAGCCAAGTGTTTTCGAAAACGATGAGGGTTGAGATGATGTGGAGTAGAACACTCTGTGCAAACTCTCGCCTTCCCTTTATTCTCGATAAGTAGGAAAATATTCACACTGGAATTTTTTTTGGGTTTTGGGTATTTGTATTTTTTTGGCTTTTTGGCTATACAATTTTCTCTTTTCTTTTCTTTTTGGGTTTTTCTCTCTTCTCTTTTTTTTTGAATTTTTGGGTTTTTGGCTATACACATGTGTACTCTCCCAAGTGGGAGAACGGTACACGACGAGGGGATTTGCACCAAGTAAAACAAAAAAGAAATCGGATTCTAAACACTTGGGCAAAGGAGATAATTCTCGCTAATCAGAGCATGTGCTAAATGGGTTATCCTAGTCCTTAATTGTGGAATCCCGACACATGCAAAATGAAGTATACGATATATATATAGCATGCAGAAGCAGACAGGAGAAACAAATACCGCATATTCAAATCGAAACATGATAATCTAGGGGTCATTCCTGGACATGTATATAAAACACAATCACAAAGTAGAAGCACACCAAACAGCTAGGCACGACGCACGACTCACAAAAAGCTAAGTGGACCCACGATGCATGAAATGCAAGAAGACTCGATATCCTAGGGTTAGTGAATGTGATTATCGATACCATGCTAGGTGTGTGTGATTCTGTGGCAATTCATCATAGGGTTCATCTCTAGGAGAAGGAGATGAAAAAGAAGAAAAGAAAAAAGAAAAAAGGAAAACACGGAGAAAAACAACTCAAATAACGAAGAAAAAGAGATAAATGACGCACGATGTGCGACTCCCCCAAGCTGAAATTTGCATTGCCCTCAATGCAATAGAATTAAATACGAGAGGGCAATGAATATGGGGGGAAATACGCACAGACACAAAAAGACACGAAAGACAAGAAAATCACACAAACGAAACTGAAAATAAGAATAAAAATAAAAATCACACCACACGAAATATAAACAGAAAATAAAATAAAATAAAAAAGGAAAATCACACCACACAACAAAGAAACAAACACAAAGAAAAACGAAACACGACACCACACCCAAAAAATTTGATTTCCCCAAGCTAGACGTGACAGTGCTAGCGATATGATGTGAACGTGAATAAGCAGAGATCTGCAAGGGGGAGGTCAATAAAACAAAAACGAAATCAAAAAACAGAAGAGGAAACATCCTCGTCATCCCCGGTGGAAGAAGTGTGGGATGCAGTGTGGGTGGGTGAGGTGACTAGTGTGCGGAGAAGTGGAGAAAGTGGTCGTGGTGATGGATCGGTGGGTGTAGAGGAAGTGTGGACAATGGGTGATGTGGAGGTGATGACGGTAAGTGGGAGTGAAATGGCGACCAATGTGGTGGTGGGTGGTGGTGGTACGGGGGTAGGTGGGGATGAAGAGGGAATATGGGTAGGTGAGGATGGTGGGGGAAGTGATCGAGAACGCACCTGCAATTTCTTGCGGCGCACGTATGGGGTGACGGAAGTGGAGGGTAGTGGAGCTGTGAGGGGAACAGTGGAGGGAATGGAAACTGTGGGAGTAGATGAGGTAGTGGGGATGGAAGTAGTGATAGGAGGGGATGGTCGCCTAGGGGGTGATGGTGGAGGTGAAGAATGTGATGGGGGAGGTGATAAACGTCGAGGTGGTGAAGGTGGTGGTGTGGGTGGTGGTGGTCCGCGGACGTGAGTGAGAAGGCGGAGGATGGCGGCCACGTTCCTCTCAAGTGCGAGGAAACGTGGGTGAGAGAAAATGGAAGAGGATGGGACCGAGGGGGCAGAGGACGTGGCAAGAGCACGGAGAGCAGCAATCTCGGCCTCGAGACCAAGACGAGCTGAGGCCTAGCGGCGACCAAAAGAAGTGGATTGACGTGAAGCGGAAGTGGTGCCGAGGAGTGATGTGGAAGTAGTGCCGGAGTGATGTGACCGAGGGGGCAGAGGACGTGGCAAGAGCACGGAGAGCAGCAATCTCGGCCTCGAGACCAAGACGAGCTGAGGCCTAGCGGCGACCAAAAGAAGTGGATTGACGTGAAGCGGAAGTGGTGCCGAGGAGTGATGTGGAAGTAGTGCCGGAGTGATGTGGAAGTAGTGCAGGCGACAGTGGTCATGCCGGCACTGGACACAAGGCCGGAGATGGCCACAGAAAGATCCTCAGAAGTGATAGGGCCAGGAGCACGGGTGGTGCGACTCGGGCCAGCCCCGATGTCTCCCCGGGACGCAGGGATATCCTGCTTGCCTAAGCGGGCGGCAGGGAAAGGTGATCTGCGTGCGTCCTGGGGAAAGAAAGGAAGGCGCAACCCCGCTAGAAACTCGGGATCGGGCAGAAAAGTCCAATCTCCCACTAATTCTATAGTCATGCGAGCGGGGTTGGGGAGAATGGTGTAGGGGGCTGGGGGTGGCCGTAGTTGAAATTGAAACGACGATCAGGGCGGGGCTTAATCATATGAATGTGCCGTAGGACATCAAGATCTAGTTGTGAGGGTCCTGCGGCAGTGGGAAGACCTCGGGTGATGGGGATATTAAATTGGGGAAAAGAAGCAATGATAGTGATTATTCCCCCACAACAAAGCTTGCCCTTGCCGGCCCGGCTAATCTCGAGGAGATTGTAAACAAGCCAGTCGCCGGCATGGACGGAGATAGTAGGGGCCCTAAAGCTAATCCCAGCATCGTCTCGAACGAAAGGGAACGTCATGGCCCATAGAATGAAAAGATCAGGGATGGTCACGGTGCCTGACTCATCCCTGGGGGAAAATGCGGAGGATATGATCCGATGGACCAGACGGAATATAGGATGGACGATTGAGGAGGCCTTGACCTTACCTCGGGGATAGTGAGGGAATAGGGTGAGGCGGAACCAAAACTGATCGACATCGAATTTGGATAGGTATCCGTAGTGTCGGATAGCGTCGTCCCCAAGAATAGGGAAACCAAATATATCATTGATCGTGTTCAGGTTGGTGCGGATGGTTTTGTTACGCACCCGGAAAATGACGGTCGACCCCGACTCACAGACAAGTGTGGATAGAAATTCTAGTGTGAGGGACGGGTAAGACATGGCATGAGCGTTTAGGAAGGCCAACCAACCTAAGTTTGCGAAGAGGGTCTCGACCTCGGTGAATACACCGAGATCGATAAGCGATTGTGTGTGGGCAAACTTGGTCGATAGATGCCCCCGAGCATCAAGTCTATGGTAGAAGTCTTTGTGCTCTTGGTTCCAAAATTGATACCCATGCGGGCCCATCATTGGGTCCACAGGGTGGATAACAGGTGGGGGAGGGGCTAGTGATAGTGCACGTGGTGTATTGGGAGGAGGACGTGTTTGTTTGCGTCTCTTTCGAGACGGTTCCTTCTCCCGCAGGATACTCTTCCCCTTATCACGATCACGGGCCATAGTGGGTGCGTGAGTGTGATGCAAATGAGTGTAGAACACGATAAAAGCATGCACATACAAACAATCAAGCAAGTAGAAATTCTAGGGTAAAAAGTGAAATTTGAGCAGTGGAGCGAAGTTACCCAGCAGAGATTGGAGTTCCTTGCTTGAAGTTGACCCAACACCTTGCAATTGGACGTAGTGTGGAGCCGCGGCACTCTTCAGCGAAATTCGAAATTGCGGGGGGGGGCATTGTGGAATTAGGGCTAAGGAAGCGAAATGGGGGAGAGAGAGAGAGAGAGAAAATGATGGAGAGATGGAAGGGGTAGTGGAGAGAGAGACTAGAGGGGGAGTGGAGGTCGTGGGAGAGGGTTTTCCGGCCGTTGGGAGAGTGGGGGAGACGAAACGACGGCAGGAGAGTCGAGATCGGGCGAGAAAACGTACGGTTGGGGCGGGAGCTTTTTATAGGGTATAAGTCGAACCGATCGGGTGAGTTGTCACCCGATCGGTTGACCTTTAAGTCGAGATTTTCAGCTGAAGAGACGCTACAGGCGAAGCGATCGGTTGATAACTCACCCGATCGGTTGGCCGCTCCACAAATATTTCCGAGAGTTTGGTGTTCACCCTGTCAATCAACCGGTCATGCTTCTCATCACCCGATCGGTTGACAAAATCTGAAAATTTCCCGAGACGTCAGCCCCAGTTCACCCGATCTGCCAACCGGTCTCACACGTCTTCACCTGATCGGTTCGTTGAGTGACTGATACGGCCATCAGCTGATACATCCCAACCGATCGGTTGAGTTATCAACCGATCGGTTGTGGCCTTATTTTCTGCAAAAGTCCACAAATGGCTTAAGTCCCTCAACCGAAGCTCTTGCGGCTGGATTTATTTATTAAAATAGATAAAATAAAGTTAAAACTAGTCCTAAAAATTGGAAACAAAGGTTTAGAGCATGGATTGCCTCCCATGAAGCGCTTTTGTTTAACGTCGTTAGCTCGACGCCCGTTGATGATGTTCAAGGTGGGCGATACGGGTGATGCCCAAAGTCTGGCATCGCTTCAACTCCAGGGCTGGTAGCTTTTGGTGTAGTCGGTGGCGACAAGAAGACTCGCTCAACGAGTCTCCCTTTGTTGACGGGGTCCGGGGGCTTCTCCTTCATATTGGCGTCCACCGCCACTCGTTTAAGGATCTGGATCTCATCTCCTGTGAGCCCCATGGGCTCTTTGCCTTTTCTCCTCGTAGGAGGAGCTTTTGGGAATCCGGGAGGGATCACATGTTGGGCGACCGCCTCATCAGCAACTTCTTCCTTTGGTGAGCCACTCGCTCTCCAAGGTCTCCCAAGCTATCGGGGGGATTTCTCGAGAGAATTTCACAGGAGCTTGCCTACACAGCTCTCTCTTCTTCGTTCTCCAGCATACTGATACTGGGATCATCTGGGGGATTTGGGTGCTTATTGACAACCCTAAGTCGAACTCGACTTTTTCATTGCCTACATTGAGGGAAAGCTTCCCCTTCTTCACGTCTATTAGCACACCGGCGGTTGTCATAAAGGGCCGTCCAAGGATAATAGGGGTGTGCTTATCTTCCGGCATGTCCACCACAAAATCCACCGGCACTTGCACTCCACTCACATCAACAGGTAGATCGTCTACTACCCCCACCTGGTATTTGACCGAACGGTCTGCAAGCTGTAATGTCATGCCGGTGGGCTCCAAGTCTCCCATCCCTATTCTCCTGTATAGTGATAGGGGCATTAAGCTGACGCTCGCTCCTAGATCGACGAGCGCCCTCTGGATTCGCACTTCCCCAATCGAACAAGGGATGGAGAAACTTCCCGGGTCTTCAAGCTTGGGCGGATTTGCGCGCTGAATGAGGGCACTGCACTCCGCCGTTAATACGACCTTCTCTTTTCTGGATCCTCTTGTCACCAAATCCTTTAGAAATTTGATGTAGGAGGGAATCGTCTCAATAGCTTCGAGGAAGGGGATTTGCAAGCTTAGATCCTTGACCATGGCAAAGAATTTGCCATACTTTTCGTCTATCTTGGCTTGGGCAAGCCGTTGTGGAAAAGGCACAACGGACTTGAATACTCTGAGGTTCCCTTCCTCATCTTTTTTCTTCCCCTCTTCGTGGACTCCCTCCGGAGTCGTTTGCTTTGGCCACGAAGTACCGTCGTCATTCAATTTTTCAATTGGTCGTTCTACGACCAACGGTGCTTCCGGTT
Source organism: Scilla litardierei (assembly GCA_030789695.1). Classification (NCBI taxonomy): domain Eukaryota; kingdom Viridiplantae; phylum Streptophyta; class Magnoliopsida; order Asparagales; family Asparagaceae; genus Scilla; species Scilla litardierei. The sequence goes on from CM061138.1 coordinate 115,764,120, forward strand.
CCTTGGGGGGCACTCTTGTGGGGATTTGCGTTCCGCTCCTCAAGACGATAGCGGACAGGTTCGCATGCTCGTGCGTGAGTGCCAAGGTCTGAATCACCCCCCTCGGGTTCACTTCCGGCTGTGGCGGCAATTGATTCTGCAATCTTTGAAGGTTCGCCACTTGTAACCCCAGCTGGGTTACCTGATCAGTTAGAACTCTCTGCCCCATCTCCAGCTTCAAATTTATCTTCTCCTGGTTGGCGATGTATTGGGTCAAGAGGGACTCAACCGGAGAGATGGCCCTCTGCTGGCCATATTGCTGCTGAATGGGCTGATGATTCCTGGGGGCATATTGCTGATACTGTTGTGGAGGCTGCTGCTGCTGAAACTGCTGCTGCCGAGGCCTAGCCGGCTGATATATCTGTTGTTGTTGAGGAGTCGGCTGTTGATACGGCGCCCGGTAGCTAAGGTTGGGATGATTCCGGTTGTTAGGAGAGTATGCCGGGTTGGAGCTAGTCCGTGGTGGATACGGCGCATTTCTCGTAGGATTGTAGAATAGTGCGCTAGCTTGGTCCAATGGTGGTGAGATGTCACCACCCTCGAAGTCTCCCACGACTTCGGCTTCCACCGCGGCAATATGTTATGTACCGGCGCCACCGGCTCCTACCATCAATGCGGAGATCTGGGTCGACAGCAAGTCAAACTTGCTGGATAATTTGTCGACGTCCTCGACACTGTGGATACCTCCATATCTAGGTGTGGCTCTCTCGTCACACCACCGCTCATTGTTTGATGCCATATTTTCTAGAATTTGTCCGACATCTTCTTCACTTCTTGACATAAAGGACCCTCCAGCCGCGGCGTCCATGGAAGATTTCAAATCGTCCCTCAACCCATTATAGAACAGATTTATGATCTGCCACTTGGGGAGCTCATGGTGGGGACATCGCATCTCCTTGTATCTGGTCCAGGCTTCATGCAGAGACTCGTGGCTGGCCTGAGAGAAGGAGGAGATCTCACTCCTCAACTTCATGGTCTTCCCCGAAGGAAAGAACTTTGTCAGAAAAGCGTTCGAAAGCTTCTCCCAAGTGTTGAATGTATTTAGGTCCTTCCCCCTAAGCCACAGCTTGACCTTATCTCGCAAAGAGAAGGGGAATAGCTTCAGACGGATAGCCTCAGTTGTGACACCGTTTATCCGGAAGGTGTCATATTTCTCCAAGGAGTCCAAATGTTCGATGGGGCTCTCCATGGGTGCACCCGAAAATTGATCCTGCTGGATCCACGTCACCAAGGACGGCTTAAGCTCAAAGCTTTGCGCCGCAATAGCAGGAGGACGGATGGCGGAGGTGGACTTGATGGATGGCATCGAGTACTCCAGCAGGGACTTGTGATGTGGGGTGTTCTCCCCCATGGTTTCAGGATCCTCTCTTCTTCGCTTCTCGGCGGCCAAACGCCTTAAGGTGGCGTTTATCTCCGGATCAACGGGAATCAAGTCGTCGAGACTTCTTGAACTCCTGCGCATGAAAAACAACAAACACCCGTGAAGCGAAAAGTGGGAAAGAAACAGATAAAATAAAAAATAAAAATAAGAAAATAAAAAGGAAAAAAGAAAAATGAGAAAATTATCGCGAAACAGAGATGTGAGCTAGACTCAAGGGTTCATGAAATCCTAAAATAACAAGCACGTTGCCTCCCCGGCAACGGCGCCATAAAGCTTGACGCCCCCCGGATCTGCGCGTCTGATGTATGCAATATATAATTGGGGACGTGAGATTTAAATATTTATAACCGCAAGCGCACGGTGGTGTAGTGTGGCTTAGGGGTCGAACTCAGGGAGGCGTGGTTGTGCTTATGTCAAGAAGGATCGGAATCACCTCATGGGCGAGCTAGCCCGAATCGGATGATGGGTTGTCACTGAAAATAGAATGCGAGGGATAAACAATATAAAGGGAAAACCTGGGACTTCGGTTTCCACCCTATTGTGTGATTCTCGCCGATATGGCCTACGGGTAGGATAACGATCGAAATTAGGGTCTAATGATGAGATGTTGCCTCTAAAAGTGGTACCAGCGTCCCATGTGCCCGATATTCCGGTCGGTGCCCAGGATGATACGCCGGACTTCCCGGGTTCGGTCAGTGGGTATTCCCATGTTCATTAACACTGACCGACTCCGGGAGCACTAAGCTCGCAACGATAACTCCCAACGTCTCATCCTGCCGCTCCCGCGCGCTAGGATTCGACGTCTACGCTAAGGGCGTGAGCTATGGCTAGGGAGTCAACCGCCAAGTTTATTCCCCCTTGGCCCAACGGTCAAAGACGGTCTTTTTCCTGCCGATGACAATAAAACACCTCGCGTAACCGATAGATTCCTAATCCCTATCGATTTCCTAGTCCTATGGACGCATCCGGGAGAATGGACGCATCCGGGAGAACCCACGAAGGGGTTTCCACCAAAATCCCAGATTTGGGAACTACTCACACATATTTACTAAAAACAATCTAAATCAAAATCGACCGTTAGAAACATGATCAGGCGATTGAAAAGTAGTAAGAGCAATGCAAATAACACTATATTAAAGTTTAACAAAGATCGGACAACTTACTAATATCTGAAAAATTACAGCCGTCAAGAGAGAGAAAAAACAGCAAAAAATAACAACTCCCGTTTCTGGAAAACCTAGGGGTCCTATATATAGAATACGATATCACCCGATCGGGTGAAGAATCACCCGATCGGGTGACCTGCTTCGTTCTTCGGCAGCTCAGAATGGGACTTCACCCGGTCATACGGCACGGTCAGTTGAGGGTTGAAGCGGACCGGTTGGATCTTCGCGCCGTCGGGTGAACCGGTCAGTTGAGCCTCCGTGTCATGGCTTCGGAGAATTGGCTACAGGTGAACTGATCGGGTGAAGGTCACCCGATCGGTTGGCATTCAGCATCAAATTCCATAGAGTTGGGGCGTTTGAACCGGTCTCTGAACCGACCGGGTGACTTCTTGACCGCTCCAGCTTGTGTCCGGGTGGTGCACGCGTGCAACACCCGATCGGTTGGAAGTGACCAACCGGTCGGGTGATGGGCTGAAAGATGCGATCTTCGTCGTTTGACCCCCCCTGGATCACGCGTGACTCCTCCCGTTGCTCCGGGAACTCATGATATCGTCGTTTTGTCCCCTACGCCGGTAAACTCCTGCAAATATACAAAAACACGGAAAAGTGAAAGAAAACAAGAAAACACGAGAAAACGAATACAAGACGGCAGAAAATAGCGGAAAAACACGGAAGAAAACGTGCGCGAATATATAAAATATAAACGCACGTCAGATGCTGAGGAGAGTTGCCCAGTTAGTAGCTGCTTGTGACGTCTGCCAGCGTCACAAGTATATGGACATGGCACCAGCCGGGCTCCTACAGCCATTGGAGTTGCCAGAGAGTTTATTGGAGGTCACGATGGACTTCATTGACGGGCAGCCCCGTTCCGAGGGATATACAGTGATCCTCGTCGTAGTAGACCACCTGAGTAAGTATGCCCATTTCATACCTAGGAGGCATCCTTACACCGCGGTCTCGGTGACCACAGCATTCATTCGGGAGGTGATACGCTTACACGGGATACCGGGGTCCATAGTGTCCGACAGTGACCAGGTCTTCTTGAGCGGGTTCTGGCGGGAGCTCTTCAGGGTACAGGGTACGATCCTTAAGATGAGTACGACGTACCACCCACAGACGGACAGGCAGACGGAGGTAGTGAACCGCTCTATAGAGACTTATCTGCGGTGCTACGCGTCGGAGACGCCTCGACAGTGGTACAGGTGGTTGGTATGGACGGAGTACTGGTACAACACGTCGTACCACTCAGCAGCAGGGACGACCCCTTTCAGGATCCTCTATGGGCGAGACCCACCGTCTTTGCTGCGCTTCGGTGACAGGCAAACGTCGGTGTCACAGGTGGAAGCTTACATGGGAGACAGAGATGCTATGTTGGAGGAGCTACGGAGACATCTTTTGAGGGCTCAGCAGGTGATGAAGGCCCGGACAGATGGCCACTGGCGGGACGTCCACTTTCAGGAGGGAGATATGGTATATCTCAAGCTGCGGCCCTACAGGCAGAAGACATTAGCTCGGAGGCAGAATGAAAAGCTAGCAGCTCGCTACTACGGCCCCTACCAGGTTGCGGCCAAGATTGGGAAAGTGGCATATCGGTTACGCCTGTCACCTTCCTCTACAATACATCCGGTGTTCCATGTGTCGCAGCTCCGGAGGGCGATTGGGGACCAGTCAGCTACGTCTACTTTGCCACATACACTTACGGAGGACATGGAGGTATTGTTGGAACCCCTGGAGTACGGGCAGTTCGTCAGGGGCCGGGACGGCGAAGAGATGTGCTGATCTACTGGGTGGGCCTACCTGACTGTAACGCCACGTGGGAGGCATATGACGTGGTCCGGGAGCAGTTTCCAGATTTCCACCTTGAGGACAAGGTGGCTCTTTTAGGGGGGGTATTGATGCGGACGTATCACCTACCCAGTGTTTTTAATATCGGTCCGATATACGATATATCGGCCGCAATATCGGTTTTATCACTAGGCCGATACGATATGGGCATATATATTGCGGTTTCCGATATTTGGGGAAATATCGCTGCAATATCGGGTTGCGGCCGATATTGCGGCCGATATATCCCTTTGAAATATCGGCCGCAATTCATAGTTTTTTCAAAACAAAGTTAACGGGTCGGTCCACTTAAAAGTGGATCCGACCGGAGTCACCCGATCCAATCATTTACTTAAAACGACGAGAGGCATCAAGATTTTTGAGAGATAATTGCTGCTTTGCCCTAATTCTAATCACACCGCTTCGCTCCTCTCGACGCTCCACTCCTTACTCCGCTCCGTCCGGTGAAAATTTCCGACGACAATCGATTGAGCTTCGACGTCCAGCATTCAATCTTTGCAAAGTGTTTTCTGATCAAGGTGAGTAGTCAAGTCTTTTTTTTCAGTTTTTCAGTTTTTTCGGTTTTTAATTTTTTTCCCTTACAGTATTGGATTTTTTTCCGTCGATCGAGCTTTTGACATCCGACGTTCAATCTTTGCAAGGGATTTTCCGATCAAGATTAGTACTTACTACATAGTATTTTTTACCTTTTTCATTTTTCTCATTTTTCAGTTGGTTTTTTCAGTCTAGCGTTTGTTCTTCTTAAGAGGGTTTTCCCATCAAAGTGAGTATTCTTTCCCTTTTTACATTTATACATTTTTTCAGTTTTTTTATTTTCATCTTCACACTGGTAATATTGATCCACATGAATTATATATTGCATGTATTTAACTCGTTTGGTTTGTGACCACTTAGAGAAATATTCCACCAAGTGGATGACCGGTATTCATGTTTAATGAGATAAGTATACACAAATCATACCTTTATTTGAGTTTCTATAATTTTTATTTTATTAGAATCCTATGCTTTTATTTGACATTATTTTTAGTCTCTGATATGACACTCCGATATTAAGTCAATATCCCCGATAATCATGTTTAACGAGATAAGTATAACCAAAACATACTTTTATTTGACTTAGTATAGTTTATATTTTCTTAGATACATCTATGCTGACATATGTCATAATTTTTAAGCCTCCGATATGATACTCCGGGATTTAGTCAATATCTCCGATATATCCCCGATATCCGCAATCCGATATCTAATTTACTAGGCCGATACGCGACCGATATCCGATATTTAGAACACTGCACCTACCCCACCGGCTAGTCATGATGCGGGTCCACCTATCGTGACATACGTGAGGCGTAGGAGGCGCAGGGTCGTCACGTAGTGGGTTTAGTGGCTTCAGGGGTATTCTAGTCTTTTCAGGCTAGATTAGTAAATCCCCACTTTTCTATTTATTAGGGCTAGCCGCCATTGTTATTTCCGATGCTTGATTTGTGAAGAACTTGTTAGGCATCCTTGAGAGGGTTCTTAGGCTCTGATCCGACATTCAAAGCTAGGAGATAGGGTTTCGTCTCGAAGGAAACCCAACTATTGTAGTTCTTCGCAATTCTTATCTATCAAAAATCCTCTTTTTATATTTTTCCTCTTTAAAATATATCGATTTGATTGATTCGATCCCCGGATCGTATCACAAACCTTGCCAAAATGATAGTTATTTACTCATAAAGATCGACAACCTAATAGATAATGCCTCGCAATACAAGTTGTTAAGCTTCATGGACGTCTTCCATGGCTACAATCAGATTCAAATGTCTCCTATTGACGAAGATACCCTTCATCGCCAACAGAGGCATCCACTGTTATAGAATGATGTCATTCGGTCTGAATACCTGGCCACATATAAACATATGGTGAACATTGTGCTTGGCAGTCAAGTTAGTCGAAACTTGGAGTAGCATGTCGACGACATGCATGTGAATTCTCGGGGCACAAAAGACCATGTCTCCTACCTTGCAGACACCTTTAATCGGATTCGAAGACAACACCTTTGACTGAATCTGTCGAAGTGCATCTTCGATTATGCTCAATGAAGTTCACCGGCTTCATGCTTACAATCTAAGGTATCGATGACAATTCCGACAAGATAGAAAGCTCTCATCATGATGGAGCCGAACACTATTAAGGAGATGCAAAGGCTAAATGGTCGATTGATCGTATTAGGTCATTTTCTGTCAAAATCGACCGAGAAGTCACTCCCCTTCTTTAGGGCACTCAGAAAAGCTCTCGACAAGCTGTCGAGAAAAATAAAAGCAATTGAATGGGATAATATATGCATTGCGGCCTTTATCAAACTGAAGAGATATCTCGCCAAGCCGCCTTTGCTGACCAAACCTTGGGTGGGGGAGATTATTAGCATTTACTTGGCTGGTACTAAGGATGGTGTCAGCTCGGTCCTCGGTTCTGCTTAAATTGGAGTGCAAAGGGTGGTCTACTACACCAGCTGGATCCAGAGAGAAATTGAGACTCGCTATAGCTCTATTGAGAGACAATAATATGTCCTGCTCTTGGCAGCCCAAAGGCTCTACCCTACTTGCAAGCACACATTATACAAGTTCTGACCAACACTCAGCTAGAGAAAATCTGAAGAGACTAGACCCGATCTGGGATAATGCTCAATTAAGAGTGGAGCTAAGCGATTCGATATATGCTACACTCGAAAGATAATAGTGAAAGGGCAAGCCTTGGCTGATTTCATCGCCGAATATATCGCAAAGAACCAACCTACGGAGGAGCTACCAATTAAGAATTGCCAACAGTCAATCCATTAATCTCTGTCATCACTAATCCTGAGGAAGCAGGTTGGTGATATATAGACGATACATGTGGATAGATCTTTCACCTAAACTGGTAATGTAACCGAAATTGTCATTGATTCTCTCGAGGGGAATACAGTAGAGTATAATCTGTGGTTTGGCATACATGCGACCAATAATGTTGACGAGTACAAGGCTGCTATGAACGACATGAAGCTTAGGGATGGCAGTAATGGCCTGACCCGCCAGGCCCGACCTGGCCCGACCCGGTTTTGACCCGGCCCGACCCGGCCTGCAGCCAGGTCGGGGCAAGCTTGGGCTTTGTATGCGCCCCGGTAAACTATAGAGGTTCTAAAAACCTTACTATTTTGATGCGGACCATGCAGTCAGCGAATAACCCATAATTCATACTCTATTCCACTGTCTCCCAATTGGGCCAATTCCCAATTCCAAATTACCAAACAAATCAAAATTCTCCCAATTCACAAATAAAATTTTTATTTGGGATTCATATGTATGGCAGTTATGACCTGACCCACCAGCTCGACCCGGCCCGACCCGGTTTTGGTAAGAAAGTACCCACACCGCCCCGGTTCGCGACCTGCCCCGCTCCGGCCTGCAGATGGGTCGGGGCAAGCTTGGCTAGTTAAATACACGTCCCGATCCGCAATATTGCCATTCCTAATGAAGCTATCTCAAGCTCTTGAAGCCCATGCTATTCATTTACTCAGTAATTCACGACTTATCGTCAGTCAACTGCAGAAAGAGTACGAATCTCGAAAGGATATAATGTAGAAATATTAAAACGTCACCAAGGCCTAGCTACTAAAGTTTACCATTGGTGACGTGCTCTACCTGTCGAGATCAAGGAATGCCAGAGCAGACAACCTTTCCAAATTGTCATCTTCCTCATACGTAGATTTAGATCAAGCAGTCTATGTGGCGACCCTTTCAACCTCTAGCTTAGAAATGGAGTTGATGAGCGTGAGTCAAGATCCAATTAGAATGGTTGATATCAGACACCAAGAAGAATGCAACGGGAGGCTCAGTATCAATGTCAGTAATCCGAAGGCCTCGGTCTCATGTTGCTTCGGGTCTTCAACTTTCACCTTGATTTAAACAACCTCCCCCTCCCCTTGGGCATACTCATCAGTTTGAGGAAACATGGACAGTACCTCCCAAATATCCGTAGAGTGTGGAAACTTCTTTTGGACATGTCCCTGGCAATGCTGAAAGCCTGCTGAGAACATCATCACCAATACCAATGCATAGACGTCCTCCTTAAGCTATTGGACATTTCTTCCGACCTGCTCCTAAAGTTCATCCCTCTACCGATCCCACGGGGCCCAGTCCTGAATGGCCCTCTCTTTGGCATGTCGTAGCTGACCCTAGACATCCTCCCTACGCTTCTTCGCCTCTTCCCAGTTCACCTTCTCCGCCGTCAGCGCTCTCTCCATAACCTCGGCCTGGCAAAACCACAACCCACCTATATACGAAGTGTTTGAAAGTTGAAACAACTTACAACTATCATGGATTTTCACAACAGAAGTTAGGGTGTCAATGGATAAGATGTTGGGAAGGCATGGTGGTTAGCTTGGTATTTGGCATGATAATAACTCAAGTAGATATCAATGGGAGTTTGTGTTAAGATCTGGTTGTTTTGGTTTCTAAGTAATACCTAATTGAGTTTTGAACAGTTATCACTAATGGTTTCAATTAATCAATTACCATTATGCCTAAAATAATGGGGCCCAACCTCATTTAAAGTTTTCATGTTTTGGGCATCTAAGAGAAGGTCCATGGATGCTAACAATTAGTTATTTTGAATAACCTATGAGGAAGGCTCATACCCTCAGCCTGCTCGGAGATGGGTTGATCCACAGATCAATCTGCTGGGTATCCCATCGATCATAATCATTCTATCATCTCTAATGTTATAAATCTACCCCTAATGCTATCATTATAAATACACAACTACCATCCATAAAACAGAAAAGTTCATATTCTCACAACTAACACTTGAATAGTTCAACCTTTAAGATCGTCCATTCGGTTCATACACTCGGATAGCTCAACCATAGAGTTCATCCATCCATCACTTACCTCCAATATAGCTCATGGAATTACATGTTGGTCTCTCAATAGATGGATCGTTGTTATAGATTCACATTTGCCTTAGTTGACTTTAGCATCAGATGGGATTTGACGAGGCCCCAACTCCGGTCCACTAAGATGCTATTGTGTGACAGGTTGGTCGTTTTAGGTCGGCTCAACAAGTACCCGTCTGCAATTGTTCCGATCAGTTTGGTCACCTCGCTTTCGAGATCCAAACAAGTTTCTCCAATAAATATGGATCCAAATACTAGTTGACAAATCATCTCTCTCGTCATCCTCAACTCCTTTAGCCCGAAAGTTTCAATGTGAGAAAACATCTGAAATAGCTACAAGAACGAAATCTTTGACATGATACATCAATAGAACAGAAAAAATTCTTGTCTAACAGGGACATAGAACCATCAAACTGAAGATTTTACAATGGTAAAATCAAAAGTGTCTTACAAGTACTTGATAGCTCTCATCGGCAGGCAGATCATATTTCATCCGATTTTATCCAAAACTGATCAACTCTTAAGATTAAAGCTAAGGAATGAAAGCTCACCGGTCAGATATCAGCCATCTATCATTAAGAATTTCTGTACAGAAACTAATCATTCTGCTTATGTCCATTTAGCCGGTGATCAAGGAAAACAAATCATTCTATAAATCAAGGATCAACCAACTGCAGCATTAAATTGCAAACCAAGGCCCTCTGTCCCAATAAAGGTCCCTCCAGTACAAGAAAACCTAAAAGAACGATGATGTTCAGGTTACCATTCAAGAACTAACTACAAATCCTTGATTTAGCCTACCAAATTGGACGTGTCATCAAGTTGCCTTGCTGAAGACCACTAACAACAACAAAAACAGGAGTGATCCCGACTCACGGGAAATGACCAACAGTTGAATCAATAAACAATTTTCAGGTAACGCCAAAAGTTTTCCTCTTTTTATTTTGTTTCAGAGTGTTTTCTCACTACAAACGCGTTGACCGTGGACAGCCCGGTCAACGTGGTCAAGGGGCCCGCTTGGGTCCCTCGGGTGTGTCGAGTCGGTGGTGACGAGGCGCGAGTCGGAACTGCAGACGACGTGGAGCGCGTCGGCTGGGCCGAGTCGGGGTCCTCGGTCGTTGGTAGGGCGAGGGGAAGCCTCGGCCCGGGTTGAGACGCTCGGCCTCGGTCGGATGTGCTCGGCCTCGGCGGTCGGACGACGAGGGGTAGCCTCGATCGTCCAGCTGGTTGCGCCGTCGGCGAGGGGCGGAGGGGAAGCCTCGGCCCGTGGATCGGATGTCCTCCTGCGTAGACGAGAACGTTCGTCAGGGGGCCGGACCTTGGTTCCGGCCAAATCCCCTCCGATGCCTAAGTCAGACAGTGATCTGAAAGAGGAGGCCCGGCGGAGACGGTTCGACTCGTGAGGAGATCTGAACGGCGTCTCACGGCGCGAGCGGGGGAGGATGGAGATGAAATAGGGGAACTAGGTCGTTGATGGAGTACCTTAGGTTTTAGATACCTGAGATGCGGTCCTTTGTCCTGTCGTCCTTCTAACCCTTTTATAGACCTCCCGCCGTGATTGCCCCCAACCCCGTCGCTCGTCTGCCCTCGATCGTGCCCCCTCAATCCGCCCCCCGTCGACACTCCCTGCGCCATGCCAGCACCTCCCCATAACAGCCATTAAGTGGCCACGGGATCGGGGGAACGGTTATCGCTGGAGCGGGTGAGTGACTCGTGCGTCATCGGGGCCGGGTCGGATCGACATTTGGGGGCCCTCTATGGGGCTTTGCCGGGCGGGCCTGATCGCGCAGATGGGCTTTTCGATCGGCGGTCGGGCACCCAGGCTCGTATCTTTCGGGCTTCGTTCGGTGGGCTGTGCTTTTGGGTCTATGTTGTTGGGCCTTCGTAAAATAGACGTATCAATTGCCCCCATCGGTGGGGCCGATCGGCCTTGGCCGGTTCGGTTCGACCGATGTGACTCCTGGGGTTCCGAGTGGCGCGTCAGTCGATGCGTGGTTATAAATGAAGGTAATGATGAGGCGGATCGATTGGACTTCCTTTGGCGCCGATTTCGAAACGCCGCCGGTTCTCCGAGGCCTGTCAGGCGCTTTGAATTCGCCCCTGGGTCTGGTATATAAGATCCCCGGTTGTGTGGATCCCAATTTCTTCCTTGCTCTTCCCTCTGTCTTTGCTTTCCGCAACTTGGAGTTTCTCATCGCCTTCGTTTCCTTGTCTTCTCCAAATTAACATAAAAGGTAACTCCTTTCTTATTTTCATATTATGGCTGCTCTTAGGATAGGTGGTTCCGGCCAAGGGGCGAGGGACCCTCCTGAGTCGAGGCGGGGCGGGCCCCGGCTTGTGGGATCAGGTTCCTCCTCTGGGAGTCGTTCATTTCGAGATAAGGGGAAGGGGAAGCTCTTCCCGGAGTACGTCGGCGATGACGTGGCGTCGGCTGCCGTGCGGCTTAATGTACCCCCGGTTATCCTCCGAACGCCGTCGGGGACTCCTCCTTCAGTGGCCACGGAGATTCGGGAGAGGTATCTTTGCTACCCGTACGATGTTCGAGTTCCGTTCATCGACGAGCGGATCTGCCTTCCGAGGAGCAACGAGGTCGGTGTTTACGTCGAGATGTTCCACCTGGGCCTTCGTTTCCCGCTCAATCCCTTCCTCATCCAGGTCATGGAGTATCTCATGGTGCCCCTTTGCCAGTTCACCCCCTGTTCGATTGCGGTACTGACGGGCTTCGTGATGCTCTGCTGTACCCGTGGTCTGGAGCCGTCTCTCCCCCTTCTCTTTTACTTTTATCGGATCCAAACGGTCGGCCCCGGGTCATGGTTGCAACTCCGAGCCCGCTCGAGGAGGGAATGCCTGATCGGGCTACCCCGCTGGTCGGGGGATTGGAGTTCAGATTATGTCTTCGTGGTTTTCCTGGAGGGTGCCCAAATTCTGACAAGCTGGGGCGGGTCGGTCCGGCCCGACTCAACGCTAGCCCTCTCTGAGGCGGAGCTGGCGGCCGCCGCGCTGCTGTCGACCCTCCCCTTGGAGGCGAAATCCATCTGGTCTTTGTTAGACGACCTACTCTTGAAGGCCGTCTTGTGGTCTCCGGGTAGGTCGCTTTTTCAGTCCTGGGTCGCCCCGTAGCTTACCCTGATTTCGGTTTCCCTTGCAGGAATGGCTGGTCGCGAGTTCACCCGTGATGTTGATGAGCTGATCCGTCGCGGAGCCGCTCGGAGCCGGGGTAGTACCTCCGGAAGGGCGCCTCGGCGAACCATTGAGGAGGAGGTGCGCCGAGCCGAGCCCCCCGTGGGCAGGGTGGTGGTCGTGCCTCCCGCCTCTTCTTATGGCAATCTCCTCCCCGGGGGGGTCGCGAGGGCCGTATCCGTCCCTCCAGCCCAAGTGGCGGGGGGTAACGACGGGCCCGGTGCAATCCCTCCTGCATTTGGCGTCTCCCCTCTCGTCCCCGAGGGTGGAGATGGTGCGGGGCGGAAACGTTCCCCTTCGGCGCCTGCCGAGCCTCGCGGAGGGAAAAGGAGGAAGGGAGATGTGGATCCCTCCAGTCCGGTGTGCTCCGCGCCTCCGGCGGCGACCACCGGGGATCTTCCGGTGGCCCTGACAACCACCCCCGTCGCAGCGTCCCCGCCTATATCACCGGGGATCGGAACCCTGTTGTCGAGCAATATGGCTTCCCTCGATGTCACCCCCGGGAGTTCGGTGTTTGTCGACCGAGCCTTGGCCCAGCAGGTTGCTGAGGGCTCTGTCCTTCCCCGGGACCGCAGTCTCCTCGAGAAGATCCCCGCCGACAAGGTGTCGGACTCCTTGGTCTGGACCCTCCAACAGGTTCGGCTATTCTGCAGTCCTTCCCTTCCTTTCACTCTCTTCTTGGCTCATGTCTCGTCTTTCAGGGTTTCAACGCTCGCTGTTGAGTTGCAACGTCGAGCCGTCCGTTTGAGGGAGCTGGAGGAGTCCTCTGTGAGGGCCCACGAGCGGGCCGGGGCGGCGGAGGTAGCTATGACGGAGGCTCGGATGGAGTCTCGGCATCTCAAGCTTCGTGTTGCCGAGCTGGAGGGACGAGTGGGTGACCTCCAGGGAAAGTTGGAGGACGCCCGGCAGTCAGCTGAGGAAGCGGCGGAGTCGTTCCGCCTGGAGAGGGAGGAGCTTCAGAGGGAACTGTCGGATCGACGTCAGGTGGCGCAGTTTGCGGAGGTGGAGAGGGGTGTCGTCGGGACCCTGGGGGAGAAGATCTTCGAGGTTCTCAGGGAGGCCTTCGGTACGTATGAAGACCTCATCGCCCCTCGGATTGTCGAAGTCGTCCAGTCTTCCTTCCGGGATTGTGCGGAGCGCGTTCGGCAAGCTCCACCGCTTGTCGATCCCCCTCGCTCCGAGCAGGGCGAAGCGCCCGAGGATGTGTCCTCTCGAGCCCGGGCTCCCTAAGTCGTCCCTCCTGGCCTTATCCTCAAATTTTTTAGCATCCGCTTCGCTTTGGGCCAGTCTACTTGAAATGGATCCCTGCCCCTGCTACCTCCTTCGGCTTCGCTATCGACTCCCCGCTTCAGAGCCAATAATTGCTGGTTGCATGGATGTTCGCTTAGGCCGGCAACTTTGGGTCCTTAGCCAACAAATTTCGCTCTGTCGGTGTCGCCCTAGTTTCTGTTGGGGACGAACTTTGTTGTCCGTCGAAGGTGGATTATTTGTTGAGAGGTTCCCTCAGTCTTCGATTCCCTGTAAATAAGACACACTTTTGTACCTTGGTTAACTGTTATAAACGAAATTGACTTACTCGGACTTCCCGCGTATTTTGCTTTGCTGCCTCGTCCTCGGCCTAGGACTGGTTGACGCCCGAGCTGGCTGGGGGAATTGCCTCCGGATTTACGAGCGATGGAGTCGGTCGGCGAGGGTGAAGCTCCCCGGCTTAGGACCGGTCGGCGTCCGCGCTGGCTGGGGGAATTGCCCCCAGACTTATGAGCGCAGGAGTTGGTCGGTGAGGGCAAAGCTCCTCGGCTTAGGATCGGTCGGCGTCCGCGCCTGCTGTGGGAATTTCCCCAGACTTATGAGCGCAGGAGTCGGTCGGCGAGGGCAAAGCTCCTCGGCTTAGGACCGGTCGGCGTCCGCGCTGGCTGGGGGAATTGCCCCCAGACTTCTGAGCGCGGGAGTCGGTCGGCGAGGGCAAAGCTCCTCGGCTTAGGACCGGTTGGCGTCCGCGCTGGCTGGGGGAATTGCCCCCAGACTTCTGAGCGCAGGAGTCGGTCGGCGAGGGCAAAGCTCCTCGGCTTAGGACCGGTCGGCGTCCGCGCTGGCTGGGGGAATTGCCCCCAGACTTCTGAGCGCAGGAGTCGGTCGGCGAGGGCGAAGCTCCTCGGCTTAGGACCGGTCGGCGTCCGCGCTGGCGGGGGGATTGCCCCCAGACTTATGAGCGCAGGTGTTGGTCGGCGAGGGCGAAGCTCCCCCTCCCCCTCCAGTGAGGCGGCGGTCTTCATTCTTTTGCACCCTTAGTGAAACGTCGATTCCGTCGAAGATTAAGAAAAGACAAAAGGGAATGCAATTGTACTCTTAAGAGTCCTGTCGGACTAGTACATTTGGAGGAAAGGAAAAAGGAAATAAAGCTAGACAGAGGGATGTAAACCTAGATAATCCCCCCGGACTAGGCTACGACTGGGGGGAGAGAGCTCGCCCGCTCACTCTATGATGCGGAGGGGTCCTTGGACGGTGTTGATCTTCTTCCCCTTGTCCGGCTGCATGGAGGTCCCTTCCCCGTGGGCCGGCTCGTCGGCTAAACTCCTGGCGTGCCCCCGGCTCATCAGCTTCTCAATGTCCTTCTTTAAGTGCCAGCAGTCTTCAGTGTCGTGGCCATTGTCTTTGTGGTACTTGCAGTACTTCTCCCCACTCTTCCCACCTCTTTTTGCCTTTGGTGGGGGGCGATCGGCGCGCTCTTCCTTCTGTACTTGAGCGAGGACGGCGTCTGGGGTGGCGTCCCTCGTACCCTCTCCCCGCTGCCTGTTTCTCGGCCTCTTCTCGGTCCGGTACCCTTCGGGGCTGCCTCGTCCGCTGTCGCCGCGCTTGGTCCCTCGAGTGGCCTTTCCTGCCTCAATGGCCAAGGTCTCCTCGGTCAACATGAAGCGCTCGGCCCTCGCCATGATCCCTGGGAGGTCCTTCGGGGGGTCGTTGTGCAGAGATTTCTTAAGGCCTCTATGGCGCAGCCCTTTCTTAAGGGCCGTTTGGACAACAAGGTCGGGAGGGCTGTTCACGTTCAGCCTTTCCGCGTTGAAGCGGCGCATGAACTGTCGGAGCGGCTCAGCTGGGCCCTGCACTATGTTAAACAGATGTTCAGCATCAGGCTTTACCTGTCTCCCCGTCATGAACTGTTTGCAGAACAGCTGGGTGAGTTCCTCGAAGCTGTCGATGGAGCGGCTGGGTAGGCTGCGGTACCAGGTCCTCGCCGCTCCCCTGAGAGTCGAATAGAAGCCCCGGCAGAGCAGGTCATCGTCGGCTCCTTGGAAGGACATGTCCCCCTCGTAGTCCATCACGTGGTTTCCCGGGTCTCCTATCCCGTCATACTTCCCCAGCGCCGGGATCTTGAATCGAGAGGGGACCCGCGCGTCGGTTATTCTCCGTGATAGGGGACACCGGTCTCCGTGGATGCCCCCGGCGGTTCGACACCCGCCCGCCTCTGGTTCGTTCGGTGGTGGAGGGGGCACAGGCGCCGGCGGGGTCGGCTCCACGGCCCTCGCCACACTGGGAGTCGGGCTGACCCGGCGTTCCTGGCTCCTCCGGCGGGAGCTCCCGCTCCGCCGCGATCGGTCTCTCGAGTGGTGTCGATTGCTTCTCCTGCGGTGGGGTGATCGTGGTCGACGAGACGACGCAGTCACCGATTCGTCCCTCTTGCCTTCGGTTTCTCTTCGGCTCCTTTCACGATGAGGGGAGGAGGCGCGCGATCTCGCCTGACGGGAGCCGGACAACGTGAACCGACGCTCCGTGTTCGGTCTTTGGTTCCCGCGGTCATCGACCACAGCGGATCGTAAGAGCGGGGGATCCCCCGTCCAACGATGGTCGTCGCCCAACGCGCCTCCGTTAGCTGGCGCAGTGCCGACGAGCTGCTGTACTGTCGCGACCAACGTCTGGATGTTCGCGTTGGTCTCCTGGGCCAGGGCACGGAGTTGTCCCTGTGTGGCCAGTTCCGACCCGCCCATCTCTTCGGTTGAGGGGGCGGGGTGATTGCTGACGGGCGTGTCTTCAAGGTTGCCGTTGGATGCGACATTCCCCTCCTCCGGGATGGGGGGCATGCGCCTCTTTCCGTTGCTGGCTCGTGCCATTGCAGGTGCGGTTTGTTTCTTCGTGGGACGGTTCGGTTCCCACAGACGGCGCCAGATGTTTCAGAGTGTTTTCTCACTACAAACGCGTTGACCGTGGACAGCCCGGTCAACGTGGTCAAGGGGCCCGCTTGGGTCCCTCGGGTGTGTCGAGTCGGTGGTGACGAGGCGCGAGTCGGAACTGCAGACGACGTGGAGCGCGTCGGCTGGGCCGAGTTGGGGTCCTCGGTCGTTGGTAGGGCGAGGGGAAGCCTCGGCCCGGGTTGAGACGCTCGGCCTCGGTCGGATGTGCTTGGCCTCGGCGGTCGGACGACGAGGGGTAGCCTCGATCGTCCAGCTGATTGCGCGGTCGGCGAGGGGCGGAGGGGAAGCCTCGGCCCGTGGATCGGATGTCCTTCTGCGTAGACGAGAACGCTCGTCAGGGGGCCGGACCTTGGTTCCGGCCAAATCCCCTCCGATGCCTAAGTCAGACAGTGATCTGAAAGAGGAGGCCCGGCGGAGACGGTTCGACTCGTGAGGAGATCTGAACGGCGTCTCACGGCGCGAGCGGGGGAGGATGGAGATGAAATGGGGGAACTAGGTCGTTGATGGAGTACCTTAGGTTTTAGATACCTGAGATGCGGTCCTTTGTCCTGTCGTCCTTCTAACCCTTTTATAGACCTCCCGCCGTGATTGCCCCCAACCCACGTCGCTCGTCTGCCCTCGATCGTGCCCCCTCAATCCGCCCCCCCGTCGCCGCTCCCTGCGCCATGCCAGCACCTCCCCATAACAGCCATTAAGTGGCCACGGGATCGGGGGAACGGTTATCGCTGGAGCGGGTGAGTGACTCGTGCGTCATCGGGGCCGGGTCGGATCGACATTTGGGGGCCCTCTATGGGGCTTTGCCGGGCGGGCCTGATCGCGCAGATGGGCTTCCGATCGGCGGTCGGGCACCCAGGCTCGTATCTTTCGGGCTTCGTTCGATGGGCTGTGCTTTTGGGTCTATGTTGTTGGGCCTTCGTAAAAATAGACGTATCATATTTCATTCAAGTCTGACATAAAAAGCTACTGGAATCAACAATATGAAGCGACCTTATGTACTGTTACATCCCATGCATGTAATTGTAAGTCCAAAGTTTTGGCACCCATCTAACAAATGAAACATCTTGATGATTTTAATCCGCATGTTTGCCATTCGCTTAAAATTTTCTGACCTTTAATAAACAAACAGTTCATGCTTGTTAACCAACACAAAGAATAAAATTGTGAAATTTTCTCTCTAGATTTTCCATAGCAAAAGAATGCAGAACACAAATCAAAAGAAAAGATTTGTTTTTTTTTTGGTTCACCATCTAAAAAGACACGAAGAGATCTAACAGTGGACGAACCTCTCTTCCTCTCGCGACAGCTAGAAGAAGATCCCTGCACGAAATCCTCTGACGCGTACCCATCGGCCGCATCCCCGCCATGGTCTGCGCCTTCGGCCGGCGAGGCGCCGCCGCCGGAGGCGCCGGATCCGGCGTAGTGGGAAAGGTTTCCCATGCTAGCGCTCTTCCTGATGGATCCATCTGTCAACCGAACCCCAAAGAGCTTCACCCCTCGGTTTGGGCACGTCCTCGAGTTGTGGCCGTTGTGGCTGCAATGCGAGCACCTCCTCGTCATCTCTCCACTCCTAAAAACACACAACACAGCAAAGAAATGGTTATGGTTAGGGCTAGGGTTAGGGCTATGGTCTCTAGAGATCGGAGGAGGATAGGCGTCAAACTTTGAGGATTGGATTTGGGGAGGAATTGTTTTTATTCGTTTGGGGGAGGTGGAATGGATAAAGTTGGAGGGGGGCTGAGATCGCAAGTGCTTGCTTTGCTACCGATTTCTGTCCGCGTTGGACCGGCCACGTGGGGAAATTCGGACCGGATTTGTGTGGTTCATTAGGAGGAGACGAACCGGTTTTTTTTATAGTCGGGAAAATAGTAGCCGGACCGAGACGTTGGAGTCGCGGCGCGGCTGACGTCATGATATTCCAAGTAAAACGGGGATGCGTGGCTGGTGCGCCTCGTGCTGACGTCGCTCCCGCTGCCACTTGTGGTGTGGGGCCCATCGCCGGTGGCATTTTTTTTAACTAAACAAATTGATGGAAATGTGTCTGCAGGAGACCACAGTGGGTACCTGTACCGGATAATTTTTAGAAATAGTTGCTTATTAATTGGATAACCTTGTGACATATGCTATTTTTTTTTTTAACTTTTGTTTTGTTGCACTGAAAATTTTTTTAAATTTTGTTTTTAGGCTGGTGACATAAATACAAACTAAAAGATACAAGAAAAGAAAAGTCCAGGATAAAAGAAGATACATATTAAATCATTTCATCATAGGGGCACATCATAGTATCTCGCTTTGTAAGATGTTATTTGAGAATAGAGTAGCCAAAAACAAAGACGAACGAGACTTGGAGCTTGCATGTATGGCTTTAATTGAAGTTTTTTTTTTAAGATCATGTCTCTGTTTGGACTGTTTCGATCGGATAACAGATGGAGGAAAAAAGGAAAACGTATACAAATAGGAGCAACATTTGTTACTAGCAGTATATATTACCTGAGAGACACATTTTGTTTTGAATAAAACGGTAAAAAAATTTTGGGTTTTGCAACAGTTGTGTTTTGCTACAAATAAGGTAGAAAGCAATGTTTCATCATTTCGCTTATTTGTAGAAAAGAGCGACAATTATCATGTACAAATCATCAAAATTATGTAATTTTCAAAGTTCATTTAATATCGACTTATTGATATATTGAATGTAAGTTCTTTGATCATTTCAACATACATGAAGCAGACAGTTTTTGTCCCAGCTGGACATGGATGTAAGTCATCGTAGGCCTAAATTAGATATGAACGTAAATGTATGGTTAATCTAGACGTAAGGTTTTCTTTACAGTTACCTTCATTTTTACGGTAAGAAGTTCCAATCTGACGTGTATGTATATTTTATATATTCACGCACGTCTTCTTTGTGTTTTTCCATTATTTCCCGCCGTCCCGTATCCATTTTCTTATGATTTCTAGTTTTCTTTCACTTCTTCGTCTTTTTGTGTGAATGCAGGAGATTGCCAACGTTGGGGACGTTTAAAGAAGATATCATGAGTCCCCGGAGCAACGGGAGGAGCTGTGCTTGATCCAGAGGGTCAAATGACGAAGATCGCTATTTCTCAGCCCTCAACCGGTCGTGTGGACCAGCCACCCGGTCGGTTGATGCACACGTATCCGACCCGGACGGCAACCGAAGAAGAGTAGCAGCTCACCCGATCGGTTCAGCGATCGGGTGAACCGACAGAGCTCTATGTCTAATTGCGCTGAATTCCAACAGATCCGGTGAAATATCACCCGATCGGTTCACCTGTAGCTGCAAATCTTCAAGTGATGACCCGATGAACTCAACCGACCGTTTCGCCGACCGGGTTAACCGACAGTCTTCTTTGTGATTTGAAGCTGAATTCCAACCGACCGGGTGACATCTCACCCGATCGGTTCATCTGCAGCCGCAATTCCTCAAACGACGACCCGGTCGCGCCACCCGCTCGCCTCAGCGCCCGGTTGAAGATCTTCAAAGCTCTCACCCGATCGGTTGACCCATCAACAGATCGGGTGGCGATTTTTCTGCGGTTTTGGACCCGAACCATTAGGGTTTCGAAGGGGACTATAAATACACGGTGTTGGCCGACTGAAGGGGGATCCTCTTCTATTTTTAGGGCTTTTTCAGTCCCTTTGATGGGGGCTTAGGTTAGTTTAGATTAGGGCTTTTTCAGTCCCTTTGCTGGGGGCTTAGGTTAGTTTAGATTAGGTCTTTTGATCAATAAATCTTGTACCGGATTGAAAGATTCAAATGCGAGATAAGTATTTCCTTCTCTTGTTTTCCGTTGTTTTGTATTGTGTTTATTTTGCTTGATGGTGAACGTTTGTATGTCGTTTCTGTTGCTTGTTTTTATGTTCTTCACCATTGAGTAGTATTGATGAACCCTAATACGGGTTAGAGTAGGATTGATGCTTGGGTTGTTTCATTTGGCTTGGTTGCATGGCATGTGTTCGATGGAATGTGTCAATGGGGATTTCTAGCAATCTGAGTCCAATTCATATGGCAACACACTAGTTGTGTTGGGGATTGGGGTCCGGTGTCTTGTCAAGTCAAGATCCGCTTTGATGTATTTGGCCATTAGGGTTACGCGGGGGCGTTTCATTGTCATTGGCGGGAGAAAGACCGCCTCTGACCGTCGGGCCAAGGTGGAATAAACTTGGCGGTTGACTCCCTAGCCACAACTCACACCCCTAGCGTAGACATTGAGTCCTCGCGCGTGGGAACGGCTTGGACGAAGTGTTGGGAGTTATCATTATGGCATTAATGCTCTCGGTTACGGTCGGTGTTAATGGACATGGGAATGCCCACCGTTCGAAACCGGGTAGACCTAGCGTACTGGGCATCGACCGGAATATCGGGCCCATGGACGCTAGGTACCACCTTTTGGGGCAATGTCTCATCCTGAGTCAAGTCAAATGCCAAGTGTCATGAGTGCTCTAGCCCGTGTTAGCGGGGATTCATTTCTTGCCTTTTTATTTCTTTCTTTTATTTTTACACTTCCACCCACATTATCCGCGTAGCTAGCACACAACCTAGGCGAAGCTAGTAGCCATTCAAGCCATCCACCTCCCTGAGTTCGATAAACCCGCACCCTACACTAACCGTGCACTTGCGGTAAAACGACACCGCGCCTAAACCGTAAACGGGGCGCCGGTCAAGTTTTTGGCGCCGTTGCCGCGGAGGCGTTTGGTTTGATATTAGCTTAGCTTGGGTTCGTTAAACTACGCAAAAAAAACAAATACAATAACCAAGAAATTTTTTCCCCCACCATTATATTATCTTTTTGTTATTCTCTTGTACTATTGACGCTCCTCTCTAGTTTTCTTATTTTTGTTGTCCATGTATCTTTGATATTGCCATGTGGAGATCAGATTTCGATGCTAAGATAGGAGGCTACGATCCCTATTCATTTGTGGTTTGTGAAACTTGTGGGATGGCGTGGCACGTGTATTATAATTGCCCATTTACGCTTGAGAGCCTCCCCCTACACCAATGCCAAACATTTTCCCACAACCTTAGCCCAAACACCTCCCATCCATTTCCTCAACCTTATATCCCTCCACAAACACAAGAAGAATCAAGCCTCGTATCTCTCCTTGAAAGTGCCATGTTTAACCAAGTCCAAATATTACAAAACTTGATGGTTCCAATCACCGAGCCTACACCAAGGAGAGGGGGTGAAGGAGAGAATATACCCACTTCCATGGTTGAGACCACCATGCCATCGGCCACCATAGACACATCTTATCCCGATACCCCATTTTTCCAACACTACCACTTGGATGACGAAGCATTTTTTGATGATGATAGTGAGGATGGGGTGACTTCTATAGGATCTGTGGGAGAGACTTCTCATCTTGGTTTGGATACCCCCACATGAGTCGTACGAGAGCACCGAGGAGACTACAGAGCTTATGCATACGGGCGAGGAGGATGTGCGTGAGGACGAGTACACCACGACCACATACGAGGCGTCCGCTCCACATCCACCTCCACAGCCATCTCTGTCGCAGCTTCTTCCTTGGTCAGTGGTCAACCACGAGGATGTCATTCAGGACATCAGGCAGATGGTGGAGTATGAGCATATCGTCGAGGAGAATGTGCATGAGGGCTTGGATACGATGGTCCACTCCATGGAGCCCGAGTCACATCTACCTTTACCGTCGCTCTCCACTTCTTCTGCAGCTGAGCATCTACTTGAGCATATTACCCCTATTTAGGGAGATTTTCCTACTCACTCTCACTCCACTTTTGAGTCTCGCTTTTCACTTCCTATTTCTTTATATTCATATATATTTGACACACCATATCTCTCGCCGGATACAGGATCTACTTCCCTTGAGGTATGCTGCGGTGTGTCACCACCTGGAGAGCCACTTCTCATGGAGAGCGAGGATTTGGTCGTCGCTAGTACAGAGGATAGCGACCCATTCTCAGGGAGTATTCGTCACCCTTTTATTATTTTTCCATCTTATGTTGACGATTATCTCTGGGATACATTTATTTTGGGAAATAATTTCTTGCCATGGATTAATGCACCTCGTCCTTTGCAGGTCATAGGTGGACACCTACGAGGGATGCTTAGAGGTGCATTGCTTGGGTCCATTGGCACTCGTGGCACAGCGTTTCTGGCGGAGCCACAAAAGGAGCAGTTAGAGCAGCTGCCTGCCCCACTCCAGATCTTGGATCCTCCTATGCTCAGGTGTATCCTACTCCAGTAGTGTAAAAATTTACCGCTTTCTAGTTTAGATTAGAATAATCTCGTCTCCTCTCATTAGCGAGGGGAGCGTATCTAGGATTTGCTTTTGCATCATAATAAGCCGTCATGTCATGCCCTTCTATCACTTCTACCGCCCACACCCAACATCCTCTTCCGAGGAGAATGAGCACACCGTCCCTCCTGCATTTTGATTTCTTTTTTCTTTTCCGATTTTCTCCTAGCATATTTCTGCATCACATTGATCATATCATTTCGCCAGCATTGTCATGTTCAGCTTGGGGGAAATCGATTTGTGTGCATGTTTTCGTGTGTCGTTGTTGTGTGTCTGTGTCTATGTGTTCTTTTGTCGTGTTTTATATTTTTTATTTGAGTGTTTCTTTTTCTTTATTTTTTTGTTTCGTTCATGTGTTTTTCATGTTTTTCACTTTTTGTGTCGGTGCGCAACCCCTCATTTTCATTGCCCTCCCGTATTCACTCTCATTGCATTGTGGGCAATGCAAGTTTCAGCTTGGGGGAGTCGCACTTCATGCGTCATTTGTGTCGTTTTTCTTCGTTTTTGAGTCGTTTTCCATTGTGTTTTTCTTTTTCTTTTTCTTTTTCTTCTCATATTTTGTTCTCTCTCTCCTAGAGATAACCCTATATGATGAATTGCCACTGACACACACACACACACACACACACACACACACACACACACACACACTTAGCATAGCTACGATGATCACATTCACTAACCCTAGGAAGCCGAGTCCTATTGCATTTCATGCTTCGTGGGTTCACTTTGTTTTTATGTGAGTCATGAGTCGTGACTAGCTAGGTGGTGTGCTTCTACTTTGTGATGTTGATTTATATAACTATCCTTGGTTGACCCCTAGATTATCATGCTTTGATTTGAATATGCGGTATTTTCTCCTACTGTCTGCTTCTATATGCATGCTATATATATCGTATACTTCAATTCGTATGTGTCGGGATTCCATAAACAAGGACTAGGATAACCCATTTAGCATATGCTCTGATTTGCAAGAAATATCTCCTTTGCCCAAGTGTTTAGAATCTGATTTCTTTTTTATTTTACTTGGCGCAAATCCCCTCGTCGTGTACCGTTCTCCCACTTGGGAGAATACACATGTATATATCCCAATATCCAAAAATCCAAAAAGAGAGAGAAAAGAAAAACCAAAAAAAGATAAGAAAAGAGAAAAGAGAAAAAAGAAATGTATAGCCAACAATCCCAAAAATACTAATACCCAAAACCCAAAAAAATTCTAGTGTGAATATTTTCCTACCTGCCGAGAATAAAGGGAAGGCGAGAATTTGCACCGAGTGTTCTACTCCACACCTTCTCAACCTCCATCGTTTTCGAAAACACTTGGCTGAGGAACTTTTTAGCTATTATCTAGGCTGTAGTGCGGTGATTTCCTTGTCCCTAGCTGTGGAGTCCCCGATGCATGATACGTTTCCATTCTTACACTCTTCTCATGCATGCTTGAGATTTTATTCGCCACGATTTCAAATTGAATCGATATTTGGGCCAACTCTTGGGTATGTGTATATGGAGCTATATTGCACGATGTAGACAGTGACACCGTATGCTAGCACATGACCACACTCACTCGCGCTTCACCACGTGGACCCTACACTTGTTTGGACTCGTATTCCTCGGTTTAGTGTCGTGTTTTGTCGCATGCTTGCTTACGTGTAGTGTGTTTGGTTTAGTGGCTCTGATAGGCGATCTAAGATTTAGAGTTCTCCTTTTCTCTCTTCCTCTCTATTTTCTCCCTCCGAGCTCCTACTCTCACTCGTCTTCCTCGAGGACGAGGAAGGATTCATCTTGTGGGATTTTGACGTGTGTGTATATTTTATATATTCACGCACGTCTTCTTTGTGTTTTTCCGTTATTTCCCACCGTCCAGTATCTATTTTCTTATGATTTCTAGTTTTCTTTCACTTCTTCGTCTTTTTGTGTGAATGCAGGAGATTGCCAATGTTGGGGACGTTTAAAGAAGATATCATGAGTCCCCGGAGTAACGGGAGGAGCCGCGCGTGATCCAGAGGGTCAAATGACGAAGATCGCTATTTATCAGCCCTCAACTGGTCGTGTGGACCAGCCACCCTGGTCGGTTGATGCACGTGTATCCGACCCGGACGGCAACCGAAGAAGAGTAGCAGCTCACCCGATCGGTTCAGCGATCGGGTGAACCTACAGAGCTCTCTGTCTAATTGCGCTGAATTCCAACCGATCGGGTGAATATCACCTGATCGGTTCACCTGTAGCTGCAAATCTTCAAGTGATGACCCGATGAACTCAACCGACCGTTTCGCCGACTGGGTGAACCGACAATCTTCTCTGTCATTTGAAGCTGAATTCCAACCGATCGGGTGACATCTCACCCGATTGGTTCATCTGCAGCCGCAATTCCTCAAACGACGACCCGGTCGCGCCACCCGCTCGCCTCAGCGCCCGGTTGAAGATCTTCAAAGCTCTCACCCGATCGGTTGACTCATCAACAGATCGGGTGGTGATTTTTCTGCGGTTTTGGACCCGAACCATTAAGGTTTTGAAGGGGACTATAAATACACGGTGTTGGCCGACTGAAGGGGGATCCTCTTCTATTTTTAGGGCTTTTTCAGTCCCTTTGCTGGGGGGCTTAGGTTAGTTTAGATTAGGTCTTTTGATCAATAAATCTTATACCGGATTGAAAGATTCAAACGTAGATACGTATTTCCTTCTCTTGTTTTCCATTGTTTTGTATTGTGTTTATTTTGCTTGATGGTGAACGTTTGTAAGTCGTTTCTGTTGCTTGTTTTTATATTCTTCACCATTGAGTAGTATTGATGAACCCTAATACGGGTTAGAGTAGGATTAATACTTGGATTGTTTCATTTGGCTTGGTTGCATGGCATGTGTTCGATGGAATGTGTCAATAGGGATTTCTAGTAATCTGAGTCCAATTCGTATGGAAACACACTAGTTGTGTTAGGGATTGGGGTCCGGTGTCTTGTCCAGTCAAGGCCCGCTTTGATGTATTGCTAGAAATCACATTCGACCTATTTGGCCATTAGGGTTACGCGGGGCGTTTCATTGTCATTGGCAGGAGAAAGACCGCCTCTGACAGTCAGGCCAAGGGGGAATAAACTTGGCGGTTGATTCCCTAGCCACAGCTCACACCCCTAGCATAGATATTGAGTCCTCGCGCGTGGGAACGGCTTAGACGAATTGTTGGGAGTTATCATTGTAGCATTAATGCTCTCGGTTGCGGTCGGTGTTAATGGACATGGGAATGCCCACCGTCCGAAACCGGGTAGACCTAGCGTACTGGGCATCGACCGGAATATCGGGCACATGGACGCTAGGTACCACCTTTTGGGACAATGTCTCACCATGGGTCAAGTCAAATGCCAAGTGTCATGAGTGCTCTAGCCCGTGTTAGCAGGGATTCATTTCTTGTCTTTTTATTTCTTTCTTTTATTTCTACACTTCCACCCACATTATCCGCGTAGATAGCACACAACCTAGGCGAAGCTAGTAGCCATTCAAGCCATCCACCTCCCTGAGTTCGATAAACCCGCACCCTACACTAACCGTGCACTTGCGGTAAAACAACACCGCGTCCAAACCGTAAACGGGGCGCCGGTCACAATCCCTTTATCTTCGTTTAAAGGATACCTAGAGATTTCTAAATGGTGTTACCAAATAGGCCCTTAAGGGTTGGTAATTTGAATACTGGTTTGTTACCATATGTTGCCCAAACATTCTCACTGCCTTTCTTTTTTCCATCTTAAGTTTAAAATACTGAAAAATACTAGTCAAGTCACATGTAATGACTAATTAATACTTATGTTTTCATTGAAAAATTCTATTCAAAAAAAATTATAATAGAATTTCACTTGCAAAGCATACGACTAAAACTAGTATGTATTTAAGGGCATGTTCTTTTGCAATATTCTTGGTTGGGATTCCACAGTTCGACACTATTTTGACACTATTCCTTGGATTCCAGCCTATTTTCGTGTATGGCGTTCTTTTGGAGCTCGGGGGTTTTTTTGATTCCAGTCCGACGTGTACCGTGTCAGTGGGATTCCAAGTGCCCAGAAGAGACCGGAGCAATGTGCTCCGATTACGAAGGATTCCCCAAAAAAGCGGGCCCCCCTCTCTCCTTCCAACCAATCCGAAGGCTCTGCACCCGTTTTTTTCTTTTCATTTTGTTCCAACATCAATTAATTAATCCGAAGGCTCTGCACCAGTATTAATTAATTAATTAATTAATTTTTAAGTATTTAGTGGACCCACACCCCTTTCCACTTCCAACTTTCTTCAACCAAAAGAACACACTACACGAAGTGGGACCCACCTCAACTTTCCAACTCTACAATCCTACCTCATTTTCCAACAAAAGGACACACTACACCATTTTCTCTCTCATCAGATTCCACAATTTATCAACTTTCCCAAATATACTTTCATGGAAAAGAACAGGCCCTAACCCTAAAGTTTGAGAAATCTGTGTCTTTGTTGTATCACAGATTCCTTAATAAATTTATGTGAATTCTTGTACCATGAAAGCAAGATTAGACTAATTTTATAATATAATGCAATTTGATAATTTCATATTGAATATTGTTATACAAGTAAGTTAAAACCTTTGAAGCACAAATATAAATATGGTCATCAGCAACAATGTGTGATTCTTCTGAAAGTTTTAAGAGCTTAAAGCAAAATGGATTGGAGGACACATACAACAAAATTACTACAGTCAAATAAATAGTGGCATGCCTAGCAGCTGATGCTGGTAGGAGAAACCTATCAATGCACTCCAGGTTTCTACATCCCCTCATGTTCTCTTGAGGTTATTCCTATACGGTAGGTTACTGGTTCAGATCTCTCTGTCCGGGGTGGTCAATGGGATTTCTAAACTCATGGGAAGACCAAGCAAACGGACTAAAATTCAACATGTGATGTAGATGATGCTTCAGCTGGGGCCCACCGACAGTGCAGCCCGACTGAGTTGGACAGATGGGACCCATTGTGAACCGTCAACAATCTTCCGAAGAACGCATGACCTCGGCTTAAGGGGGTCAGCACAACCAGACCCCGACAACAGTCAACGGGGACGACCTCCACGAGGTTGGTCCTTTCAACAGCACAACACCACGAGGTCGACCTCCACGAGGTCAGCCCCTCTAGCAGCGTGATGAGTGTTTATTATGTATATATTTTATGCTTGTTTCAAGTGCATATCATATCATTTCATCCCACGTTCCACTCCATTTCCCCGTTTTTGGTTTTTGTTTACTTTTTGGTTCCCTTGTGTGTACTACAGGTGCAAATGAGAATATTGGGACATAGAGCGGAGAAAAATCAATAAAGAGCGGAGTCAAATGGGAGCCTAAATACACCAAGGGGAAGTGAAGAAGACAATGACACGCGACCGCATGGTTCTCCCACGCGGCCACGTCGCCAGGACAGCCCAACGGAGCAGCTGAAGACCAAGCGACATAGCCGCGTGAAGAGTTGAAATGGCCACGTCATCACAGAGCTGAAGAGAAGAAAATTCCCAATGCCATTGTCGTTTGGCTGACGACGCGACCGTGTCGATCCAAGATACTGCTAAAGCCAAACGGTCGTCCAAACGACCATGTAGATGAAGAAATCGAAAACCCAAAGCGCCAAACGACGCGATCGTGTAGATCGTGCGGTCACATCGATTGAGGATAAATTTTCACAAATTATGCAATTAGGCGACACGGCCGCATCGATCCCGACACGACCGCGTCGAATTGGGTCTTCGAGGGTTTTCTGAGCTCCGCCAAGGGCAGATTCGAGATTTTCTGGGATTTTTGGTGGGGTATTTATATTCTTCCTCCTCTGAGTCAGAGGACATCTTTTTCAGTACTTTTGAGGGTTTTACAAAGTTTATTCAGGTGTAATCTTTTCATTATACTAAGCAA
This sequence comes from Scilla litardierei, assembly GCA_030789695.1. Classification (NCBI taxonomy): domain Eukaryota; kingdom Viridiplantae; phylum Streptophyta; class Magnoliopsida; order Asparagales; family Asparagaceae; genus Scilla; species Scilla litardierei. The sequence continues at coordinate 115,793,024 of CM061138.1, forward strand.
CTTTCTGTTATTCTCTTTGTTCTTAAGGATTTTAGTTCTAGTTTGCAACAGAATTTGTTTTTACTTATTATCTTGTCATTGTGGATTGCTTGTTTGATTATCTCTATCAATTCTACATTGCTATAATGTCTCAATTCATGATTTTGATTGTGTATCTCTTCATGGATCGTGATTAGTCGCCCGTTTAGGGCCATGGGTTGAACCGCATTGGATTTAGCCAGGATTGATGAGATTTGGTTAATTGTTGAATAATTTGAGATTATGGGTATGTTAGGATGATTATTATCAATGCACATTGATCTCACCTAGTGGATAAATAGATTAGTCGATGGTGGGAACTGATGCTAATCTATGATTTTCAATCCATACATCGATACATACTATCTATGCGACTAACGGAATTCATGCATAGATTAGACCGCTCCTAGCATAGATCCGAATCCTAATCCACGGAAGTGTCATAGAGGAAGATTGAGGACATTTGTCGGACGTAATGCACATATCGTATATCGATGCACCAATGGGAGTTGGCTTCGATATAGGATAGGTAGTCCTATCATGGCATCACGAGAGTGGGGGTAGGGATAACATAAGGGAATATCCTATCATTGAATCATGGAAGTTGGGGGGGGGGGGGGTAGAATAATGCTCTTAGGTTAGACAACCTCTCCATATCCCTTGAATTCAATAATCGATCAATCCAATCTAATCCTAACTTTAATCCAATGGCGAGATACCTAGGTTTTAGAGCTTTTCCACTTTGATATTTCATCTTAGTATTCACATTTCTCAACCACCTATCGATCGTGTAGCTACTATCCGTGAAAGAAACTAGTTCTCAACAACTGCCACCCAGTGGATGACCTATATAGCGCTACAACTACACCATGCGCTTACGGTATATATTTTGAGGACAACTAGTTTTCTGGCACCGTTGCCGGGAGGCACGTCTTGATATTGGTTTTGATCATGGTTGCTAGACTGCGCATTTTTATTTTCTCTTTATTTTCTCTTTTATTTTCTTTTGCTATTGTTTCTAGTGCTACTGATGTTTTCTTTTAGTTTTGCCCTTTGTGCATGCACACGAGATCACAGGGTACTGAGGACTTGCTTCCCTTAGATTCTAAGATTGAAGCTGCTGCATGTAAAAGCAATGATGAGAGGAGAAGAAGGATATCACAAGGAACCGTGGCAGAAGAAGTTCCTACTCTTCCCCCTGTTACTCCACCTCTTACCAAGTCCATTCTGGACTTTTCTATAACATTCAATGGATCACCATCGAGCATCACTAGGCCACCGAGGAGGCCAATAATTTCGCGCTCAAGACGTCATTGATTAGCTTCATCCACCAGGACCAATATAGAGGATCGCCTATGGAGAACCCTAAGGAGTATCTGCACATTTTCCTGGAGAAGTGTGACACGCTTAAGATGAATTGTGTCACTGACGACGCCATTAGGCTGAGATTATTCCCATTTTCTTTGAGGGAAAAGGCTAAGGAGTGGCTGAGAAGCCATGATCTCGATACCTTTACTTCTTGAGATGTTTTATCTCACGCTTTTCTAACCAAATTCTTTCCTCCAGGAAAAACTGTGAAGATGAGGAACGAAATTACCTCCATCTCCCAGCTAGATCAAGAGTCTTTATATGAATCATGAGAGAGATGCAAGGATTTGCAAAGACAGTGCCCACATCATGGAGTCCCGGATTGGCTCCTCATTCAAGCTGTCTACAACGGGCTATCTAGAGAGGTGAAGATGACAAGTGACGCCGCGGTTAATGGGGCGATTATGAGCAAGACTTCATTCGAGGCAAAGAAGCTGTTGAAGGACATGGCCGCCAACAACTATTATTGGAGAAATGATAGAGCAACCTCTAAGAAGGGAGATAAGTTTGAATTAGATGATGTCACCATGTTATCTTCAAAGTTTGACGCCTTGACCAAGCAACTTTCTATGCTATGAATCGGTGCTACTTACTCGCCTATGGTGACATTGTGTGAGCTTTGTGGCATGCAGGGACACCCTAGCATTGAGTACCCATTTACTACTGCAGCACACCACCAGGGATGACTATTGAGTAGGCGAATGTGCTTTATTGAAACAACGCGAGGCCGCCTAACAATCCCTACTCCAACACATTTAATCAAGGGTGGAAGAACCACCCAAGATTTTTTATAGGAGCCCAGGATTGCAACCTCAGCTATCCTCCCGTAGCATCCCCAGCAGCCTCATGCACCACCTCAAAATTTTAATCAGAGGCCACCCAATCATATGCCACCCCCTTACCCTGCTAAATCCAATTTAGAAATACTAATGGAAAACTATATTGTTATGCAGGGACAGAAGAATGACTACTTCCAATCATCTATCCAGCAGCTTATGTCCACAACCAAAAATTAGCTTCAAGCCAGAAAGCGGTGGAAACACAAGTGTCCCAGATGTCACAACTTTCTAGGTCACAAGGTCAGCTGTCGCGGCAATCTGAGCCCAACACACGAGGCCTAGTGAACGCCATTACACTAAGCCATGGGAGGCAGACTAAGGGCTCCGCCATGCCAGTTGCTAAAGAGGAAGAGTCTAGGGTTGAGGTGGAACCTTTAGGAGAATATATGCCCATAAGGCGATTTATCCTAAGTGTACGTCTTGTTCATATTATATATGGTGTCCATTATCCTAATTATGAAATCGTTTGAATAAATATACTTAGATAATGTCCATAGACTTATATTTAGGTCCTTACATATCCAGATTAGATCTTGATTATGAGTAGTAAGCGACCGAATAGAAACTTAAGCCTTAAACGGTTCGTGGTCATAGATGTGTCGAGAACTGGATATCGGCACATCGGATAGACCACTGTGTCTTAGTCTTACCTTAGGGCAATAATGATCTCATAGTCATTCGACTTGGTGAAGTCGGAAACGAGACGCAGGTGCTCATTGGAAAATGAGTTCACTGAACGACCAACTTAGAGTTATTAAATGGTTAGCTTTAACTAAACTGTCTATAATAACTCTAGGGTGATGATAGGTAAGCTGGTCCTTAAGACCTGAAGTCATTTGTTTCTTTTAAATTACATATAGGTTTCAAGATTATTTTATGCGATATTTTAATCTTTGAAATGTATCGTTAAAATTTTAAAGCTTAGGTTTTAAAATTATTTGATAATTTTATGAAACCTAGTGTTATGTGATAAAAATGATTTTGGATTTAAATTTAGATCTTTAAATTTAAAAGTGAAATTTTAGATTTGCAAGTTGTTTGATAATGTTATAGATAATTTTTAACTTGCAAGCTTTCATTATATGTCACTAAATGAACCTTTTATTTATGTGGTTAAATTAGTTGGTTTATATTTAATGGATATGATGAATAATGTATTCATGAACCCTTTAGAATAGCCAAGATGAAATTTTAATGAATAGTGACATGTCACGTTTTAATAAACAAAACAACATCAAAACCTAATACCAGATTAGGGTAGTCCCTTTTGATTGACAATCATTGTAATAAATCGTTTAAATGATGATTATCATAAAAAGACTATTTTTGAAAATTGTTGTTATTATCTTATTAAAGTCCTAATTAGATTGAGGTAGCACGTTGAACACACGAACCTTATAGTTGATATGGTTTTAATAAAAATTGTTCAACCAATCCATAAAATTTCGAATTTTAGGATCCACTAGTTGATAAGGATTAACTAGTTTTTAATTAAAAGCCATTTAGTTGATGGACGAACATAAAATTGATGAAAATCCTTCAATGGATCATGATGTTGGTCAATGTGCTTGGCTAAGTTTGCTGGACCAATCTAGCTAGTCTAGGGGCCGAGTGGTCCTGGCTTAGTCAATTCCTTGGCCGCGTCCGCTGGACTGCAAGGAGTCGAATCATGACTGTGTAAGTCCATTGACTATACCTAAGTCAAATACGATAATAATCTTGTTCAAGATAAATCGTATCCCTCCTTGTTTTAGGAGTTGGCAACTGTAGGACCCGTGTTGCGGTTGTTGAGCTACACTCAAGCTGTGACATGGCAATCTTATAGAAATCGATTTCTTGATAACATCTTGACTTGACCCAAACCGGTGTCTCGTACATTCTCCGAGCACCGGCATAAGTCTAACTAAGAATGTAGTCTAAGACCTGACCCGAACCGACGTGTCGTGCATACACCAAGCGACGGGGCAAGTCAGGCTAGACACGAAAACAAGGGTCTAACTAGGCTAGCCATTGTGATTCGGATTAGCACACTCATAATCACAAATGACTAGGGGTAAAATCGATAGGGAATCATAATTAATATGATTGACGACGAGTTCGTCCACCGACTGCAGATTCGGACAACTTGTTGAGACACACTCAAGGTTGTCAGACTCAGGGTAGTCGGTTCCCTCTCTCACAAATGTTATTTTATAATAAATTGTTTATTATTATGGCTTTAATAAATTTAGTGGGAGAATATAGTTTTATTAAAAACCATTGAAACTATACAACGACCATATACTGACTAAAGTATCTATAAAATTGCAGAATGGATTCGAGTCTTAAATATATGGTAGAGAAGAACGTGCTCGATGGAACAAACTATAAAGACTGGCTTAGGAACATTAAGTTAGTCCTTTCTCTAGCCGGGATTGGATACGTTCTGTTCGAGGACGCTCCGAAGAAGCCTGATGACGATTCAACCTTCGAGGAAAAAGAAGCCTATAAGCTATACCAGAGAGATGCAGAGAAGGCCAGGTGCCTTACTCTAGCTTCGTTGAATAACGAACTGCAGAGGAAGCACGAACATATGGATGTTTAAAGTATGCTTCTGAATGCATAAGAGTTATACGGTAAGCGGTCCAGAGCTGCCAAGTTTGAAGCCACGAGCAACCTCTGGGGCACAAAGATGGAGACATGGGCCGTACAAGATCATGTTATTAAGATGATCGGGTACGTAGAAGACGCCGCCCAGTTGGGTTTTGTCCTGGACAATGAGATGTCCGTAGACATTATCCTTAAGTCTTTAACCCCGGACTTCAAGCCTTTCATCACTGGTTTCATAATGAACAGTCTTGAAACGGACCTTCTTGGTCTCCTCAATATGCTTAGGTAGTTTGAGGAAATCGAGAAGAAACCGACTGCATTGGTTGTTGGCTCTGCTTCTTCAGACCAGCCGAAAGGCAAGGGTAAGAAGAGGCAGGTCCCACAACCTGTCAAGGCAAAGAAAGGGAAGAAAAAGACCAAAGGGGCCCCGTCAAAATCCGAGTGCTTCCATTGCCATAAAATGGGCCATTGGAAGAGGAACTACAAGATTTATGTTGTAGAAAAGAAAAAGGGGCATACTGATGCCTCTCCTCAGCTACAACAAATTAAATTCAATGAAGCATAATTATTTCCAATCACATAGTATGAGATACTAAGACATCTGTGTAATGTATACAGGTGGCTGATATGAAGCGAAGGTTGGAAGAAGTTCGGAGGGCGGTCGGCATCTGAGCAATCGTTGTTGCTGGGGCCGTGCAAAGACATCAAAGAGACATGAAGAAGAAGGAGCTGATACTCATTTTTTTGAATAAAATGTATCATTCCTTAAAAGTTAAAACAATGATTGAGTGTTCAACACTTAAAGTTTATTTAATAAACATATTATGGTTCATCTTTATGAATCCGTTGTTTTGAATAAATGTCTCGGAAATTGTGCTTTCTGTTGAAATTGAGATTTGATTGAGATTGGCTTAAATTTCTGTAAATGTGGCTTTCTGAGTTGGTTGCAAAAATTCTCGAACTATGATGCAGAGCTTCATAAAATTTTGATTGTTTTGGAGCTGACTTAATGTTATAGTCAATTAATAGTTAAGTATAAGTTCCAGGAGCGTATAAATTGTGTGTGATCACAATTATACGCATATTAAGGTTAATACTTAATAAACTACATTTGATTCTTAAAGAGTTAATATTAAATGTAGTTAAGGGAAAAAGTACAGTGTAGGACGTTTGACTGAGTGAGTCAATGTCAAGATTTCTTAAACCGATCGTGACTCGACTCATTCGTCAAATCCAACCTGACACTAGTACGTTCCATCTAAAGCACTTATCAAATGGTTATGCTCTTCAAATATATAGTCTAAATATGATTTAGATATAATATTGAAGTACGTAACCAGATAATTTTTAAAGTCAGTGGAAGCTAGCTCATATACTTAGTTCCAGTTTCTCGGACTAAGTAAAAAGGTTTCCAACTTATTTGAATCATCTATATAAAACATTGAATCAAAATCGTTTTGATTTAATCGACTATATAGAGACTTAGGGTGTCATGTATGTACTTGACACATTGACAAAAGAAGATTGGAATGAGCTGAGACTGACTTATAGAACTGTTAGACCCCACATCTATATTGTATGTGCTAATTGTAAGCAATACAAAGAGAGGAAAAATTGATCCAAATCATTTTTCAAAGGATCAACCTTGTGTGATCAAGAGATGTAATAAATAATCCATTAAAATGCATTATAGATACTTGTTAGTAAATCCACTCTTAGTTTTTTCATATAAATGTCAAAGTGACTGATATGCTATAACAGTATGAGATACCGAGATAAATAGCCTAAGTGCAAGTAGGAGATGTAGGAGAATATATGTCCATAAGGTGATTTATCCTAAGTGTACGTCTTGTTCATATTATATATGGTGTCCATTATCCTAAGTATGAAATATCGTTTGAATAAATATACTTAGATAATGTCCATATACTTATTGTTAGGTATTGTTAGGTCCTTACGTATCCAGATAAGATCTTGATTATGAGTAGTAAGCGACCGAATAGAAACTTAAGTTTTAAAAGGTTCGTGGTCATAGATGTGTCGAGAACTGGATATCGGCACATCGGATAGACCACTGTGTCTTAGTCTTACCTTAGGGCAATGATGATCTCATAGTCATTCGACTTAGTGAAGTCGGAGACGAGACGCAGGTGCTCATTGGAGAATGAGTTCGCTGAACGACCAACTTAGAGTTATTAAATGGTTAACTTTAAGTAAAATGTCTATAATAACTCTAGGGTGATGATAGGTAAGCTGGTCCTTAAGACTTGAAGTCATTTGTATGAACATGTGAGTGAACGGTGTAGCTTAGACCTATGATCTAGCTTCAAGGTTAGGCCTGCTGAAAGATCTTAGGTTGAGTTGCACCCGAAGCTCTCGAGGCGAGTAGATGACTAAGATGAGATTCGTTACTTCTGTTAAAGGGAAGTTAGTGTCACATGCTCAGTACGGTCTTTGTTATAATGCTCGGCCGGGGTACGTTGTAAGAAGTACAACGTGAATACAACAAAGACCGTCGTATACTGACCAATGTCGTCTAATAGGGTTGACAGTAAACCATTCCCTAGGCCAACAGGGACACAGTCTTGACGAAGGAACTATAGCTAACGGTATTCATCACTGACACAGCCAAAGTAAACCCAACGATGGTTTTGTCAATGGGTCGATCACGTTATGATGATTCTGAAACAGGGGCGACAACTACTGCTCGTGGTGACCGTCGTCTAGGGGTTCCGAGCCCCAACCTGTAGTAAGGTCAGGCTGTAGGGTCTCACACCGAGTAGCGTTCGTGTCTTAGTAATAGGAAGATAAATAAGAGAGATTCATTCGATGGAAAGGAATAATTGATGTTCACAAAGCTAGTTGTGAAAATAAGTCGTAGATGCAATAGGGACAATGTTACAAACAAAGATTAAACGTGTCGTAAAGTGGTTACGATAATATTTGTAGGAACAAATACATTGGAAAGGGTTACCTGGCTGACGGGATCGTCCCGGTCTAAACACAGGTTCAAACCACGTCCAAATTGGAGCTCAAACGAGACCAGAAACGCAAAAACAGTCCAAGGCAAAGTGTGTTAGACCCACTGGGCTAACAAGCCCATCCGCGAGGACAAATGAGCGCACGACCCGCTAATTGCAGCGGGTTCAGCCCGCTGGCTGGGCACGCCCGCCGCCCAGCGGGCCGGCGCGCCCGCCCTCCTTGCCTTGGGGGGCGCGCCCGCTAAGCCTCGATCGAGTAGCGCTAGATTTTAGAGCAAGTTCGATCTACGACTAAACTATTCCCCCCCTCTCTTCTTCCTATTCTCCCGACTAGTCCTAGCAAGACTACGAAGGGGGTTTGGATTCGGATCCAGACGTCTAAGACGCGGGTCTACTCAAGTGAAACTTTCTACCGCGGTGATCGGCATGGAGGCGGGAGTCGGCTCGGGCAGATCGGTTCGAGGGTGCAAGGCGGCTCCGGTGGATCGAGTCAAGGCGATTCGGCTACGAGGAGCATCAAAAGATGGTGCGGTACATCTTGCCCGCCCTAGGGTCGAGATTCTATGTATGTGGTTGAGCAATTTTTAGTGTAGATTTAATTTTCTCGCTGTAGAATAGCTCCCTCTTGGGATGGTCAGATCCACCCCAAGTTGGCATAGATCGGGCTAGGTTCTGGCTCTCTCAGAGCCTAGCTAAATTGTTTAGCTAGCTTAGTTTTTGATTTTCCGCTGCGCTTTATGCCCCTGTGGTCCGTCAGACTTAGGACGGACACAGATCCGACCTCTGAGGGTCCGCCAAAACCCCAACAGAACCTTATATAAATGTTGAAGTCAAGAAGGAGCCTGGGTTAGCACTGTAGGGGTTTTGGCGGACCCACAGAGCTCGGATCTGTGTCCGTCCTAAGTCGGACGAACCACAGGGGCATAAAAGCGCAGCGAAAAATTAAAAACAAAAACTATGGCTAGCTAAAGAATTTAGCTAGGCTCTGAGGGACCCAGAACCTATCCCGATCTATGCCAACTTGGGGTGGATCTGACCACCCCAGGAGGGATCTATTCTACAGCGACAAAATTAAATCTACACTAAAATTGCTTAACCACATACTCGGAATCTTGACCCTGGGGCGGGCAAGATGTACCGCACGTCTTCTGATGCTCCTCGTAGCCGAACCGCCTTGACTCGATCCACCCGAGCTGTCTCGCACCCTCGAACCGATCTGCCCGAGCCGACTCCCACCTACGAGCCGATCACACGCGGTAGAAAGTTTCACTTGAATAGACCCGCGTCTTAGACGACTGGATCCGTATCCAAACCCCCTTCGTAGTCTTGCTAGGACTAGTCCAAAGAATAGGAAGAAGAGAGAGAGAATAGTTTAGCCATAAATCGAGCTAGCTCAAATATCCGGAGATACTCGATTAAGGACTTGGTGCTTTTTTCAACGAAGAGAGTGCACCCCTATTTATATAGGGATTCAGCACCTCTCCTTTCGTTGTGAGCAATGTGGGACAATTGTTAATTTGAAGAGAATTTAATTAAGCTAATTTAGCTTAATTTAAGTTTAGTAATCTTTTCATAAAATCAAACTTCAACGAATTAATTCTCTTCACTCATTAAACTTTAGACACCAAACAAGCTATATTTGAAGGGATTCGAATGGTGAACGTGTAGGAACCAACAACGACGTATTTCGGCTTCGTTTGACCCCTCAAACAATTGCCCAAATATGGTCAAAAAAATCAATTTTCGTAGCCATCTTTTGGGGTTTCAAAAAAACCCTAAAATGACTTAAGTTGCGGGCGCGCCCGCTAGGCTTAGTGGGCGTGCCCGGCCAAGACAAGGAGGGGGGGCTCACGCCCGCTGGGCAGTGGGCGTGCGCCCGCCTTGCAGCGGGCCGTGCCCGCTGTAGCCAGAGGGCCGCGCCCGTTTGCCCTTACAGATGGGTTTGTTAACCCAGTGGGTCTAACCCACTTTGACTTGGACTGTTTTCGTGTTTCTGGGCTCGTTGAGCTCCGATTTGGACGCGGTTTGAACCTGTGTTTAGACCAGGATGATCCCGTCATCCAGATAACCCTTTCCAATGTATTTTTTCCTACAACTATTGTCGTAACCAATTTACGACACGTTTAATCTTTGTTAGCATCAAATGCAACATTGTCCCTATTGCATCTACGACTTATTTTTGCAACATTGTCCCTATTGCATCTACGACTTATTTTCACAACTAGCTTTGTGAATATCAACTATTCAATATCATCAAATGAATCTCTCTGAATTAATCTTCCTACTACTAAGACACGAATGCTACTCGGTGTGGGACCCTACAGCCTGACCTTACTGCAGGTTGGGGCTCGAAACCCCTAGACGACGGTCATCACGAGCAGTAGTTGTCGCCCCTGTTTCAGAATCATCATAACGTGATCGACCCATTGACAAAAGCATCGTTGGGTTTTACTTTGACTATGTCAGTGATGAATACCGTTAGCTATAATCCCTTTGTCAAGACTGTGTCCTTGTTGGCCTAGGATATGGTTTACTGTCAACCCTATTAAACAACATTGGTTAGTATACGGCGGTCTCAGTTGTAATTACATTGTACTTGTTACAACGTACCCCAGTCGAGGATTAACAAAAAGACCGTGCTGAGCCTGTGACACTAACTTCCCTTTAACGGAAGTGACGAATCCCATCTTAGTCATCTACTCTCCTCGAGAGCTTCAGGTGCAACCCAGCCTAAGATCTTTCAGCAGGCCTAGCCTCGAAGCTAGATCATAGGTCTAAGCTATACTGTTCACTCACAGGTTCGTACAAATGACTTCAGGTCTTAAGGACCAACTTACCTATCATCACCCTAGAGTTATTATAGACAGTTTAGTTAAAGTTTAACCATTTAATAACTCTAAATTGGTTGTTCAGTGAACTCATTCTCCAATGAGCACCTGTGTCTCGTCTCCGACTTCACCAAGTCGAATGACTATGAGATCATCATTACCCTACGGTAAGACTAAGACACAGTGGTCTGTCCGATGTGTTGATATCCAGTTCTCAACACATCTATGACCACGAACCGTTTAAGACTTACGTTTCTATTCGGTCTCTTATTACTCATAATCGAGATCTTATCTTGATACGTAATGACATAACTATAAGTCTATGGACATTATCTAAGTATATTATTTAAACGATTTCATACTTAGAATAATGGACACCATATATTATATGAACAAGACGTACACTTAGGATAAATCACCTTATGGGCATATATCCTCCTACATCTCCCACTTGCACTTAGGCTATTTATCTCTGTATCTATTACCGTTATAGCATATCAGTCACTTTGACATTTATATGACAAACCTAAGAGTAGATTTACTAGCGAGTATCTATAATGCATTTTAATGGATTATTAATTAATACATCTCTTGATCACACAGAGTTGATCCTTTGAAAAATGATTTGGATCAATTTTTCCTTTCTTTGTATAGCTAACAATTAGCTTATACAATCTAGATGTAGGGTCTAACATTTCTATAAGTCAATCTCAGCTCATTCCAATTTTCTTGTGTCAACATGTCAAGTACATGCTGACACCCTAAGTCTCTATATATTCGATTAAATCAAAATGATTTTGATTCAATGTTTTATATAGATGATTCAAATAAGTTTGGAAATTCTTTTTACTTAGTCCGAGAAACCGGAACTAAGTATACGAGCTAGCTCCCACTGACTTTAAGAACTATCTGGTTAAATACTTCAATTTTATATCTAAATCATATTTAGATTATATATATGAAGACATAACCATTTGATATGTGCTTTAGATGGAATGTACTAGTGTCAGGTTGGGTTTGACGAATGAGTCAAATCAAGATAGGTTTACGGAATCTTGACATTGACTCACTCAATCAAACGTTCTACACTGTACTTTTCCCTTTACTACATTTAATATTAACTCTTTAAGAATCAAATGTAGTGTATTAAGTATTAATCTTAATATACGTATAATTGTGCTTACACACAATTTATACGCTCCTAGAACTTATACTTAACTACCGACTGACTACAACATTAAGTCAGCTCTAAAATTTTCTGAAGCTTCGCATCAAAGTTCGAGAATATTCGCAACCAACTCAGAAAGCCACAATCACAGAAATTTAAGCCAATCTTAATCAAGTCTCAATTTCAACAGAAAGCACAATTTACGAGACATTTATCCAAAAACAACGGATTCATTAAGATGAACCATAATATGTTTATCAAATAAACTTTGAGTGTTGAACACTCAATCATTGTTTTTACTTTAAGAAATGATACATTTTATTCAACTAAGAAAATGAGTAGCAGCTCTTTCTTTATGTCTCTCGAAGTCTTTGCACGGCCCCAGCAGCAACGATTGCTCAGATGCCGACTGTCCTCCGAACTTCTTCCAATCTTCGCTTCATATCAGCCACCTATAGACATTACACAGATGTCTTAGTATCTCATACTATGTGATTGGAAATAATTATGCTTTATTGAATTTAATTTTTTGTACCTGAGGTAGTGGCATCAGTATGCCCCTTCTTCTTCTCTGCAAGATAAATCTTGCAGTTCCTCTTCCAATGGCCAATCTTATGGCATTGTAAGCACTCAGATTTTGACGGGGCCCCTTTGGTCTTTTTCTTCCCTTTCTTCGCCTTCGCAGGTTGCGAGACCTGCCTTTTCTTACCATTGCCTTTCGGCTGGTCTGAAGAAGCAGATCCAACAACCAATGCAGTCGGTTTCTTCTCAATCTCCTCAAACTGCCTAAGCATATTGAGGAGACCAGAAAGATCCATTTCAAAACTGTTCATTATGAAACCAGTAATGAAAGGCTTGAAGGCTGGGGTTAAAGACTTAAGGATAATGTCCACGGACATCTCATTGTCCAAGACAAAACCCAACTGGGCGGGGTCCTCCACGTACCCGATCATCTTGATGACATGATCTTGCACGGGCCCTGCCTCCATCTTTGTGCCCCAAAGGTTGCTCGTGGCTTCAAACTTGGCAGCTCTAGACTGCTTGCCATATAACTCTTGTGCATTCAAAAGCATACTTTGAACATCCAAATGTTCATGCTTCCTCTGCAGTTTGTTATTCATCGAAGTCAGAGTAAGGCACCTGGCCTTCTCTGCATCCCTCTGGTATAGCTTATAGGCTTCTTTTTCCTCGAAGGTCGAATCGTCATCGGGATTCTCCGGAGCGTCCTCGAACAACACGTATCCAATCCCGGCTAGAGAAAGGACTAACTTAATGTTCCTAAGCCAGTCTTTATAGTTCATTCCATCGAGCACGTTCTTCTTTACCATATATCTAAGATCTGAATCCATTCTGCAATTTTGTAGATACTTTAGCCAGAATATGTTCGTTGTATAGTTTCAATGGTTTTTAATAAAACTATATTCTCCCACTAAATTTATTAAATCCATAATAATAAACAGTTTATTATAAAAATAACATTTGTGAGAGAGGGATCCGACTACACTGCGTATGACAACCTTGAGTGTGTCTCAACAAGTTGTCCGACTCTGCAGTCGGTAGACGAATACTTCGTCAATCATATTAAATATGATTCCCTATCGTTATTACCCCTAGTCATTTGTGATCATGAGTGTGCTCATCCGGATCACAATGGCTAGCCTAGTCGGACCCTTGTTTTTGTGTCTAGCCTGACTTTTCCCGCCACTCGGTGTATGCACGACACGTCGGTTTGGGTCAGGTCTTAGACTACATCTTTGGTTAGACTTACGCCGGTGCTCGGTATAGGGACAAGACGATGGTTTGGGTCAAGTCAAGATGTTTATCAAGAAATCGGTTTCTATAAGATTGTCATGTCATGGCTTGAGTGTAGCTCAACAACCGTAACACGTTTCTTACAGTTGCCAACTCCTAAAACAAGGATGGCTACGATTTATCTTGAAAAAGATTATTATCGTATTTGACTTAGGTATAGTCGATGGACTTACACATTCATGATTCGACTTCTTGCGGTCCAGCGGACGCGGCCATGGAATTGACTAAGCCAGGACCACTCTGCCCCTAGACTAGCTAGAGTGGTACACCAAACTTAGCCAAGCACATTGACCGACATCATGATCCATTGAAGGAGTTTCATCAATTCTATGTTCGTCCAACGACTAAATGGCTTTTAATTAAAACTAGGTAATCCTTATCAACTAGTGGATCCTAAAATTCAAAATTTTATGGATTGGTTGAATAATTTTTATTAAGTCCTTATCAACAATAAGGTTCATACGTTCAACTATGCTACCCCAATCTAATTAGGATTTTAATAAAACAATTACAACATATTTCAAAAATAGTCTTTTTATGATAATCATCATTTAAACGATTTATTGCAATGATTGACAATCAAAAGGGACTACCCTAATCTGGTATTAGGTTTCGATGTTGTTTTGTTCATTAAAACGTAACATGTCACTAGTCATTAAAATTTCATCTTATAAAATTTTAATCCATTAATGGCTAACGTAAAGAGTTCATGAATACATTATTCAACATGTCCATTAATAACATAAACCAACTAATTTGACCGCATAAATTAAAGGTTCACTTAGTGACATATAATGAAAGCTTGCAAGTTAAAATTATCAATAACATAATCGAACAACTTGCAACACTAAAATTTAACCTTTAAATATAAAAATTTAAAATTTAAAGCTTAAAGTATTTTTTATCACATAAAACTAGGTTTCATAAAATTATCAAATAATTTTAAAACCTAGGCTTTAAAATTTTAACGATACTCTTTTAAGATTAAAATATCGCATAGAGTAATCTTAAAACCAATATGTAATTTAAAAGAAACAAATTTATTATTTCATCTTATGTGAATAAAATTTTCTTTATATCACATATTCTTTTAAAACAATTCTAAAACCCTTTTAAAATCATTTGGAATTAATTTAATAAACTTTCGGATAAAGCCTTTTTAAAAAAATTTCAATCTTTATGTAACCAAAAATATGAATTTTTCTACATCATCACATGAAATAAAATATTCCTTCTATGATACATAAACTTTAAAATAATTTTAAATGTATGCTAAAATTATTTTATCTTAAAAAATAAAATTTTAAAACATTTAAACATGAGGGACCTAATTAAATTTATCGCATAAAGATTAAATCGTCTCAAAAAAAATTCATGTTGCAAAACAATTTTAAAACATAAAACATTATTATCACATAAAGTTAAAATTGTCCATATGTTTAAAACAAACAATTAAAAGATTTTAAAAATGTCGCTAAAATAGATCTACAAGCATAATCGTGGCTCTGATACCACTGTAGGGGTTTTGGCGGATCCACAGTGCTCGGATCTGTGTCCGTCCTAAGTCGGACGGACCACAGGGGCATAAAAGCGCAGCGGAAAATCAAAAACAAAAACTAAGGCTAGCTAAACAATTTAGCTTGGCTCTGAGAGAGCCAGAACCTAGCCCGATCTATGCCAACTTGGGGTGGATCTGACCACCCCAAGAGGGATCTATTCTACAGCGACAAAATTAAATCTACACTAAAATTGCATAACCACATACCCGGAATCTTGACCCTGGGGTAGGCAAGATGTACCACACCGTCTTCTGATGCTCCTCGTAGCCGAACCGCCTTGACTCGATCCACCCGAGCCGCCTCGCACCCTCGAACCGATCTGCCCGAGCCGACTCCCGCCTCCGAGCCGATCACATGCGGTAGAAAGTTTCACTTGAACAGACCCGCATCTTAGACGTCTGGATCCGAATCCAAACCCCTTCGTAGTCTTGCTAGGACTAGTCCGGAGAATAGGAAGAAGAGAGAGAGAATAGTTTAGCCGTAGATCGAGCTAGCTCAAATATCCGGAGTTACTCGATCGAGGACTTGGTGCTTTTTCCAACGAAGAGAGTGCACCCCTATTTATATAGGGATTCGGCACCTCTCCTTTCGTTGTGAGCAATGTGGGACAATTGTTAATTTAAAGAGAATTTAATTAAGCTAAATTAGCTTAATTTAAGTTTAGTAAGCTTTTCATAAAAGCAAACTTCAACGAATTAATTCTCTTCACTCATTAAACTTTAGACACCAAATAAGATATCAATTCGAAGGGCTTTGAATGGTGAACGCGTAGGAACCAACGGCGACGTATTTCGACTTCGTTTGACCCCTCAAACAATTGCCCAAAGATGGGCAAAAAAACAATTTTCGTAGCCATCTTTTGGGGTTTCAAAAATCCCTAAAATGACTTAAGTTGCGGGCCCGCCCGCTAGGCTTAGGGGGCGCGCCCTCCTAAGACAAGGAGGGCGGGCTCATGCCCGCTGCAAGCAACGGGCGCTGGCCCGGTGTGCAGCGGGCCGCGCCCACTGCTGCAGTGGGCCGCGCCCGTTTGCCCTTGCGGATGGGCTTGTTAGCCCAGTGGGTCTAATCCACTTTGCCTTGGACTGTTTTCGCGTTTCTGGGCTCGTTTGAGCTCCGATTTGGACGCGGTTGAACCTGTGTTTAGACCGGGACGATCCCGTCATCCAGATAACCCTTTCCAATGTATTTGTTCCTACAAATATTGTCGTAACCAATTTACAACACGTTTAATCTTTGTTAGCATCAAATGCAACATTGTCCCTATTGCATCTATGACTTATTTTCACAACTAGCTTTGTGAATATCAACTATTCAATATCATCAAATAAATCTCTCTGAATTAATCTTCCTATTACTAAGACACGAATGCTGCTCGGTGTGAGACCCTATAGCCTGACCTTACTACAGGTTGGGGCTCGAAACCCCTAGACAGCGGTCACCACGAGCAGTAGTTGTCATCCCTTATTCCAGAATCATCATAACATGATCGACCCATTGACAAAAGCATCGTTGGGTTTTACTTTGGCTGTGTCAGTGATGAATACAGTTAGCTATATTCCCTTCGTCAAGACTGTGTCCTTGTTAGCCTAGAATATGGTTTACTGTCAACCCTATTAGACAACATTGGTCAGTATACGGCGGTCTCAGTTGTAATTACGTTGTACTTGTTACAACGTATCCCGGTCGAGGATTAACACAAAGACCGTACTGAGCCTGTGACACTAACTTCCCTTTAACGGAAGTGACGAATCCCATCTTAGTCATCTACTCGCCTCGAGATCTTCAGGTGCAACCCAACCTAAGATCTTTCAGCAGGCCTAGCCTCGAAGCTAGATCATAGGTCGAAGCTATACTGTTCACTCACAAGTTCGTACAAATGACTTCAGGTCTTAAGAACCAGCTTACCTATCATCACCCTAGAGTTATTATAGACAGTTTAGTTAAAGTTTAACCATTTAATAACTCTAAGTTGGTCGTATAGTGAACTCATTCTCCAATGAGCACATGTGTCTCGTCTCCGACTTCACCAAGTCGAATGACTATGAGATCATCATTACCCTATGGTAAGACTAAGACACAGTGGTCTATCCGATGTGTTGATATCCAGTTCTCAACACATCTATGACCACGAACCGTTTAAGACTTACGTTTCTATTCGGTCGCTTACTACTCATAATCGAGATCTTATCTTGATACGTAAGGACATAACTATAAGTCTATGGACATTATCTAAGTATATTATTTAAACGATTTCATACTTAGAATAATGGACACAATATATTATATGAACAAGACGTACACTTAGGATAAATCACCTTATGTGCATATATCCTCCTACAAGCACGACCACCAAGAGAGCCATCGGCAGAGAAGAATGTTGAGAAGAGAAATGGGGACACCACGGAGGAGCCTATAAGAACCTACATTACTAAGGTGTTGGATACAACGTGTAGTTGGAGACAACGATTGATGACTTCGTGTTTGAAGATAACAAACGTGTGTGAACGATTTAATATGTGTGTTAAGTGTTTTTAGGAATGGCACTCTTGCAAATACTCAAAGAGAGACTAAGCAAAAGAGATGGAGAATATGCCATGCATTAGCCAAGTGGACTAAGTCAAAGATGAAGATAATGGCTACAAATATTGGGATAAGTCAAAGATGGGAAGAAAAGGAGGAAATCAATTCAAATCCATATTTGAATTGATTCAAATCAATTGGTGCAACATTCAAATCCTAATGCCATGCAAATTGAAGACTTGGTCAAAGATGGAGAGATATGGAGAATCTCATGCAAATCAAAGGTGATTAAATGAGATCCAATTCAAATCCTATAGCTACTCAAATTCAAATCCATAGTCATCCATATTCAAACTCCATATCCATAGAGATTCATTCAAATCCTAATCAAATTAGGATTCCTTCCAATCTCCATCAATTATGATATTCTAATTGATTCTATCATATCTCATCCTCTCCTATATAAACCCATATTCCAAGAGAGAGACTTTGAGAGAGAGGAAACAAGAGGAATTCAGTCATACCCCTCCTACCTTGCGCAAAAGCCTAATTAGCCATCATATAGATGCAATTTTCATGCTTAATCCTCTTCCATGCGCAACTTGCAAACTCCAAGGCTAAAGCTCTGTTGCAAGCATATTCATAGCTCCATTACCAAAGCATCCAATACCTCTCCATTGCAAGCATCCTCAAAGCTCTATTGCCCATCCCTTTAGGCCGCAAGTTGTAGAAGCTCGCATGTCAATCCATTAGCTACAATCTTTCCATGCACAACCTCCATCTACAAGGTCAAAACTCTAAGATCCCTTGCCAAAGCCACACTTGCGCAACATCCTCTCCAACTCCTTGCCAAGGCAGCAACTTCCCTCTCTAAGATTACCCTTGCCAAGGCCGGAACTTCCCTCTCCAAGATCACCCTTGCCAAGGCCGCAACTTCCCTCTCCAAGTTCACCCTTGCCAAGGCCGCAACTTCCCTCTCCAAGATCACCCTTCCCGCAAGTTTCAAAGTCCATCATCCATACAACTTGCGCAACATACAAAGGAGTAGCCATCCTTCATTGCGCAACACACAAAGGAGAAGACATTCATCATTGCGCAACATAGAAGGGGAGAGACACCAAAACCGCAACATCCAAAGCGGGCAAGCTACAACTTGAGTTGCTGAGATCAGAGACTACATCCTGTCAGATACGATGTTGATGGGAAATTGAATCCCACCCCTAAGTGGTTTTGATGATGACACACCAAATGATGTAAGTGTACTAACTACACTACAACTCACATGTGCAGGTTATGTGAACGGTGACTTTACGCATACTCCGAAGAATCTCAACCACACTCGAACGACGAAGACGAATTTGCTAGTTCTACATCAAGCATAAGATGAAGCTCATGCTCAAGCTTAAATGAAGAAGGAACTCAAATTCAGGAGAAGCAAGCATCCACCGGATCAGCTTTCCGAAGGCCTTGTCTTAGTGTAGTGTGTGAGTTCTTAGGATTATGTTAAAGCCAAAGTAGATATCGTACACACACAAATGATTTCGAAAGAAAAACGTCTTAAATGTTTTAAATATCTTTTTAACTGTTGAGAGCAATTAGCTAGTCGATCTATTATTATTAGTCAACCTCTAATACACCCCGAAGTTGATTACATCGTTACTAGCTGAGTTTCAGAGAAAATTGCTCAGGGAGTCGACTACCAGAGGAGGGAGTCGACTACCAGCCAGAAGCAGAATTTCTACTGAAATCCTCTGGGAGTCGACTACCACCTTGAGGGAGTCGACTACCAGCTGTCATTTTCCAACCACTCTGCTTCCTGATTTCACTCCATTTCCATATCTGCTTGGACTGAAAGTCAAACTCGTTTGAAATTCAAATTCTTCTCTTGAAACCTATAAATAGACCCCTTGAGATCATTTCTTAATACATCAAGATAATCATCAAATTCTCTATTCTATATTGTGCTAAAGTTTTAAAAGATCTCTCATTCTATTTGCTCTCAACGCTATAGCTAACTTTGTTTTTATTTCTGATCTCTAATCTCACTCTGAAGTTATTATTTTTTAGATCTAATTTTTGTTTGGCTAATTTTTAAGGTTGGTTTTTTTTAAAATCCTTGTTCTTAAATTTCTATTCTAAAAGGATTTTTGAAAAACAAACGATCTAAGATCACAAAGAATCATCTTATATTTTTGTGTGATCTAAAGATAGATTTGAATTCTTTTTAACCACGTAACACATTTGTTATATTTACTTTGGCTATAGAATTCTAAGCGTAATCCAAACACCACTAATTTTTGTGGTGAGTTGGAAACTTGTTTTATTTTATAGATTCCCTTTGTTGTAAAAGACGGGAAAAATCCTAGACAAGTATAGGTGGTAGGAAATCTTGGTCAAGGTTAGGTGTTTGGAAAATCCTAACGAGTGGATTAGGTAATTGTATTACTAAGGCAATAGTGGAAAATCTTGTACCTGATTGGTCGGGGACTGGACGTACCCAAGTTGTGGGGAACCAGGATAAAAATCCGTGTCTTTACGTTTGCATTTTTCTGTGATTGTATATCTTTGTTCTAGTATTTTTATCTGCTAACAATTATATCTTTGTAATCAGTTGTTTATACTATTGCAAAGTTAACTCTTTTATTTCGCTGTGCAAAAAGATCTAATTATGCATTAAGATCATTTGTTTGTAATCTTATCATTATATTATCACATCTTTCCACAGAGTTTCTACTAAAGACTCTCTAGGAGTTGACTACCACTTTGAAGGAGTCGACTACCTGCTGTGACATCGCTCTGTTAACATTCTTTATGAGATTACCTTGTTGATTAAGAACCAAGCGTAGATCACTCTACTTGGTCTCTTAGGCAACATTAGAAGGTTTTTAATTGTGCTAATCAACGAACGAAAAAGTTTAATATTTGAACAACACTATTCAATCCACCTTCTAATGTTGTTTGCCATCCACATGATCCAATACTTGGTTTCAGAGCAGGGCTCGAAAAGCGATGGCATCAACATCTTTTCATTTTGAAGGACTCAACACCATGCGACCACCATTGTTCAACGGAACGAACTACGCAAGCTGGAAGATCCGTATGAAGACTCACCTAGAGTCACTAGATATCGAGGCATGGACCGTCACCAAAGCACCATACAGTGCACCCACTGACGTCGAGTTCGGAAAATGGTCTGCTAATGACAAAAAGAAAGCCAACCTTAACGCCAAAGCAATGAACGCATTATTTTGCACCGTGACAGGTAATGAATTCAATCGTGTCTCTCAATGCGAGACAGCATATCAGATATGGCATACTCTTCAGGTAAGTCATAAGGGAACCGAAAAGGTAAAGGAATCACATATCAATGTTTTGCATCTAAGTTTAAATCTTTCAAAATGGAAGAAGGAGAGAGTATCACTTATGTGAATACTCGTTTTACTAATATCACTAATGAGCTCACAGATTTAGGTAAGAAATTATCTGAGTGCGATCAGGTAATGAAGATACTAAGATCTCTCAGACCCAAATGGAAAGGAAAGACAACAGCCATTCGAGAAGCTCACAACGTGAAGGATCTCACTATTGAAGAACTGATGGGAAATCTCATGGCATATGAGATAGAACTCGAGGAAGACAAGAGGATCGAAGAAAAGCCAAAGAAGAAGAGCCTAGCATTGAAAGCTCAAGAAGAAGACTCCGACTATACCGACAAAGAGTAACATATTGCCTTTGTCTCAAAGAACTTTAAAGAGTTTATTACAAGTAAGTATGGTAAACGTTCATTTCGTCCAACTAACAATATTATTTTTGTTTTGGATGCAACAAACCAGGACACGTAAAGAGAGATTGTCCCTTGGAGAAGAACAACCGAGACTCCAAAGATCGTAGGCAGAATAGAGAGAATGATGAACGAAGAAGCAACAGACGGAACAAATTTCGACGACCTAAGAAGGAAGCTTACACAGCTTTCGATCAAAGCAATATTTCCTCGTCCGATGAATCCTCATCAGATGACAAAGACGAAAGAAGAGAAACAGTCCACATGTGTTTCTTAGCCTCCACGTCATCAAAGGTAAGTACCCTGCATAATTCATCATCTAGTGATTGTGATTCATCATCAAGCAATGATGATGACATGGAATATAGGGGAGCATATAAGAAGCTATGCAAAATACATGAAAAACCCATAAAAGAACACAGAAGAACTCCTAGAATTGTTAAAAAGGATGCTAAAGAAAAGGAAAATATTATTAAAGAGAATATTATGTTGAAAGAAAAGAATGACTCTTTAGAAAAGACATTCTTTCTATGAATAAGAAAATTGAAAGTTTGAGTAATCTTCTCGTATCTGTCAAAGACATATACGAATCTACGATGAAGATTATTGAAAACTTCAATAAAGAAAAAGGGAAGCTTGATAGTTTAATAAATAACCAAAAATCTTCATCTAGCAAAACCAGACTTGGATATGATTCTAATCATACCAAGAAAAAGGTTAAGCATACTAGGATGCATCATACTAATCAAAATATTCTGAGCATCTGGATACAGAAGAATCTTACTGATCAAAAGCAAAAGAGGTAGGCAACTGATTTTATTCGTAAAATTTATTTAAATAGAAATTATAAATATCTTTCAAATGAAGGAACTAAACCATATTGGGTTTGGTTTCTTAAAGACTAATCTCTTGGACTCAATGAATAAAGAGTACCATAAAACTTTCATATTTTCAGTTACTCTAACAAGGAGGAGGAAAAAAAATTGCATCAAACACCTTGCAATGAAAATTTAATTGCGTCACAAAATTTTAACTGTATAAGTATTTATGTTTGCTTATATTTAATTTGCTCATTCCAAATGTTTTTAAAAGCTTATCATGTTTACTATAAATGTTTTTTTGACACACACACCCTCGGGATGAGAAAACATCTCAACCCAGCAGGGAGTCGACTACCACCCCCAGGGAGTCGACTACCAGAGTGCTGTACGAAATTCTAGGTTGGGTTTTCTAACTTTCTTTTCTTACTAGTTTTGGGTTTCCATTGAGTTATTAGGTTCATATCCAAAGGGTAACTTAAACACAATAAAATAATAAGATCCCAACCCTACAATCTCTTGGTCTAAGGGCTACAATACCTCATCTCTTTTCATCTCAAAGATAAAAACTCCATGGTAAAAAACCCTAGGTAGCCGACTACCCCTTTCTTTCATCTCATTGAAAATTTTCTTGGGGCACTTTGAGTTCTCTTGGGTATTCTCTCCTCTCATCATCTAGAAGATCACTAAGGTATGATTCTTTCTCATCAACTTCTAATTACTTCAATTTACTTCTTGTTAATCTTGCATTCTAGTCTTGTAAAGCAAATTTCGTTTTATCTAGATGCCTTTCAAGAAAGTGATAGCAAAGGAGAGGAAGGTGACTAATGAATCTCTTACTGAAAAAGAAATCATAAAACCATATCTTTTCAGAACTACTACTTTTGAGCAATTTGTCAAAATTTCTAATAGACAAATCCTTCATGAGAGATTTGTCAAAATTGATCATCTTGAAAATTATGGCATTGATAGTATCTTAGAATTTCAGAACTTGGCTAATCTTTTTTCATCTGAAAATATCTATCTATGGTATCCTAGGCTTGTGCATCTTTTCTGTGCCAACGTGGATTATGATCTTGCTAAATATCGATTCATCATTAAAGTTCTAGATTCCAAACTTGCTATAACTGTCAAATCTCTAGGAGAAGCATTAGGAATCCCCTACACTGGAATGCTATTGGATAACATAGAGATGGTCAATGAGAATATTATAGAGAAAATGTATGTGCCAAGAAGATACTTCCAAACAAAACTACCATGTAGCGATCTTCGCTATCCTGGAAGAATTCTAGCAAATATATTGTCTTATAATATTATTCAGAAATCTGGAAGTCACTCTGTGTTATCTGAGAAGCAAGCTAAGTGCATTTACGCCATGCTAGGAAACATTCATGTAAATTGGGCCAAAGTCATTATGGACTCCATCATTGCATCCTTCCGATAGACCCTCATCTTCCGTAGCCCATGGTCATTATCTTACCATCTTGTTTATTGGGTATAAGATACCTTTGGAAAATGAAACCGAAATTCTGGAACTGCTCCGTATCTTTGATGTACATGCTCTTGGCCGAATGAATCTTCATAAAGATCTCGACCAGAATATTCCAGAGGAGAAGCTCGCTGCTGAAGGATGGTCATCATCCTCAAAGAAGAAATGTAAAGAACCCCTCATTTCTGACACAGAAGAAGAAGAAGAAGGCAATTATGGCGAAGAAGAAGAAGAAGAACCACCAGCTTACATTGTTGAGCTTTAAGACATGCTCTTGAAGAAAATTGGAAAGCTGAAGATTTCTCAAGAGAGAGGATTTGAAGACCTCAACAAGAAGGTGGACGATCTCAAGGAATTTGTAGTAAAGAGCAACAAGATGACTGAAGATACACTTGGCATGATCCTTGAGGAGATCAAGGAGTTGAAGAAGGAGAAAAATGGAGGACATCCTTGAACAAGATTCAAAACAATGGTTCTTTAAAACAATTTGGTCTGTAATAACTATACTCTGCTATGGTGTTGTGGTTTGATACACTTATGGTTTGGTTGTGCTTATGATTTGATGTATTATGCATGTTTTAATCATATCATAAATCCTTATCTACTAACGTTGTTTTGCAGAAAAATCTTAAAGTACCTTGAATTATTTTCTCTCCAACTTTTATTGTTGTTAAAAGCTTAGTTGATTCTTGATGAAATATTACATGTCATCTTTTTGATTGATGACAAGGGGAAGAAAAATGGTAAATGCAAAAATGAGAATGAATATTGTTTTGCTAACCGGCTTTGATGCAGGGGAGTACCGCATCTAAGCAGGGGGAGTAAGTCATTTTATTAAGTCAATATTCATTTAATTTACTGCATTTTTCATTCGGGTGTCATCATCAAAAAGGGGGAGAGTGATGGGAAATTGAATCCCACTCCTAAGTGGTTTTGATGATGGCACACCAAATGATGTTAGTGTACTAACTACACTATAACTCAAATGTGCAGGTTGTGCGAACGATGACTTTACACATACTCCGAAGAAGCTCAACCACACTTGAACGACGAAGACGAATTTGCTAGTTCTACATCAAGCACAAGATGAAGCTTGTGCTCAAGCTTAAATGAAGAAGGAACTCAAATTCAGAAGAAGCACGCATCCACCGGATCAGCTTCTCAAACGTCATGTCTTAGTATAGTGTATGAGCTCTTAGGATTATGTTAAAGCCAAAGTAGATATCGCACAAACACAAATGATTTCAAAAGCAAAACATCTTAAATGTTTTAACTATCTTTTTAACTCTTGAGAGCAATTAGCTAGTCGATCTATTATTAGTAGTCAACCTCCAATACACCCAGGAGTTGATTACATCGTTACTAGCCGAGTTTCAGAGAAAATTGGAGTCAACTACCAGAGGAGGGACTCGACTACTAGCCCTAAGCAGAATTTCTACTGAAATCCTCTGGGAGTCGACTACCACCTTAAGGGAGTCGACTACCAGCTGTCATTTTCTAATGACTCTGCTTCCTGGTTTCACTCCATTTCCATATCTGCTTGGACTGAAAGTCAAACTTGTTTGAAATTCAAATTCTTCTCTTGAAACCTATAAATAGACCCCTTGAGATTATTTCTTAATACATCAAGATAATCATCAAATTCTCTATTCTTTATTGTGCTAAAGTTCTAAAAGATCTCTCGTTCTATTTGCTCTCATCGCTATAACCAACTCTGTTTTTATTTCTGATCTCTAATCTCACTCTGAAGTTATTATTTTTTAGATCTAGTTTTTGTTTGGCTAATTTTTAAAGTTGGTTTTTTAAAAATCCTTGTTCCTAAATTTCTATTCTAAAAGGATTTTTGAAAAACAAATGATCTAAGCACAAAGAATCATCTTATATTTTTGTGTGATCTAAAGATCGATTTGAATTCTTTTTAGCCAGGTAACACATTTGTTATATTTACTTTGGCTATAGAATTCTGGGTGTAATCCAAACTCCACTAATTTTTGTGGTGAGTTGGAAACTTGTTTTATTTTGTGGATTCCCTTTGTTGTAAGGGACGGGAAAATCCTAGACAAGTCTAGGTGGTAGGAAATCCTGGTCAAGGCTAGGTGTTTGGAAAATCCTAACGAGTGTAGTTAGGTAATTGTATTACCAAGGCAATAGTGGAAAATCTCGTATCTGATTGGTCGGGGACTGGATGTACCCAAGTTGTGGGGAACCAGGATAAAAATCAGTGTCTTTGCGTTTGCATTTTTCTATGGTTGTATATCTTTGTTCTAGTATTTTTATCTGCTAACAATTATATCTTTGTAATCAGTTGTTTATACTATTGCAAAGTTAACTCTTTTATTTTGCTGTGCAAAAAGATCTAATTGTGTATTAAGATCATTTGTTTGTAATCTTATCATTATATCATCACATCTTTCTGCAAAGTTTATACAAAGACTCTATGGGAGTCGACTACTGTCACGACCCGCTTCCCTAAAATGGAGGCGAGACGTGAAAAGGTCCGCACGAGAGTGGAGCTGTGAAGCCCCAAACCCGATAAGCGTCCACAATACATAAACAGGTCCCTGTAACCACAACAGAATAACAATAATAACACAAGGCGAGACTGAAATAAAATTCCACATCTCACAGATTGTCCAACATCAACAAAGAGTCCAACATCCAGAAAAGCCACCAGGCTAAAAGAAAAGAGTCCAAGGCCCAGAACAAGGCCAATAAAAGAATACGACATAACAAAGTATAGGTGCTACGCACCGATAACAAACAACTGCCTAACAAAAGTAAAACACAACGAAGACACTAGGACTGGTCCCCAGTGTCCACGTACTCCCCGTCAAACACAAGCTCGGGCTCGGCGTCAGCAAACACCTCGTCCTCAACGAGGTACTCGGGCTCAGGATCTAACATGTGTCACCCAAAAGAGTAAAGGGGCACATGTCAGCAAGTCTAAAAAGACTTGGGCAAGGAAACTGAAAGTGAGGCATCTAGCAACCTAGCAGTTTAGTATGCATGACATGGCAGTTATAACATGAGTGCACGATTAAAACATGGCAAGACAATTTGTACAAGGGAACAATCATCGGGACAAGACAAGAGTAGCCCAGCTACTATCAATTCAATCAATTCACATTTTGTAGGTGTTTACGCCATTCGCTGAATGGCATAGCATTTCAGACCGATCGGCACTAAACACTACTCAATACCCACACGATATGGAGCCTGGGGTCCCCGCACATTGAGCTCAGCTAGTGAGCCTGAGGTTGCCCCGCACATTGAGCTCGCATTCTTAGTTCACAATTCAATACATCGAGCGTTGGGGTTTCTAACTCATTATGCTCGCTTCTGGTCACGAGCCAGGAACACAAGTATGGCGTAGGGAACACCTAGCCGGAACACGCAATTCGGGCATTGGCTATCAACCAACACATGGCCCGCTTCTGGAACACGAGCCAGGAACACAACATTGTAGCGAAGCTACGCAATCACAGCAATACCTAAAGAATGCGAGGTCATGACAGTTTATTTGCGTACAGTTAATTAAATTAAACGTGACAGGCGAAATGCAATGACATGAACATATTCGCGTACCGTTAATTGAAAGTAAACATGACATGGTAATTGTGCAACATGCTAAAAGTCGGAACTAGCTTCGTTGTCAAGCTAGTTCCCCAATTTGCGCCTAGGCGAGTATCATTTTGTCGCCTAGCCTCTTTTACGCCTACAACAAGCAAATGGCCTAAAACATGGCCTAAACCCTAAGTGGCAAGTTTCACTTGCCTAGCACCGGGGATTGACGATCACTCCGTCACACGGATGCTACCTACGGGGGAAATCGCTGTTTTGGGGGAACAATCAACAAACAACATGAACTTTATTAGGGTTTCATAAAAATATAAATAAGTTAAGAAAACAACGGTAGATCGATTTCTTACCGAGAGGAGACGGAAGAAACACTCCGAGGAACCCTAGGATCAGATCTGGAAAAGATTGGAGGAGTTTGGGGAAACTAGGGTTTTGGGGGATTTGGGGGTTTTGATGGGGTTTGATGGAGGTTTTAGGGAAGATGAGAGGTGGATGGAGTGAATGGTTGGATTGGATGATGATTCTAGGGCTTGGAATGAAGAAATGGAGCTTGGAGGAAGATGGGGGCTGAAGGGGGAAGTTTTTAGGGTTTTGGGTCGTGTTGGAGAAGAAGAAGTCGTTTGGGTTGGGTATAAATAGGTTGAGCTGGAGGCTGCCCAGAAATTAGGGTTTTAACACTAGTTAGTCGGTCAAAGAGCAACCACTGACCGACTAGTTTGGCAACTAGTCGGTCGGTCGACCAACGCAGACCGACTAAGTGCAAACAGTAACTCCTGAACGAAAATAGGATTCTAGAGTTAGTCGGTCCATGAACAAGTACTGACCGACTAGTTTAGCATCTAGTCGGTCGATGAACGTTCTTAGACCGACTAAGAGTAAACAGTAACTGATACAAAAATAATATGATGAGTTAGTCGGTTCAAGAAGCATTGCTGACCGACTAGTTTGCAACCTAGTCGGTCAACCAACGTTCTTAGACCGACTAACGATAAACAGTAACTCCTGAGAAATTTAGAAAGCAAACTAGTCGGTCCAAGAAGGATTGCCGACCGACTGGATCGTCATCTAGTCGGTCGGTGGCCCTTCTTACACCGGCTAATGAGCACAGAAAAGTACCGATACAGAGCGCGGGGCCCCGGGATCGATTCCTAAGACTCCTAGGCTTGATCTAACAGTTAGATACGACCGTTATGAAGTCCGTCACGAGTGACTTACTTCGAAATCGACAATCCTAAGGAAGAAGCGAGAAAATACGACGAATCGATCGAAAATGAAACTACGGAGACGAAAACCACATAAGAGGAGAAAATCCACCAAAACATATATTATATTATATTAATCCAGATTCATGAAAAGCAGTCGTTACAACTACCACTTTGAGGGAGTCGACTATCTGCTGTGAGATCACTCTGTTAACATTCTTTATAAGATTACATTGTTGATTAAGAACAAAGCGTATATCACTCTACTTGGTCTCTTATGCAACATTAGAAGGTTTTTAATTGTGCTAATCAATGAACGAAAAAGTTTGCTATTTGAACAACACTATTCAACCCCCCTTAAGTGTTATTTGCCATCCACAGGATCCAACAGATCCGACCTGAGCTGATTGACAGAGACAACGGCCGCTACACAAACTGAGATTCTCTAAACTCTTTATTATCATATTTGTGTAGTAGTAGCGATCTTTGTAGGGGAAACTTTACCATTATAGTGTTTTTGGGGGGACTTGATGAGTTGGGGCTCGTCAAGAGTGAGAGCATCTGATTAGGTTGATAGTGTTGAGCATACGGGAGTGCGTACGAACTAGGTGAGAGTTGAGTTGGGGGTTTTGACTCATGCTAGGTGTACCTTGATAACATATTAATCTAATATTTGCTTTCGGGGCTGGACGTAGGTCGTGGGGACGACCGAACCAGGGTAAATTTGTGCGTACTCTGTGATTGCATACTATATATTCTGCCTGTGTTTATAACTGCGTGTGATTGTTCGTGTGTTGCACGAATATTTTTATTAGCCTACTCACCCTCTAGGATTAGATTCAGATCCAACAAGTGGTATCAAAGCCAGTTTAGAGGATCTAGTCTAGATTTATTTAGATGATCATGAATATATCTGATTCTGCATTTGCTGAAAGTCAGTCTAGACCACGTCCCGCTAAATTTAATGGAGTAGACTTTGCATATTGGAAGGCTAGGATGAAAATTTATTTAGTGTCTGTAAATTATGATGTGTGAGATATTATTGAAAATGGTTATAGTCCACCCACTATTAAAATCGAAGACACTCAAATCATTAAGCCTAAAGATAAGTGGATGCCTCTGATAAGAAACTTTATTCTTTAAATGGTAGAGGTATGAATGCGCTTATATGCTCTCTTGATAAATTTGAATTTAATCGTATCTCACATTGTTTAACTGCGCAGGGAATATGGCATACGCTGGAGGTGACGCATGAGGGAATGTCGCAAGTGAAAGAATCCAGACTTACGCTGCTGAGTTCAGAATATGAGAGTTTTCGCATGCTTCCATCTAAATCTATCAAGGAGATGTTCGTGATATTCACGGACATCGCAAACAAATCCAGCTATGAATGCGCTTATATGCTCTCTTGATAAATTTGAATTTAATCGTATCTCACATTGTTTAACTGTGCAGGGAATATGGCATATGCTGGAGGTGACACATGAGGGAACGTCGCAAGTGAAGGAATCAAGACTTGCGCTGCTGAGTTCAGAATATGAAAGTTTTCGCATGCTTCCATCTAAATCTATCTAGGAGATGTTCGCGAGATTCACGGACATCGTATACAAATCCAGCTCCCTCGGTAAGCCATACTCCAGTCTTGAGCAGGTGAGAAAGATATTAATAGCACTGCCAAGCTCGTTTCGGCCTAAAGTCACCACTATTCAAGAAGCCAAAGATCTATTAACAATGAGAGTGGAGGACTTAATAGGCAACTTGATGTCACACGAGCTTTAGCTGCAAAGTATAGAAGCTAGATAGAAACCTGAAGAAAAATCCAAAGCTCCCACACCATTAGCTCATCAAGCTAACGGCGATGAGAATTTTGATGAGGAGCAAGCACCATTGGTCAAAAACTTCAGAAGATACATCAAGACTGACCAAGGAAGAGCTGAGATGATGAAAAGGTTCAATCGCCCTAATAATTTTAGTTCTGATAGAACTTCCTCTGAATAGAAAGCTATCAATAAAATGAATATGGCATACGCTGGAGGTGACGCATGAGGGAACGTCGCAAGTGAAGGAATCCAGACTTGCGCTGCTGAGTTCAGAATATGAGAGTTTTCACATGCTTCAATCTAAATCTATCAAGGAGATGTTCGCGAGATTCACGGACATCGTATACAAATCCAGCTCCCTCGGTAAGCCATACTCTAGTCTTGAGCAGGTGGGAAAGATCTTAATAGCACTGTCAAGCTCGTTTCGGCCTAAAGTCACCGCTATTCAAGAAGCTAAAGATCTATCAACAATGAGAGTGGAGGACTTAATAGGCAACTTGATGTCACACGAGCTTGAGCTGCAAAGTATAGAATCTAGAGAGAAACCTGAAGAAAAAGCCAAAGCTCCCACACCATTAGCTCATCAAGCTAACGACGATGAGGATCTTGATGAGGAGCAAGCACCATCGGTCAAAAACTTCAGAAGATACATCAAGACTGACCAAGGAAGAGCTGAGATGACGAAAAGGTTCAATCGCTCTAATAATTTTAGTTCTGATAGAACTTCCTCTGAACAGAAAGCTATCAATAAAAATGAATGTTTTAAATGCAGGAGGAAGGGACACTTCATGAGAAATTGCCTACAAGAAACAGCTAATGTCGCGAAGAAGAAAGGAAAAGTTGTGATGCGAACGTGGGACATGGATAGTGAAGATGCGGAGAATAAAGCCCACACTTCCATCTGCTTGATGGAAAGACACGATGAGGTACAATCTTGCTCTGAAACTGAACTTTTGAATATTTGTAAAGGAATGCAAGATACAATAAATAAGCTAGAATCTTCCGTAGATGACTATAGGAATGATAGTTTTGAATTGCAACAAGAAAATTATGATATGTCTAAAGAAATTTTTAATCTTAAAGAAGAACTTGTTGCATGCAAAACTACCATCACCATGTTGGAAAAAGAAAAATCTAGCTCACCTGAAAAAGTTGATTGTCTTTCTTGTCCCTCGTTATTAAATAAGATTAGCATGCTTAAGCTAGATTTGATTAAGCTTAAAACTGAAAAGGAAGATTTGATTAGAGAGCTTAATGATAAGTTGTGCATGTTAAATAATGATCTTAAAAGAAAAATGATTGATTTTGAGAAAAAAGAAGAGGAAAACAAGAGAGCTTTCATTAGTAAATGAACTTTGATTGTGAATAAGAATTCTATCTTGAAATCCAACGTCACTAATCTAGAATTGTCATTAAAGAGATTTTCCATAGGAAAACAAAATTTGGACATTATTCTTAGAAATCAATTATTTGGCAATAATAGATGTGGACTTGAATTTGGTTCTAAAAATGTCGAAAAGCCTAAATATAAGAAATTTCACAATGTGCGAAGCGTGGCTGAAAATGTTTATGCAAAGTGCTTTACTTATGATAGTGCTGGTCATACTTCATATCATTGCAAATATATAAACACCAATATTAAATTCAAGCAAATATGGGTTCCTAAATCTTTGATGACTAACATGAGTGGACCTTGTTGGATTCCAAGGTCACACATAACATCTACCGTGTAGGTAAGATGGAGATGACGAGGAGCTATGAATTGAAGGTTTTATTATTTAGTTCATTAGCCAAACGACGACGCGGAGGTATAATTTTCTACTTTGCACTTAATGCATACCTTCATAGCAATTTTTTGTGTGCTTGACTTATTTTTTATTTGCGTGCTAGTTTGCTAGATTTTTAGTTTGTTTTAGTTCATATATAAAACAAAAATGAAAAAATGAAAAAGATAAAAGGAAAAAAATTGCTGCTTAATGAATATCTTTTCTTTTGAATCATTCAAGGGATATTAATGAATTATAATCATATCCATGTAGAAACTGATGTATTATAGTTATGGCTACATGCACATGTTTGATTTTCTAAATAGCCATGACATGTTAAATGATTAGAATAATTTGATTTCTACACTTACAATTTTACTTCCACGAATATTAAATATTGTTGTACATTTGGAGACATCTTTTATGAAATAATGAAAAGTGAATGTAGGATGAATAATAACTGAAAATATAAGTGATATTATGTGTTCTTGCCATGGATAAAAATTGAGCACAAAAGAATTGAAAAAAATACATGAATATTGCTCCGTATGCAAAATGGATACAATTCATGGCAAGTATACTGCCTACGAGTATCCAACATATGCTTTATGGGTAATCTTTAGCGTTGGTGTTATACTCGTCAAGCAATGCCACCCCCACATCTAAGAGTCCTTATCGGCTATGATTTTTGGGTGTGATATCTTGAAATCATTTTTAATGAGATGAGGAAAATCAATCCTAGGTGATTTCATGTTTAATAGAAAATGTGGATTGGTTTCAAATGAATTTCTTAAAAGTTCTCGGTATGTGCTTCAATATTTAATCATCACACTTACACAAAGGTGTTGAAGTCTAAGTTATAATTTTCATTAAACTTGAATTGATTATTCTATGAATGTCTACATACAAGTGCTTGTCGTAATTTATAATGTGATATGAAATTTGACTTCATGAATACACTTTTGATGATAACAAATGGGAGAGAAAATATTGAGAAAGATTTGAATGATTTGGTGTGTACATTTAATGCTAAATGTTGAATACATGAATATTGATTTAAGGGGGAGCATTAATGAACAATTTAATGAACAATGAATAATGATTGATATATGAATATTGGTTCAAGGGGAGCATGAATAAAGGGAATATTAATTTAAGGGGGATCATTAATGAACAATTTAATGAACAATGAATAATGATTGATATATGAATATTGCTTCAAGGGGGAGCATGAATAAAAGGGGAGCATGCATATATGTTTGAATGCTTGAACATTATTGTAGCATGCTTCTATGTTTGCACATCATTGCCATACTTGTTGCATATTGCATACATCCTCCATCTTCACACTTCACACACACATGTCACGATGAAATTATATTAATCGTTATTGCTCAAATCTTATATTGGTTTGTCATCATCAAAAGGGGGAGATTTTTGGATACGACGTGTAGTTGGATACAACCATCGATGACTTCGTGTTTGATGATAACAAACGTGTGTGAACAATTTAATATGTGTGCTAA
Organism: Scilla litardierei; assembly: GCA_030789695.1. Classification (NCBI taxonomy): domain Eukaryota; kingdom Viridiplantae; phylum Streptophyta; class Magnoliopsida; order Asparagales; family Asparagaceae; genus Scilla; species Scilla litardierei. The sequence continues at coordinate 115,826,687 of CM061138.1, forward strand.
GTGTTTTCAGGAATGACACTCTTGCAAATACTCAAAGAGAGACTAAGCAAAAGTGATGGAGAATGTGCCATGCATTAGCCAAGTGGACTAAGTCAAAAATGGAGATAATGGCTGCAAATATTGGGCTAAGTCAAAGATGGAGATAATTGCTACAAATAGTGGGCTAAATCAAAGATGGGAAGATAAGGAGGAAATCAATTCAAATCCATATTTGAATTGATTCAAATCAATTGGTACAACATTCAAATCCTAATGCCATGCAAATTGAAGACTTGGTCAGAGATGGAGAGATATTGAGAATCTCATGCAAATCAAAGGTGATTAAATGAGATCCAATTCAAATCCTATAGCTACTCAAATTCAATTCCATAGCCATCCATATTCAAACTCCATATCTATAGAGATTCATTCAAATCCTAATCAAATTAGGATTCCTTCCAATCTCCATCAATTATGGGATTCTAATTGATTCTATCATATCTCATCCGCTCCTATATAAACCCATATTCCAAGAAAGAGACTTTGATAGAGAGGGAACAAGAGGAATTCGGCCACACCCCTCATACCTTGCGCAAAAGCCCAATTAGCTATCATATAGCTGCAATTTTCATGCTTAATCCTCTCCATGCGTAACTTGCAAACTCCAAGGCTAAAGCTCCATTGCAAGCATCTTCATAGCTCCATTGCCAAAGCATCCAAGACCTCTCCATTGCAAGCATACTCAAAGCTCCATTGACCATCCCTTTAGGCCACAACTTGTAGAAGCTCTCATGTAAATCCATTAGCTACAAGCTTTCCTTGTGCAACCTCCATCTACAAGGCCTAAACTCTAAGATCCCTTGCAAAAGCCACACTTACACAACATCCTCTCCAACTCCTTGCCAAGGCCGCAACTTCCCTCTCCAAGATAACCCTTGCCAATGCTGCAACTTCCCTCTCCAAGATCACCCTTGCCGCAAGTTTCAAAGTCCATCATCCATGCAACTTGCGCAACATACAAAGGAGTAGCCATCCTTCATTGCGCAACACACAAAGGAGAAGACATTCATCATTGCACAACATAGAAGTGTAATGCCCTACCAGCTACTGCACAAGTACTAGAGGGGGGGGGGGGGGTGAATAGTACTTTAAAATAATAAGGAGTATAATTCCAAATTAAATTGCAAACAACTACCAAATCAATTTGCGGAAGCTTAAATTGAATGACAACAACAAAATTAACAATGCAAACAAATGATGTTAATGGGTTCGGATCCACCCAAGTCTCCCCGACTTGTTCCCGGTGATCCTACGTCCCAACCACCCGGATCCCCTCCGGATACTTGAGTTAGAAACCCTAACTCAAGATTTCGACTATGAATATCTTGTGAAAAACCTTCACAAGATCAAATCATACATGCAATAGCAAACGTGAATCCCACAACCCGGGATCACAACCTTTCTCTCACACCCGAGAGAATCACAAAGCAATATTAAAGAGTTTAATATGAAATAAACAATCTTACCACAAAATCCTATACCTTGAGTTTTTCTTACCCAAATGGTGAAATGAAGGATTTGAGGAAGATGAAGTCACCAAGACCTAGCACCAAGGAAATGACCAGCAATCGGTGCCTAGGAATGATTTGGAGACTTGGATCAAGCAATAGCTTGAAGAGCTCACCAAGAACAAGCTTCTCTCTAGATGGATTCTAGATCTAGAAATGAGAGAGAATGGGTTTCTTGTGAGGAAGAGAGCTTTAGATTTGAGTGAGAATGGCTATCTCTTTTGATCTCAATGAATCTCTGAATGGAAGCTCTAACCTAGATAGAAATGACCTAGGTTCGTATTTATAGGGTCCCATAAAAACAAGTTAGGTCATTCTCCAACGGATAGAAATCTGTGAGAATTAGTCGGTCAAAGAACAATCACTGACCAACTAGTTCATCAACTAGTCGGGCAGTCAAACAGCATGGACCGACTAAGTGAAGATCTGAAAAGAGATAGAATTTCAGACCTAGAAATCTAGTCGGTCCAAGAATACTTTCTGACCGACTAGTTTCACAACTAGTCGGTCAGTCAGTGAACGTAGACCGACTAAGAGGCAAAAAGAAATAGTCTGAACACAAGTTGACTTAGTCGGTCCAAGAACAAAAGTTGACCGACTAGATTGTCAACTAGTCGGTCACCAAACGTTCTTAGACCGACTAACGATAAACAGTAGCTTAGGAGAAATTTAGCATGAACAGTAAGTCACAACTAGTCGGTCAAAGAAGCATCACTGACCGACTAGTTCACAAACTAGTCGGTCGGTGAGTCAACGTAGACCGACTAACTGTAAACAGTAAAGTCCAAGAAATTAAGGAATCAAACTAGTCGGTCCAAGAAGAGTTACCGACCGACTAGATCACCATCTAGTCGGTCAGTACTTGTTCTTGTACCAACTAACATGCACAATAAAGTTCGAATCGAAGCGCGATGCTTCGAGGAAGTTAGAATGAACTTGTGCAAGGATCCTAGAGCTACGAAATGAGCGTAATGAAGATAGAAGTGTAAGATATACTCAAGGCTTAACATTCTATATATCGAAGCTAAAAGACTATAAATAAAAACCTTAATAAACGGTCTTCGAGAGCTTCGATTGAATCTTCATAACTTCCAAAACGGCGCATGAGCTTCAACGAAGCTTTAGGCATGAATACGAGCTTTGGGAAGTGTTGAGATGTCGCTTTGAATGTTCTCGTGAAATTGGCGACGATCTCCAATACTGCGCTCACAAATTGTTAGTTCATGGATTATTTATGTTTGCTCATCATCAAAACCAAATCCGGGGAGTCCAATATTCAACATTCTCCCCCTTTTTGGTGATGACAAACCAACATAAATAATAATCAAAAATAGTGATTCAAATGTAAAATACTTACTCCCCCTGCATTGATGACACGTTAATTCCAAAATGAATATATATGAATTGCATCAAGCAGACGAGTAAGATAAATAAAGAGAATCGATTTTTGAAATATCGGATTTTGAAAATCCTTATATATATCTTAACTCCCCCTGAATCTAACATATCAAACTAGATTCTTGGAAATTGAGTTAAATTTTCATTTGCGCTATTTATTATCATTATCTCTCCCCCTTTGGCATTATCCCAAAAATGGGGGGCATACAACGACAACAACTAGGAAATGGAAAATCCAACATCGGGAGTCGTAGACAATGACGATGGACCAAATTGACACCAAGGGAAAAATGAGGAAATTAAATCAAGGTGTGCCAAAATGTCCATTATCAAAAATAATAATCAAAATCATCAAAAATACCAAATAATTATTCATTTCTTGAATAAAGAAACATACTCTTCAATATTCAATATTCTTGGTTAAATTTGTGCATGGAAAACAATTCTATATAATTATAGAAATATAATCTATTTAACCAAGCATTTAAGCATCGAGCGACGAAATCACATTGCATGGACATTGAATGAGAATTAATGTGCACGACGAAGTAAATATCACAACATGAACACCGATGTATATATAGAAATGGTAACATGCTGAGTACATCCAAAAAGATATCGAATATAAAAAGTACATCATATCAAGTGCGATACATCATCTATATAAACATAAAAAAGAACTACATCATCGTCTACACCAAAATATAACATCATCATCAATATCCAGAGTACATCAAAATAAAACATATCAAAATATCCAACCTACATCCAGAAAACTCAAAAGTACATCAAAACAACCATCAATCTCCATCCTAACCCAAAATAAAACACTCTCAAAAAGGTAAATCATCCAATGAGCAGTGGAGAGTCCTCGGAGCAAACGATCACGAGGAAGTGGCTGGATCTGCAGTCTCTGTGGGTCCAGTCGACGGAGTGGACTCAGGCTCTACAGGGAGAAGAGGCGTCTCAACAGATGGGATCGTCGGGGTAGGAGTGGAAACAACGTGCTCAACAGCTGGGATCTGAACAGCAGCAGGGGTCTCAACAGCAGCAGGGTCAGCAGCAGGTGATAGATGTGAAGGCTCGACAGCAGGGTCAGCAGCAGGCTCAGAGGTCTGAAGTGCTGAAGCAGAAGTCTCTGGAGCACCGGAAGTGGTGCCATCTCCAGGAGCTGAAGTGGTAGCAGTAGCAGCAACAGTGGCCTCATCGCCACGGGCTAAGGAAGTGACAAGCTCGTCAAGTTCCTCATCGTCCATCTCCTCGGCCTCAGAAACTGAAGGAGGAAGATCAATCCCCATCATACGAGCCATACGGCAGACTACCTCCTCAGTACGAGCCAAACGTGAGTCGTGCTGACGAAGTAGGCGTACGACATCGTCTAATGTGGCAGGAGGAGCGGGGGCTGCAGCAGCTGATGGAGTGGACTGGGAAGCAGATGCGGTAGACCTCTGCACGTGACGAAGCGCCGCTAAAGATTTCTTCACGGCCGTCGTGTTTAGAGGAGTACCCAAGGGACGCTCATCGTCAGGAGGGAGAGGGACTCGGAAATGACGAAACACGAGGGTCAACAGGCACGGATATGGAATATGCGCAGATTTATTGGTCTTGCGTATACACTCGAAAGAGTCCATCTTATCGAGTATCACGCGAGCCCAATTAATCTCGCACCCCAAGAAAAGAGCGTAGATCAATTTCAAGAACGGCTGGGATGGAAGTGAAGATGATCCATACTTAGGGAGTAGACAAGACTTCAAGATCAGGTTAAGGACCCACGCATTCGGCTTGAAAGATTTCGATGGAACACCAATGAATGCGGAGGGGATAACATGGAAGATATCTGAAAGAACTGACTGATCCAAGGAAGAAATGTCGTCGACGGAAATGTCCGAAGGAAGGAGACCACACGACGAACAGCCAAGAATCTCCCCCAAGATTTCTGCCGGGAGAACTATAGGAGTTCCCAAGACAGTAGTCTCAATGGAGTGACTGGCATCGTACTGGCCTCGAACGCGATTGGCATAGAACAATTTCACTAGGCAAGGATATGGTTTAGGATTGGCCTTAAGATCATATCGGAGATAATCAAGGAGACCACTATAGGAGAGGAGATCGGCTAAGCCAAGGAAATCTGAAAACTGGACGTAGTGCTCCAATAGCATCGGGCAGTGTTCAATACGGTTGTAGGCCGCGAAACACATAGGGTCATCGCGACACAACGATATGTCAACACCCCCCACTGGCATTGGGCCCTTTCCCTTTGGCTGGCGAGTCCTAGGACGAATTGGAGGAGTGGGTTCCTTAGTGCTAGGCTCATCCGCAGGGATAAATTCAGTGTCGGAATCGGGAGGAGTAGAGGGTGAGTGGAGAATAGCCTTTTTGGTCTTAGATTTGCGGGGTTTTACGGTCGCCGTCCTCTGCTTCTTCAGAGGAGGCGAAGACGGAGAAGCTTGGGTTGATTTGGCACGACGTTTAGGCTTAGGAGGATTCGTAGGGTCGGAAGGCCCTATAGACATAGGAGAAGCCCCAGAAGAGGCGATTGGAATTCTTGTCTTTGCCATGGTCGTGGCACGACGAGTACAAGCTAAAAAACGACGGAAGATCAAAAACAACCTAGCACAAACCCTAGAAGAGAGAATCCGAAACACAAACCCTAGATTTCACAAGCCCTAGGTTAAAATTTGAAACCCTAGGAGCTAGAAGTGATATAAAACAAACCCTAGAGAGGAAATGAGACCTAGGAGGAGGGGGGTATACCTAGGAGGAGGAGGCGACGGCGGCGGACGGCGGCGATGGCCGGAGAACAGGCCGGAGTCGACGGGACGATGAATGGGCTCGAGGGGGTGTTTGGGTTTTTCGGGCTTAAGCTGAGAAAACAACCGAAAATGATTTTTAGTCGAAAAGAATTGAGCTTAAGTCGGTCGGGAAAGGAAAAGACATGTTTGCCCTAACACACTTAGTCGGTCACAGTTCAAGCACTGACCGACTAGATTACGATCTAGTCGGTCGGTCAATGAGCTTGAACCGACTAAGTCGAAACAGAGGCAAACAGGGAATTTTAGGGCTAGATTTAGTCGGTCGCAGTATACTCACTGACCGACTAGTTTTCAATCTAGTCGGTCGGTAAATGTACTGTGACCGACTAAAGAGAGAAAATGAAAAGAGTTAGATGAAAGCTTGATCTAGTCGGTCTGAGTTCATTTGCTGACCGACTAGATGAGCATCTAGTCGGTTGACAAATGAACTGAAACCGACTAGAAGAGTCCAAAAATTGATAATTGATTTCTCTTCACACACCACTTGGATGAAACATCTTAACACTCTCATTAGTCATCTTAATTACCCCATAAAACGTCGAAATCTTAAATACGACATTGAAATACGAATTCGATCATAAATTCAAACAAATCTCATAAAATTCCCAAAAATTCAACAAATCTAGCATGAACGAAATATCGCGAAATATATTAGCATGCAAGATGATTGAGTTCAAATATGAATCCTGTATCTCGGATTCACCCATAATCCCCAATTCTCGACGCAACCGCACAAAGGAGTCCTCCTTTAGGGGTTTCGTGAAAATATCGGCGATTTGCTTTTGGGTTTCAACGTACACTAAAATGATGTCCTTTTTAGCAACATGATCATCTAAGAAATGGTGTCGGACATCTATGTGTTTTGATCGGGAATGGTGCACCAGATTCTTTGAAAGACAGATAGCACTTTGGTTATCCGCCATGATAGGGCTAGTATCACAGTGAATACCAAAATCCTTCAAAGTGTGTCTCATCCAAAGAACCTGGGCACAAGCGGCTCCGGCGGCAATATATTCCGCCTCGGTGGTTGAAAGTGATACGGAATTTTGCTTCTTGGAAAACCAAGAGACAAGAGAATTTCCTAGAAAATGGCAAGTGCCACTAGTACTTTTCCTGTCGGATTTGCATCTCGCATAATCGGCATCACTGTATGAGACTACCTCATACTGCTAGATTTCGGATAAAGTAATCCAAAATCTAAAGTGTAACTCAGATAACGGAAAATACGCTTTACCGCTACTAAGTGAGACTCCTTAGGTTGAGACTGATAACGAGCACATACGCATACGGCAAACATAATATCGGGCCTACTTGCGGTAAGATAAAGTAAACTACCTATCATACCTCGATATAGACGAATGTCTACATCCTTACCGCCCGTATCCTTGTCAAGATGCGTAGTCGTGCTCATTGGAGTCTTTTTCCCGGAAGCACTTTCCATTCCAAATCGCTTAAGCAACTCCACCGTATACTTCGTTTGGTGGATGAAGATTGCATCGTTCAATTGGCAAATTTGGAGTCCTAAGAAATATTTGAGTTCGCCCATGTGGCTCATCTCAAATTGGTCCTTCATAACATTAGAAAACTCTTCGCAAAGAGTGAAGGTAGTAGCACCGAAAATGATATCATCAACATAAATTTGAACTAATAAAATATCATTATTCGCATGCTTAACAAAAAGTGTAGAATCGGCTTCGCCCATTTTAAAATTCAAATCCAAAAGAAAATTCTTTAGGCGATCATACCAAGCTCGAGGAGCTTGTCTCAAACCATAAAGAGCTTTCTTTAGTTTAAAAACATGATTAGGAAATTTTTCATTTATGAAGCCCGGAGGTTGAGAAACGTAAACTTCCTCAACAACATCTCCGTTTAAAAATGCACTTTTAACATCCGTTTGAAATAACTTAAAATTTTTATGGCATGCATAAGACAATAAAAGTCTAATTGATTCTAATCTAGCTACCGGAGCGAAGGATTCTTCGAAATCGATACCTTCCTCTTGGCGATAGCCTTGAGCAACTAACCTTGCTTTGTTCCGGACGACGACTTGATTTTCGTCGGTTTTGTTCTTGAAGATCCACTTTGTCCCTATGACGGTGTGGTTCTTCGATGGCAAAGGAACAAGCTCCCATACCTCATTCCTCTCGAATTGAATGAGTTCCTCCTCCATGGCAAGGATCCAAGCACTATCTTCGCATGCTTCAACGATATTCTTTGGCTCTATCGATGAGGCAAAAGCACAATTGGCGAAGTGGTGGACTTGAGATCTCGTCTTGACACTATCATTAATATTGCCAATAACTTGCTCATGGGGAAGGTCGCGAACGGTATGAAGCCGTTTGGGAATACCTTGATCACTAGGCACATTCTCAACAACTTCATTAGTCGGGTTAGTCTCAATAGAATCAATTGAATCAATAGACTTAGAATTTTCAAACGAATCACATAAAACATCCATAGAATCATTATCATTTGAAATTCTAGAAGTAGTAAAATTCTCATTAAAAGAGACATGAAGTGATTCCTCGATCGTAGAGGATCTTTTGTTGTATATCCGGCAGGCTTTGCTACGTGAGGAATACCCAACAAATATCCCCTCATCCGATCTCAGATCAAACTTGTCCAAATTATCATATGTGTTTTTAATGAAACATTTTGCGCCGAAAACACGAAAATGTTTAACTTGAGGCAATCTACCAAACAACAATTCATAGCAAGTTTGTTTGGTGCCGGGCCTCAAAAGTATTCTATTAAACACATAACAAGCGGTGTGTACCGCTTCCGCCCAAAATTGATAACCAAGTTGACTATCTTCGAGCATAGTGCGAGCACACTCCACAAGCGTTCTATTCTTCCTCTCAACAACACCATTTTGAGGAGGTGCGCGAGGGAAAGAAAACGTGTGTGTAATTCCAAGATCATCACAAAAATTTGAGAAAGACTCATTCTCAAATTCACCCCCATGATCACTACGAATAGTGACAATGGTGGTTCCGATGAGATTTTGTACTTTCTTCACAAATATTGTGAAGTTTTCAAAAGCTTCATTTTTATTACATAAGAAAAATACCCATGTAAATCTTGAATAATCATCAACGATGACTAGTCCATATCTTGCATTTCCTAAGGAAGCAACTCTAGTTGGCCCAAATAAATCTAGATGTAATAGCTCTAGTGGCCGTTTCGTAGAAATGCTTTTCTTAGGTTTAAATGAAGATTTAGGAAGCTTGCCATGTTGACAAGAATCACAAAAACTTTTCTTTTCGAAAACGAGCTTCGGAAAACCTTTAATGGAATTTAATTTCGAAAGTTTATAAAGTGTTCCAAAGTTCACATGTCCAAAGCGTCGATGCCATAAGTGTTGTTCACTTGTGTTGGCAACGAGACATTGTTCATATGACTTAGGAAGATCCAAAATATAAATATCTTTATGGCGTGTGCCGGAAAATAATAATTTATTATTATCATTTGAAATATGACACAATCCTTTCGCAAAGCTAACTTTGTAACTTTTGTCACAAAGTTGACTTATTGAAATAAGATTATGATTTAAACCATTAACTAGATAGACATCACTAATTAAGGGTTTAGAAGGGTTACCCACTTTACCAACACCGACGATGGTTCCGCTCTCGTTGCCTCCAAATACGACGCGATTTCCATTTGCAATGGGAACCACTCCGGAGAGCAATTGAGCGTCACCCGTCATGTGTTTTGAACACCCGCTATCGAGTATCCAATTCCCTTTGGAGCTAAATTTAAATTTGTTGCTCCTCTTCTTTTTCTTTTCCTTGAGTACCTAAAGATAGAAACTTTCATATCATGGTACCCAAGGTCATTGGGTCCTCAAAAGTTAGACCTTTGGAAGCCAAGTCCAATTGGACTTTGACTTCCCCACATAATTTCTACTATGCACAACATCCGAAAAATAAGCATTCATATATTCTTGTTTTTCATCCATGCTTGTGTCCTTTGGGCTCCAAATAGTGAAAATTTTGGGAGCCATCATCCTATTGGGTGCATGCATGCGTTGTTGGTTTCTACGTGATGCATGACGTGGATAGGCATACTGAACATGATGGAATGATGCATGACGAGAATTATTCATACGATGAGGTGGGTGAACATATGCATGTGTGGGAACACGTGCGTGAGGGTGTCTCACATGGTGTGCACGTGCCCGTGAACGTGTAGTATAGAAATCATCATATGTGTGAGATGGTGGAGTAGGACGTGTGTTCCTACGTGGCATGGTATTTGTGTACATATAAGCATGCCCCTTCTTTGGAGGTCCACCCAAAGTGGGTTTCTTTCCAAAAGAGGGTGTGGACGAGGTGGAAGCACCATTGGTAGATGAACTACCAATAGAGTGTTTGCTACCACTCGTAGAGTCACCGGAAGTTGGCCTAACAAAAGTAGTGGCCGCTTTGGATGGACATCCCATCGTATACCCCAAACCAATGTGGTGATTGGCCGGAAGTAAGTCACTTAGGATTTTATCCAAATGGTCCTTACCCTTATTGAATCTATTGATTCGGCCTAATGTGTTCTCATATTTCTCTTTGAGAGAACGCATAGAAGTATCTAATGTGGATACTTACGATGTGAGCACATAAACACGAGATTTAATATTCTCGTTCTCAATACTCAAAGTCGAGTTTTGAGAAGTTATATCCGCTATCCTATGTTCTTCCGGATCATCAATGCTAACATGTTCAAGTTTAGATTTGAGATTAACAATCTCATTTCTTAACTCTTCAACAACGGTGTCGTTGTTGGTGATGATAGTCTTAGGCGAGGTTTGAATGCTAGCTAGGTCATCTTTTACTTTAGTATATCGATTTACTAATTTTGTGTATTTAGACCATAAATGAGAGTTAGCATCCCTAAGATCATCCATAGTTACCTCATCGCCTTCGTCGTCGCTATCATCGGAGGAGGAAGATCCTTGATCATGCTCCTCTCTTGCCATGAAGCACATGTGTGCTTGCTCCACTTTCTCATCATCCGACTCTCCGCTTGAGGAATCCTCGGAGTCGGTGAATGTTGCTCCGACAAGTCCCTTTTTGTACCCCTTTTTGTACTTCTTTGACTTGTCGAACTTCGGCGCCTTCCACTTCTCCTTTTGCTTGTTTTGAGGACAATCCGCTTTGATGTGTCCTGGCTTATTGCATTTAAAGCACAAAGGTGGAGAGGCGTTAGTAGAAGTAAACTTAGATTTTTGTTTGAAGTTACCCTTTCGGAAGAAGCGATTGAACTTCTTTGCCATGAGTGCAATGGTTTCCATGTCCATTTCTTCTTCCGAGTCCTCATCATCGGTAGAGGTGGATGAAGCTGCCTTGAATGCAATCGCCTTTTTCTTAGGCGCATCTAGGTTCAAATATGACTTCATCTTTTCTTGTAACTTCACCTTGCTATCTTTGCATACCTCGTATGACATCAAAGTACCCATTAGTTGAACTACGGTATATTTGTTCATGTCATTACCTTCCTCGATGGCGACGGTACGTTTTTCCCAAGAAGAGGGAAGTCCTTCAATAAGCTTTGAGCACTTCTCCTTTTGAGTGTAGGACTTGCCGAGGGCCTCTAACTCGTTTATTATGTCAACGAAGCGAGCGTAATATTCTTTCATCTTCTCGCCCTGTTGCATATGAAACATTTCGTAATCTTTGTTTACGACTACGAGTTTAGAGTCTCTTACCCTACTCGTCCCTTCATGAAGAATGAGGAGGGAGTTCCAAATTTGATATGCACTCTTACATGAGCATATCTTATTGAAATCCTCGGGCTCCAATGCGCATTGCAAGGCGTTCATTGCCTTGGCATTGCTTACCTCCGCGGCGACCTCCGCGGTAGTCCATTTCTTAAAGTCTTCTTCTTTGGGTTCGATGTATTCCTTCATTGTAGTCCTCCATAAGGATGCACTCCGGAGGAAGGTTTCCATCCGGCATTTCCAATACCCATAGTTGGTACCGTTGAAGAATGGAGGCCTCGTAGAGGAATGTCCTTCCATCACCGATGACGCTCCTTCACGGTTCCTGAAGGTGTCATAGTTGGAAGGTGGAGGCACGGTCTTGTTGTCGTTGGCAGACATAGCTAAGTATCTGGCTCTGATACCAAATGTAATGCCCTACCAGCTACTGCACAAGTACTAGAGGGGGGGTGAATAGTACTTTAAAATAATAAGGAGTATAATTCCAAATTAAATTGCAAACAACTACCAAATCAATTTGCGGAAGCTTAAATTGAATGACAACAACAAAATTAACAATGCAAACAAATGATGTTAATGGGTTCGGATCCACCCAAGTCTCCCCGACTTGTTCCCGGTGATCCTACGTCCCAACCACCCGGATCCCCTCCGGATACTTGAGTTAGAAACCCTAACTCAAGATTTCCACTATGAATATCTTGTGAAAAACCTTCACAAGATCAAATCATACATGCAATAGTAAACGTGAATCCCACAACCCGGGATCACAACCTTTCTCTCACACCCGAGAGAATCACAAAGCAATATTAAAGAGTTTAATATGAAATAAACAATCTTACCACAAAATCCTATACCTTGAGTTTTTCTTACCCAAATGGTGAAATGAAGGAATTGAGGAAGATGAAGTCACCAAGACCTAGCACCAAGGAAATGACCAGCAATCGGTGCCTAGGAATGATTTGGAGACTTGGATCAAGCAATAGCTTGAAGAGCTCACCAAGAACAAGCTTCTCTCTAGATGGATTCTAGATCTAGAAATGAGAGAGAATGGGTTTCTTGTGAGGAAGAGAGCTTTAGATTTGAGTGAGAATGGCTATCTCTTTTGATCTCAATGAATCTCTGAATGGAAGCTCTAACCTAGATAGAAATGACCTAGGTTCGTATTTATAGGGTCCCATAAAAACAAGTTAGGTCATTCTCCAACGGATAGAAATCTGTGAGAATTAGTCGGTCAAAGAACAATCACTGACCAACTAGTTCATCAACTAGTCGGGCAGTCAAACAACATGGACCGACTAAGTGAAGATCTGAAAAGAGATAGAATTTCAGACCTAGAAATCTAGTCGGTCCAAGAATACTTTCTGACCGACTAGTTTCACAACTAGTCGGTCAGTCAGTGAACGTAGACCGACTAAGAGGCAAAAAGAAATAGTCTGAACACAAGTTGACTTAGTCGGTCCAAGAACAAAAGTTGACCGACTAGATTGTCAACTAGTCGGTCACCAAACGTTCTTAGACCGACTAACGATAAACAGTAGCTTAGGAGAAATTTAGCATGAACAGTAAGTCACAACTAGTCGGTCAAAGAAGCATCACTGACCGACTAGTTCACAAACTAGTCGGTCGGTGAGTCAACGTAGACCGACTAACTGTAAACAGTAAAGTCCAAGAAATTAAGAAATCAAACTAGTCGGTCCAAGAAGAGTTACCGACCGACTAGATCACCATCTAGTCGGTCAGTACTTGTTCTTGTACCAACTAACATGCACAATAAAGTCCGAATCGAAGCGCGATGCTTCGAGGAAGTTAGAATGAACTTGTGCAAGGATCCTAGAGCTACGAAATGAGCGTAATGAAGATAGAAGCGTAAGATATACTCAAGGCTTAACATTCTATATATCGAAGCTAAAAGACTATAAATAAAAACCTTAATAAACGGTCTTCGAGAGCTTCGATTGAATCTTCATAACTTCCAAAACGGCGCATGAGCTTCAACGAAGCTTTAGGCATGAATACGAGCTTTGGGAAGTGTTGAGATGTCGCTTTGAATGTTCTCATGAAATTGGCGACGATCTCCAATACTGCGCTCATAAATTGTTAGTTCATGGATTATTTATGTTTGCTCATCATCAAAACCAAATCCGGGGAGTCCAATATTCAACAAGAAGGGGAGAGACACCAAGGCCGCAACATCTAAAAGGGTCAAGCCGTAACTTGAGTTGCTGAGATCAGAGACTACATCCCGTCAGATACGATCTGACCTGAGCTGATTGACAGAGACGACTACTGCTACACAAACTGAGATTCTCTAAACTCTTTATTATTATATTTGTGTAGTAGTAGCAATCTTTGTTGGGGAAACTTTACCATTATTGTGTTTTTGGGGACTTGACGAGTTGGGGCTCGTCAAGAGTGAGAGCATCTGATTAGGTTGATAGTGTTGAGCATGCGGGAATGCATACGAACTAGGTGAGAGTTGAGTTGGGGCTCTTGACTCATGATAGCTGTACCTTTATAACATATTAATCTAATATTTGCTTTCGGGGCTGGACGTATATCGTGGAGACGACCGAACCAGGGTAAATCTGCGCGTACTCTGTTATTGCATACTATTTACTCTGCCTGTGTTTATAATTGCGTGTGATTATTCATGAGTTACACGAATATTTTTATTAGCCTATTCATCCCCCCAGGCTTAGATCCAGATCCAACCTAAGGTGCCATTTCTGTTGAGGTTGGGTAAGGCCAAGATAGATGAGAAGTATGGGAGGTTCTTTGATCTATTGAAGTAGTTGCACATCACCATCCCATTCCTCGATGCCATCTCTGATATCCCATCCTACGCCAAGTTCTTGAAGGATATACTCACCAAAAGGTTAGGAGGGAGAAAGTTATGTTATCGGTAGAGTGCAGTGTGATACTCCAGATGAAGATGGTAGAGAAGTTGGAGGATCCTGGAAGTTTCTCCATGCTGTGCACTGTTGGAAATGTAACTATCAAAAGGGCACTATGTGACCTCGGAGCGAGTGTGAGCTTGATGCCGTTGTCTATTAGCGAGAAGATTGGGATGGGAGAACCAAAGCCCACCAACATGTCTCTTCAACTTGTCGACATATCAATCAAATACACCCTAGGCATCATTGAAGACATACCATTGTAAGTTGGGAAGATCTTAGTTCCATGTGACTTTGTCATCATGAACACCCACACAACGATAATTCTTGGAGGTCCTTTCTTACACACGGCAGGGGAATTAATAGACGTCATGGGAGGAAAGCTATCTTTAAATGTCGGTAAGGAGAAAGTAGAGTTTGACCTACAGAGATCCATGAGAACATTCCTTGAGGAAGATCACTGCCACCATGTCGACCTCCTTGAGCAAGTAATCGAAGAAACAACTTTGGAGGACGTGTTACTTAGCCCTATGGAAAAGCTTCTATCGAGAGATCCTAAGTATGAAGGGAAAATGGAAATAGTGGCCATAGCTAGAGCATTCAACGAATCTCCATTAGAGGGAATTGACGAATGAACTTCAACATCACATCCACCCGATCCAGAGCAGTTGAGAATTGAAGAAATATGCAATGCAATATTGGACATGAAGAAGAAGAAACATGGAGCGAGAGCAATCTCAACACTTTCCACCCCGGAGCCACCATGATCACATCAAATAGGGACTCGAGCTCAAGACTATATATGAGTGCTTCATGGGAGGCAACCCGAGTTTTTGTTTTCTTTTAGCTTTTATCTTTTTTTTGTGTTAGTTAGATAGCATAGGTTGATTGAATAAAAAAATCGAAACCCCATGAACTAATCCAAGCTGATTTTCAATACAGTATAGAGTAACGCAGCCGCATGGGACACCCCACGTGACCGCATGGAAGGGAACAAAGAGGAGACCCAGTGAAGCAGCAAAGAGTATTCGACACGACCGCGTGTATGTGTTCCACGCGATCGTGTCGCAAGGAGCCAAGGAGAGATCCAAATGAGCTAATAAATACTAATTGATGCGACTACGTGAAGCCAACGATGCGATCGTTTAACAGGGGTTGAGTTACTGGAATCATGCAGCCACAATTCAAACGGTCGCGTCAAATTTCTGATATGACCACGTCAACCCCAAAAGTCCAAGGCTAAAATCAACCAAAACCCCCATCCACACAGTCGTTTGGACCGAATGATGCGACCGTGTTGTGGGTACCAGGTTACTGGCATTCTGCAGTCAGATTCCAAACGGTCGTGTGGATATTGACACGACCACGTCAACCAAGCTCTGGGACATCAAAAAATTTCGAATTATGCGGTCACGATGGCAATCGACGTGATCGCGTTGCTCGACCACGTCAACCCATATCCCCCACGACTTTTGATCCTTCATGTGACGCGGTTAACCCTGGTCGACGCGACCGCGTCGATCATCCTATATAAGTCCAAAACCCCAAACGGCCAAGCTGCGCTTAATTTTGCTCGACCATTTCGACTTTGCCTCCCAAATCATCTCATCTCCGACCTCCCCAACTCCCCAAATCTCATCTACTTCGACCAAAAGAATCCCCTACATCGCCCCACACCTCCAATTTCCTCTCAACCATCAGCATCTCTGTCGACTTGACCGCACCCAAACCCTATAATGGCAGTGTCGGGGTTTCTTCTGGAAGTGCCGAAACAACATCCACAACTTGGGGACCATTAATTGGAGCTATGAGAATCATCATCATTGCAAGGAGCATCATCATCGATTGGGTAAACTCGTTCATCAACTCAATTTTCATAATATTTGACCAAATTTCTCAATTGCTCGTTGTTTGTCGCTAATTGCATGTGGGTTGATCATTTTCACACTTGTCGATTGTCGTTCACACCACTTTGCACCCATGTTCATGGTAACACCATGCCTCCACAAAATTGCTCAAAGCATGCTGCAGCACCCCCATAACAATCACGCATACAGAACACACGTGCACGCATTGCCGATGATAAGCCTTCCACATCTGCTGCTCCACCACCCATCTTACCCCCATAGATTGACACACTAGGGATCACATTCATTGATGATTTTCAACGAGGCACCAACACATCCCTCTCTCGACGAGTCATTATTACCACTGAGTTCCTGAGCATACCCGCTCTTGATTCCTTAGGACTCGTCGAGGGTGTCCAGACCCTGCTATCTAATATAGGGTGGGGTGATTTTCTAGCGTGCGAGGCCCACACGTATAAGAGAATCACATTAGAGTTTCTTAGTTCTCTCAAGCACCAGCATTCATGGTTCACGTTTAGATTGATGAATAATGACTATGCCATGTCCACCGACTCCCTAAACACACTTTTTCGATGGCCCACCGCCCTCACCCGTGATGCCATTAGGCACGATAGCCCATTTCTCGATGCATTTGATCTCGACACTTTCTAGGAACAGATCACTGGCTTCACCTCCTTCCCTATCACCAGAGCGAAGGCTTCCTCCATTATCCATCCTTGCCTTCGCCTGGCACATCGTATCATAGCAAATCCACATTTTGTAGGGAGGAGACATGCCAGGTCTCACATAATGAGTTATTCTTCTTGTGGGCTATGACCTAACATCGCAACATTCACGATGACGTCACCACTTTACCACGTTATATTATCCATGCCGGCTCTTGGTTGGATCATAGGCTATTTCACACCATTAACAACCCCACTGCTAAGATCTGCAGAGGGTTTATCATTATCATCGCTAAACTCGCTCCCATTTCTCTCTAAATCCCTGCCACTATGCCCACTATTCCTGGCCCCGCCTCATTAGACATCTCCATCCTCACGACATACATATGATCAAACATATCACGGACGAGAGATTTTTATGGCTTCATGGGCCTTATCATGCCTCTTACCACACTTTGCCTAGCCCCGATCGTTTTCGTATCCAGGGAGCTGCGTAGTGAGCATTCCCACCTGATCCTGCTTTACCACACCCTGCACAAGCACAATCCATCCCTGCTCAGGACCCTATGATTCCTTCTACTGCACACGAAGGTCTGCAACCACCACCACCACTACGTCATTTCTCACGGAGACATCGCCAGCCTGGCGATGGTACTAGCACCTCTGGTCCTCCTCCTCCACATCACTCCCTAGAGGAGTGCATTTCACTGGTAGAGGAGAGTATTCGTGAGCTGAAGTCCATCTTAGACAGTGTTAGGACCACTCTAGATAGCTTGCCAAATTTGACACCATCTATAGTTGGCACTTTTATCAGAGCCACTACCCTGAGGCTGCACCATGTCTCCTCTTTGCATGTCCACCACCACCCCTACCACCCCCACATGGCGATATCACCTCCTGATCACCCATTCTCCCCCCACTTCACATAGCCCTTATTATCAGTTCGCCGTCACTTTTAGGGCACGATTTTGACCAAGCTTTGGGGAGACACATCATATGCTCTTCCCCCACACATACGTCCTCACATTTTCATTGTATATTTCGCATTGAGCACAATGCTCAGCTCTAGCTTGGGGAAGGAGCACTTCATGCTTCACTTTTTTATTTCTTTTTCCACCTCCATTTCCATGTTTTAATCCATGTTTTCATGTTTCTTTCCACGTTTCCCTTTCCTTTTTCCTTTTTCTTCTATGCATCATATCTTCTTTTCCTTTTATGCATTCAAAAAACACACACTTGCATTCCATGCTTCTTGCATCTTCATGCATTTACATGTATATATATCAGATGCATTTACATGTATATATCCATCTTTTGAGAATTTATGAGATCGAGATCTTATATGCATGGGTATCAAATGGATTTTTCAGATTCTATCTTTTATGCTTGATTTCTCGCTATCGATTAGAATATATGACTAGGATATGTTTTAGTCTCAGATCTCGTTTAATATCCTTATTATGCACATACTCATAGTCCCTAGGATATTAGTACTCGAAACTGACCTAGGTTGAATTTTTCTTAGGAATCCACTGTATGCATGGATAGTAGAAATGATAGTTGAGAATAATGGTTTATAATCCTTCGAGACTTGGATAACGACATGTTCATCTAGTACTAAGGAGTGATAATGCTTAACCTGTTCAGATTTGGTTTAAGTGGAAAGACAAGATTAGACTTGAGATTTCTAGGGCTTGAGAGTTAAGGAAGAGAGAGCTTGAGAGATTAAGCTTAGGAATGAATGCAAGATTGTCTAAGAAGTTCTCAATGGAACAGTAAGAGACCCTCTTATAGGTTCTCTAAAACCCTCAAGAAAATACCCAAACCCCCCTTTGAAATCTGTGTGGAAAAAGCCAACGGATAGAAAATACGCACCAGACAGTCGACTGGTGAAGAACACACATTCACCTGCTGCACTATGTCAGAGTGTATGTGAGAATTCAAACGGTAACTTACCATGTAGGACAGTCGAATGATGAAGGTCGGACATGCGCTTGTAAACCAACAGGCGACTGAGAAACCTTCTACAGACGACTGAATTCATAAGTGCGTAAATGGTGAAAACTCAGGAGTTCTGGGAAGACATGACATGCGACTGTACAAGCATATACATGCGACTGTGCCATGGGTAGGCGCATGTAAATCCTTCTTACATCGCTTGCAGACGCAAGTGCAAAAGTTGTCAAAACTTGGGAAGTTTGACAAGCTGGGACAGGCGACTGTAAAGGCATATACATGCGACTGTGCCATGGGCAGGCGCCTGTAAATCCTTCTTACATCACCTGCAGGCACAAGTGTGAAAGATGTCAAAACTTGGGAATTCTGGGCAAGGAGAGACATGCGACTGACTAACAAGTCACAGGCACATGTAACTGAACAGGCGCATGTACTTTGTACATCAGTCGCCTGATGACAGATAAGAACAGAAAGCCCAAACATTAAGTTAAGAAGTATGTGCATAAAAGACGACTGGAGAACAAATCTCAGGCGCCTGTATTTCGTTCATCAGTCGTCTGTTGAAAGTCCAAAATTCACATGCTTGAGATTATGAAATAGATGCCTAGAAAATGAGTTCTAATGCTTTCCTAGGTTAGAATGGAAGGTGTGTGTGCGCTCCAACATAATTCTACTTCTAAGCTACATAATAATGAGAAAGAAAAGAGAATAAAGAGATTACTATTGTTTTTGCCTCTCTTCTTTCTATTGAATGATCTTGAAATCTTCTTGAAGCTTCTATGTTCATCTTTGATCATCCAATATACTTTACGAGCTTTGATTGATCCTTGAGTGACATCCATTGTTAATTGATCTTCATGAAAGGCTTAAGCAATGGATTAACTGCAAGTACAAAATTAGTCACATGTATTTATGCTTGCTTATCATCAAAACCAAGTAGGGAGAGATCCAATACTCAACAAAATGAGCCCCACATTTAAAGTGTTTTGGGGATGTTCTTGGGATTAGGTTAAATTAATTAAATGTGGTTAAGTGATAAATGTAATTAGGTTAAAGGGTAATTAGGTATACAAAATTACGATTTTGGCACTAAAACTAAACGGTTCTGAAAAGTTCTAGAAAAATACCACTGGTTCATAAACTAGAAAGGATCATGAAAATAGCATTTATTTAAAATTTTGAGCTACGAAAATATGAGTTTTGAGCCAAAATGTATTTATTGGTCGTGTGTTGCGTGTTTGCGAGTTTTGAGTCGTTTCGGCCTAAAAAATATACGAAAAAATATTTAAAATATTTAAAAAACATTTAAACATATTTGAAATCATTTAACATTACTTTAATTGTATTTATATAGAAATACATGTAATGATGGATTCAGATCAACACACACGAGGTCGGCTTCTTGCCAGTAGACTCCCATATAGACGACATCTGCATCCGATGTTGTCCCCTTCGACTCCATGGCCAGAGCACTTGCCTGCCTGGTAGGATCAACACGTGTGACCATAGAAACATGATCTCAGGTGGATGTGCCGCATTCTCTCCAGGCTGTTACCAACGGATCTGTCCAACATATACGTAATAGACAACTTTATCAAAGGAACATGCTGCCCTCTTTATTAGAGGGACACGTGGCCATCTTTATCAGAGAAACGTGTGGCCTGCTTTGTCAGAGGGGTACATGGCCAGCTTTATCAGGGGAGCAGTTATGGCTGATGACTCAGATCTCGACAATCCTCTGACGGGTTTGGTACAAATAAAAGTGGAGAATCTTCTGACATGGTGTAACCGTCCTCCAATCCTAAAAAACCAAGGGAGCATCCCCTGCATCAGGTATCTTCAATTTCATCTAAGAATTAGCCCTAAACTCTCTACACACTCAAGTCTCCTCCTCTGCTTGAAACTAACTTAAGCATCAGAGTCGAATGAGGGGTGTTGGGGTTTTTGCGACCCTAAGGGCTCTAAATCCGATGTCTGGCATAAGTCGGGCAAACGACAAAAACATAAAAGCAGCAGAAAGATAACTTAACATAGTTTTAAGTAAATCCCTAAGGAATTAAAACCCTAGCCAAAATCTCTACTATCCCTGGGTGGGTCTGACCAACCCCAAAAGATAGATCTATAATAATTAACTATAATTTAAACGCATAAATAAACTACTAACATTTGCCTTGCACGTTAGCAAAGCGCAAAATCCCTCGAACCAATGCCCCACATTGGGGCTGAGTCGTTTCTCCTGAGCACAACCGCGTCCCGAGGCAAGCAATCCCCTTGTCACCGAGTCAACCACGCACTCTAGAAAGTTTCACCTTGAGTGGATCCTCCTTCAAGACTTCAAATCCGACCAGAACTCCTTCGTCGCTTTTCTAGAGCCCGACCAAGAGCAAGAAAGAAAAAAGAGAGAGAGAGGGAATAATTATTTCGTCTAATCAATCTAGGTTTGCTCTTAACTTTTGAGAGCTCCCTTGATCCAAGGCTTGGTGCGGTGTGCACCAGTGCGAGTTCTAAGGGATAGCTAGTTTCTATTTATATAGGGAGCTGACTCCTCCTGTTCTCAACACATCCGATGTGGGACAAAATAAATGGAGTGGAAAATCAATTTCAAGTTTGCTCTCCACGAGGCCAAACTTTGACGAATTTTCCATCCCTCACTGTTAAACTTCACAAGTGATATCTTATATCAAATCAAAGAGTACTAAACAGTGAACACAAAGAAACAAACGACGCTCAATTCCAAGTTCATTTGACCCTCAAACATACGCGCAACAATGACCCAAAATTGCAGAAAGCTGATTCTGGACAGATTTGAGTCTAAATTCATTCTTTCTTTGAGCAATT
The DNA here is from genome assembly GCA_030789695.1 of Scilla litardierei. Taxonomy (NCBI): domain Eukaryota; kingdom Viridiplantae; phylum Streptophyta; class Magnoliopsida; order Asparagales; family Asparagaceae; genus Scilla; species Scilla litardierei. The sequence goes on from CM061138.1 coordinate 115,848,379, forward strand.
GTTTCTCCCTCATTGGTGATCCCCCAAAGGCATACAATATGTCATTTTGAACGGCTTTACATGGTGAACGCATAGAAACAAATGGTGCACAATTCCAAGGTCGTTTGACCCCTTAAATGCGTCGTCAAAGTTGACCCACTTCCAAAAACCGAATTTGGAAATTTCCAGCCATTTTTAAGTAGGTTAAACCCTAGCTAAGCGGGCCCCCATTCCCTAACGGGTTGCACCAGACCCAATCTTGTGCAGCCGGTCTGGGACATTCTCGAACCACAATTTGGGCATTTTCTATGCTTTTCAAGGCTCGATCTTCATGTCACATCATATGTGACCGAAATCCTCTTCGCAACAATTGCGACCATATTAATTCCAATGTATCATATGCTTTAATCCCACATCATTAATCCTTTAGGCTATATCGCAAACTATTTGCAACGCAATAAATTTCCATACATCGTATGCATAATCTCCATAATTCTACATATTACTTGACGAAGGTCCCACTCTGTGTGAGACCCAACAACCTGACCCGACTACATGAGGGGCTCGAAACCTCATACGACAGTGACCACAAGTACCAGGTGACGTCCCTGTTTCGGTATCATCATTATGTGGTTACCCATTGACATGAGTATTGTCGGGACCACCTTGACTGTGATCATAATGAATGCCGTAGTTTTAGTCATTTCATCATAACTAATTTGCTTAGTCAAGCTTAGGGTATGGTCGACTTTCAACCTTAATAGTTTGAACTCGGTTAGTCTCCATCGGTCTTTAGACCAACAATGTTGGACTTCTTCCAACAAACTCTGGCCAGAGTTTTTACCAAAGACCGAACTAATGCATGAGATACTAACTCCCCATGAATAGGAAAGATGAACTCTCTCTTGGCCATTACTTTCCTCGCACGCTTCAAGTGTCACCCAACCAAATACTTTTCGATAGACCTTGCCTCGAAGCTAGGTCATAGATCTAAATGGCATCATCCACTTACAGGTTCGTACAATCTCGCCTATCATCACTGAGAGTTATCACTGACATATTAGTTAATGTTAACCATATGATAACTTTCATTAGGTTGTTTAGCGAACTCATTCTCTAATGAGCACCTGTGTATCGTCTCCGACTATGCCAAATCGAACGACCATGAGATTATCATCACCACTCTATGGTGAAGACAAATGCACAATGGTCTATCTGATATGTCGATATCCTTTTCTCGAAACATCTACGACCATGAACGATTTTAGACTAATACTGCAAACGGTTAAGCAATTCTCCATGATCGAGATCTTCATCTCGTTACTTGTTTGACCTCGCATTAAGTCTCCAAACTTTACCCAAGTTCTAATGAAGACTACATTATTTTTTAATTTGGTAAATTTTTACCAAACAGCTAACTGTTATTTCGAACAAGATATTTGTACACATATACAGAGATAAATTTGCCTTGAGGGCATACCCATCTCCCAACAAGGGAGCCACTCTATGTTTTCTTTGACGTGTTTCCTATCTGTTTCAGTCGGCGACAAAGGATTCTATCAGCCCAATGAAATATTGTATGGGCTCTCTATCATGGGAATACTTACCCCAGCAGTTGAAACCAAACTCCGTAAGATTCTAGGAATCAATAATTGGCACTAGAATGATGGCCTTATGAATACTCTCGTTGCATATGCTCTCATCACAAGCAGTCTTCTTCAACATCATCGTATCCATCTTCCCCTCGTCATCCTCTTCTTCTCCTCATCAATGCCAAAGGGCAAGAAGATCACATGTGAACACATCAGTGTACCTAAAATCCGTACAACGGAGGACATCTACCCCCTGTCGGCCTGCCTCCACAAGCCCTTGTCAATCACACCGTGGCTCCTACTGCTCCCACAGCCTATGACTTCCAAGCCCTCATGGTGCAGTTCTACAAAATTCAAGAGGCTCATGCTCGTGAATCTAATAAGAACTAATTTCTGCAAAAGATGTTTTTGGACCTGATCCGAACAAGGCCCGGCATTCCCCCGATGAATTCTGGCCATGTTGACCCCCTTTAAGGAGGTACGTGGAAAAAAAAAATATTTTGAGGGGTTACAGAGCTCCAGCAACATCAAGGGGTCAAGGAGCGTTGACCAAGCACACCACAAAGACAAGTGAAAGCCATCATTAGCTGGCGTGCCAAGAGCCATTCACCCACATCGAGCAAAGACCTACATTCTTGCCTACATGCAAAGAAGGGCTACATAGCTGATCTTAAACAGAGGCTCAACGTGAGGTAAGCAGGCCCTCTCAGCGGCAGAACAGATTGCTGGCCTGTAGCGACAGATCTATACTCTTAGATGGGGGAACATCGACCCTCCCAAAGGTACTAGTTTTCTCTCAACCTCACCCTTCACCTCCTCTATCCTAAGCACTCCCTATCTATGGAGGTATGCTCCTCTTTATACGCATGACATTTTAAGGTACGTCGCATGGGTGACTCGCTTGAGCACATTGAAACATACACTAAGTACATGGAGTCAAAGGGGCATTTTTTGAACCTGATGTGCATGGCCTTCCTTAGCTACCTGACTGGAGTGGCCCGATAGTGGTTTAGGAACCTTCTCAAGTGGTCGGTAAACTCTTTGCTGACCTTCAATGGAAGTTCCTCTCAAATTTTGCTACCTAAAAGGTGACAAAAAGATACACCAAGTCCTTAGCTTCCATCAAACATGGGCCCGAGAAGTCCAACCGAGCTTTCCTAGCTCATTTCACCAGTGCTCACATGGTGATCAACCTCTGTAACGACCCGTATTTGTCAATACATCTATTTATGTATTCACATATTTTTCACATTTTAAAATTTCTTTATAATGGTTAGTCGGGAGTTTCTATATCAAAAATGATTTCAAAAATTTCTTATAAAAATATTTTGAAGCATTAGGCTAGTTATGGTGTATTTCAGTAAGTTCGGATTTCATCAAATACCTCTAAATAATTTGATAAAAATTCATTTTCAATTATTCCGTTTTGGCTTAATGAATTAATTCTCTATACAAACAACATTGAAACGTTTTCAAACTTATACAGTATCATTCTATGATCATTTAGCGCTCTTAATATTAATTTCGTAATTTTCTGAAGTCAAATCAATAGAGAACCCGCAAACCCACATTCTAAACGTGTTGGCCTAAAACTCGTATCTCCGTAGCTCAAACCCTGAAATGGATCTCGTATTCGCGATCCTCGCAATGATATGGACCCGTGGCTATGTTTTCGTAATTTTCCGGACATGTTTGATACCAGGGGCAAAATCGTAATTTCATGTTACAAATTACTTTAATCTAATTTTCTAATTACATCCACTAATTAAATTTACCATTTACTAACTACCTTTAACCCCTAATTACTTTAACCCTCAAAACGCTTAACATGTTTTGATTATTTTTCCAACGTTAGTCAATAAGGCAAACCTACCCCATTAATACCCTTGACTAACTATACTAATTAAATATTATACTAATCTAAAACCTATATATTTCCCTTCCCTCCCCCCGTTCATCTGCACACACACACTCTATTCTCTAACTCAACCCATGCTCTTCTTCTCCTTTCGATCTCACCCCGAAACCCATCACCTTGCGTTTCCGTCAAGCTCTCGTTCAAACCCAACCTATCTAGAACCCAGGCTCACAGCGAACCCTTCGCCGTTCATCATCAGACACAAGCTTCTCCCCTCTCCCATTTGTTTTTAACCCAGGCAGCGCCCTCTCCAAGCTCACCGTCAGCCCCTCTTCCGCTCTTGCCCGCGCCTCCCCTCACTGCCATCATCCCGCGAGCACAACGTCGCCGGAGCTCTCTCCGAGTGAAGCCCAACACCCTCGACCCCGGCCTCCCGAACCCCGCCACCAAGAACCCAAGCTCGACCATCCTGCCTCCACCAGAGCACCGCTCCGCTTCCTCCGAAGCCCGATGGGCCCCTCAGACTCCCTCCTCACCGGTGACATCCTTCAATAGCTCCCCGCTCTCATCGCCACCCCCCCTGTCCAACGCCGCCCTCGCCTTCCCCTTCTCCGACGAGGTGCCGCTGCTCCGCTGTACTCCGCCGCACCCCGACAAGACCGCCACAACAGCAACTCTTTGACGATGAAGCCCCATCACCGAGTAGGTAGTCCGCTGCCCCCTCCTCGAGTCGGCTGTCGCCTCTGAGAGCTTCGCAAGCCCCGTCACCCTAGCTCGACGCCACCGTCCCTCCGCCGCACCTCGGCAACGCCCCCACCCCTCGACCTCGACCCTCACACCCAAGATCCTCCTGAGCTCCGACAGCTCGACCCATGCCAAGATCACACCGGAGCTCCGCCCTCCCTTTGCTTCGACCTCCACGTCGACGGAGATCCCCCGAACCCATACACGCCGACAACCCCCCAAGCTTAGCCCGCCGCCATCCGATGTACCCCACCGCAGCGATCCCGCATCCTCTCGCAGGCAACGCCGCTGTTCTTCGACTGCCTCACCTTTCCCCCTCTCTATTCGCTCTGACGAGGCCTCCGCCGTTGCTCACCACCTCCTGACCACCGCCGTCGCCTCCTCATGCCCAGCTCCGCCGCGAGGCCGTTGCCCCAGCCCCCATGCAACATAAAACGGTGAGAGGGTAAGTTTTTAATTAAAAACGTATTTTTTAAAAAGAGTATACGCATATTTATACAGTATAAACGTATTTCTGTAATTATAATATATGGGTTTTCTGTTTTAAATTCATAATAAATAATATAAGGGTTAGAAAAATACAAGGCCAGCTCCAGAAAATCAGAAATGACGTTCTGGACCCAATGGAGCTAGTTTCATCTCAATCAGACGCTTAGTTTTTCCACAATAAATTTTTAACCCTAAAACTTAAATACATCCCTTTTACTTAAAAATCCGTAACTTCTTATTTTCACGTAAACTGATACGTGAGAAAAAATATGTGGTAGTACTCTTCGAGACTGTCGTTTTGACTGCTTACTTGAACAATTTCGATTAGTATTGCATCTGGAATAAATTATTGAAGGTTTACATTACTTAAGTAAAATTGGGTTTTAAAGTGATTTTTGAGCTTCTGAAAATTATAAAAATTAACAGAGACTTCTGAAAATATTTTCCTCTTGCTGTAAAAGTATATTATTCATTTTCAGCCTATATAAAAATTTAGAACGCTTTTCGACAACGTTTCAATCAGTGTAAAAATCAAAACGATCAAGAAAAATAGATAGAAAATGGTGTACTCTTTAACAAGCTATTTCTAGTGTTTGCTGGTACCAATCCTTGTGCACCAGCTCCTCTAACTCTAACCTCGTCTTACTACGTAAGTCACTCTAATTCTAGTTTTAGAAGTTAAGCCAGTGTAGAAACATGAACTTAGGATGCTCATAAATAGTCTCAGAACAACCATTGATTCTAAAAAAATTCAAATGAGTTTCTTTCAGTGCACGTAAACTTATAACTCTCGTTCACACTTGTCTACCATGTTTTGATGCTTATCACTTGAAAATTAAGCATACAATTTGCATACACTTGTTGCACGATTGCTCCTAAACACATCACCTGTTGCATGTCATTTATTACTCAATGAATGCTAATGAATTATCCAATGGAATATCATGTGTGGAACATATTGTTGAACAACTTGTGGACTATCTTATGGAATATCTCGTGAAATATCTTATGGAATATCTTGTGAAATATCTGGTGGAACATTTCGTGGAACACCCCGTAAGGAACATGTACTAGATTCACATGACACATCACTGGGGTTTGGGGTAACTCATAGTTTGAGAGAGTGCGGGAGTGACTGGAGTTCTATCTACATGTCTAGCTGCCTGGGTTTCGACATCATGTCTAGCTGCCTGTGTTTCCGCAAATATAAATGTCAAGCTGCCTGTGTTTTCGGCATTCGTCTGGGTAAGCGCACCCAGGCAAGAGATGAATTCAATGGTCACATATTGTACTCTCCGACTTGAGTCACGTAGTTCTAGTGTAGCTTGCACGGTCACCTCTACTTTATGCATTACACGCACTTTACCTACTACACATGTGCCATCACCAGTACTTTACTTGTCATACTTTTAGCTACAGCAGTAGCATGCTTCACCTGTTTAGCCTGCTTACTATATGCTGCCTGGTTGTTTTATTATTATTGCTTCACATGCCTGCTTATCTTACTATTACCTTACATGCTTTATCAACATGTCATATATGACATGTCATCATTGCTGCTCTCATACTTTATGTATCACACTTGCCTATATGACTGTTGTTCCTTTACGTATCGTACGTAGTTAGTTCCATAGTCTGTTCAAGCTTGCACACAGCTTTTACTACTATTACTAGAATTGTTGTGAATTACCTACGGTTCCATTTTCGTGGCACCGCAGACGACATACATGTTGATGTAGATGTTCTTGAGTTGATAGCGCCAGAGTTCGACCCTGAGACCGCATCTTTCAGAGCTATTTGCACTTATGTACTTTCTTTCTTTCATGTATCCTGATTGGAACATTTTGTACAACATGGATTGTAATAATTGGACACTATTTAGGTATTTTTGTACATCTCTGCATCGTGACTATTTTGTTTTCACTGGTTAACTGCATGACCTGCGCAAATATCAAATAGTAACGGGCCCCCGGGAGCGGGTCGTTACAGGTTTGGTGGCCCATACTGGTCCGCGCTAACTATCTCGTGAACAATATAGCAAGATCATGATGTACAGTATAAAATACTCAAATTGAACTCTTGAGTAAATGACGTCTCTAGTGTTCACCTGTATTGGATATACGGGCGAAGCGTCTTTATTACCATCTTCGTTAGGTCTTTCTTGATTCTCATCATCTTCTTTGAACTCTTAACCCTTGTCTAGAAATTCGTGTTCCATTCTTTGGGTATACCTTCCTCTAGAAACCTCCTTTGAGGATAAATAAGAGTGATCTAACTGTTCTTCCACTTCTTCTTCATCACCCTTCTTCTAGCTTGATGACCTTTCAATTGACATTATTAGAATCTTTCGCCTGAACTCTAGCTACGTTAATTTTAAGGAGGGTAGCATTGGATTTTCGATCATTAGAAGTTCGAGTTCGACAACGGAATCAAATCGAAGGACGCTCAGAAGTATTTGAGGACGGTGCTAGACAAATTGAGACGAACCAAACCGAGACGTGTAAGTTGATGCCGCTACTTCTTCATCTTTCTTCAACTCATCTTCTATCAGGAGCCTATTTTGACTTGAGACTAGTTATAGAAGCTATGGTGATGTCAATAGTATGTATTCATACATAACATCTCTTGTTATTCATGCTATTAACAACTTATTTTTCCTATATAGTAATCGTTCATCAAGCCTTCCTTTCGATCGGTTAAATTGCTTAGGCAATGATCGGTCTTTTAAATTCCGAGGACGGAATTATTTTAAGGAGTGTAGGATGTAACGACCTGTATTTGTCAATACATCTATTTATGTATTCACGTTTTTTCACATTTTAAAATTTCTTTATAATGGTTAGTCTGGAGTTTCTATATCAAAAATGATTTTAAAAATTTCTTATAAAAATATTTCGAAGCATTAGGCTAGTTATAGTGTATTTCAGTAAGTTCGGATTTCATCAAACACCTCTAAATTATTTGATAAAAATTCGTTTTTAATTATTCTGTTTTGGCTTAATGAATTAATTTTCTATACAAACATCATCGAAACGTTTTCAAACCTCTAGAGTATCATTCTATGATCATTTAGGGCTCCCCATATTAATTTTGTAATTTTCTGATGTCAAATCAATAGAGAACCCGCAAACCAGCATCCTAAACGTGTTGGCGTAAAACTCGTATCTCCGTAGCTCAACCCCTGAAATGGATCTCGTATTCGCGATCCTCACAACGATACGGACCCGTGGATATGTTTTCGTAATTTTCCAGACACGTTTGATACCAGGGACAAAATCGTAATTTCATGTTACAAATTACTTTAATCTAATTTTCTAATTACATCCACTAATTAAATTTACCATTTACTAACTGCCTTTAACCCCTAATTACTTTAACCCTCAAAACGCTTAACACGTTTTGATTTTTTTCCAACGTTAGTCAAAAAGGCAAACCTACCCCATTAATACCCTTGACTGACTATACTAATTAAATAATTATACTAATCTAAACCCTATATATTTCCCTTCCCTCCCCCCGTTCATCTGCACACACTCACTCTATTCTCTAACTCAACCCAGGCTCTTCTTCTCCTTTCTAACTCACTAGGAAACCCATCACCCTGCGTTTCCCTCAAGCTCTCGTTCAAACCCAACCTATCTACAACCCGGGCTCACAGCGAACCCTTCTCCGTTCATCATCAGACCCAAGCTTCTCCCCTCTCCCATTTGTTTTGAACCCAGGCAGCGCCCTCTCCAAGCTCACCGTTAGCCCCTCTTTCGCACTTGCCCACGCCTCCCCTCGCTGCCATCGTCCCGCGAGCACAACTCCGCCATAGCTCTCTCCGAGTGAAGCCCAACACCCTCGACCCCGGCCTCCCAAACCCTGCCACTAGGAACCCACGCTCGACCGCCTTGCCTCCATCGGAGCACCGCTCTGCCTCCTCCGAAGCCCGATGAGCCCCTCAGACTCCCCCCCTCACTGCGGCATCCTTCAACAGCTCCACGCTCTCATCGCGACCCCCTGTCCAACGCCGTCCATGCCTTCCCCTTCTCCGACGAGGTGCCGCTGCTCCACCATACTCCACCGCACCCCGACAAGCCTGCCACAGCAGCAACTCGTCAACGGTGAAGCCCCCATCGTCGAGCAGGTAGCCCGCTGTCCCCCTCATCGAGTCGGCCTTCGTCGCCGAGAGCTTCGCAAGCCCCGTCACCCTCACTCGACGCCACCGTCCCTCCGTCGCACCTTGGCGATGCCCCCGCCTCTCGACATCGACCCTCGCACCCAAGCTCTGCCTGAGCTCTGACAGCTCGACCCATGCCAAATATCGCACCGGAGCTTCGCCCTCCCTTTGCTTCGAGCTCCACGTCGACGGAGAACCCCCGAACCCCTGTACGTTGACACCCCCCCTAAGCTGAGCCCGTCGCCATCCGTTGTACCCCACTGCAGCGATCTCGCACCCTCTCGCATGCAACGCTGCCGTTCTCTAACTGCCTCGCCTTTGCCCCTCTCTATTCGCTCCGACGAGGCCTCCGCTGTCACTCACCACCTCCCGACCACCGTCGTCGCCTCGTCATGCCCAGCTCCGCCGCGAGGCCGCTGCCCCAGCCCCCATGCTACGTAAAACGGTGAGAGGGTAAGTTTTTAATAAAAAACGTATTTTTAAAAAAGTATACGCGTATTTATACGGTATAAACGTATTTCTGTAATTATAATATATGAGTTTTCTGTTTTAAATTCATAATAAATAATATAAGGGTCAGAAAAATACAAGGCCAGCTCCAGAAAATCAGAAATGACGTTCTGGACCCAATGGCGCTAGTTTCATCTCAATCGGACGCTTAGTTTTAACACAATAAATTTTTAACCCTAAAACTTAAATACATCCTTTTTACTTAAAAATCTATAACTTCTTATTTTCACGTAAACTGATACGTGAGAAAAATATAGTGGTAGTACTCTTCGAGACGGTTGTTTTGACTGCTTACTTGAACAATTCCGATTAGTATTGCATCCGAAATAAATTATTGAAGGTTTACGTTACTTAAGTAAAATTGGGGTTTAAAGTGATTTTTGAGCTTTTGAAAATTATAAAAATTAACAGAGACTGCTGAAAATATTTTCCTCTTGCTGTAAAATTATATTCTTCATTTCAGCCTATACAAAAATTTAGAACGCTTTTCGACAACGTTTCAATCAGTTTAAAAATCAAAACGATCAAGAAAAATACATAGAAAATGGTGTACTCTTTAACCGGCTATTTCTAGTGTTTGCAGGTACCAATCCTCGTGCACCTGCTTCTTTAACTCTAACCTCGTCTTACTACGTCAGTCACTCTAATTCTAGTTTTAGAAGTTAAGCCAGTGTAGAAACATGAACTTAGGATGCTCATAAATAGTCTCAGAACAACCATTGATTCTAAATAAATTCAAATGGGTTTCTTTCATTGCACGTAAACTTATAACTCTCATTCACACTTGTCTACCATGTTTTGATGCTTATACTTGAAAACTAAGCATACAATTTGCATACACTTGTTGCACGATTGCTCCTAAACACGTCACCTGCTGCATGTCATTTATTACTCAATGAATGCTAATGAATTATCCAATGGAATATCATGTGTGGAACATATTGTTGAACAACTAGTGGACTATCTTATGGAATATCTCGTGAAATATCTTGTGGAATATCTTGTGAAATATCTGGTGGAACATCTTGTGGAACACCCCGTAAGGAACATGTACTAGATTCACATGACACATCACTGGGGTTTGGGGTAACTCATAGTTTGAGAGAGTGCGGGAGTGACTGGAGTTCAATCTACATGTCTAGCTGCCTGGGTTTTGGCAACATGTCTAGCTGCCTGTGTTTCGGTAAATATAAATGTCTAGCCGTCTGTGTTTTTGGCATTCGTCTGGGTAAGCGCACCCAGGCAAGAGATGAACTCAATGGTCACATATTGTACTCTCCGACTTGAGTCACGTAGTTCTAGTGTAGCTTGCACGGTCACCTCTACTTTATGCATTACACACATTTTACCTATTACACCTGTGCAGTCACCAGTACTTTACTTGTCGTACTTTTAGCTACAGCAGTAGCATACTTCACCTGTTTAACGTGCTTACTATATTGCTGCATGGTTGTTTTATTATTATTGCTCCACATGCCTGCTTATCTTACTATTGTTGATACCTTACCTGCTTTTTCACCATGTCATATATGTCATGTCATCATTGCTGCTCTCATACTTTACGTATCGCACTTGCTTATTTGACTGCTGTTCCTTTACTTATCGTACGTAGTTGGTTCCATAGTCTGTTCATGCTTGTACACAGCTTTTACTACTATTACTAGAATTGTTGTGAATTACCTACGGTTCCATTTTCGTGGCACATCAGACGACATACATGTTGATGTAGATGTTCTTGAGTTGATAGCGCCAGAGTTCGACCCTGAGACCGCATCTTTCAGAGCTATTTGCACTTATGTACTTTTTTTCTTTCATGTATCCTGATTGGAACACTTTGTACAGTGTGGATTGTAATAATTGGACACTATTTGGGTATTTTTGTACATCTCTGCATCGTGGCTATTTTGTTTTCACTGGTTAACTGCAGGACCTGCGCAAATATCAAATAGTAACAGGCCCCCGGGAGCGGGTCGTTACAACCTCTGCCGCAGTGACATTGCCAAAATGGCTCTTCAGGTAGGCTTTTGAAATGGGTTTGACCCGAAGTCCGAGATCTGCTAGGAGATGTCTCCGTCATTCGCTTACCTAATGGGCTAGGTCAATAAGTTCATAGCTGTGGAGAGGCATGCAGGCGATTAATCGCCAACTATGGGCCCTTACGCAAGAGGGCAGAGTTCGACCATGCTTCTACCAGCAAACGTCTCAGATCCAAGAAGTGCTTCAACCGAGCCGAGTGTCCTCGAGCAAGCGACGGAAGACTTATGTCCTTTGAAATACAAGTCAACACTACTCTATCGGTCATGTTGTTAGAGATCCTAGCCAAATGGATAAAGGAGTTCGTTCATCCACGTCCTTTGCCGATAGGCAAGTCCAAATATTGCAACTTTCACATGGGGTACGGCCACATCACTGACAAATACATAATCATTAGTAATCAGATCACGCGCCTCATCCGAAAGGATGACTCTGGGAGTTTCAAATCCCCAGAACAGGACCGAGTTGGTAGACCTCAAAACAAAGGCAAAGGCATTTCGGCTCGTCCAATGTAGTCAACGTGATCTGTGGACATGTCATCACAGTCGGCTGCAACCTAGCCTAACAGTCCAACTATACTTGTTGATGGATAGGTTTCGGCCAACAGTAAGGTGGGCTAACTCGGACGCCTCTGATGAGGTGGGGCCTTATCAGCTGTAGGGTTTGTAACGGCCCCAAATTTTGTATACGTGTATTAATGTAATTTTTCTGGATGTATAAATATGCGTATGAATTTTTGGAGGCATATATATTTTTCTTTAATTTTGCGGGTTTAAAATTCATTTAAAGGAATTTTATAACACTCCTTTTAATTATTAAATGGAGTATATGCATATAGCATATACTAGTATAAGATAATATACTATGTATTCATGTGGATTTTATTAAAATTTTAATATTTAAAAAATCCATAAAAAAACTATTAACAGCCACCTCCTACTTAGGCGGTGGCATCACCCTAACTATTCCCACCTAATTAAGGTTACGTGGCAAGAACATCTGTCTTTAAGGGAAGCAGGAGGTGGGTTCTGAGAGATCAAAAAAGAAAAAAGAGGAGAAGGAGAACTCTCACTCTTCCAATATCTCTTCCCAGTTCATGCACCAAACTTTGCTGTCAATCTCTTCACAAAACCCTCGGCCCAACTTGAAACCTAGATCGTTAACCCTTGGAAGAAGAAGAAGCAGATAGTTAGCGTCAGAAGGTTTTCACGGATAAGAAGGGCCCCATAATCTATAGAAGGACTACTGAGGTAGGATTATAACTGGGTTAAATAAGATCGAGTCTTAGTTCGTAGCATTTAAATATCATCACTGTCGAAATCGACAGTTTAGGAATTCATACGGTCGTTTTGATGACCGTATGGTGGTCGCATGACCAACAGATGAGTCATATAGTCAACTATACGATCGTATCTAAGGTTTTTGAGTCCATACGACTGTATCGAGTTTTAGTATGGCTGTGTGAGTTCTTAGTTGCACTATTGCTTAAATCAATGAGTCAACTTGGTCACCATACAGCCGTGTGGCCTCCCCTTGACCCCATCGACCGTATGAAACTTCATACGGCTGTTTAATATCCCGAAGCCCCTCCCAGCTCCACCAAAAATCCCACATGGCCGTATGAACAGATCATACGACCGTGTGCCCTCATCAGCCACAGCCTTAATCCATACGGCAGTATGGATTTGGCCATACGGCCGTGTAGATTCCCCTTAGTTTTCCACACGGCCATATGAAATCATCATACGGCCATGTGGCTTAACTAGCTTAATCCATACGGCCGTATGGATTTCACCATACGGTCGTACGGCCCCATAGTTCTAGATTTTGACAAATTTGTTAGCATTGGTATTTTTTGTTATATTTTCATTCAAATGTTACTTGTTGCTGAGAAATACTTGTGATGTTATGTTTCAGTTTATGTGCACAAATCAATTACATGAGACGATGATTCACTTGATTATAACACATGATCAATTATGAAGAATAATAATGTATTATCATATATCCTGCAAATATTGTAACGCCCCGCTTCCCAAAAGACACCGGAAGCGAGAACGTTACGCGGTCCGCTTGAACTGGGGCGGTGAAGCTCGAGTTCAATAAGCGTCTGTGATAAAAACACAGGAGAGGTTCTTGCATTTACATAACAAAAAAATCAGAACATTTCAAAAGATAATAGCCACATCCAGAGTTATACTGTTCGTACACGAAATTAAACAACAAGCCACATCAGGGCTAAAGTGGAAACAAAAGGTAAGTACACTAAGCAATAACAACAATGTCTGAAAGTAAACTAAAAGGCAGCGACGGAATGAGTCTACTAGTCCTCTACGGGGAGAGGCTCAGCGTCTCGGCGAACTCCTAGCTCTCCAAGTCAGGCGTCACGTATGGGTCCTCTGGGTACTCAAGCTCAAAATCTGACATACATCCACAAACATGAATGTATGTCAGCAAGGGGTCTGCAAGAAAGAGTTAGCAACCCAAGGCAAGATATACGACAGATATGAATTTATGAAGCATTAGATATTTTAAAGAGGTGACTGCAGCAATTTAATAATGATAGTTATACTGAAAAGAAAAGTAAACATCCCTAGCATGTAGTTATAAGTAGTTGCAAGAATTAAAGTAAGGTATTTCTCTGTGAGTTCATTTGCATATCGGTTTTCATGAGACCAAGATAGCATTGCAAGTTTCATGTCAAGAGTTCACATCTATCTAAGGTTCTCGCCTTTAGGTCGTGATGAGAAGGTCGTTCCTCTCACGGGGGCTTACCGTGATTGACGCTAACCCACCGCGTGCGGGTGGTGCTCTTGAGGAGAGTACCCTTCATACGCCCAGTGGCCACTCAACCCTAACCCCACCCAAAAGTTTGCCGGAACACGAGCCGGCCTAGTCGACTCACACGACATCACGATATCACGATACCGCCTTCGAGGCGCACGATTTTCACGATGTCCATCTTTGTTAGGAATATCAAGACTCACAGAATTTTACCGTTATCAATATCATTACATTATCGTGACAATTCTAAACAGCAGAATGGGATGAATGATTTTTAGAACAATCTTTAAAATAACATCGAACCCGTGATTTCGTTGGACTTGCTACGGAAAGTACTTTTTCCTTCTATTTGTTTAAAATTAAGGTATATCATATGATATACCGTTGGATCGCAAATTTTGTCCTGATCGTCATGGTGTCATTTACTTACGTCATTTCACGTCTAATTTTCAAGCTATACAACAATACATGTAAGCGGCGTAAAAGTGCCGAAACTTTAGAAAATCATATCAATTCATATACTAGCCCGTTTTTGACGTTCTTGGTGTCGTTGGAAACGTCTCGACGAGTACTACGCTACGGAGAAGGCGGTTTGCTGGTTTGACAAAACATAAAATCAGAATAGGCATTTTTCGATGAAAACAGCTTTATAACGTGCTCCTACGACGTCTAATCAACCGGTTTTATTAGGTTCTCTACTTTAGGGTGTGGGTTAAGAGTTGTTTAGGGGTAGATCTACTAACCGGTAGTGCAGAGGAGGATCGGAACACAACGATGGGTATCGGCGACGCGTACGGTTCTGAAACAGCGACGTTTGAGTCTTGGGGAGGAGGAAGAGGCCGCTCGGGTTGATGTTGATGACAGCTGCTGCTGTGTGCGGATCCGTGCGGCTGTCAGATCTCTGGACGAGGGTTGGAGGAGCCCCTGGGCACGCGTCGGATCTGGGTGTGGTGTTTGCGTGCGTGGAGGGGTAGTGGCTCGCGGCCTGGGCACTTGGATCTCGGAGAGGAGCGCTGCGCAGCTTGGGAGGAGTTGCGTGCGAGGAGGTGACGCGTAGCAGGCTGTTCGCCCTCGGAATCTTATCGGCTAAGACACGAGAAGAACATAAGGGTAATGCTCGCATCTCCTCTTCTAATGTACACACACCATAAGCAAACATCATGCCATATCCAAATAGTATTACTAATATAAGTATTAACACCAATAGTATTACTACAGGTAACATTAATCAACATCCATGCTAATAGTAGTAATAACACATGTACATACATTACTAATTTCGAATTAACATAACACGTTTAATATCATCCTACAAATATAATCCAACCAATATTATACTCGGATGAATAGTAACACTTCACTACACCACCACATCAATTACTAGCAGCAAGTGTGCTATTACCTGTTGAGTATTGGACTCTCCACCTTGATTTTGATGATGATCAAACACAAATCATTGTGACTAACTCTTGTGTTTGCAGTTATCTGAAAAGCCACCAATTAGATTCAAGAAGATCAAAAGTGACTACTTGTGTTGATTCAAGTGGAGAACTTGGTAGATCAACAAAGGTGAAGCATTGGCTTGAAGAACTCAAAGACTACTTCAAACCTCAAGCCAATGGCATCAACAAATGAATGGAGATTCAATCCAAAGAGAAGATAGGAATGGATGAGTCAAAAGCTTCGAAGACTATGACATTCAAGTCATTCAACTAAAAGACTCAAGAACATGAAGATTTATGGAGATCATCGCCAAATTAATTTGTTCATCTCAAGCGACGTCCCACGACTTCCTCAGAACGCGTGATCGTTGTGCTTGGAGCTTCGTTGAAGCTCAAGAAGTTTTTCATGAAGTCTAGGGATTCGGATTCTCCATGTTGAAGCTTTGAAGACGGTTTGTCGTGTTTACTTTTATGTCTTCTAGCTTCGGTTTAGTAGAATGTTAAGTCTTGAGTAGTACTTGCCTAGAAATCTTCATTTCTATCATATCGTATCTCTAGGATTGCCTTAGAAGCCATTAGAAACTTTCCCGTAGCTTATCGCTTCATTTCTCGGCTTCGTATGCATCTTAGTTGGTTCAAGTAGAAGAACCAACCGACTAGATGACGATCTAATCGGTTGGAAATTCTTCTTGAACCGACTAGACATCATTGCTAACTCAGCCCATTCACTGTTGACCAGTTAGTTGGTTCAAGAAGGATGGTTAATGCATTAAATGACAATCTAGTCGGTTGATGATCCTTCTTAGACCGACTAGTTTCAAATCTAGTCGGTCCAAGAAGGTTCACTGACCGACTAGTTGTCAATCTATTGATGATCCTTCTTAGACAGACTAGTTCTTACCCAGATTTCACCATCTTCTCTGTTAACCATCTAGTCGGTCCAAGAAGGTTCACTGACCGACTAGTTGTCAATCTAGTCGGTTGATGACCCTTCTTAGACCGATTAAGCAGCTTCAGAAATAGATCCGTTGTGCATTTAATGCCACGAATTTTGTGACCGTTTTCTCCCTTCCCTATATAAGTTTGTGTGCTTCTAACCAGGGATCCAAGGCTGAAATTAGAGACATTTTCACACCTTTGAGAAGAGCCATTCATTCTCATTTCTAAGCTCTCTCATCTCACAAGAATCTCTCTTCCACTCTTTGAGCACTAATTTCCTCAAGAGAGATTCTCATTCTTTGTGAGCTAATCAAGCTAATAGCTTGAATCCAAATCACCATCTACTCCCTAGCCATCTATTGCTGCTCATCTTGGTGGAGATAGGGTTTGGTGATCTCATCTTCCTCAAAATCCATTCTTGCCCCATATTGGTAAGTATTTCTCAAGGCATAGGATTTTGTGGTAAGAAGTTTTATATTTCATTCTTTATACTTCATATTTGCTGTATACTCTCGGTGTTGAGAGGATTGGCTTGATCCCAAGTTGTGGGAGTCAAGATTTCGTTTTGCTCTCGGTTTGTGAGAGTGTGCTTAGTCCCAAGTTATGGGATTAAGGTACTTTGCGTGTTCCCAGGTTGTGGGATACACAGACATCGATTGTAGGTCGATTTCACTTGTTGGAGGTTTTCCACAAGTGGGCTAAAGGAAATCTCTAGCGGTTTGCTAGAGTATCCGGAGGGTATCCAGGTGTTGCTGGAGTAGGGCACCGGTAACAAGTCGGGGAGACTTGGGTGGCACCGAACCAGGGTAGATTGCTTGTTTGCATTGCATTATTACTTGTGTGGTTGTTCATTTATTGTATTACGCATTTGTTGGTTAATTAGGGTTTTATTTGGCGTAAATTCCTTATAATTCTATAAAATACTATTCACCACCCTCTAGTGTTTGTTCCTCATAGCACATGGTCACTACAATTGGTATCTGAGCAAGGTTATAGCTATGGCAACCAACAACAACAACACACGATGCCCTCCTCCACCATATCTTCTCGGGCCAAATTATCAAATTTGGTGTGTGAAGATGAAGGCTCATATTCAATCCATCGATGAGGATTATTGGAAGATTGTGGAGAAGCCCTTTCGCGCACCTACCACTTCCGTACATGAATGGACACATGAGCAAAGAGAATTGGTGGGGAAACATCAAGAGGTAATGGATATCTTGCTTGATTATTTAACTTATGACATTCTTATGCATGTGTCCAAGGCAACAACGGCATATCAAATATGGCACATGCTAGCGGAGCAAGAAGAGTCCACCTCGGAGTGTTCTTCCTCCAATGATGAAAGAGATTCATTTATGGGCTTGATGGCACGAGAGGACGAATCTAGTGACGAATCAAGCGATTCAAGTGAAAGCGATAGCGACGATGAAGAGGTAACAACGGATGATCTTAAAATTGAACTTAAGCAATTATTTGATAAATATCAAAAGCTTATGCATAAATATTGTGATGCTAAGAATAAGATTGCTAGTCTCTCTAACACATCTTCATGTAGCACCTCTAACAATGACACCATTATTGAGACACTCGCTATTGAGAAAACAAGTTTGCTTACTCAAAATGGCATGTTGAGAAATGAGGTGGAGTCCCTCAAATCTCAACTTGATCGTGTTTTCATTGTGGATAGTAACGATCTTGAGATTGAAAATCTTCAATCTCAAAACACTTGTTTGGGCATTGAGAATGAGAATCTCAAATCCCAAGTGCACGAGCTCACCACACATGCATCCATCTTGAATGCACGCACATCCTATAGTGAAGAAACTATAGATTTAGTGAGGCCATCCTCCGATGCATCCACGAGTGGTGTCTATAACAACTTGGGTAGTTCTACTACTAAGGAAACCACCACTCCTATTCCTCCATCCTATGGAAAGAAACCCACTTTGGGTGGACATCAAAGGAAGAGACATGCTTTCATGTACACCAATACACGTAGGAATGCATCCACTCCTCACATTTCTACTAATGATGGTTTTTATGTTCCACACCCACGAGCACGTGCCAACACTCATTTGAGACACTCTCATGCACGTACTCATGCTCATGCACCTTCACATGCTTATGATCACACATCACATCCACATGTGCATGCTTATTCTCATGATCATCCTCATGCATACACACCTCATATTCATCCACGTATGTATGCAACACCACACCATGGATCATATGCCCATCATCATGCTTTTGCACAACACAATGTTCCTCATGCTCTTGCTAGATCTCATGCTCCTAGGCCACATGCACCACGTAGAAATCAACCTTTTGTGCATGCAACCACTAGGAAGAGGATTCCCAAATCATACACTATTTGGGGTCCTAAGAATACTAGCACTCATGCTAAGGATATGTATGTGCAATCTTATATTCATAATATTATTTTGAATGATGATTATGTTGGGAAATCACGGTCCTCTTGGACTTGGTTTCCGAAGGGTTAGTTTCCGTTGACCCTTCATTTGCTTGGTACCATTAGTTTATTTTCATTTTATGGGTACCAAGGCATTTGTGTTTAGAATTGGTTTATTCTTTTGTTTGAATTTTGGTCTTAGATGCTCATATTTGTTAGAAACTTAAATTCATATTGAATTTGATTTCTATTGCATGTTTATTAGTAAATCATTGTGTTTGTGATTTTCATGTCTAAAATATTTAATATTTTCATGCAACACATGCGTTTGCTCATATTCATGTTTGATTATATGCAACATAAACATTGTGTATGATTACATTAGGATATGGGTTACAATTATTTGAATTTAGTATTTTAAATTTGTTGCCTAACTCATAGGATCCAAAAAGGTTTTTGGATACCATAATTATGTTTTCTAGGTTCAATCCACATTGGGATACCAACCCTACCAACTCTTTGATTTGTAAAGATTTTCATTCAAATGGAGTTGATGGTGCTTAAGTGATGCACCAAAGTAGGGGGAGCTTAATGTTGTAAGTATATTCTTACATTTGGTTTCCATGTGTGTTGGATGCATGTAGATGTCACTTTGTGTTTGAGACTATCTCATGCATATTCTATGATTGCATATTGTGTGCCTTGTATGTCATTCATGTCTATGTGTTTCACGTGTGTCAAATTCTTGACCAATGTGCATTGTGTATTCATAATCCTTACTCATATGTTTATTCGAGGATTATTTATAACATGTGGCTTAAATATTTTCATGTTAGAACTAATGCTTATTTGCATGTTTCACACACGGAACACGCTTATATTTATGTTCCACTTCACAAGCGTGCATCCCAACTTCCTACTCATGCCTCTACAACCTCTTAAGAATCCCAAATCACTATCTTTTGGATTCCTAAGATTGTTTCTAGGCATGGTATGAACACACATATAGAATCATATATTAGGAATGACATATTCTCATGCGACTCATATTGCGTTTCATTGCTTGGGTACCATGCTTGTATGATTACTTTTTGTACCCATATTTATATGTGAGTTCGTCCTCTACTCCCAAGTTTGCTTAGTTTGTATGATTTTGAGGGAGTATGACATGTTTGATTGCTATCACGACATTACATTTGGTATCAGATTAGTTGAGTTCGTCCACTACCCCCAACATCATTATATGCCATTACATTTCTCTCATATTATGTTGTGCATATAGATTGGTTGATTTCTCTAACCCTTGGTGATTTTCTATCTTGTTGATATGCCAAAGGAAAGAGAAATTTGGTTTTGAAAATTAATACTTCATGCTTTTCATGCACACTCTTTATGGTATTACTTTTCATGCCTTCCTTCAATATGTGTTGTGCCGTGAATGTTTATTTTGTGCACATATGCATATTGAACGAGGAATCTTTCTAGCATACACTATTGTATTAGATTTGTGTATTCATAATGATGTTGCTTGACTAAATCATATGCATAGGAATTATTAGTCTAGGTGTTTCTAATTTCTAATGATTGAGAATTGTTAATTCCTTATATGTATGATTTTCGTGATTATAATAACTCCTATTAATGCATGTCATGCATTTCTATTGATGAGTGTTATTTACAATTGGTAAATGTTTGGTTATTGGACTACTTGATTTTGTTCCTTAACCTATTGGATCCAAAAAGTTTTTGGATACCACCAATTGTTGTATTGTCAGATTGTTGTGCAAGATCCCTACTCTTCACACTCCTTGATTTACAAATGATGGATCAATTCAAAGGAAAGGATGGTGCATTGGAGATGCACACATATAGGAAAAGCTAAATGGTTGTAAGTATGTGTTTTGCACAATTGGTATTTTAATATATTGGTTTTGACTACCATATTTACAATTGGTATTTTAATATATTGAATTTGTGTAATATAGCATACTTCTTCATTAGCTCATTCTTGTCACACCCTCATGAAAATTGTTTGTTTATGTGACTGCCATGTTCATGTATGTCATGTATGTCTTATTACGACTCATGTATCATGGTAGCTATAACATTCATATAATGATTTGGTTAGTTGTTTATTAATGTTCATATCTTTGGAACACGTTGTCATCACACATCGTATTCCTCACATGCATGCTTCTGTGTGAAGATTGTTATATGTTCTGGATATTATAACTGATATGTATGACATGCTTGCTTGTTTATTTGACTGTATTAAGTATATTGATCTTAATCTTCATTGAAATTTTTTCAATTATTTCATTTAAGGTTCATTGTTGTTTTGATTCTACCATATGTGCCTAATTCTCGTAGATGACTATGTTCATGGATTATTTAGACTATATCATGATCTGTCATACCATTCTAGTAGAATCATTCATTTCTTTATGGCATGCTATACTTCATCATGTTATACATAATTCATGCAATGTATAAGATTAATGATTTAGGATCTTTATGCATATTTGTTCATTGTATCACCACACATCTCATACTTTTCCTATGGTATTTAAGATTATCTTTATGAGACGTATTGATATGATTTGGGGTGATCAATGTATGTTACTTGTCATTTTAATTACTTCATGACTGATGTTTAGCTATAATTTTATTCAAGAGATCTTTCATATCTATAGCTAAATCTTTCATGTATGATATTTTTCACAAGTGACATAACATTCATTCATATTAGTTAGTGATCTTCAAGCTATATTTCTCACTATGTCATCTCTCATCTCACGCTCATATTTTATGCTATTTTGATGAGATGTTAGAGATAACTTGTGCTTTACACGATCACATAAGCTTTATATTGTATTTGATGATATGTATATTCTGTCATAGATATTCTTCCATGAATATATCTTGATGCACTATGACTTCTTTGATGCTACCTCCGATTATATTGTGCTTACTCAAGTTTTTTTATTCTATTCGCACAATTGGTATGCATGCATGCAATGTTCATGATAAACTTTATTCGTTTATATCCTACCTTGTGACTTTGAACGTAGACTATCTTCATGCCTTTGCTCAAAGATGCTTTGTCACATTATGCTTCATGGTGAATTCTTTGTGATAATTGAGCTAGGATGAAATCATGTCTCTATTTGTTCACTTGGTTTCCTTCTCAAGTGATATCATGGTCTTGACATTAAATTGCCATGCTTTGCATACTCTGTTAAACTACAATTGGTATCATCTCTACATATCATATTTACATTTGGTATCATATTTACAATTGTTAGACTATTGATTTTGGATATCATCTTTACATGCTCATGACATTCCATGCTTATCTTTGACTCATTATGTGAGTATCTATTCTGGAATGCATGCTAGTACTATGGTTATTTTGAACATTGTGTCATTTAGTATCCTAGTGTACTAGAATTGTGTATGCCATATGTTTTATGAAGTTACTATCTCTATTTTGGCATAACACTTTTGCATGATTGGATATTTGTTTATGCCCACATTGCACACTTCACTTAGATTTGGTATGTCTACAATTGGTATCACATGCCATTATACTTAATTTGTGTTATTATTTCATAACATAACTGTGTACACATGGCTAAGAATTTCCATAGTCATGATTGTTGCATTTTTTATGTTTGACTTAGACCTCAGTTTATTGATATTATTTATTGATCTATGTCAATGTGATGATTTTGATTCCACCATAATGTATTTAATCATGTTCATGTCATTTATCTTGCCAAGTATACTATTGGTATCACAAGACAGTCTATCACAATATGCTTCATGTTATAAATTTTGTGATAATTGAGTTTGTTTGGGTATTTGACACTATTTGATCACTTGTTTTTCTTTCACAAGTGATGTCATGATTTTTGCATTGTCACTTTTCTAACACTGCTCACACTACTCTTTACAATTAGTATCTATTGTAATCTTTTATCACATATGCTTATTGCTTATCTTTTTGTGATAATTGAGGGTGATTGAGTTGTTGTTGGATATGTGCTCTTGCATTTGATATCTTTATTTCGATATCTTGTTTTTCAATTGGTAACTTTACATTAGAGAACTTTACAATTGTTATACCTTTGTGTTTTCCACTCTATTGTTGCATTTGTTGTTTCTATACCCCCATATCTTTTTGTTATGACAAAGGGGGAAAGAAATAAACAAGATGTGCTTATTAAATGTTGAGTGTTAAACAATACCTTGAATCATATAGACTTTATGTTTGATCGTTCATGTATATGATTCAGGGGGAGCATTGGTGATTACCTTGGTTGATATAGATTACATTATATATATGTTGGTAATCATGCTCATGTTTATGATGTGTATCACCTACATGATTTGTATTGTGTATGCATATTATTTCTGGTCATTCATGCGATATATACACAACCTCATGTGATACACACACTATTAACTGCTGAATGATGCAATTGATCATTGATATTAACTTGATTGGCATCATTGCAGGGGGAGTAAGTATATTTAATGCACAATTATTTGTTTTGTTTATATTTGGTTTGTCATCATCAAAAAGGGGGAGAATGTTGAGTATTGGACTCTCCACCTTGATTTTGATGATGATCAAACACAAATCATTGTGACTAACTCTTGTGTTTGCAGTTATCTGAAAAGTCACCAATAAGATTCAAGAAGATCAAAAGTGACTACATGTGTTGATTCAAGTGGAGAACTTGGTAGATCAACAAAGGTGAAGCATTGGCTTGAAGAACTCAAAGACTACTTCAAACCTCAAGCCAATGGCATCAACAAATGAATGGAGATTCAATCCAAAGAGAAGATAGGAATGGATGAGTCAAAAGCTTCGAAGACTATGACTTTCAAGTCATTCAACTAAAAGACTCAAGAACATGAAGATTTATGGAGATCATCGCCAAATTAATTTGTTCATCTCAAGCGACGTCCCACGACTTCCTCAGAACGCGTGATCGTTGTGCTTGGAGCTTCGTTGAAGCTCAAGGAGTTTTTCATGAAGTCCAGGGATTCGGATTCTCCATGTTGAAGCTTTGAAGACGGTTTGTCGTGTTTACTTTTATGTCTTCTAGCTTCGGTTTAGTAGAATGTTAAGCCTTGAGTAGTACTTGCCTAGAAATCTTCATTTCTATCATATCGTATCTCTAGGATTGCCTTAGAAGCCATTAGAAACTTTCCCGTAGCTTATCGCTTCATTTCTCGGCTTCGTATGCATCTTAGTTGGTTCAAGTGGAAGAACCAACGGACTAGATGACGATCTAATCGGTTGGAAATTCTTCTTGAACCGACTAGACATCATTGCTAACTCAGCCCATTCACTGTTGACCAGTTAGTTGGTTCAAGAAGGATGGTTAATGCATTAAATGACAATCTAGTCGGTTGATGATCCTTCTTAGACCGACTAGTTTCAAATCTAGTCGGTCCAAGAAGGTTCACTGACCGACTAGTTGTCAATCTATTGATGATCCTTCTTAGACAGACTAGTTCTTACCCAGATTTCACCATCTTCTCTGTTAACCATCTAGTCGGTCCAAGAAGGTTCACTGACCGACTAGTTGTCAATCTAGTCGGTTGATGACCCTTCTTAGACCGATTAAGCAGCTTCAGAAATAGATCCGTTGTGCATTTAATGCCACGAATTTTGTGACCGTTTTCTCCCTTCCCTATATAAGTTTGTGTGCTTCTAACCAGGGATCCAAGGCTGAAATTAGAGACATTTTCACACCTTTGAGAAGAGCCATTCATTCTCATTTCTAAGCTCTCTCATCTCACAAGAATCTCTCTTCCACTCTTTGAGCACTAATTTCCTCAAGAGAGATTCTCATTCTTTGTGAGCTAATCAAGCTAATAGCTTGAATCCAAATCACCATCTACTCCCTAGCCATCTATTGCTGCTCATCTTGGTGGAGCTAGGGTTTAGTGATCTCATCTTCCTCAAAATCCATTCTTGCCCCATATTGGTAAGTATTTCTCAAGGCATAGGATTTTGTGGTAAGAAGTTTTATATTTCATTCTTTATACTTCATATTTGCTGTATACTCTAGGTGTTGAGAGGATTGGCTTGATCCCAAGTTGTGGGAGTCAAGATTTCGTTTTGCTCTCGGTTTGTGAGAGTGTGCTTAGTCCCAAGTTGTGGGATTAAGGTACTTTGCGTGTTCCCGGGTTGTGGGATACACGGACATCGATTGTATGTCGATTGCACTTGTTGGAGGTTTTCCACAAGTGGGCTAAAGGAAATCTCTAGCGGTTTGCTAGAGTATCCGGAGGGTATCCGGGTGTTGCTGGAGTAGGGCACCGGTAACAAGTCGGGGAGACTTGGGTGGCACCGAACCAGGGTAGATTGCTTGTTTGCATTGCATTATTGCTTGTGTGGTTGTTCATTTATTGTATTACGCATTTGTTGGTTAATTAGGGTTTTATTTGGCGTAAATTCCTTATAATTCTATAAAATACTATTCACCCCCCTCTAGTGTTTGTTCCTCATAGCACAGGGTCACTACATTACCTTCCACACTCACATCATTACCAGTACACAAGGTAATACCATACATCTTATACACTCACAATCTATACTGATATAGTACCACATGTCACATAAACACACCACTAATAAAAATACAATCATTCTTTATCAATTAACATTTCAATCATACGATCACTTTTACATACCACATAATACCATATACGCATTATAATACCTATCACTACACGTATATACATGCATGTATTACCTTACACCAAACACAGATTTATACACGCTTTACTCATAGTACTAAAGTCATCGTAATCTACCCACCTTAGGATCAAGTCCGTCCTCAGACTTCCTTAAATAGGCCGACGTAGGGGTGAGCGGACTTAGATACTAACGTCATTCTATCCTAGTCATACGTACATTATAATGAAACAACATACATCCATATGCATATATTTACTCATTTATCACACACCTTCAAATACATATACATACGTTCATTTCACATTCATATACATACTTACATCACTACACGCCTATCTCGTATCTATATAGGACAAATATACACACACTGGTATGCACAACCATGGTAAT
Organism: Scilla litardierei; assembly: GCA_030789695.1. Classification (NCBI taxonomy): domain Eukaryota; kingdom Viridiplantae; phylum Streptophyta; class Magnoliopsida; order Asparagales; family Asparagaceae; genus Scilla; species Scilla litardierei. The sequence continues at coordinate 115,874,439 of CM061138.1, forward strand.
TTACATAGGGCTAGTATACTATTACATACACCCATATATACGTAGTCACAAACATACGACTAGGCATACTTCCTGATATACACATGCTCACATCATCATCCCGTAGGGGTAATACGGTATAACAATCCTACTATACATAAAACACACTTATTCATACAATATATACACACACACACCTATAACTAACCACATACATATATACGCACGAGTACACGCCAAACATACCAACATATAAATCACACAATAAATCTGCACACACAACTATACGTACACTTATTATCATTACACCTAACACGCATATCACTGTATCAGCATACAATTACAAACATTAACAAGTACAACTAAGGTACATATACTCCCAGTACCTAGTCAATACTAAATCTAATACGCACAGACATTCCTATAGTGATACAGCTAGTCACTCGCCTAGATATAAGTATAACACTTACTACTCTATACTCGACTATATACATATGTGTCACGTATTACCGTACACGCACATATAACACAATAGATAATCACACTATATTAATATATTAAGGGTAAGCATACTCATACATGGGTGGTATATAGAGATTCACACACACATGTCCAAACTCACTATCTATTTACATGCACCACAACAACACCTCAATCAAGGCTAAAGGTCTCACTAAGCAATGATAAGCACTAATGTGATAACTAGGCAAGTGTAGGATTCAGAGTTGGACGATGCAACGAATTAATGCTGTGATGGACGGTCCCGAAGGTGGCATGGATAAGAGGTTAGTTTGGTTGGGTGACATAAAATATTTATGAATAATTAAATAATTAAGAAGAATTGGATATGTGTAAAAATAATAACATCGTTATAACTTACGTAAAATAGCGAGCAGACGGTAGAAGTTAAAATGAAAAATAGGATTTGTCAATAATAGGCGAAGAGAAATATGGGTATAGTGTTGTAGTGCTTGTTTTGTAAATGGAAGTAGGTTTGTAAAAAAAAAGAAAAATTTCTTCTTGTAAAGAAATATGAAGACAATAATTATAAGACTGATACACATGATATTGAAGTTCTTTTTAACCTAGGAAGGTATATTTAAAAGTATGTATGAAAGATTGTTTTGAAATACGTTAGTAAGAAAAGGGGATGATATTTGAACTAGCGAAATAGAAATAAAGTTTAAAAGTTCTTTACATGAGGAAAATAGAGTGGCTATACGAGGTTATGTGAAATAGCAGTGCAAAAGATTTATGTCAGAAAATCGCCATAAGATAGTAACTAAGGATCGCGTCGGAAAGGTTTCATAATCAAGTTAGGTTTAAGTCGACTAAAGTGTAGAAAATCTAAGTAAAAGTTTTCGAAAGAATTTTAAACTAGTGAAGAATTCAACAAAAATATCGAAAATACTTTTTAAAAGACCCTGGATCTGCAATGGAGAAGTTCAAGTTTAAAGATGGTGGGCCTGAGGAGTTTATGTGTATCGAGAACAAGGAATAGGTTTGACGATCGAAATGTAAGGACGACTAAGAAGTAACCCCGTGAATACACTACGATGGATTCTTACGATCATCAATTTGAAAGTATAACGATTAGGAAAATAGTAAAATCAGGGGGAAATAATCATTGGGTCGACTAAGGTTTAGCACTAAGGTTCATAAACGAACTAGACCGCGATAGGAAGGCCGAGGTAAGAGTTCGTTGAGGATCGAGATCGGGTTCTTATCTATAGTTCTGGAATATCCTACACTTCGAAGTCTGCTCATTGCAGGCGTCACAGGTTCGACTTGTAAGACGACGATCGCTACGTTCGGTTGGGCCCTAGATTCGATGAATCTAAGCGAACGACTAACGAAACTCAAGAATCTAATATGGTCAAAGCTGGATGACCAATCGCTAGAGTGACTCCCTGAATGATGAACTAAGTCGTGGCAAGGGTGTCTAACTAACGAACACGAGCGTCTAACTAACTCTTCCTATTATCTTGATACTGGGTTCCTATCGCTGAGACAAGTATTCGAGTAATTTTGCGTACGAAATAATTCTGGATGTTTTGGCTACTGAAAAGTGTTCTCATTGTTCTGAATTTCGCAGTTGCAAGACCTGCATGGGCCGCCACTAAAACCTGTAACGCCCCGCTTCCCAAACGACACCGGAAGCGAGAACGTTACGCGGTCCGCTTGAACTGGGTCGGTGAAGCTCGAGTTCAATAAGCGTCTGTGATAAAAACACAGGAGAGGTTCTTGCATTTGCGTAACAGAACAATCAGAACATTTCAAAAGATAATAGCCACATCCAGAGTTATACTGTTTGTACACGAAATTAAACAACAAGCCACAGCAGGGCTAAAGGTAAGTACACTAAGCAATAACAACAATGTCTGAAAGTAAACTAAAAGGCAGCGACGGCACGAGTCTACTAGTCCTCTACGGGGAGAGGCTCAGCGTCTCGGTGAACTCCTAGCTCTCCAAGTCAGGCGCCACGTATGGGTCCTCTGGGTACTCAAGCTCAAAATCTGACATACATCCACAAACATGAATGTATGTCAGCAAGGGGTCTGCAAGAAAGAGTTAGCAACCCAAGGCAAGATATACGACAGATATGAATTTATGAAGCATTAGATATTTTAAAGAGGTGACTGCAGCAATTTAATAATGACAGTTATACTGAAAAGAAAAGTAAACATCCCTAGCATGTAGTTCTAAGTAGTTGCAAGAATTAAAGTAAGGTATTTCTCTGTGAGTTCATTTGCATATCGGTTTTCATGAGACCAAGATAGCATTGCAAGTTTCATGTCAAGAGTTCACATCTATCTAAGGTTCTCGCCTTTAGGTCGTGATGAGAAGGTCGTTCCTCTCACGGGGGCTTACCGTGATTGACGCTAACCCACCGCGTGCGGGTGGTGCTCTTGAGGAGAGTACCCTTCATACGCCCAGTGGCCGCTCAACCCTAACCCCACCCAAAAGTTTGCCGGAACACGAGCCGACCTAGTCGACTCGCACGACATCACGATATCACGATACCGCCTTCGAGGCGCACGATTTTCACGATGTCCATCTTTATTAGGCATATCAAGATTCACAGAATTTTACCGTTATCAATATCATTACATTATCGTGACAATTCTAAACAGCAGAATGTGATGAATGATTTTTAGAACAATCTTTAAAATAACATCGAACCCGTGCTTTCGTTGGACTTGCTACGGAAAGTACTTTTTCCTTCTATTTGTTTAAAATTAAGGTATATCATATGATATACCGTTGGATCACAAATTTTGTCCTGATCGTCATGGTGTCATTTACTTACGTCATTTCACGTCTAATTTTCAAGTTATACAACAATACATGTAAGCGGCGTAAAAGTGTCGAAAATTCAGAAAATCATATCAATTCATATACTAGCCTGTTTTTAATGTTCTTGGTGTCGTTGGAAACGTCTCGACGAGTACTACGCTACGGAGAAGGCGGTTCACTGGTTTGACAAAACATAAAATTAGAATAGGCGTTTTTCGATGAAAACAGCTTTATAACGTGCTCCTACGACGTCTAATCAACCGGTTTTATTAGGTTCTCTACTTTACGGTGTGGGTTAAGAGTTGTTTAGGGGTAGATCTACTAACCGGTAGTGCAGAGGAGGATCGGAACATAGCGATGGGTATCGGCGACCCGTACGGTTCTGAAACAGCGACGTTTGAGTCTTGGGGAGGAGGAAGAGGCCGCTCAGGTTGAGGATGATGACAGCTGCTGCTGTGCGCGGGTCCGTGCGGTTGTCAAATCTCTGGACGAGGGTTGGAGGAGCCCCTGTGCACGCATTGGATCTAGGTGTGGCGTTTGCGTGCGTGGAGGGGTAGTAGCTCGCGGCCTGGGCACTTGGATCTCGGAGAGGAGGGCTGCGCATCTTGGGAGGAGTTGCGCGCGAGGAGGTGACGCGTATCAGGCTATTCGTGAGTTGTGTGTGAAGGAGAAGAGCTCGCGGAAGGATGCCGTGAGGGTTTCACGCAGAGGAGGAAGGCTGGGCGGTGTTAGCGAGGCCATGGGATTTGGACGTCGGCGTGGGGGTCGTGCATGCTGTGGAGATGTGCCGTTTCGTGTGTTGGCATGGAAGTTGCTGTGTGATGTGTGGAAGAGGAGAGAGTGATGTCACCTGGGCGTGGGGGAGCTGGGTTCGTGCGGGCTAGAGGGTTGCGGCGCTGCAGGTTGTTGTTGCGTGGGGGTGTGACGTGAAGAAGAAGAAGATAAAGAGGAGGCTGGCATTTTGTTGTTGTAGGGTTGGAAAAGAATACCCTAGGTTTTATTATATGGCTTAGGTTCTATAGTCTAGGGTTTGGCTGCCTAAGGCTAAAGGTTTCTTATTAAAGGGATAGGGTACTGTGCAATGTTGTTTGCCTAGAGATATTGGCAAGCACGTGAGGATGTGGGTTTTATTATTATTTTCTTTTTTCCTTTAGATTGTTTCAAAGATCAGTACATGAGTATTGGTTTGTGGGGTTGTGAAGGGTGCATCACACGTTGAACTAGCTGTGGCCTAGGGCTATCTATAAGGTTCTAATTCTTATTGTATAAGCTTGTGCGTGGGGTTTAGTTGCAGCTGGGGGGTTCAGCCATGGCAGGGTTCAAAACATGGTTAGGGTTTAATTAGAAAGGATTTGAAATTCCATTTAATAGGATTTGATAATCAATGTGTTTAATTAGGAGAAATAAGGGCTAATCAAAAGGTTTAAATGGGTCTAATTAGGAAAGTTTTCAAACATTGAATTAATAGGTTTTATTAGGATTTAACATGGAAAGTTTTCATTTGAATTTTTAAAGTTTAAAAAAAAAGAGTTTTGAAATTTGGATTTCGAATTTCGAATTGAAAATTTAAAACATATTTTAAAAAGAGGCTATTAAAATAATTTACTAGAAATGATGATCATAATAATAACAATAAGTATGAAAAGAATGGATGCGGATACAGGTCCGGGTCTGTTACGACTTAACTACGGATACGAAGAAGGATATACAACACGAGAATAAATGAACTACGTATCGCTGAAACCGGTCGTTACAAATATCCTGCAATATTGTTTTCTTATGAAGTGGAAAAACAAGTAAATGCTAGAATGATGATAAATATGAGAATGATGTATCAATGAAAGACAAGTGTAATGATGGAGTGAGAAACGTGTATGAATATGGGGACTTCAATCCATTCAGAAATAGGTGAAGCACTAGATGTGGGATTTGGGGGGATGCGTGTAAAAAGTAGGAATTAAGGATCAGACATATTTCGTTATGATTTCTCACTCGATTGTTACTCCCGTAAGGGGAAGTAGACCAGAGGTAGAGAGATAAGTGGTGTACTCGTGATGCACCGTTTGGTAATTGTTGGTTTTCTCTGTTTGTCCCAATAAAAACCGAGAAGTGTCTCGCTCCCACACCTTGCTCCATTCGGGAGGGGAGTTACGAGAGGCATCTCTAGTGCCCGTGTCGCTGGTTGAGGTACCACTTTCTGCCCACCCTGCGTGGAGTCTAGCTCCTTAGTTGTCATACAATTTGCACGCATTCCCGAATATGAATTCAACTGATAACTTAATTACTTTTAATGTCTGAATCATGTTACTCCATATTAGTTGTACTTCTCTGCTCCTTTACAGTTCTGTTTGTTACTTTATGTACCTGAAATTAGCTTAAGTAACCTTTTGACTTTTAGACCACCCTTAGATAGGTAGTCCGGTTCTAAACTGGGTCGTACCTTGCTTGGTTAGGATTTCTACTGGATCACACATTGACGTGCCCCATTTTACACTTTCAAGTTCTGAGGTAGTTATACCAGAGCCAGGACGTGTGCAGACTCCTACTTCTTCCTCTCCTCAGGTACAACTGGAGACTTCATACAGAGGTTTGTTAGTTCTTGGGTTCAAGACTAACGTTGTTTTGATGATGATCAATACATTATGTTAGTTCGCTAATCAATCTTATGTTTTAGTCTCAGTTTATCTTAATGATTAAATGTTGATGTGACAAAGCATAATGCTTGGAGGATATTACAAGGGATATCTTAAAGAACTCCAAGAGTGATGGTGTGCTCAAGCTTGGATGAAGTCATGAAGACCATCTAATGAAGCCAAAGCTTGGACCATGATGATAGATGCACATCTAGAGGAGCATTGCCAAAGCTTGAAGCCTGATGAAGGGAAGCTCTTCAAGGAGTGCCAAAGCTTGGAGATAATGGGGAGCATCAAGGTATCGTGAGCTTGAAGACTTAGACTCTTGGAGATGCAATATGTAATCCATGTAATTTCAATTACTTGTATTTCTATTTTTGAGTCTAGGATTATTGTAATGCCTTGATAGATGGTCATACTCTCATGCATATGCATTTCACCATCTTAGTGAGCCTTATGATTATCATAGAATCCAACCCTATAGGTTCATTTAGCCCAAAGACTCATTTGGAGTCTCTGGCTCTCCAACAGTCGCCTGATGAAGGTTTTACAGTCGACTGGGTGATTCCAGTCGCCTGTCGAGCCTTCTACAGTCGAGTGTGATGCACAGCTCAAGTCAACATTTTTATTGACTCTTCTTGAGGTTTTCGCATCAGTCGACTGATGTTCAATTTACAGTCGCCGGTGTTTCTACAGTCGCCTGTGAATTGGTCGACAGTCGACTGTGCGCTTCTTGCATTTTCTGGGCTTCATCCCAATTTGCAAGACAGTCACCTGTTACTGTTTGTACAGTCACCTGTATATTTACAGTCACCTGTGAAATGGCCATTAGTCATCTGAAAGGCATAAGTGAGAAAAATGCATCTCTCTCTGTTTTTCTCCATCCCCTGCAGCAGTCGCCTGATGAAGGATATACAGTCGACTGTCTGTTTTACAGTCGCCTGTGTAGTCTTCTACAGTCGACTGTCCTGGCTCAAATTATAGCCGTTGGGATTTTTCTAGCTGTTGAACAGTCGACTGTCATTTGTTTATCAGTCGACTGTCTGTGCTGTAAACTGCCAAAATCTAGCCGTTGCAGATTTCTTCCCTTTGTGGTTTTGGCTGGTTTTATGGGTTCCTTTGGGCTTCCTATATATAGGAGTTGGCTTAGTTCATTTAGAACTCTTGAAAGGGTTAAGAAATCATAGAAGATCATTTAATCTCTTCTCTAAGCCACTCCTCCCCCATTCCCTTAATTAGAGCTTCAATCTTATGCTATAGCATCTAAGCTCTAGGGAGTTTCTCCAAGGGATTTCAATCTCATTCCTCTTCTTGGAGAACATCTTTCATCTCTTCATTTCATATATTCAAGTGAGAAGTGTTAGGATTCATTCCTAGAAGAGAGAAAAACCGACAAGTGCAATCAAAGCTAATCTCAAGCACTTGGTCATTCACTTGCATGCCTTCTTCTTCACAATGGTAAGATCATATCAAGGCATAGGTAAGTGTTGTTTCGTTTTGTTTTTTTTTCGAAACCCTAATTCTCTTTGTGGGAATTAGATACTCTCTTTGTGGGAGTTACTCTCTTTGTGAGAGTTTGTATATCTCTTTGTGGGAATCATAAATCCTCTGTGTGAGGTCTCTTTGTGTGAGAGTAAGGATATCTCTTTGTGGGAATCCTAAATCCTCTGTGTGAGGTATCTCTTTCTGGGATTTGTATTCACTTCTCTGTGTGGGAATATAGTGAATACTGGTGTGGCTGGACGTACCCAAGTTTTGGAAAACCATGGTAAAATCCGTGTGTTTGCGTTTGTTGCTGTTGAACATACTCTTTATTTTTCGCTGCTTATTGTGCTTTAATTTTAGTAACTTTTAATTAAGCACTTTGCTTGCTATTACACTATTCACTCCCCCTCCCTAGTGTGTGTAGCCCCGCATGGTCCCTTACAAGGTTTTTTTGTCCACCTGGACTTCCCTGGGTTAGACTAGGGAGTGTGTTGTACAAGTGTGGACACTTTTTGGGTTTCTTTTAGGATGGGGATCCCCTTTTGTCTTTCTTTTGGGTTGTACTTTTGGGTACCTTTTGGTACTTGTACAGAGATGTATCTTGTATAATGATGTTCAGTACAGTTTACTTTCTGCTTTTACGGTTTTATATTTTGTTGGAGCATTGTGTTTCTTACTCTTGTGTACTATTGTGGTATATTTTAGTGGCCTACATAAATAGTTTTATCACTCAAACCACACTTAAAGCCTTGCAGTATTTGGACATTTGGGGCTCGAAGCCATTTTTCTGAATACTACAGCGGCCTAGTCCTCCACGTATCTCTCGTATTTAGGAGAGCTGGGCGTAACACGTTTTTGTGGTGGCCCATGCAGATCTCCAACATGCGATATGCGTAAGAATAGTACGAGTAACGCTCCAACATTATAATCCGTAACTTTTGTACTGACATTGTTGTCCCTTATTCAATCTTGCAGAGAATGGATAACGGGAATGGATCATCTGAGAACAGGACCCCTGCTTCTAATGCAACATCATTTGAGGCATCTTTGATAGGGAAGATCTTGATAGGCATTCTAGATCATATGAGCCAGTTGGAGGAGAAGGTGGCTAGTGGCACGGCATCGAAGCCAGGAGGTATTAGGTAGTTTGGAGCCTTGCACCCGAAGTCCTTTTCGAGCAAGGAGAGCCCTATGGAGGTGGACGAGTGGATTAGGCATATAGAGGATGACTTGACAGTTATATGGTATCCGGAGGATAGATGGGTGGTTGCGACAAAGAGGTAGTTGATGCATCAGGCACGAGATTGGTGGGATGCATAGGAGCTACGCTTGACTAGACCGATCTCGTGGGAGAAGTTTCGAGAGTTGTTTGAGGCTTAGTTCCTTCTAGAGAAAAAGAAGGACAAGTTGCATCTGAGATTTGAGCATCTGACTCAGGGACGATGGAGCATGGATGCTTATGATGCAGAATTCTCATTGTTAAGCAAGTTCTGTCCAGTGCCAGTGAATTCAGAGACTACTAGAGCCAGACGATTCAGGACGGGGCTGGACCCAGAGTATAGATTTGCGATGTCGACTATGGTGCCGACTACACATGTGGCCATACTGGAGGTGTCCAAGATGCATGAGACTCATCTAAATAGTGTGGGTAGGACACCATCAGCAACAGAGAGACGCCCTGCAGGTCAGCAGCAGAGTTTTCCCAGACCTACCCAGACTACTCGGTTTAGGATTCCCGGAGCCCTGCTAGCACCTCAGAGGCAAGGACCTTGTCATATTTGTGCCAAGCCAGGGCATAAGCAGAGGGACTGTAGGTTCCATTCTGAGCGATGCTTTACTTGTGGTCAGGCAGGACACACGAGTAGGCAGTGTCCACAGCAGGGGCAGACTTAAGGCCCAGTGACAATAGTGGCAGCCAGGCCGATGCAGCAGAGGACCCTTTCGCCGTATCCACAGAGACTTCCATTACCAGCACCATCAGCACTTGGTACCATGTAACGACCTGTATTTCTGGATACTCTAGAGCTGAGTTCCATTTATATATGTCTTTCATTAATATACTTTTGATGTCTTGATTCCATTAATATGCTTGTTAGTTAGCTTATTAATCATGTTAGTAATGTTTTGGAGATTTAAAATTCAAAAGTTTTAAAATTCAAATATTTTCAAAATTCAAATTCAAACTTATTTAAAAACTAATTAAACCTATAACAATTTTAGAAATATTTTCTCATTCAAACCCGTTATTCCTCTAATTAATAATATGATTCAAACTTTCCTTTTTACCTTTTGCTCTTAATTTCCCTAATCAATTTTTTTAAAACAAAACTTTTTAAGTTTCAAATATTTCCTACTTGACTTTTACTATTAATTTTCCCTAATCAATCATATTTAAAACAAATTAATTATGATTATTACTAAATCCTTTTATTTTAAAACTCCTCATATTTTTCTATCCTTCCTATTTTCTTTTTCCCTATAACTCTTTCTATTTTTAACCATTCTTATTTTGTTCAAAACTTAGGCTAATCACACATGCACACCCACACTGTTTTCTCTCTTTCAACCATTCTCTACAAAGGAAATGAAAGAAACCCTACCCCATCCTCATACTACAGCCAACATATTCCTTTCCATTTCCCAAAATAATAACCTAACCTAAACCTAGCCCTACCATACTCTATAAAAAATCAAAAGAAAACAAAGGGGCAGCAGATTTTCTCCTTCCCCACAAATCAATTACTAAACACCTCCCTCATCTCCCCTTCTTCCGTTCGAAGAACCCATCAAACAACCTGATATCCTCATATCCCTCTCGCCACGCAACTTGCCTAGGCTCCATCGACGCCACCAGACGCCTCCACGCCACACCCCGCAGCCCTACGACCTTCGCACTCACCTCACCCAGCGCTCTCCTCCCTTCAACCGATGCCACGGCCTCCCCAGCTGATCGCACCGTCGTCCCCCTTCTCTCTTTCACCATGCCGCTGCCCCCCCAACCCACCGACCCCATCTCGTCACCGCCTCCATCAAAACAACTCGCCATTACCCCCGCATGGCACATCAAAACCAAATCCGGGGAATCAATACTCAACATTCTCCCCCATTTTGGTGATGTGACCGGTGCCCCGTTTACGGTTTGGGCGCGGTGTCGTTTTACCGCAAGTGCACGGTTGGTGTAGGGTGCGGGTTTATCGAACACAGGGAGGTGGATGGCTTGAGTGGCTACTAGCCTCGCCTAGGTCGTTTGCTAGCTACGCGGATGATGTGGGTGGAAGTGTAGAAATAAAAGAAATAAATGAAAAGACACGACGTGAATCCCCGCTAACACGGGCTAGAGCACTCATGACACTTGGCATTTGACTTGATCCAGGGTGAGACATTGCCCCAAAAGGTGGTACCTAGCGTCCATGGCCCGATATTCCGGTCGGTACCAAGCACGAAAGAAAACGTGCATGAATATATGAAATATATACGCACGTCAAAATCCCCCAAGCTGAACTCTTCCTCGTCCTCGAGGAAGACGAGTGAGAGTAGGAGCTCGGAGGGAGAAAATAGAGAGAAGGAGAGAAAAAGAGAACTCTATATCCTAGATCGCCCATAAGGGCCAACAAAATCAAACACGCCACACGAAGCAAGCATATGACAAAACACAACACTAAACCAAGGAATGTGAGTCCAAACAAGTGACGTGGGCCCACGCGGTGAAGCGCGAGTGAGCGTGGTCGTGTGCTAGCAAACGGTATCACTATCTACATTGTGCAATAAAGCTCCATATACACATACCCAAAGAAAGACCCAAATATCGATTCAATTTGAAATTGCGGTGAATATTAGCTCAAGCATGCATGAGAAGAGTATAAGAATAGAAACGTATCATGCATCGGGGACTCCACAGCTAGGGACTAGGAAATCACCACACTATAGCGTAGGTAATCGCTAGAAGGTCCCTATGCCAAGTGTTTTCGAAAACGATGGAGGTTGAGAAGATGTGGAGTAGAACACTCGGTGCAAATTCTCGCCTTCCCCTTATTCACGGCAAGTAGGAAAATATTCACACTGGAATTTTTTTTTTGGGTTTTGGGTATTTGTATTTTTTTTCTCTTTTCTTTTCATTTCTCACCTTTTTGGGTTTTTCTTTTCTTTTTTGGGTTTTTCTTTTCTTTTCTCTCCTTTTTTGGATTTTTGGATATTGGGATATATACACGTGTACTCTCCCAAGTGGGAGAACGGTACACGACGAGGGGATTTGCACCAAGTAAAATAAAAAATGAAATCAGATTCTAAACACTTGGACAAAGGAGATATTTCTCGCTAATCAGAGCATAGGCTAAATGGGTTATCCTAGTCCTTATTTGTGGAATCCTGACACATGCGAATTGAAATATATGATATAAATATAGCATGCATATAAAAGCAGATAGTAGAAGCAAATACCACATATTCAAATCGAAGCATGATAATCTAGGGGTCAACCAAGGATAGGTATATAAAACAAAATCACAAAGTAGAAGCACACCAAACAGCTAGGCACGACGCACGACTCACAAAAAGCTAAGTGGACCCGCGATGCATGAAATGCAAGAGGACTCGATATCCTAGGGTTAGTGAATGTGATTATCGAAGCTGTGCAAGGTGCGTGTGTGATTTTCGTGGCAATTCATCATAGGGTTCATCTCTAGGAGAAAGAGATAAAAAGAAGAAAAGAAAAAGAAAAAGAAAAACACGGAGAAAAACGCTCAAATAACGAAGAAAAAGAGACAAATGACGCATGAAGTGCGACTCCCCCAAGCTAAAACTTGCATTGTCCTCAATGCAATAGTAGTGAATACGGGAGGGCAACGAAAATGGGGGGAGTAACGCACCGACACAAAAAAAATGAAACACACGAAAAACACACGAGCGAAACTAAAAAAGATAAAAGAAAAAGAAACACTCAAATAAAAGATATAAAACACGACAAAAGAACACATAGACACAGACACATAACAACGACACGCAAAAACATGCACACAAAAGTCGATTTCCCCCAAGCTGAACATGACAATGCTAGCAAAATGATATGATCAATGGGGATGTAGAGATATGCTAGGGGAAAATCGGAAAAGAAAGAAATTAAAATGCAAGAGAGACAGTGTGCTCATTCTCCTCGGAAGAGGAAGAGGGTGAAATGATAGAAGGGCACGACATGAAGGGTTATTAAGATGCAAAAGCAAATCCTAGATACGATCCCCTTGCTAATGAGAGGAGACGAGATTATTCAATTCTAAACTAGAAAGCGGTAAATTTTTACACTACTGGATTAGGATACACCTGAGCATAGGTGGATCCAAGATCTGAAGTGGGGCAGGTAGCTGCTCTAACTGCTCCTTCTGTGGCTCCGCTAATATTTTGGTGCCACGAACACCAACAAACTCTAGCAATGCCCCCAAAAGCTTCTCTCGATGATGTCCACCTATATCATTCGAAAGAAAAGGAGCATCGGTCCGTGGTGAAAAATTCTTCTCCGCAATAAATGTATCCCAAAGAGTATCATCAAAGTGAAATGTAAAGCGTGGAATAAGTTGACGACGACTCCCTGAGAATGTGGTGCTATGCCCTGATGGTGACGCGATGATATCATGTCCACGTTCAGTGGCGAGCTCGTCAGGTGCTGACATGCCCTGACGTATCTCCATATAATGTGAATCTGGATCTAATGGAGCGTACGTCATGTCAGTAGTATTTGAATCTAAAAATTTGTGGAATGTAATACGAGATTCAGAAATAGTGTCTAAAAGATCTCCCTGAGTGGGAGCAGTAAGCTCTGGTGGATGTGATGCTTCTGGTGGAGTAAAGTTGACATGTGGAGGTAGTGGTAGAGGCAAGGGAGCATGAGGCTCAATAGAATGAGTCGCGACGTTCACAGCTCCACGCTCTCCCTCCTCGTCGATATGGACATCCTCCATGGCCTCCTCGATGCCGTATGTCTCAAAAATTATACCTGCATGGGGAAGGGGACTCATATTAAAATTTTCAAATTGTAAACCATAAGAGTTACCTTCCGCAGTGAAAGTCGTCGATGAAGTATGAGACACGACTGCTTCATCCCCAAAAGTAGAAGTGGTCGGCGGAAATGGAATTGGTGAATCCACTTGGCTCTGCGTTATCATGGAATCCTCCATCAATAACTCAAGGATAGATTTCCGAGGTGGAGATGAGGGTGATGGTGTTGTCGGGCCTTGATTTACAAAGGAATTCACCACTAACAACTCAAGATCAGGCGCATGTGGTGGAAGTGGAAGTGGTGGAGTCATATGGCCTTGGTTTAAAATATTGTCTTCTAATAACAATTCAAGGTCAGACATCGGCGGGGGAAGTGGTGATGGAAGTAGAGGTGATATCCAGCGCATCTGAGTTGCAATGGAGTTTTCCAAGAATAATTCAAGGCTCGATTTTGGTGGAGGATGGGGTGTGAAATTTTGGGGGTAAGGATGGGAGGATTCTTGATGTAGGTCATGGGTATATGAGTGTGGGGTGTAGGGTTGGGCACTGAATTGGCAATGGATGGCCGTGTGTCCCTGCATCCCACAAGCTTCGCAAACCGTCACGACATGTGGATAATTCTCATATCCCCCCATCTGAGCACCGTATGGTATATAAGCATCAAAATTTCCGATGTACGATCCATCGGGCATCCACATAGCTCACCTGACAAACAAAAATTTTGGCTACGACAAGCGCGTCAGTGGTACAAAGAATAGCACAAATTTATAATGGTGGTAAGGAAAGAATCTGTTTATTGTATTTATTTATTTTTATTTTTTTTGTTTTTGCGTAGTCTAACGAACCCAAGCTAAGCTAATATCAAACCGAACGCCTCCCTGGCAACGGCGCCAAAAACTTGACCGGCGCCCCGTTTACGGTTTGGGCGCGGTGTCGTTTTACCGCAAGTGCACGGTTGGTGTAGGGTGCGGGTTTATCGAACACAGGGAGGTGGATGGCTTGAGTGGCTACTAGCCTCGCCTAGGTCGTTTGCTAGCTACGCGGATGATGTGGGTGGAAGTGTAGAAATAAAAGAAATAAATGAAAAGACACGACGTGAATCCCCGCTAACACGGGCTAGAGCACTCATGACACTTGGCATTTGACTTGATCCAGGGTGAGACATTGCCCCAAAAGGTGGTACCTAGAGTCCATGGCCCGATATTCCGGTCGGTACCAAGCACGCTAGGCCTACCCGGTTCCGGACGGTGGGCACTCCCGTGTCCATTAACACCTTTCGCAACCGGGAGCATTAAGGCCACAATGATAACTCCCAACACTTCGTCCAAGCCGCTCCCGCGCACTAGGACTCGATGTCTACACAAGGGGCGTGAGCTGTGGCTAGGGAGTCAACCGCCAAGTTTATTCCCCCTTGGCCCGACGGTCAAAGGCGGTCTTTTTCCCGCCAATGACAATGAAACACCCCCGTGTAACCCTAATGGCCAAATAAGTCAAATGTGATTTCTAGCAATACATCGAAGCGGATCTTGACTGGACAAGCACCGGACCCCAATCCCCAACACAACTAGTGTGTTGCCATACGAATTGGACTCAGATTGCTAGAAATCCCCATTGCCACATTTCATCGAACACGTGCCATGCAACCAAGTCTAATGTAAATTTCCAAGCATCAATCCTACCCTAACCCGTATTAGGGTTCATCAAAACTACTCAATGGTGAATAACATAAAAACAAACAACACAAAAGACATATAAACTTTCACCATCAAGCAAAATAAACACAATACAAACAATGGAGAAAAAGGGAGGAAAATACTTATCTTGAGTGAATCGTCAATCCAATACAAGACTTATTGAACAAAAGACCTAATCTAAAACTAACCTAGAACTCCCAAGAGAAGGGGGGCAGAAAGCCCTAAAAACTCCAGGAGATTCCCCTCAAGTCGGCCAGCCTCGTGTATTTATAGCCCCACTTCGAAACCCTAATGGTTCGGGTCCAAACCCGCAGAAAATCCACCACCCGATCGGTTGATGAGTCAACCGATCGGGTGAGAGCTTCGAAAATCTTCAACCGGGCACTGATGCGAGCGGGTGGCTCAATCGGTTCGCCAAATGAGGAATTGCAGCTACAGGTGAACCGATCGGGTGATAAGTCACCCGATCGGTTGGAATTACGCTCCATTTGGCCGAGAGCTCTGTCGGATTCAAACGGTCCTCGAACCGGTTGGTTGAGCTGTCCGGGTCGTCTCTTAGAAAATTCTGTTACAGGTGAACCGATCGGGTGATAAGTCACCCGATCGATTGGAATTCAGCCCAAATGACAGAGAGCTCCGTCGGTTCACCCGATCACTGAACCGATCAGGTGAGCGGCTATTCTTCTTCAGCTGCCACCCGGGTAGGATACGCGTGCACCAACCGATCGGGTGACTGGTCTACCCGATCGGTTGAGGGCTGAGAAATATCAATCTTCATCGCTTTGACCCCCTGGATCACGTGTGACTCCTCCCGCTGCTTCGGGGACACATGATATCATCGTTTTACGTCCCAAATGCCAGCAATCTCCTGCAAACATGGAGAAACAAAGAAAAGTGAAAGAAAACGAGAAAACACGAGAAAACGAATAAAAGATGGCAGAAAATACAGAGAAACACGAAAGAAAACGTGCATGAATATATGAAATATATACGCACGTCATGATGACAAACCAACATAAACAATAATAAGTAATAATGATTCAAATGAAATTTACTTACTCCCCCTGCATTGATGCCACATTAGTTCCGTATTCAATAAAAATCATACGCATCAAGCAAACGAGGAAAGTATAAAGGGTTTATTGATGAAGGTAAGCGTCCTGTAGTAAGAGGAGTAGTTATGAACCCTGTAGACCATCGCCATGGGGGCGGGGAAGGGAGAGCCCCAATTGGTAGAAAAAAACCCACAACCCCCTGGGGTTATCCTGCGCTTGGAAGAAGAAGTAGGAAAAGGAAAAAATATAGTGATTGTTTTATTCTTCATCGCCGTAAATAGGAATATTGAAAATAGAATTTTTCAATTTGAAATAAATAATGTGATGTGCGAACGACGGGAATTGAACCCGCGCATGGTGGACTCACAATCCACTGCCTTGATCCACTTGGCTACATCCGCCCCTTTAGCTACCCCTTCCTCTCCGATCTCCATCCCATCCTCCTAACTCCGGTCTCTTCCTCCTTCACCCCGCACATCCACGCACACTGATTCACCCCTCAGCCTACGGCTCACACACACCAAGCCCGCATCCCCAGCACCTAGCCGCCACCACCGTCAGCCTACGCCCCACGTCACCGACGACCTCTCCCCACTTCCTACCGGCCACCTCGACCGCAAGACAACACCTCACACTTCACCGCACCGCCGTTTCTCCCTCTCCCATTGCCATCTTCGACTCCCACGGCAACCCAAGAGGAATGCCCGCTTCTGCAGCTCGCCCAGACAGCTCACTCCGCCGCTCGGAGCCGTGCCGTCGCCAACCCCGCCACACCGCCCCTCGTCACCGAACGGAGCTGGTCGCCGCTAGTCGTCGCCCTATGCCTGCAAAGCAACAGAAGATCAAAACACGTGAGTAAATTTTATACGTGGATATTGATTATATAAGTTACGGTCTAACATTATTTATTATAAATAGTTTATTATATGTAGTATTTTATATGTTAGTTAATTTGTATACCATACGTATTAATAGGTTAAAACATGTGTACTTACTATATATGTACTTTAGTGTTAGTAATAATAATGCCAATTCATGTTAGTATCTTGAATGAAATAATAATATATATTAGTTGTACTTTTATATAGTAGGTTGCAGACTAAATACCTAGGGTTATGAAAGTTAGGGTAAATGCTATTTCAATTAATTAAATTATTTAGTTTTAATCTAATGACGCAGAGATGTCCGTGCCACTCAACAACACCGAAATCATTCTCTTCAGGCAAGTGTACATTCTTTTCATGCTTTATAACTGTTGCATTTAATTGTTTAAACTGAGATGTTCTGATATGCAAGTGTACCCTTTTTACATGTTTTATAACCGCTGCATTTGATTGTTTAAATTGGGATTTTCCGATATGCAAGTATGCACTTTCTTCATATTATAACTATTGTTTCATCCAAATGTGACATCAGACTACATGTGCTTTCTTCCGTATATTGTGCGATAGAATTCTGTGTGCGCGTGTGTGGGGACACGTTAATTAATAAGTGCCTTGTAAATTGCAGAAGACATATCATAAGAGCATGCGGCCTGTTTGGCAGCTCATAGAACAAATGGCCTGTTTGGCTACTCTGGCTTGTGCCAGCACTATAACTCCTGAAGGCTCGATTGGCCGTATCTGGCTCGTGGTCCTGACAATAAGTATACTTGGGTGGGGTTGGGTTCACAAGCACTAGCCGATAGTAAACAGACTATCTCTCGGGGGCACCTGAAGGTAGATCCACTTACTAGCCATCTAATGACGTGAACCTTAGTCACGTACTTGCACACACCATTGAATAAGATTGAAATGGATATATCGGACATGTTAACATTTAAAACTGCTACAGCTTCCCTTTAATTAGTCTGCCAACTATTTAACTTTTAAAACTGCTATTATTTAAATAGAAATGCTATGTTATCGTCTCTAATAAAATTGCCATACCACTGCTTTGCACACTACACTTGCCACGCTCTTTACTTTGCACATTATGCTTGTTATGCTTACTACTCTATACACCACATCTGCTATCTCACACGTTTCTTACGTTGCTATGCTTTAATTATTGAGATCTTATTATGTCATGTTAATGATTTTGAAAACCTTGCAGAGGGTATTTTCTACTAACGTTTTAAATCTTGACGAGCGACCCTCGCTGACGTATATTCCTTGTTTTCTATCTTGTGGAATATATGTTAGGTGTTAGACAGATTTTGCAGAGGAGCATACTTTGAAGCTGAGATAGTTGACCAGGAGTATGAGATCCCCTGATGAAGAACGGCGTGCCTTCGCAGCTCTGCTATAATTTAATAATTGTTGTAATCTTATTCAGGTGTAAATTCGTTTGTGTTTCTGTTTCTAATGACCATGCTAGGCCTTATTTGTGTACTTGTAAATCTGGACATTGATGTAATAATAATGAAATTCTATATTGTTCTGAGTTTGCATGCAAGGATCTGTTGACGGTTTACACCCAGACGCTTATTGGGTTGGAGCTTCACCGCTCCAGCCCATGCAGACCCGCTCATGTCCTATCTTCCAAGTATAATGGAAAGCGGGGCGTGACAGGTTTTAGTAGTGGCCCATGCAGGTTCTGCATTCTACAAATTACTTGGAACAATATGGATGCCATTATTAGCCAGATTGTCTAGATAGACCTTGTACGCAAATGTTTACTTTGTTTCTTTTGCAGCATGGCAGGTAGACCCTACACTCAAAACAGAAATGGAGCCAACAGAAGTGGTACTCCCGACATTCATGAGCTCATGGGTGTCATGAGAGGAATGATGGAGATTCAATAGCAACTGATTCAACAAGGACGACAACCTGCTCTGATTGCACTACCACCGCCTCAAGCTGAACCCGAAGTGAAGCAATTCCACGAGCTGCAACCCAAGAGCTTCTCCGAAAAAAGAAGGGCCTTTAGAAGCTGATGAATGGGCTCAAGGGACTGAAGATAAGCTGTGTAATATCACGTGTTCATAAATATGAGTATGATATACGTATTAATGGACGTATTCATGTGTATTAATATGGTGGGTATTTTCAATAATTTTCTTTAATTTTATAAAGCCAAAATTATTTTCAAATAATTTTAAACACCATTGGTATTAAAAAGAATGAAGTATTGAAGTGAAATACATGGTATATGTATGTGGGTTAGGTATTAAAGAGTGTATTTCCTCTTTATCAAAAATTAGAAAACCCTAATTTTGTGAGCATGCAACCTTAGCCCTTAGGTGTCTCCCTCTTAGTCATTTGCAACATAAACATGCCACCTAACCCCCCCGCTTGGTTCCACCCTAATTCTTACCATGATGATTAGGCTTTAGATGAAATTTAAAGAAGAAAAGAAAAAAAAAGCGAAAAGAAAGAAAAAGGAAAAAAGAGAAAGAAAACTAAAAACGTTTTTCATCATCCCCTCTCCCACCTTGGCCAAACCAACCACCTATTGTTCTTGGTGTTTGGAGTTTGAAGGATAAGAAGCTAATGGATTGAAGGAAGCCTATTGGGATTAAAATACTAATCCTAATTTTCAAAGTTACACAAAAGCCCTCTACAATAATAAAATATCACAAAAAGACCCAAAATGCCCATAATGGGCCTAAAACTCATAAAAAGAGTTTCGGATCTACCATTACTCCGCTCTCAAAAACTACGTCCTCAAGGTGGTGCATGAAGTGCGCGACGCTCCTACTCCAAGTGGGGATGCTCATCTCGTCTGGGCTCTTCATCCTCCACAATGTCCTCCTTGTGTTTACCCACTAACCGCAGCTGGAGCTTGCGCACTCCACAATGGTGCCCTGGGATGAACCTCTCGTCGCGCCTGAAGCACAGCCCCTTCTGCCTCCTCTCTCGCTTCTCAAGATCCATCATTTTTCTGAACTACCCTCCTTGCGGTGGCACCCCGCTCTTCTCCTGGCTGGACAGATCTGTCCCTGTCATGGTCTTCTGCTGTCATCCACCCGTGAGCTGGCTTGGAGAAGATGAACCACCTCCAGTCCCTCCAGATTTCTTCATCTCCACCAATCGCTCCTCCACCATCTGGGCATACTCCATGGCCTCCATCAAGTCATGAGGCTTCTGTATGCGAACCTATGTGCGAATGGTAACCTTCAGCCCCTTTATGAAGGTGCTCTCCATCATCTCATCAGAAACTCCACACACTTACCCTGACGGTGCCTTGAACCTTTTCCTGTAGTCCCTCACCGTGCCATCCTGCCTGAGGGAAAATAACTGCCCCCGTAAGTTCCCCAAGTGTCACAAAATCTCTCCACCAAACCATCCTTGATCTTTTCCCATGAGCGAAATGGTTGTCGCTCATCCCTCCACTGGTACCACGCGAGGGCTTTCTCATCTAAACACACTGATGCTGCCTCTAGCTTCTACTCCTCAGTCATGCGGGACACCATGAAAAATCTCTTAGTCCAAATCCATGCCACTGGATCCTCTTCCTCAAATATGGGCATCTTCAGCTTCCGGATCATGCTGTTCGTCCTATAGGCCCAATGGTCTGCTCGTCCTCCTACGTGCCTAGGTAATGCTGCCACCTCTCCTCGTGCCGCTCAAATCCGTCCAGTGGGCACCCATCTCGATCTCTGTAGTCTCCCCAGCCCTCGCCGCCATCATAGAAATACTGCTCCATGTCACCCTCTCCATTGTAGTCTCCTGGATGCTCCTCATAAGTCGAGGGTCGTTATCATCGTGTCTATGAAGCATGTCGAGGGCCGTGGGGCTATCAAAACTCATCATCGTCGCCACCAGACTCCCATAAATACCCTGGGGGTTCGAATCATCGTTGTTGCGGGGCGAAAACTCCTGGATCTTGGCCATGTGGGGCCCAACCAAGGTTTTAGGTCTTGGTTTCGGTCTCGGTATCGTTCTTCCCAAAATTTAGGTTTCAGTATCGGTATCGCCCGTTTCGACGGTTTCGGAAGCAAGTTTCGGTTTCGTCCGCATCGCTAGTTTCGGCAGTTTCATTTCGGTTATCGGTTTCGATTTCGGAGATACTTTAAATATGTATATACTATATACACATTGATGGTTTTGGAGATTCTTAAATCTAAGCCTATCCAATAGGACCAATACTATTAAATACTTAACAATCTAAAATATTAATCATATACTATCAAATACTAAATACTAAATAGATAAACTAAATTTCAGTTCGTAATCATATCAAATACTAAATACCTAAAGTTTGGTACTTAAATACTAAATATTAGATAAATGAATAGATCCTAAAGCTTGCCTTGCGCACCCACCGTTTTACCTTGCGCACAAACCACTTATTTGTAAGTTTGCCAAAAAATTCGTTAGGCGTTGCTTTGCACACCCACCATTTTTTTGCGCACATACCACTTATTTACAAGGTTGCCACAAAATCCGCTTGCTATATGCACCGACTATTTTACTCTACGCACATACCATTTATTTACAAGTTTGCCTTTTAAAAAACGCCGCCTCTCCTGAAAGGCGACTCAGGCCTCTCTCTCTCTCTCTCTCTCTCTCTCTCTCTCTCTCTCTCTCTCTCTCTCTCTCTCTCTCCCGCTAGATGGACGAGGTGGTGCGGCGCGGCAGGAGGCGCGTTCGGCTAGGCAGGAGACGCGTTCGGCTAGGCGGCGACACGATCCAGTGAGTTCAATTTTTTCATCATCTTCCTTTTTTCCTTTTTCTTCTTTTTTCAGCATTTTTTTCTTGGTTTTGCCTCTTCGTCGTCTAATTCTTCATCATTTTCAAGCCGAAACCCTAGGGTTTTCTCCTATCTTTTAACCGAGCTTTCTTTGCAACCGATTGATTCACGAAATTTTTGGGGTTTTAAGGAATTTTGTTTAATTACACATTCTTTTTCCTCCGTCTTCGACTGATATTGAATGGTATCAGTCTGTTTCGGCTGGTATCAGTATCGATCAATACCGAAACTAACCCCTAGTTTCGGTCTCGTTACCCACCGATACCGCTACGATACGGGTGATACACAGTGGTATCGGGCGAAACCTCAAACCTTGGACCCAACGATGCTGTTCTGAACTTGGGGGGCCTACGCCCATGCTGGAAGGGCTGGTGCCCCCCGAATACCAAACAAGGGTTGCAGCCCCTGTCCGGCCCCCGGGGGGCCAGCCGCCCCCGCTGGAGGGACGAGCACCCCTCCAAAACTCCGAACATGGGCGACACCCCCCTGTTTTGCTGCTGAAGAAGCCGGATCTCGCTGTTTTTACGTGTTGGATATGGACGACATGAATACACCCATGAGGGGATGTATGCGGGTATACTGACCTCAGATGTCACGTGCACGAAAGCATGCACGAAGGGAACCTTTTCTCGTGTGAAAAGGACCACTCGATAGGTGGAAAAAGCCACTCGATAAGTGGAAAAAGTCACTTTATAAGTGCATAAAGGCACTTGATAAGTGAATGAAGAAGTGGATAAATGAATGTGCTAATATAGGCTAATAAGCTTATATTTAGGTATTTCCTACAATAACTACCCCTAAAGCCTATAAATAGGACCCAAGGGTAAGGCATTCATACTACACTTTCCATGCCATAAGTTTGCATAAGGCATCTTATGTTCTTCTTCTCCCTTCCATTAAAATCCTCTTCTAAATAGAGATTTAGGCGGTGAAACTCTGCTTCGATCCTCCGTGACGAAGTACCGACCGTTGTGGCGAATCCGAGGGTGAAGTTCAGAGACTACGGTGCCGCATACGCAAGCGTAAGTCTATGTTATTATTCGATCCTAATGTCATTGTTTTGACAGGATCCTACATTGGTATCGGAGCCATACGGGTTCGCCCCGGTCAAACCGCCGCCCCATCGAACCGATGAATGAGGCGTTGTCTTTTTCACGAATGGGTATCCTACCATTATGGATATGGTAGGAACGCTTCGTGACGGAGAGAACGCAGTGGTTGTTCTTTTCACGTTAGGGTCTCCTACCATTACGGATATGGCAGGAAATCTCCGTGACGGGAAGAACCGACCGTTCATATCGCCAAACTCGTTTTTTTTCATGGATGCTGAGTCTCCATTCAAATGGGAATGGGCGCTCTCTTCATGTGGAGCGCGTAGTTTACGAATTTTAAAGTGTGTTATTTTTCATTTTGGCACACGGCCATTAGAGAATAACTACTTTCTCGACGAACGGGTGTCTCATCGGAGAAGAAGATGGTAGTTATTCCAATCGGAGAAGATGACTTTTGGTGCATGATCACCATGGCCATATGGGCCATGGAGGCTATGCATCCCCCCTCCCCATGCGAAGGAGGTTGGCTACGGCCAAATGACAACGAAAACCACCCCGGCGAGGGTGTGCGGCAACCCCATACAAGGGGGTGGCCGGCCATGGCCATATGGGCCATGGCCGGCCAAGGCCAAAGGGCCAGGGGGCCCTGGATAGGCCGGCCTCGGCCAGGGCCAAAGGGCCCTAGCCGCGGCCAGGCCAGGGCCAGAGGGCCCTGGCCATGCCGGCCCTGGCAGAGGCCAGGGCCAGGCATTGGCCGGCCCTGGCCAGCCTCGGCTAGGGCAGAGGCCCTGGTCGGGGGGATAGGGCCCCTGGTCGGCCAGGGCAGAGGCCCTGGCCGACCAGTGAGGGACTTTTGGCCGGCATTGGCTGGCCTCAGCCAGTGCCGAGCCCCGGTTGACCCTGTTTTTTTTTGGGGGGGGGGCTTGCATGAATGTGACATGCATGGCTAGCCCATACGGGGCCAACGACAGTCGTCTGCGGAAAAATTCTCCTATACGGGGGGAAGCGCCTGGATCCATACGGGAGTCGGCGACAATGGCTTGCAGAAAAATCCCCTCAGGGGGGATCCGGCCTTGGCACGGCTACGGCACAACCCCGGCAATGGCCAGGGATTGTCGAATATTTCTCTAGTATCATAAGGGTACTAGATTAAAATACACGTTTTGAAAAATACGTTTTCAAAAACGCTTTTCCACTACGAAGTACAATAAGAGTACTATCATTTGATAAGTGAGGGGGAAATATTGAAGGATTGTTCTATATGGTGATTGGAATCGTAGAAACCTTTCCGATTCTATAACAACATCTTCAATATTTTTCGAAAGTAACTTATCAAATTATAAATATCATTCCAAGTGGGAGTTGAAATTAGAAATATACAAATGGGATATTCTATTATCATTTCAAGTGGGAATTATATTTTAAGAATTTTTAATGCAATGTTTTTGATCAAACCTTCGGTTTTGTGTCTTTTGCAGCATTTTAAAAGTAAAATGTCTTCCGCTTCAAAGAATATCGTCGCTGAGTAAAACAGAGGTGAAAAACTCAACGGCGATAATTACAAACTATGGTCCATTAAAATACAGTACGTTCTGGAGGAGCAAGAAGTGCTCGAAACTCTGAAGAACGTAATGATTGAACCTGAGTTGGGCACTACGGCCCAACACAGAAGAGACAAGGAAGCTTTTGATGCTTGGTCTCGGAAGAACAAGATAGCTCGCATTACGTTATTGAGCAGTATGGCCGATGACATAATGCGCATCTTCCGAGAGCATGACCTAGCCATGGACATATGGTCCAAGCTAGAGGAGAAGTTTGGTGGCACATTGGTGTCCAAACTTCGCGCCTTAACTATAAGATTCGATTCATACAAGAAACGTCCAGATCATTCCATTGGGAAACATCTGCGACATATGGCGAATCTTATCTCAGAGTTAAAGGATGCAGGTCATGTGCTCACTGAGAGCAACAAATCCAAGCAGTCATACGTTCCCTACCAAATGGGTGGGACCAAATGAAGATGCATCTCACTCATAATGAGAGCATCACGACCTTCAGCGATGTTTCCAAGCACCTCGAGTTAGAGGAAGAGCAGCTTGCGGCTGCCAAGCCAAGTGCAGAAGTGCACATGGTTGCTAGTTCCTCACACGGGGGAAAGAAACGGAAAGATCGTTCAAAGTCTACTAATGAACGTAATAAGCAACCTGAGTCTACCAAGAAACCCAAACATAAGGGTGGGCACAAGAAATGGCACAAGAAGAAAGACTTGAAGAGGATCAAATGCTTCAAGTGCAATAAGCTCGGTCACTATGCTCGTTCGTGTACGAGTGGAGGCGACGAGGTAACTTGTAATTATACTAGTTACATATGTGTTTCTAGTTCAATATTTCTTGTGGAATCTAATCCATTTTGGATAATTGATTCAGGTGCCACCGACCACATAGCAAGGGACAGACGGTCCTTCGTGGAGTATCACCGGATACCCCAAGGAACGAAGTGGATCTATGTAGGAAACAACACTCGTGTTGAAGTGAAAGGCGTTGGGACTTGCAAGCTAGTCTTGGACAACGGCCGCACTCTCCTACTTCATGATGTTCTCTTCGCTCCAGATATTCGAAGGAATATAATATATGTGGTCGTGTTAATGGGTCTTGGTTATAACTGGTTTTTTCATGATTGTAAAGTGGACTTGTTTTGTAATAATTCCTTAATTGGCACTGGGTATGTATTAAAAGGATTTATTGTATTAAATACAATGTATGATTCTTCATTTTGTAATGAAAATTTCCTTGTTACAAATTCTTCGACTTATGAGTCTGATATAATTTGTTGGCATGCAAGTCTTGGTCACATTGGACCAACACGAATGTATAGACTTGCCAAACGTGGCCTTCTATCCAATGTTTCAAAGGTTGAAATGTCGACCTGCGAACATTACCGTGTATGGAAATCTTGTCACAAGCCATTTGGAACCGGCACAAGGGCCGAGGTTCCATTACAGCTCATCCATTCGGACATATGTGGTCCGATGAATGTCAAGAAAAGACGCGGGAAGTTCTATTTCATCACTTTTATTGATGATTTCACCCGATTCGGATATATCTATTTGATATCCCACAAAATTGAAGCATTAACCTGCTTTAAAAACTATATGAGTTTAGTGGAGAATCAATTAGATCGCAAGATTAAGGTCTTGCGAACCGATAGGGGCGGTGAATATCAATCAACAAGTTGTAAGGAACTTTGTGATGAAAAGGGCATAGTACATAAAGTAACTATGCCTTATACTCCTCAACAAAATGGTGTTGCAGAAAGGAGAAATAGGACTTTAATGGAAATGGTCCGTTCAATGATGGCGCAAGCTAACTTGCCAATCACCTTTTGGGGTGATGCATTATTGACGGCCGCTTTCATCTTAAACCGCGTACCCTCGAAATCAGTTAGCTCCACTCCTTATGAGTTGTGGAACCAAAGGTCTCCTGACTTAAACATTTTAAAACCTTGGGGATGTGCATCCTACGCACATATTTCCTCCCACAAGTATGGCAAACTTGGGCCATGGGGAAGGAAATGTATCTTCATACGATACACAGAAAACTCCAAAGGTTATGTTTTCATTAGTCAGGAAGACAATAGAGGTCTAATTGAATTTGAGTCGAGGGATGTCACTTTCTTGGAAAACGAGTTTCCAAGACAGGGCGAGATAAGTCAGGACTTATCTCTATTTGAGATTAATGATCAAGAAGGATTACCTTATTCGAGTGGGGGAATTCTTAGTGAAGACGAAAATACATTTCAACCTTCACCAATGGATGATACGAATGATGCTAATCCTATTCCATACGGGAATAATGATCCAAGTGGGAGCATTTCTAACGACATTCCAAGTGGGAGTGATATTAGAATTGATCTAAATTCGAGTCAACAAGGACTTGAAGAATCTCAAATACGACGTAGTAGTCGTACAAGGTTGGCTCCTCTAAGATTTGAGGATGAATTTCCGCAAACCTTTATGACTTTACTACAAGATGATGACGAGCCTGCTACTTTCAAACAGGCCGTATCATGCCATGCGAAAGACAAATGGATGGAAGCGATGAAGGAAGAGTTGGAATCCATGAAAGTTAACCAAGTCTGAGACTTAGTTGACTTACCCAGAGGACGTAGAGCTATTGGGAACAAATGGGTTCTCAAGATCAAGCATAAGGCTGATGGCTCTATAGACAGATATAAAGCTCGCCTTGTCGCGAAAGGTTTTACGCAACAGGAAGGGATAGACTACGAAGAGACCTTTTCACCTGTTGTTCGTTTTACCTCGATTCGCCTGATTCTGGCTATGGTAGCTTGCTTAGACCTCGAATTACATCAGATGGATGTAAAGACTGCCTTTCTCAATGGAGAATTGGACGAGGAGATCTATATAGAACAACCAACAGGGTTTGTAAAAGAAGGAAACGAACATAAGGTGTGTAAACTTCGTAAGACCATATATGTGATGGAAATTGAATTTCACCCCAAGTGATTTTGATGATGAGCACACCAAATGAAAGCTTAGTGTACTAACTACACTACACTCAGATGTGTAGACTTTGCGAAGCTCTACTCATACTCAAAGAAGCACACTCAACGCTCAAAGACAAAGATGAACATGACTAAACTCAAGTGATGAAGCTCAAGCTCAAACAGAACAAGAAGCACAAAGAGAAGCTCGCTTTCGCTTCACCAAATTGATCAAACTTCCGAAGACATGTTCTGAGTCTATAGTGAGTGTGTCGTGTCTCTTTAGGGTATTTGTTAAAGCCATAATCATATAGACAAAACACACGCACACAATCAATTTGAAAAAGCTTTCTTGAAAATATTTTTATATCTTCAAAAATATTTTAGAGAGCTTTCTCTAGTCATCCTATAACTTCCGTAGTGAAACTCCACACACCCTGGAGTTAACTACCTGTCTGACTAGTAGTGTTGCAGGAAAAACTCCTCTGGGAGTCGACTACCAACAGTAGTAGTCGACTAACAGACAGAGATCAAGAATTCCTGAAACACTCTGGGAGTCGACTACCTACTTGAGGGAGTCGACTACCAGCTGTAAAATTCTGACGTTTTTGAATTTGAATTTTGAAATTCGTTGAGCAATTTACTCCGTAATTTTTGGGACAAAAGTCAAACGAAAATTCAAATTTCAAATCTCAGTTTTTCCCTATAAATAAGAGCTAAATTCTTTTTGAAAACACAACTATTGAAAATCAAAAATCTCTTGTGAAAACGCTCTTGAATTCAAAGCTCTCATTTCTTTCTAGCCAATTTGATTTTATTTGTAATCTTGCAATATTCTCTTATCAATTCTTTTAAGATCATACTCTTATTTTTTATTGGCTAAAACGTTTTCAAAATCCTTATTACTATTCTCTTTATCTTGTTTAAAGGATTTGTGAAAAAGCTATAGATCTAGATCACAAAGAATTTATCTTGTATCTTTGTGTGATCTAGACCTCTATTCTATCAAGCCACTGCACAAATTTGTCTATCTTTGATTGGCTATAGAATCGGGTGTAAAAACCAATCTCCATCAATTTAATGTGGTGTATTGGACAAAATTTCATTGTGTTGGTTGTTGGAACACTAGACAAGTCTAGGTGTTGCCAGTCGGAAATCCTGGTTGAGACTAGGTCGTTGGAAATCCTAACGAGTGAAGTTAGGTAATTGTATTTGCCAAGGCAGATAGTGGAAAATCTCGTACCGGATTGGTCGGGGACTGGACGTACCTGGGTTGCGGGGAACCAGGATAAAATTGCTTGTCTCTGCGTTTGTTTTTCTGTGCTTGTTTATCTTTTAATATTTGTTGAAGCGTTTTCAATCTTCTGCAAAGATTAAACTATTTGTATCCGCTGAAATTTATATTATTCGCAATCTTATCTGTGCTTATATATACTCTGGGAGTCGACTACTGCTCATAGGGAGTCGACTACCTGCTGTGAAATTGCTCTGTGTATTTTTAAGATTATATTGTTGATTAAGAACCAAGCGTAGATTGCTCTACTTGGTTTCTTAGGCAACATTAGAAGGAATTTATTTGTGTTAACATCAACGAGCGAAAAATTTTACTATATACACAACACTATTCAACCCCCCCTTAGTGTTGTTTGCCATCCATAGGATCCAACACTTGGTATCAGAGCGAGGCTACAAAAGTGATGGCGTAAACATCTTTTCACTTTGAAGGACTGAATACCATGCGACCACCTCTATTCAATGGAACCAACTACGCTAGCTGAAAGATCCGAATGAAGCCTCACCTAGAGTCATTAGACATTAAAGCTTGGACTATTACCAAAGTCCCGTACATCGCACCCACCGACGTTGAGTTTGGGAAATGGTCTGTCGACGACAAGAAGAGAGCTAATCTCAATGCAAAAGCAATGAATGCTCTGTTTTGCGCCGTTACAAGAAATGAGTTCAATCGAGTCTCCCAATGTGAGACAGCACATCAAATATGGCATACTCTTCAGGTAAGTCACGAAGGAACTGAAAAGGTAAAAGAATCTCGCATAAACTTTTTACATTCAAAGTTCTAATCTTTTAAAATGGAAGAAGGAGAGAGTATCATGACCGGCGCCCTGTTTACGGTATGGGCGCGGTGTCGTTTTACCGCAAGTGCACGGTTAGTGTAGGGTGCGGGTTTATCGAACTCAGGGAGGTGGATGGCTTGAGTGGCTACTAGCCTCGCCTAGGTTGTGTGCTAGCTACGCGGATAATGTGGGTGGAAGTGTAGAAATAGAAGAAATAAATAAAAAGACACGACGTGAATCCCCGCTAACACGGGCTAGAGCACTCATGACACTTGGCATTTGACTTGGTCCAGGGTGAGACATTGCCCCAAAAGGTGGTAACTAGCGTCCATGGCCCGATATTCCGGTCGGTGCCAAGTACGCTAGGCCTACCCGGTTTTGGACGGTGGGCATTCCCATGCCAATTAACACCTTCCGCAACCGGGAGCATTAAGGCCACAATGATAACTCCCAACACTTCGTCCAAGCCGTTCCCACGCGCGAGGACTCGATGTCAATGCTAGGGGCGTGAGCTGTGGCTAGGGGGTCAACCGCCAAGTTTATTCCCCCTTGGCCCGACGGTCAGAGGCGGTCTTTCTCCCGCCAATGACAATGAAACACCCCTGCATAACCCTAATGGCCAAATAGGCCAAATGTGATTTCTAGCGATACATCGAAGCGGATCTTGACTGGACAAGCACCTGACCCCAACCCCCAACACATCTAGTGTGTTGTCGTACGAATTGGACCCAGATCGCTAGAAATCCCCATTGACACATTTCATCGAACACGTGCCATGCAACCAAGTCTAATGTAAATTTCCAAGCAACAATCTTACCCTAACCCGTATTAGGGTTCATCAAAACTACTCCATGATGAAAGACATATAAACAAACAACACAAAAGACATATAAACTTTCACCATCAAGCAAAATAAACACAATACAAACAATGGAGAAAAAGAGAGGAAAATACTTATCTTGAGTTGAATCGTCAATCCAATACAAGACTTATTGAGCAAAAGACCTAATCTAAACTAACCTAGAACTCACAAGAGAAGGGGGGGGGGGGGGGGGGGGGGGGGGCAAAAAGCCCTAAAAACTCCAGGAGATCCCCCTCAAGTCAGCCAGCCTCGTGTATTTATACCCCCACTTCGAAACCCTAATGGTTCGGGTCCAAACCCGCAGGAAAAACGCCACCCGATCGGTTGAAAAGTCAACCGATCGGGTGATCTGTTACAAATAGTAAACAGAAAACGGCGGAATTTCACCCGGTCATATGAACCGGTCGGTTGAGTTCTTGGAGTGACCGGTTGGATCTTGGTGCCATCGGGTGAAGGGATCGGTTGGGTGCCCGTGTCTCGGCTCCTCAGCATCAGCTACAGATGAACCGATCGGGTGAGAGTCACCCGATCGGTTGGAATTTGGCTTGAAAACACAGAGAATCAGCCTCGTTTGAACCGGCCTGTGAACCGGTCGGGTGACATTCACTTAAGCTCCGGCTGAGACCGGGTGGTGCATGCGTGCATCACCCGATCGGTTGAAGATGACCAACCGACCGGGTGAGGGGCTGAAAGATGTAATCTTCATCGTTTGACCCCCTGGATCACGCGTGACTCCTCCCATTGCTCCAGGGACTTGAGATATCGTCGTTAAACGTCCCCTACGCGGGCAATCTCCTGCAAACATGGAGAAACAAAGAAAAGTGAAAGAAAACGAGAAAACACGAGAAAACAAATAAAAGACGGCGGAAAATACGGAGAAACACAAAAGAAAACGTGCGTGAATATATGAAATATAAACGCACGTCAAAATCCCCCAAGCTGAACTCTTCCTTGTCCTCGAGGAAGACGAGTGAGAGTAGGAGCTCGGAGGGAGAAAATAGAGAGAATGAGAGAAAAAGAGAACTCTATATCCTAGATCTCCCGTAAGGGCCACAAAATCAAACACGCCACACGAAGCAAGCATACGAAAAAACACAACACTAAACCAAGGAATGTGAGTCCAAACAAGTGTCGTGGGCCCACGCATTGAAGCGCGAGTGAGTGTGGTCGTGTGCTAGCAGATGGTGTCACTATCTATGATGTGCAATAAAGCTCCATATACACATACCCAAAGAAAGACCCAAATATCGATTCAATTTGAAATTGCGGTGAATATTAGCTCAAGCATGCATGAGAAGAGTATAAGAATAGAAGCGTATCATGCATCGGGGACTACACAGCTAGGGACTTAGAAATCACAACACTATAGCCTAGGTAATCGCTAGAAGGTCCTTATGCCAAGTGTTTTCGAAAACGATGGAGGTTGAGAAGATGTGGAGTAGAACACTCGGTGCAAATTCTCGCCTTCCCCTTGTTCTCGGCAAGTAGGAAAATATTCACACTGGAATTTTTTTTTGGGTTTTGGGTATTTGTATTTTTTTTTCTTTTCATTTCTCATCTTTTTGGGTTTTTCTTTTCTTTTCTCCTTTTTTTGGATTTTTGGGAATTGGGATATTTACATGTGTACTCTCCCAAGTGGGAGAACGGTACACGACGAGGGGATTTGCACTAAGTAAAATAAAAATGAAATCGGATTCTAAACACTTGGACAAAGGAGATATTTCTCGCTAATCAGAGCATAGGCTAAATGGGTTATCCTAGTCATTGTTTGTGGAATCCCGACACATGCGAATTGAAATATACGATATAAATATAGCATGCATATAGAAGCAGATAGTAGAAGCAAATACCGCATATTCAAATCAAAGCATGATAATCTAGGGGTCAACCAAGGATAGGTATATAAAACATAATCACAAGGTAGAAGCACACCAAACAGCTAGGCACGACGCACGACTCACAAAAAGCTAAGTGGACCCGCGATGCATGAAATGCAAGAGGACTCGATATCCTAGGGTTAGTGAATGTGATTATCGAAGCTGTGCAAGGTGCGCGTGTGATTTTCGTGGCAATTCATCATAGGGTTCATCTCTAGGAGAAAGAGATAAAAAGAAGAAAAGAAAAAGAAAAAGAAAAACACGGAGAAAAACGACTCAAATAACGAAGAAAAAGAGACAAATGACGCATGAAGTGTGACTCCCCCAAGCTGAAACTTACATTGTCCTCAATGCAATAATAGTGAATACGGGAGGGCAATGAAAATGGGGGGGGAGTTACACACCAACACAAAAAATGAAAAACACGAAAAACACATGAGCGAAACTAAAAAATAAAGAAAAAGAAACACTCAAATAAAAGGTATAAAACACGACAAAAGAACACCTAGACACAGACACACAACAACGACACACGAAAACATGCACACAAATCGATTTCCCCCAAGCTGAACATGACAATGCCAGTGAAATGATATGATCAATGTGATGCAGAAATATGCAAGGGGAAGATCGGAAAAGAAAAGAAAGAAATCAAAATGCAGGAGAGACGGTGTGCTCATTCTCCTCGGAAGAGGATGATGGTGAAATGATAGAAGGGCACGACATGAAGGGTTATTAAGATGCAAAAGCAAACCCTAGATACGCTCCCCTCGCTAATGAGAAGAGACGAGATTATTCAAACCTAAACTAGAAAGCGGTAAATTTTTACACTACTAGATTAGGATACACCTGAGCATAGGTGGATCCAAGATCTGGAGCGGGGCAGGTAGCTGCTCTAACTGCTCCTTCTGTGGCTCCGCCAGAAGCGTTGTGCCACGTGTGCCAATGGACCCAAGCAATGCACCTCCAAGCATCCCTCGTAGGTGTCCACCTGTGACCTGCAAAGGACGAGGTGCATTAGTCCATGGCAAGAAATTATTTCCCAAAATAAAGTATCCCAGAGATAGTCGCCGGTAAATGATGGTAAAATATATGAAATGTGGCGAACACTCCCTGGAAATGGTATGCTATCCTCTGTGCTAGCGACGATCAAATCCCCGCTCTCCATGTGAAGTTGCTCTCCAGGTGGTGACACACCGCAGCATACCTCAAGGGAAGTCGATCCTGTGTCCTGTGAGAGATATGGTGTGTCAAATATATATGAGTCTAAAGAAATAGGACGTGAAAAGCGAGACTCAAATGTGGAGTGAGAGTGAGTATGAAAATCTCTCTGAATAGGGGCAATATGCTCAAGTAGATGCTCAGCCGCAGAAGAAATGGAGCGTGACGGTAGAGGTAGATGTGGCTCGGGCTCCATGAAGTGGACGATCGTATCCAATCCCTCATGCACATCATCCTCGACGATATGCACATGCTCCTCCAATTGCTCGATGTCCTAAATGACATCCTCATGGTTGACCACCGACCAAGGAGGAAGCTGTAACAGAGATGGCTGTGGAGGTGGATGTGGAGCGGACCACTCGTATGTGGTCGTGGTGTCATCGTCCTCACGCACATCCTCCTCGCCTGTATGCATAAGCTCTGTGGTCTCCTCGGTGCTCTCATAGGACTCATATGGGGTATCCAAATAAAAAGGAAAAGTCTCTCCCACAGATCCTAGAGAAATCTCCCCATCCTCACTATCATCATCAAAAAATGCTTCGTCATCCAAGTGGTAGTGATGGAAAAATGGGGTATCGGCTTGAGATGTGTCTATGGTGGCCGATGGCATTGTGGTCTCAACCATGAAAGTGGGTATATCCTCTCCTTCATCCCCTCTCCTCGGTGTCGGCTCGGTGATTGGTACCATCAAGTTTTGTAATATTTGGCCTTGGTTAATCATGGCACTTTCAAGGAGAGACACGAGGCTTGATTCTTCTTGTGTTTATGGAGGGGTATAAGTTTGAGGAAATGGATGTGAGGTGTTTGGGCTAAGGTTGTGGGAAAATGTTTGACCTTGGAGTGGGGGGAGGCTCTCAAGCATATATGGGCAATCATAATACACGTGCCCCGCCATCCCACAAGTCTCACAAACCACAACTGGATAAGGATCGTATCCTCCCATCTGAGCATCGAAATTTGATCTCCACATGGTAATATCAAAGATACCTGGACAACAAAAATAAGAAAACTAGAGAGGAGCGTCAATAGCACAAGAAAATAACAAAAAGATAATATAATGGTGGGGAAAAATTTCTTGGTTATTGAATATATATATATATATATATTTTAAATTTATATGTATTTATGCGTAGTCTAACGAACCCAAGCTAAGCTAATATCAAACCGAACGCCTCCCCGGCAACGGCGCCAAAAACTTGACCGGCGCCCCGTTTACGGTATGGGCGCGATGTCGTTTTACCGCAAGTGCACGGTTAGTGTAGGGTGCGGGTTTATCGAACTCAGTGAGGTGGATGGCTTGAGTGGCTACTAGCCTCGCCTAGGTTGTGTGCTAGCTACGCGGATAATGTGGGTGGAAGTGTAGAAATAGAAGAAATAAATAAAAAGACACGACGTGAATCCCCGCTAACACGGGCTAGAGCACTCATGACACTTGGCATTTGACTTGGTCCAGGGTGAGACATTGCCCCAAAAGGTGGTAACTAGCGTCCATGGCCCGATATTCCGGTCGGTGCCAAGTACGCTAGGCCTACCCGGTTCCGGACGGTGGGCATTCCCATGTCCATTAACACCTTCCACAACCGGGAGCATTAAGGCCACAATGATAACTCCCAACACTTCGTCCAAGCCGTTCCCACGCGCGAGGACTCGATGTCAATGCTAGGGGCGTGAGCTGTGGCTATGGGGTCAACCGCCAAGTTTATTCCCCCTTGGCCCGACGGTCAGAGGTGGTCTTTCTCCCGCCAATGACAATGAAACACCCCCGCGTAACCCTAATGGCCAAATAGGCCAAATGTGATTTCTAGCGATACATCGAAGCGGATCTTGACTGGACAAGCACCGGACCCCAACCCCCAACACATCTAGTGTGTTGTCGTACGAATTGGACCCAGATCTCTAGAAATCCCCATTGACACATTTCGTCGAACACGTGCCATGCAACCAAGTCTAATGTAAATTTCCAAGCAACAATCCTACCCTAACCCGTATTAGGGTTCATCAAAACTACTCCATGATGAAAGACATATAAACAAACAACACAAAAGACATATAAACTTTCACCATCAAGCAAAATAAACACAATACAAACAATGGAGAAAAAGAGAGGAAAATACTTATCTTGAGTTGAATCGTCAATCCAAATTAAAAACACAAACATCAAACCCTAACCCTAACCATTGCAGTCATCTCTCTATCTTCTTCGACGGTCCATGCAAGCACCCCCAAAGGCTTGCAGCCCCCTTGACGATGTCGTACACAGCTGCTCGCACGACCACCATCAAATACCGTCTACTGCACCACCTTAAGAATCTTTCGACATTCGTCGATGCCACCATCGGTGACAGCCGGAGGAGCAGACCCCATCAAACGACTCCCCACATTTAGGCAAATCCCCAGCCAAAGTATCATGATGAACCGCCAATGATTTCCTCAGAAAAACATGGTCGGCACTGATCGAACTAATCTGTTATAGGATCGGCTCTATCTAGCCGACCCCGATATCCAACTGAGTTGACACATCGAGTCTTGCCACCAACAGAGCGATATTGTTCATCGGCCCCATCCGAGCCAACTAAACCAGCTTGAATCAACTGAACTAATGAGTTGACCCAAAGCCAGCTCCAGCCGAGTCGTATTGACCCAGTCAATGGCTCGGCCCGAGCCGTGTGAATTTTGGGTATTTTTGGCCGAATTTTTGCTGAATTTTTACGTAGTCCTACTGTTTTGAAGATTCCAGATCCGTGTGAAGTCTAAATTCAATGTTGTTCGCGTTAGTGATTAGCTAGCTCAACCAAGTATGCGTAGCTTTCCTTTATGAACCTATTAATCTTCCAAACGAAAAGATCTGCTCTAATTTACGGGTACTACGATAATTACTACAAGGATGTTCTCTTCAAACAAGTTACGTATCTAACATGGTTTTCGGTATCGGCGGGTTTCGGTCGTTTCGTCTCGGTTTCGGAGCTAACCGAGACGAAACTAGTCTAAAAGTATTGGTTTCAGCTGGAACATAGCCGAAACCAAAGAAGAAAAAAAGAAGAAAACACATCAAAGCAAGAAGAAAAAATGAAAAAAACCCCCATCAAGCTCTATAATACATAAAAAGAAAAAAAAATAAGAAGAAGAGCAAGAGCAGGGGAGATAGAGAAAGAAGGAGACTTATCTCCTGCTGCCCACGGGGCCGCTGAAGATGACGAAGTCCCTGGGTCGATGGTCAATGCTGCCCTAAAATCTAATATGGATGCTGCTAGTCACATACACATTTTTGCTAAACAAATTGCATTTATTTACAAGTTTACCATTGTATTTTATAATTTTAATGGCAAACTTGTAAATGATGCAATATGTTTAGCAAAATGTGTTCATGACTAACAAAAGATATGAGAGTTGCTATGCGTACAGACCTTTTTGTTCAGTCACAGTTCTGTGAACGGAGAATTGATATGTGTACAGACCGTTTTTGCAGTTCACTATTCTGTGAACGGGGAATTGCTATGCGTACAGACCTTTTTGTTCAGTTCACATTTCATATGTATTTGATATAAGAGATAGCATATAGTATTTGTTTAATACTTTAGTTTTTAAGTATTTTATGCTTTAGTATTTGAGAGTATTTGATATGTTTTAAGTTTTTGAAACTACCGATATGGACGAAACGAAACTTTCATCTGAAACCATCGAAACAGACAATACCGATACCGAAACCTAAATTTTGGAAGGAACGAAACCGAGACCGAAAC
Organism: Scilla litardierei; assembly: GCA_030789695.1. NCBI lineage: Eukaryota > Viridiplantae > Streptophyta > Magnoliopsida > Asparagales > Asparagaceae > Scilla > Scilla litardierei. Next base: position 115,911,567 of record CM061138.1, read on the forward strand.
TGAGACCTAAAACGTTGGTATATGAGATGTTTAGACAAGTCTCATTATTTTATGGCTTCGATGATGGGTATGAATATAATGATTGGGAATACCATATAAAATATTTCATCTCTAGTTTTGAATTTTCAAACGAAACAAAATATGCATACACATATCACAACTTAAGTGGAGAAGTGCTATCTTGGTATAAGCAACTTTAAGTTCTTTTTCGACGTTAGTCAGTATTCAAACCCACTCTTTAATCTCGGTATTTTTCTAAGCATCAATAATTCTCCAGCCATTCCAGCAATTCTCAAGTCCGAAAGTTGAGACTGATCCACTAAAAGAGATACGTGAGATCCGCAACAAACTTCTTCAAATGCTCGAATGATTGAAGAGGAAACAAGAGATGAAGCCCAAGCCAGAGCCAACGGTAGAGCTTGAACCAGAATTTGAGATAGAGTGTGAGCCTGAGTATGCACCAGATCCTAAATATGCTATTCAGAAAAAGTTTGAGCCTGGGCCCAAATTGAAGCCCGGGCCAACGGAGTTAGAACAAGAGCCTGAGCTCGAGCCCGAGCTTAATCCATCACCGTAATCTGAGCATGAACTATATCTTAAGCCATTTGTTGAACATATATCATAGCTGCAGACAGAAGCGTCCTAATTGAGCACTTCGAGTTTGGTATCACATATCATCCACACATAACCAATAAACATGTTCTAAATTCTTTTTTCTTTAGTAATTTGAGAGAAATTTTCGAAAGACGTTCTTCTATCAATCTATCTCATGTTACACTTCAAAGTTCATGAACGCAACTTTTATAACTGCAAGAGACTACCAATTTCTGTTTAATTGTTCTACATATGACGTCATTCACCAGGTGATGCAGCTCTCAAACCTAAAAGAATGCTAGGGATACAATCGAGATAACATCCTTTTAATTTTTATTTTTATTTTGTGTTTGAGTCCATTATGTCTTTAGTTATTTTGAGTTATTTTATTTATTTTAAGTGTTTATTAATTTAGAGTTCGGCATTACATCGATCGATTAGGAGAAAAGAGAGTATTGGTTGTAAAGCCTATAAAAGGCCTCAAGACTGGTTTATCTTTAATCCATGAATCGATGAAAGCTTGAGAATTTTAAATCCTCAAAACCGGAGAAAGGTCCAACTCCTTGGTGAGAAATCTCGGAATCCTTAGTAAGAAGCATCGGAACTCTAAACATTCATGTTCTTTCCCAAAATCTTCCACAAATTCCACAAATCCCCTCCGATTCTTCATCAAATTTGGTATAAATTCTACATCAGTAGGGGTGTGTTTTTCTAACATTCTACACTACAAAACTAGGCAACTTTGCTTTTTTAAATGCATGTTTTATGGATGCATGATGCATGTCAAGAAAACACAAAATCATCTGGGCACTCCAAGCAATGTGGGTCAATTTTAACGGGGTGGATGTTTGAAATATATGACCTAATGATGAAGAGCTAAGACTATGATTGGCTAATATATTTCAATAGGCAGACTAATATGTTTATGGACCATTAGGTGAGGCATATGTTCATGTGACAAGGCTTATAAACTTGGAAATAAAAACTTAGACAGTGGTCATGCATTTCATGCTCATCACGAACTACTCAAGTTTGATTTATACTTGTATTCTTGATATATTTTTTCTTTGTATACAACTTTTGTATATAGCCTTAAACACACATATAACACAAAGCATGGGTGTTTCAACTTAGAAATACCCCTCAAACCAATTCCAACCAACTCTAATTGGTTCATAATATATCCTAGAATAATTATAATGTTATTCGACTAACCTCTGATAGTCAAATAACACACACCAAATAATTTTCATGTTCAAATTCAAGTTGATTAGTCAACTAACAATTTGTTCTAATCGACTAATTCATAACTTGTATGTTTATTATTTGAACCCTTAATTGACCAATCGTGTCACTATTCAACTAATGCAAATTTAGACTTCTATGTTCTCTGACCAATTAGTCGACCAATAGTTCCCTTAATCACCTAATACATAACTACTCCTATCAGATCGTCAATCATTAATCGAATAATGACTTTTTAATCGACTAATCGAGACTTTAATTATTATCCGTTTATGTTGACTCATCAACTAATAAAACTATTATCGACTAGTCAAAGATAGTTTTCTTAATAGTTTTCTTATTGATAATTTAATATTTGTCTGTAGATTTGCAGTTGCAACATCCATATTTTTGAAAGTTTTGAACGTTGTGATTCACCTCTATATATAGCTTTGCAACCCCATTTTAGAAATCATCCTAATAATTTCATATTCCATTGATTCTCTCTAGAAAAATAACTCTTTTGAAGTTCATCGTTTTTGTTCTTCACGTTCATATTCATTTGAAAAGAAATCTACTCCTTAGCCTCTTTTGATTCACACGCACAAATTCTCAAGACTCTAGAAGTTGTAATTTTTAATTTTCTACAAGTATCTCTCAATGAGTTAAGATGGTGGAGATAATCTTTTAGTGTAAAAGATTGGTGTATCATTTGATAACATGATTGTAAAAATAGTAAAGTTGTTTGTATTCTTATAGGTTTGCATGGCAGATAGTGAAAAATCTTAAGCGGAAAACCTTGGGATTTGGAGTAGGGCTGGATGACTGAACCGTTATAAAATCATTCGTGTTTGCGATTGCTTGATTGATTGTTTTGAAATTTATATCCTTATGATAATTTTATATTTTTAATTTCGCTGCTTCTTGAACCGCAATTGTTTGTTGTTGTTAATTAAATACTCATCATCATTTAACGTATAAGTGACCATCCACAATATCCAACATATTCTAGTTCGCATACTATGATATTTGATTAGTGTTCAAGAACAAATATCATTATATCAAGATCGTAAGAATCGTTAGATTGGACATTATACAGATGCATATTACGCTAGATACCTAAATGATCGACGTCCTACCACTGGGATTTGTTTTTAGAGGAAATTTTGTGTAGTAAAAAACAACCAGTAGTCTTTCAATCAAGTGTAGAATTTGAATATAGTTATGGTAAATGACACATGTGACTTAACCACGACTGAAATATTTATAAGAAAAACTTGGGTTTTAGCTATCACAACATATGATCCTTCAGTATGACAATCAAGTTGTCACATACATCGCAAATAATTCCATGTTTCATGAGTGAACAAACAAATAAGCACTTTGTTTGGAAACATTTTGAATAAGGTGATTCAAATAGCACATGTTAAATCAGATACTTAGGGCCTGTTCTTTTGCCAAGAATGGGGCAGGAATGGGAATAGGGACACTATTCCTGCACTATTCACCATATTCCAAGTTTGTATTCCAAGCGGTTGTTCTTTTGGGCGTGGAATAGAATCCTACGTGGCTATTCCAATTTGGTAATGATGAGCACTTTTGTATTCCAAGGTTTTTGCTTGGAATACAATGGAATCCTTGGGAATGGTGGGCCACACTCTCTCATCTCTCTCATCTCTCTCTCTCTCTCTCTCTCTCTCTCTCTCTCTCTCTCCCCCCCTCCAACTCATCCCCTTTCCACTTTTTCATTCAAACTCTCCAATCCCAAAAGAACACAAGAATAGAAAGTGGATTCCACTTTCTATTCCAAACCCTTATTCCATTCTCTATTCCACCCAAAAGAACACAAAACTACATTTTCTCTCTCCTGGGAATACTACCTTTCCCTCTATTCCATTTTTCCTATTCCTAGAAAAGAACAGGCCCTTAATTGCCCAACTTATGTACCAAACCTTTAGGTCATGTCAAGTTAATGTATATCTGTACCAAGCTGGGAGTATATGCTATATGTGCTCTGACTTGAGGGGGAATTTAATTCATATTGGAATCAAAAATGGTATATTTAATTATTTGTAACTTAATATTTTTCAAAATATTATATATATACACACCGTTGTAACCCAGCCTTGATGAGGTTTCACTCTGGAGACTGATTATTTGTACCATACCGCTAAATGACAAAAAACTTCTCCCGTAGCACATCGCGACATGTGACGCAGTAATTTACTGAGGAGCATTCAATCTCTTATACAATTCAGGACCTATTTTGAATTTTGTCCTATGTGGCATTTTTGTCCTACGTGTCTCATTTTGTCATATGTGTCTCAAAAATATGACTAGGACACTTTTCACGTTAGAAGAGAAACGGTAACAAAAAAATATAAATTTTTTCCCTCAACCGGTTATAAAAACTGCTCAAAACTGTTGTCTGCATCATTCCCTCAACTGCCTCCATCGCACAAACTTCACTCTCCTTTCTTCTTCACCGCGACGTGCTCATCTGCGACGTTCTCAAATCACGACGTCCTCAGGTTCGCTCTCCCTCTCTCCTTCTCTCTCAATTTCTTATCTCTGGGTTTTCGTTGGAATCAATAATAGGGTTTCATTCGGTAACTTCTGATCCCCAGTTTTAATTTCTGATCCCCAGTTTGATTCTGCCTACTTCTTTCTATTTGTGTTTTTACAAGCCCTTCACTTCATTAGCCTGTAAGTAACTCGTGTCTATTGCGTATGCTTTCGGTTGATTTTAAATCACGCTGTTAATTGAAGTTCACCACTCCTTTGTATTTGTGCTCTGTTTTCATTCGTGATCTGATAAATCATGCTTATGTGCTAATGATGTATAATTAAATCATTCTTTCGGTTGCCATCTGCCTGTCCAGTTAATTTTTTTACTTTATCTTAGCTTAATGTTCTTTCCAGAAATTTGGCACAACCTGTGATATATTGGCACTACACTGAAATTTGATATGTTATTAGAGAAAAATGGACAACTCATATGCTAAAACTGCAATAAGAAAGCAGTAAGGAATAAATATATTAGATTAATCTAATTAATCTAATTAATCTAATTAATTTTCTGGGCTACACTGTAATAGCCAATGGCAAAATCCATTACTGGCACTACAGGCTACATTCCAGCAGTAACTTGAAACCTCGCTTTGATGATAGCTGATGATATTATCGGACGATATGCACTGCACTACGCTGCCAAATTGCAACCTCGGGAATTATTTGTGTCTTTGCTCTGATCCCCCCTCCACCGATTGCCAGAAACAACAATCTTTATAGGTCCCCCGATCTCTTCCCTACGCCAATGTTCACGCTTTCCTTCCTTCCCCTAAATTCATTATCACAGACGGTCAGGTCGTTGCCACGGCCTGATTTGTTTCTGACTCCAATCGAAAGGTCACGCGTCGAATCCACGACGTTGTCGTAGACTCGAGCTCTCGAGTCACTCCCGGCATGGTTCCCGGCTGCAAGGTGCACGCTTTCGGGTCCTCGTACCACACTGTTGGCATGGATGGCCATGTCGAGGTCTCGTGAGGATGAGTAGCGCACGCCCATGCGAACGTTGTTGCTTGATCGGTTTGCATCTTATTGGCGACTGTCACCCCATGAGCTCGTGCCTTGGTGATACGGTCCGAAATTTGGCGGCGGCGGGCGCCAGTTGCGGATGGGTTGCGAAAATAGAACATGGGTATTATGCCAGCATTTAAATTTACTGTTTCTTCCTCCTGCTTTTAAATCTCCCTCTCCTCATGACATACGTTCCTTTCTTAATCCCTAATCCCTAATCTATAATTATGCATGGACAAAACATCTAATCAAAATTTTTGGTAGGAGCTATAGTGTCACTACTATTATGCGTTGGACGAATGGGATGGGGGTGGTCTTATTACCTTTATAATTAAAATTGGTCCTGAATTTTAATTATCACCCAATAAACTTTCAAAATAGGATGATAAGGCAATGAGGATGATAAACTTGAAGTTCCTTTGATCAGATGGGGGTGGTCTTATTACCTTTATAGTTTGTGTTGTTTTACGCCATGTGGATTAGAGATTACATCCTTTATGCACACAATCTCTACTACAATAATCTCATTTAGAAGTTCTATTTCTTCCGCCTATTTTTCTGATATTGTCGAATTTGCAAAGAAGATTGGCTGCATGAAATTAAGGAGAAATCATGGTCTTCTATCATCTAATATTTTTCTCTGAGTTGTCGGAGACACAGATGACTTTAGGTTGTCATGAATTAAAGGAGAAATCATGAAGTAACTTTACGTTGTCAGAGACACAGATGAACATTGAAAAATTTGCATTGAATTTCCTAACTGGAGTAAATTAAATTGTTTTTATTGTTAAAAAGTTAAGATTGGAATGCTATGAACTACTTCTAAGCACATTAGTTCAAGATCACTCTTAGTTTATAATCAAGTAGTTCAAGATAGACATAATTAGATAGACATCATTACGATCTATTTTGGATAAGGAATATACATAATTAGACCTGTTGCCATATCTATCATTATCTTGCGTTATATTGAATCAAGAAATAGGGTTGATACAAATTAAGAGAGGATTTTTTGTCATTTTGATTATAAATTATTCTTTTACATTTGAACTTGCTGAAAATCTAAAGCTACAAAAAGTTTCAAGAATGCCAACCCTGCTCCCTCACAAATGTACTCGGACTGTCCGGGCATGGCGAAATTGGTTAGATTATGGAGTGCTGGCTGAAAATGATGTGGATGTACAATTTATTGTCTAAAAATTAAAAACTGCCCTCTTCTTGCATGTTGTCCATTATTCCCGTTTTCTCGATGTGTACTGAAGGAAATTATTTGATAACCATGGTGAACAATCGTGATTTCCTCTCACCCACCTGTCACCCGACTATCACGAATCATGATTCACTTAACCTATCTCTCAACCATTTTTCAAAATTCACTCAATTACCTTCCCCTTTCCTCTTCCGGCTCTCAAACTTAAGTCATCTCTCAGACCTCGACTTCCACGGCTAATCTGTTCGGCGCACTGCCCGACTTGCCAGCTAATACCTCGACTTCCACGACGAATTTGTACCACCATCTGAGAATTCCTCAGCTCTGGTCTCCCACCTCTGATTTCATGTATGGTGCACGGTCCATGTGGTGCTCGAAATCCAAGTTCTTCATGTAGGGATAATGGTAAATGTACTAAGAAGTACCCGAGAATTTATGTAGATTCAACAACAATGGATCGTGATGGCTATCCTATATATCGTCGTCGTAACAATGGACATATTTATACTGTAAGGGGTCATCAGTTTGATAACCAAGATGTTGTTCCATACAATAGGTATCTTTCTAGACGCTTTAACTGGCATAGTAATGTCGAAGTTTGTACCGGAATAAGATGTGTCAAATACATTCATAAGTACATTTATAAAGGTCATGATCGAACCACAATGGTGTTGGGTGTAGTAGATGAGATCCAGCAATACCTTGATGCAAGGTATATTGGGCCCCCAGAGGCAGATTGACGATTATTTGAACATCATTTACATCAGGAGATACCCTCGGTACAACGATTGATGCTTCATTACCCTAAATTTTGTAATGAAGAATTTTGTAAGGAATTAAATTTCTTTGTATCGTAAATTAATTTGTATCAAATTATGACTATGACAAACTGTTTGGGAGAGTAGATAGCCCTATGAAGTGTGGGTGTGTGGTTGGGTGTGGAGTTGAGTGTTTTGGCGAAACCCAAACTGAAAAAGGCAACAACATTTCCCTTATTTGCAAATTCTCCATTAATTTTTCCCACAACTAAAAGAGCACTCATCTTCCCCCAATTAACACATTTTACAGCGCTCTTTTTCTGCTCTGCACCGACGTTTTTTGCGTTTTATTCCCTACTGTTGTGCCCCTGCGACGACTGACCCAGGTTTTCTTGTCGCACATCAATATTGCCCCCAGGAAATGACATTCACGTCATTCTTGCACCCGGGAGCCGACTACCATGTCAGCATTGCCCCCGTTTACTGACTGTCCTCATCGGTTTTGCACCCGGGAAACAACCTTGACCATGCCATACGGGCACGTGTTATGACAATTTAAATTGAAAATGAATCATTTGAATTAAATGTTTTTGTATCGTAAATTAATTTGTATCTTAAATGAATCTTCATTGTACGCCTTCACATCTCATTTCCCATATAAATAACTTCCAAATTAATTTACATTTGGCTTTAATCCTGTTTGAAGAGTTGATAAAGTGCTACTTGGACACAAGACATGGCTGCCAAGGATGTTAAAAGTATGAGAGTCCTAAAGTGTTTGACATAACAAATCTATCATGGTAGGATATATGGACATAGATGCAACATAATATGACATTTATATACCATTCTCATACTTAAAGGAACAAAACACACTCTTTGATTCTTCTTGTGTATCTACCATGACATTGATACAGACTATAGTGTCGTGACATGCGTTTGGATGGTGGAGGGAATAAAAAAGAAACATAATACTCCGCTCAATAGCTTTTCTTATTTATATTCCTCACTTATTTCTTTATGGATTATTTTGAAATATTATTTATAATCCTTTCTCTTATATTAAATTGATACTTTATACCCTATGCATTTTACATAAGCCATGCCCATGCTGTAGGACACGGGTGTGCAAGCATGCAGAAAGTATCCACGAGGGAAAGATCTTGTAAAAAAATAGTCTCCAGGTAAACATAGTCTGAGGGAGGAGATTTAGCCATGTGTATGTCTGCGTGTGCGTGTAACTATAAAATCCTGGCAGTGTGTATGACATGCGTTTATCAAAAGTATGGGGCACAAAACAAAACATTAGTAATTAACACATTAGTAAATTTAATCATAAACCAATATATATTCAAAGTCCAATCTGATATACAATTTAGTGGTAGCCCAGAATGCTCGCATGCTTGGAAGAAGATGCATTAAGACATCACCCAACTTTCATTCAAATTGTCTATATTATGTTTATTACGCCCAGACATGGCTTGTCTCGACAAGGGTCCTTCAGAATTTTCCGACAGTAACATGGCTCTGCCATACCAAGGGCAGAGCCAGGGTTTTTTTTGCCCTGGGCTATCCTAAATACTCTAGCCATCAAGAACTCAAACAATTAACATTACATAGTGTATACATAGGTTAAGTTGTGTAGTGTAGGTTTGTCTTCCTTGAATTATCTGCACTTATGCTGATAACATTTGTAAGGAAAAACAAAAACAAAACTCTCTGTTGACAATGCATGTGCTGCATGTGCCAATAGAAATTTTGTTACCTACAGACGTCATGAATGAAGTTGAGCATAAGAATTAATTTGGTTACTTCACGTCTCGACGTGTCGCGCCCCGCTTCCCAAAACGACAGAAGCGAAACGTGACAAGGCCCGCTTAGGCCGGAGCTATGAAGCTCGGACCCAATAAGCGTCTGTGTGGTACTCCAAGACGAAGGAACAGGTCCCTGCAGGTTAGTACGGAACAACAAAAGTACTAAAAGAGATGCATTCATTTATTCCACAGATATCCAGAAAAGTACAGAGAGTCTAAACAAAGCCAACACGGCTACAAAACAACTGGAGTAAACTAATGGTGCAAGCACCCAACCTAAACAGAAAGTAAACGGTGCTACGCACCCAACTAAACTGCAGTGAAACCTCTGAATCAGCAACGTGAAGATCCCTAGCTCTGGTCCTCCTCGGGCACGTACTCTGGGTCGGCGTCCTACGGCTCTGCGTACTCTGGCTCCACACCTGACGTACATCACCAAAAGAAGGGAACTGTACGTCAGGTAAAGTCTACAAAAGAGGTCAGACTCTACTGCAAGTGTACCGAACTATTAACAATGGTTTACTGGTTGATTAGCATGCTGAGGTTATAACAGGGAGACAAAAGGAAGTAAACGCAGCAGGAAAGTAAAACGGGACAAGAAGTAGTCGTAGCGTGTGCCACCAACTACGGGACTAGCCTAACCGGTGTCAGGACAAGACATGACAAGACGAAACGTGACAAGACGAAACGTGACAGGACAGGACAAGACAAGGCATGACAATTGTAACATGAAGGGTTCACGCCTTACGGTTCGAGGGGGATCAGACCCTCTTGCCGTGCGCACGCTCAACCCTACCCCAAACCCCAGAACTCAGGACAAGACAATATAGGGCCACTCACTCTGCTAGGTGAGTGCCTCTATCCCCACGGTCGGTAGCGTATCGCCCACTCTGCTAGGTGAGCGACGAACGCCTCGTAGGTGAAACCGTACAACTGTATAGGACCACTCACTCTGCTAGGTGAGCGTCTCTATCCTCTCGGTCTGCTGGGACACTCACTCTGCTAGGTGGGTGCCGAGCTTCCCGTAGGCTGTGAATCAGTACAAGGGATCACTCTCTCTAGCTTGGAGAGTGCCCTATTGCCCAGCGGGCTGTGCAAGACGGGACGAGACATGGCAAGACGGAAAGGACATGACACGACAAAACAGGAGGGGTTGTACTAGGGTGTCCACAACTCACACACACGCATGTCAATCCTATGATGTCAAAATTGTTGTTGTTGATTCTAGGGGTCCACACACACGCACACACAAGATAATCCTACAGTTGTCAAAAGTTGGTGTTGTTACGCTTAGACTTCGTCGTCAAGTCTAAGTCGTCAGGGCGTCCCGGACGCTATCATTTCACGTCCGGTTCTATTTGTTCACAGTCTAATAGTTCTAGCAGTTTAAGACCAAGCACGGTCAAAAGCGCAAGTGAGTACACTTGCCTGCGGTGGCGAGTGTGTCGTCCGTCCGGGGCGTCTCGTCCAGTCGTCGCGTCCGCGGTAGTCCGTCTGAAACGGTCACGGTGACGGTGTCAGGTCGCGATTTTAGAAATTCCTATTTAAGTTCATTTCTAGGTTGAACGTGGCTACCCTAACAGTCACGAGTCAAGTTGTCCGATCAGCCTATCCGACGATTCTATCCTATGTGCACAGTCAAAAGTCCGATCGTCGGTCTACGGTTTCACATCGTTTTAAGAGAGCAGAAATTAAATTTAATGAGTTAAGTTGCCGATTTTAGTTAGGTTTTCAGTTTTGCTACGGGTGGGTTGTGCTACGAATTTCGGGAACCAACCTCTCTGGAGTTCGATGTAGGATGAGCGTAGCGTCTGAACGGTAGAAGATCTGTGTCGTCTACGGCGTCTCGGCTACGGGTAGCGTAGCGAGACTCGTTCGGGCAGCGGACAAAGTGCGTGGGCAGCGAGTAGAGGCGAAACAATGTCAACGGCGTGATCGACACCGAAACAGCGAGCAACGGCGACGGAAACGACGATACGACATCGCTGTGTCACGGTCGTGGACAGTCCGGCCTAAGAGGAGGTCACGGGGGTGTCTCCGACCTCGGGGGAGGTCGACGGCGATGCAGAGATGTTCGTGAGCGTTCGGGGCAGCGTTCTAATGGCAGTGATGGCCAGAAAATGAGCTGCGGTCTCCCCGGTGGTTGCTGCAACTCCCGTGTGCAGAAACATCCGGCGTGGGGCTCGTTGAGACGGCCGAGGTGATCTGAAACGGTGTAGAGGCCTCGCAGAAGTCGGACTGTGCTCGGTCGTCGCTCGTTGAGCGCAAAACGCTGCAGCACAGGATGCCGAGTGCTTCGCGAGGGAAGGCCTCCGGTGACCTTGCCGGCGGCGGGAGCGACTTCTCCAGGCGGTGAGGGCGTGGCGTGGTCTGGTTGGCGATGCAGCGAGAACACGACTGAGGGCGTGGCGGGTCGGAGCTGCGAGCCGCCGGCGATCAGAAACAGCAGCGACTGCTGTGGTTTCACCGGCGTCGCGGGGGTCGTGCGGCGGTGACGTGGGCTGCGGGGGTCGTCGGCGGGGTCGCGGGGGCCGGCGACGGCGAAGCAGCGTCGATGGGTCGAGGGTGGACGGAGAAAATGGTCGCCGGCGGTGATGGCGTGTGAGGGAGGGGAAGATGCTCGAGGGTTATCGGGCGTGGGTTATTTTGATGGCGGCTGAAAAGGTTTTAAAACCCTAGGTTTGCACGTGAAGGGAAAAATAGATAGGGTTTTGGGTTTTTAATATTATTAAACATGATATATAACTTAGATGGTTAAGGGTTAAGTGGGAGAGAGAGAGAGATATGAAGAGTGTAAATTGGGGAAAGAGTAGGTGCAGGTAGAAACTGAAAACAAATTCCCAATACGTATGGGATTTGCTAAGATTTGTATCACAAATTCGAAATTTTAGTGATTAGGGCTAAGATCAACGGCCGAGATTTCTCCGAGCGATATCTCCCAATCCGGGCGTCAGAAAAATTATCTGAAAATATCGAGACGATCGTGGAGATGAGACGCACAGATCTACGGAGCCCGATCGTGCGTAACGTCTACCAAGAATTTACGTAAAATTAGAAACGGCGTTTTGAGTCAAATGACTAAAACGCCCCTATCATTTAAAGTCGTTTTGCGAGAAAACGAGCCGCGAAACGACGTTCCCAAAATTACAGTAAAATCCAACGCCCCAAAACGTTCGCAACGGCGCATATGCCGGAGCTCGAAAATAGCCAAGTAAAATACGTGCACGATAAAGCACGTGCACGCAGAAAATACGAACGGTCGGAAGCGGCCGTTACATTCTACACACCTTAGAAATGATTCCGCCCTCGGAATCACTCACTAATAATAATAATATCTATATATACTTATTCCTACAACTCCCATATACCACTTAATGATTACTAATCTTATAACTTCAATATCGTTCCTCAAATAATCCATCATAATCCTTCTTTTCACTAGATAAAGCCACGACTAAACTCACCTCATAATACTTAGCCATAGACCCATCACTAACTGTTCAAATTTCCAACCCAAGTTCTCATGAAAGAATAATAAGCATCTTCTCATACCATACCACTCCACTAAACATCATTGCTAAAAAAACAAAAAAAAGAAAAAAACAATCTTTTAAACTCCCGATCTCTTTCCAATGTTTATCAATCGCCAAAAAGAAATTTTTCTAGTCGATCATCAATCTAAGACAAAACTTTGTCTGCCGCATAACACCTTTACAAATCAACAATCGCCGTGTCCTCAATACATTCCGTATCATACCTTCCCATAAATTTATCCGCCAAATAATTGAACTATTAAAATCACACCTCATCCTACTCACTATAACTAATCCCAACTAATTTAAGTCCGCCTACCTAACCATCCATTCATATCAACACGTCGTGTTATTTCCAATGTCTTCTTACGTTAACTTAATAATCATGTCTTGATGCTAATAAAAGCTCTACTCAATCTCATGATCACCCTAACTCATACTATACCTCCATAGTCACTCCTATCTACCACTCATCCAATTTTCAGGTCGATTAAGTACTCACCTCACTGTGTCTAATCTCATTCGTTCCGAGTCCCCATCGAGTCCGTTGTACATTGGTATCATTAATAAGTCTTGGTCGCCTCATTCTTTTCATCCAAAGTAATCTGATCTAATATCCTTGTTTATTCAAAACCAACTAATCATCGATACAACATATCTCATCTCACTCTGAGCCTACCCGTAAACATAATCCTATAACAAAACATCTAGTACTAACAACATCATATTAAAAGATAACACTCCTGAAGAGGGAAAGAAAGAATGTTTAAGGCCTAAGACATATTTTAAAACATTGAGTAAAACGTGTGGAGTCGTGATGTTGGATGGGGGAAGATAGGTGGGTTGTGATCTTTGTGGGCTAATCCCCAAACATTAAAGGTTTGATTTGAGAGGAACAAAAAGTTTCGAAACACACATAAGCAGCCAAAAATAAGCTAAACTATAATATGAAAGATTAAAACTATGGAGTTACCTGCAACGTCGCCATCCGCTGCTGTCATGACATATGCTCCACGGACAACAGCTCCTCTCTGGGTAGGGGCAGGTGCTCCGCCCTCAGCATGGCGATACCTCGGGCAATCTATAAAGGCGTGGGTGGCAGCTCCACATGCCAGACACAAACCCAGCTTCTTCCTGCAAGTGTTCTGCTGATGCCCTGGCTTGCCGCAGAAGTGGCATGGTCCCTTATTCTGACTATGCATAGGTGCTCCTGACCTCTTGAAAGGCACTGTCTGAACTGGTCCCACCGTCGGCCTAGTAGGTGGCCGGTACTGCTCCATAGGACGCTTCCCCTTATCAGCTGGAGGGTCAGGTAGGAGCGAAATAAGCTCATAATTCTTCGCAGCGTCCAGTACCTCCCTCATAGTCGTGAAACTTGCCGAAGATATAGAAGCCTGAATCTTCGGACGCAGTCCCTGACGGAAGCGATCAGCTCGCTTCTCCTCCTTCTTCACCATATGCGGAGCAAAGCGACTCAGCATCTCAAACTCCGCCTCATACTCCTCGACGGTCATGTTCTCCTGCTTCAGATCTATAAACCTGCTCAGTAGCTCCCTCCTAGTAGTCTTGGTGAAGTACTTCGTCCTGAACATAGACCTGAAGGTCTTCCAATCCACTGGCTTCACCAGGCGCCTCTCCTCAAGGCGCCACCAGTTCCTCGCATTCTCCGTCAGCTGCATCTTCGCTATCTCCACTCGAGTATCGTCTGGAATCTTCGCAGCAACTAACTTCTCCTCCGTGCTCTGGATCCACTCGTCAGCAGCTAGGGGTCCCTCCTTCCCCGAAAATGTCCTCGGCTGGAGCTCGTTGAACTGCTTCACTCCTGGAGCAGCTCGAGGGGCAAGCGGAGGTGGCGGTGGTGCAACTGGAGCAGCCTGGGCAGCACGCTGGGACTGCTGAACCAACTGATGCTGCACCTCCAGCATTTCTCTCATTACGCCCAAAAATTGGCGGAACTCGCCACTTCGTCCGTCCATGGTCCCGTCGGCTGGAGGTCCGTCTCGAGCTTCACGTCCTCTCACCATCCTAACGACATGGAAAACAAGCATGACTTAGACTCATACATATTTCTGGGAAGAAGGAATGAATGTCAATACTTTCATTGTTCCGAGCTTTTGCAGAAAATGACCTGCATGGGCCACCACTAAAACCTGTCGCACCCCGCTTCCCAAAACGACAGAAGCGAAACGTGACAAGGCCCGCTTAGGCCGGAGCTATGAAGCTCGGACCCAATAAGCGTCTGTGTGGTACTCCAAGACGAAGGAACAGGTCCCTGCAGGTTAGTACGGAACAACAAAAGTACTAAAAGAGATGCATTCATTTATTCCACAGATATCCAGAAAAGTACAGAGAGTCTAAACAAAGCCAACACGGCTACAAAACAACTGGAGTAAACTAATGGTGCAAGCACCCAACCTAAACAGAAAGTAAACGGTGCTACGCACCCAACTAAACTGCAGTGAAACCTCTGAATCAGCAACGTGAAGATCCCTAGCTCTGGTCCTCCTCGGGCACGTACTCTGGGTCGGCGTCCTCCGGCTCTGCGTACTCTGGCTCCACACCTGACGTACAGCACCAAAAGAAGGGAACTGTACGTCAGGTAAAGTCTACAAAAGAGGTCAGACTCTACTGCAAGTGTACCGAACTATTAACAATGGTTTACTGGTTGATTAGCATGCTGAGGTTATAACAGGGAGACAAAAGGAAGTAAACGCAGCAGGAAAGTAAAACGGGACAAGCAGTAGTCGTAGCGTGTGCCACCAACTACGGGACTAGCCTAACCGGTGTCAGGACAAGACATGACAAGACGAAACGTGACAAGACGAAACGTGACAGGACAGGACAAGACAAGGCATGACAATTGTAACATGAAGGGTTCACGCCTTACGGTTCGAGGGGGATCAGACCCTCTTGCCGTGCGCACGCTCAACCCTACCCCAAACCCCAGAACTCAGGACAAGACAATATAGGGCCACTCACTCTGCTAGGTGAGTGCCTCTATCCCCACGGTCGGTAGCGTATCGCCCACTCTGCTAGGTGAGTGACGAACGCCTCGTAGGTGAAACCGTACAACTGTATAGGACCACTCACTCTGCTAGGTGAGCGTCTCTATCCTCTCGGTCTGCTGGGACACTCACTCTGCTAGGTGGGTGCCGAGCTTCCCGTAGGCTGTGAATCAGTACAAGGGATCACTCTCTCTAGCTTGGAGAGTGCCCTATTGCCCAGCGGGCTGTGCAAGACGGGACGGGACATGGCAAGACGGAAAGGACATGACACGACAAAACAGGAGGGGTTGTACTAGGGTGTCCACAACTCACACACACGCATGTCAATCCTATGATGTCAAAATTGTTGTTGTTGATTCTAGGGGTCCACACACACGCACACA
This sequence comes from Scilla litardierei, assembly GCA_030789695.1. Lineage (NCBI taxonomy): Eukaryota > Viridiplantae > Streptophyta > Magnoliopsida > Asparagales > Asparagaceae > Scilla > Scilla litardierei. The sequence goes on from CM061138.1 coordinate 115,927,667, forward strand.
CAAGATAATCCTACAGTTGTCAAAAGTTGGTGTTGTTACGCTTAGACTTCGTCGTCAAGTCTAAGTCGTCAGGGCGTCCCGGACGCTATCATTTCACGTCCGGTTCTATTTGTTCACAGTCTAATAGTTCTAGCAGTTTAAGACCAAGCACGGTCAAAAGCGCAAGTGAGTACACTTGCCTGCGGTGGCGAGTGTGTCGTCCGTCCGGGGCGTCTCGTCCAGTCGTCGCGTCCGCGGTAGTCCGTCTGAAACGGTCACGGTGACGGTGTCAGGTCGCGATTTTAGAAATTCCTATTTAAGTTCATTTTTAGGTTGAACGTGGCTACCCTAACAGTCACGAGTCAAGTTGTCCGATCAGCCTATCCGACGATTCTATCCTATGTGCACAGTCAAAAGTCCGATCGTCGGTCTACGGTTTCACATCGTTTTAAGAGAGCAGAAATTAAATTTAATGAGTTAAGTTGCCGATTTTAGTTAGGTTTTCAGTTTTGCTACGGGTGGGTTATGCTACGAATTTCGGGAACCAACCTCTCTGGAGTTCGATGTAGGATGAGCGTAGCGTCTGAACGGTAGAAGATCTGTGTCGTCTACGGCGTCTCGGCTACGGGTAGCGTAGCGAGACTCGTCCGGGAAACGGACAAAGTGCGTGGGCAGCGAGTAGAGGCGAAACAGCGTCAACGGCGTGATCGACACCAAAACAGCGAGCAACGGCGGCGGAAACGGCAATACGACATCGCTGTGTCACGGTCGTGGACAGTCCGGCCTAAGAGGAGGTCACGGGGGTGTCTCCGACCTCGGGGGAGGTCGACGGCGATGCAGAGATGTTCGTGAGCGTTCGGGGCGGCGTTCTAATGGCGGTGATGGCCGGAAAACGAGCTGCGGTCTCCCCGACGGTTGCTGCAACTCCCGTGTGCAGAAACAGCCGGCGTGGGGCTCGTTGAGACGGCCGAGGTGATCTGAAACGGTGTAGAGGCCTCGCAGAAGTCAGGCTGTGCTCGGCCGTCGCTCGTTGAGCGCAAAACGCTGCAGCACAGGATGCCGAGTGCTTCGCGAGGGAAGGCCTCCGGTGACCTTGCCGGCGGCGGGAGCGACTTCTCCAGGCGGTGAGGGCGTGGCGTGGTCTGGTCGGCGATGCAGCGAGAACACGACTGAGGGCGTGGCGGGTCGGAACTGCGAGCTGTCGGCGATCGGAAACAGCAACGACTGCTGTGGTTTCACCGGCGTCGCGGGGGTCGTGCGACGGTGACGTGGGCTGTGGGGGTCATCGGCGGGGTCGCGGGGGCCGGCGACGGCGAAGCAGCGTCGATGGGTCGAGGGTGGACGGAGAAAATGGTCGCCGGCAGTGATGGCGTGTGAGGGAGGGGAAGATGCTCGAGGGTTATCGGGCGTGGGTTATTTTGATGGCGGCTGAAAAGGTTTTAAAACCCTAGGTTTGCACGTGAAGGGAAAAATAGATAGGGTTTTGGGTTTTTAATATTATTAAACATGATATATAACTTAGATGGTTAAGGGTTAAGTGGGAGAGAGAGAGAGATATGAAGAGTGTAAATTGGGGAAAGAGTAGGTGCAGGTAGAAACTGAAAACAAATTCCCAATACGTATGGGATTTGCTAAGATTTGTATCACAAATTCGAAATTTTAGTGATTAGGGCTAAGATCAACGGCCGAGATTTCTCCGAGTGATATCTCCCAATCCGGGCGTCAGAAAAATTATCCGAAAATATCGAGACGATCGTGGAGATGAGACGCACAGATCTACGGAGCCCGATCGTGCGTAACGTCTACCAAGAATTTACGTAAAATTAGAAACGGCGTTTTGAGTCAAATGACTAAAACGCCCCTATCATTTAAAGTCGTTTTGCGAGAAAACGAGCCGCGAAACGACGTTCCCAAAATTACAGTAAAATCCAACGCCCCAAAACGTTCGCAACGGCGCATATGCCGGAGCTCGAAAATAGCCAAGTAAAATACGTGCACGATAAAGCACGTGCACGCAGAAAATACGAACGGTCGGAAGCGGCCGTTACACGACGTCCCCCATTGAACATCAACACTCAGAGCTCTGGTGGCTACGACGAGGGGCTTGCAAGCTCGTAGCGATGGAGCTGTTGGTGGCTACCAATGGGTGGCTGCAGTATCCATTTTCTTGCTCTCCTTGCCTTCACCTTCTCTCATGCGTTTGCGTCTGATCCCAGCCCTTTGCAAGACTTCTGGGTCGCCGACGTAACGTCCAGATGTACTGCATTAATTTGCTCTTGGGCTAAGTACATATATATAACATTTTTCCAGAAACTGACCCGGGCTATAACCCTGGTCAGCCCAAACGTGGCTCCGCCCTTGTGCCATACATTTCTTTTCTCCGTTTTACCTGGCATGGTTTTGACAAAAAATGTTGGAGATGTATCATGCAGGTATCAGAAATCCAGTGCCCACAACCTCTCAGGCACGGCAAGGGACTCAGCATGAAGTGTTCTAGTTTCCTAGATGGCCAAATTATCTTTTCTCATATTTTATTCTCTAAGGGTGTGTTTGGTTTGAAGGAAAATGAAAGAAAAGGAAAGAAAGTTAGAAGGAAAAGTATTTCCATTGTTTGGTTGGAAAGAAAAAACAAAGGAAAATGAAAATGAAAGAAAACAAAGGAAAATTTTTATTAAAACTTTTCTTTGAGATTTTCCTCTTTTTGACCCAAGGAAAATGAGGGAAAAGAGATGCAAACTAATTTCTCACACTTTCATGTATTTATATTTTTTAGCAAACATAATTAGTTGTTATTTTTAATGAATCCACGAATTATTCTTAAGTTTGTATCAAAAAATCATGAATAATTCGTGCATTTTTCAAAAAAAAAATTCGACTTTCTTCCCAATTTCTATATTTTTCATTCAACTTTCTTCCCAATTTTCCTTTGTAACCAAACATGAGAAAGAATCTCATTTCATTTTCCTTTTCTTTCTTTTTCTTTTTCCTTTTCATTTCATTTTTCTTTCTTTCCTTTTCCCACTAACCAAACACACCCTAAGGAATTATCTTTTGTGCTAAATGAGCTTGATAACTTTTTTATCATCGCAATCCAAGCTTTTGTGCTAAATGAGCTTGATAACTTTTTTATCATCGCAATCCAAGCGAATCCCAACCACAGCACAAGGAATTTTCACCAACTGAACGAAAAAAAATCTCAACTTCGAAAATGAACACTTCACACCTTATTACCCATATAAATACCTTTCCGATTTAGTTATGATCTGGTTTTAATCACAACCACCCCAATTGTTGCTAAGCTTGCAATTTGATCAGTGTTAAGCATGTGCCCTATTTTCTACTTTTGAACAGCTGATATTTCTTCCAAATTTCAGGTTTCTCACAGAAACGAACTTCGATCAAGCAGAAACCCACATAATTTGCCCAAAAAATTCAAAATAAATGAGAAAGAGCATCAGACATACGAGAATCGCAGCGGAAATGAGGGGGAGTAAGAAAAATCGCACATTCTTCGATGATAAGAGAGCAGCAGGAGCTTTCCACTGAGAATAAGTAGAAATTATAGGAAAAGGGATTGCAATTGTTGTTTGAAAGAAAAGAGTAGAAACTGGATCGAGTCCCACGTTGTAGTGAAAACAAAAAAGAACAGTGGCATTAATTCATACATTAGGCACCCAAAAAGGAAGCGTTTGGAGGGTGGAGCCCATGTGGAAAGCTCTAGCAGTACTTGTTTGTGTTTTTCTAGAAGGGTAACAAACTGAGTGCTGGTGAATTATGGGCATGGGGGGAGGCGGGGAGCTGCGCTATGAATTATTTAATTCGGCGTATTTTTTGGGCTCGAATTGGCGGACAACAAGTCGTCGCTGTAATCCCTCAGAATCTAATCCGTGCCATGGACAATTATTATTATTATTTCTCTCTTTCTTCACGGATGATCATTCACCATCATCATGTTAATGAGGTTTATTAGATCAGGTGTAAGACACAAAAAGACGGGTCATACAGAAAGTTCAAGTCCATGTGGGACTTGTACTTTTCATCATTTTGTATCTTGGCTCTTGATCTATTAGATCAGGTGTCACCTTTTCTACATTATTTTCTTCTTCTTCATTTCTTACTTTTAAAATGGTGAAGGCTTTAGTTCGTATCATCACAGCTAGCATATGCTCTGTCCTGCCACGTCATTAGGGTCCGTTCCATAGTTTGCAAGTTGGATGTTGAAAGTTGAGAAGTTGGGGAACCTTATTTTGAGAAAACTTTGGTTTTATGTTCTTTTGGAGTAGAATGTTGCGTGGAAAGTGTGTTTGAGAGTTTTATGTGGGTCATATAATACTTTCTTGTGTTTCTTTGGTTTAAGAAAGTTGTAATTTGAAATTTTGAATATGGCAAGTGGTGACCTCTATTTAAATTTCATAATCTTAACCCCCACATTTTCTTTTTTTTTCTTTTTTTAAGGAGTTGTGAGTTGATTTGGAGGGAAGAATGGCAAACTAAGGCCAATCATCAAACCAAATAAAGAAATTGGATGCAACAAAAAATGTCCAAATAACGTCGATGAACATAAAGGCAAGACAAGCAGTCCATAACAAAGCCACTAGTGTGGTGGAATTAAAGAGGACATGAAAGAAACCAACAAAAGAGCAAGCAAACAAAAAAAGAAGATGGCCAATACTGAAACAGTTTCTATTCATAAACATAGCCAATACATGGATAAAAGTTTTACGAGGCATGAATACTTAAACATTTTATCGTCAACATCATTCGATTTTGTTATACATCAACAATAACATAAGAAAAATAAGACCAATGAGTGAGAACAATCCCCACTTAATGGATCTGTAATAGATTAGTGGTTACGAGTGTTTTCTCACCACTGCTCGTTGACCATCGGCTGTATGGTCAACGTGGTTAAGGGGACGACTTGGGGGTCCCTTGGGTTCGCCGAGCCCGCTTGGTCTCGGTGTTGGAGAGCTGAGGGGAAGCCTCGGCCCGGTGAGTCACGCTCGGCCTCGGCTGGGTCGCGCTCAGCCTCGGTCGGATCCGCGTCGAGGGGTAGCCTCGATGCCTTGCAAGTGGGACGATGCCTGAATAACCGTCCACCTGACGACTGCGATGGGGGTAGCCGACCGACGCTGAAGGGTAGCCTCGGCGCCTCAGATATCTTCTTCCTGGACAGATGAGGAAACTCCTCAAGGAGGCCGGACCTAGGTTCCGGCCGAATCCCCTCCGATGCCTAAGTCAGATCAGGGTCTGAAAGGATACTCGGCGGGGGAGATCCGGCTTGCTAGGAAGCCGAAACATCAACCCAGGCGGCGCGAGTAATGGGGGAGGGAGGAAATGGAGTGACCAAAGCCTAGGTCGTTGATGGAGTACCTCTTGGTTGATTACCTGAGTTTTCGATCTCCCCCTTCGTCGTCCTGGCCTTCCCCTTATAGGGTCCTTTGTGATTGCCCCACGTCCTGCCTCCTCTCACGTCCCCACGATCCGCCTCCGCCTCCTCCCATTCGCGCGTCGTGGTGGGGTGGCCCATTAACGGGTCCGTTAATGGCCATCATGGGATCGTGGATTCAGAGGGGCGGTTAATCCGGCCGAATGGGGGCCAGTCGAGTGTACCCGAGGGCGAGGTGGCTGGGCCTTCCGCTCCGTCCGTGGGCCCCCTTCAGGCGGGCCCGTCTTCTCTAGTGGGCTTCTCCTTTGAGGTCGGGCCGTAGGCCGTTGTGCTTCGGGCTCGTTGATATTAGTCATAACAATTGCCCCCATCGCCCGGACCGTTTGGCTTCCGTCGGTTCGGTTCGGGTGATGTGACTCCTTCGTGATCCGACGGGTGCGTCAGTTGAGGTCCCGCTATTAAATGAATGTCATTATTACCGCTTCGTTTGAACTTTCGCTGGTGCAGCTTTCGAGGCATCGCCGCCATTTTGATGTCACCACGCGATCTCCCCTGACGGTTCAGATCCCTCCTTCGCCCTTTATATATACGCTCCAATCCATCGGGCTTCAACTCTTTCGTGCTCGTTCCTTCTTGTTCTCTGTTTTGTCAGCTTCTTCTTCCCGTCATCTGTCTTCTTTCCCCCTCTTACCAAGGTAATTCTTCCATTCTTTAACTCGGGCTATGGCCAGGCTTAGGATAAGTGATACCCATCCCGTCAGACCGACGCCCGGTCTCGATCATGCCCCTCCCTCGAGGCCCAAAGTTTCGTCGCAGTCCCCGGGGGTCCCGGATAAAGGGAAAGGAAAGCTTTTTCCGGATCCCGTTGGGGTCGATGTGGCCTCGTCTTCCGAGAGATTAGGCATCCCTCCATCGATCCTCCTATCGTCATCCAGGGCCCCTTTCTTAGTCACTAGGGAGATACAAGAGAGGTACCTATGTTATCCCTATGACGTTCGGATTCCCTTTGGAGACGAGCGGATCTGCTTCCCGCGGAGCAACGAGGACGGCGTATACGTCGAGATGTTCCATCTGGGGCTCCGTTTCCCCCTCCACCCTTTTATCATCCGATTCACTGACTCCTTGAAAGTTGCCCTGTGCCAGTTAACGCCATCCTCTGTCGCGATGCTGACTGGGTTTATTATGCTTTCTATCACTCACGGCCTGGAGCCGTCTCTCCCCCTTCTCTCTCATTTTTACCGGATCCAGACGGTTGGACTCGGTTCTTGGGTGCACCTCCGAGCCCGTGCGAGGCGAGTGTGCCTGCTCGGTATACCCCCTTGGTCGGGGAACTGGGACTCTAGCTTTGTTTTCATTGTCTTTCCCCGGGTCTCGGTTATCTTGACTGGTTGGGGGAGTTCGCAACAAACTGACAGGACGTCAACCTTATCCGAGGCCGAGCGAGCCGCGGCCCGTCTCATATCGTCACTTTCTCTCGAGGAGAGATCGGTCTGGCATTTGCTGGACGACCTTCTTCTAAAGTGCACTCTGTGGTCCCCCGGTTAGTTGTCTCCCTTCCTTCCGTTTAACCTCTGGCTCACCCTGATTTCTCTTTCTTTCGCAGGCATGGCTGGCCGTGAGTTCACCCATGACGTCGACGAGCTTATTCGACTGGGATCTCGCCGGGGGGATGGGCGCCTCGCCACTCTGTAGATGAAGAGTTGCGCCGGTCTGAGCCTCCTTCGGGAAGGATTGAGGCTAGGTCCCCCCCACAGGTCGCATCGGATGCCCCTGGAGGGGAAGCCACGGGGGTCGACCCTCTCCTTGTGGAGGGTTCCAGATCAGCTCCTCGGCCGTCTGCGGGCGGGAGTCGTAAGCGCTCTCCCCCAGCTTCCGCTGGCCCCATTGGGAAGAAGTCACGAAAGAACGGTGGGTGCGCCGCTTCTCGGCTCCCCCCGTCGCGCCGATGGGTCCCGGCAAGGTGGTAGTGTCGACCGTTTCGTCCGACCCTGCCGCCCATGCCGTCGTCACTCTCTCGGCTTCCCCCTCAGTCCTGGGGGCCGTCAGCGTCCTGCCGAGCGCCTCAGCGGGGCCCGTTGATCCCTCCGGGGACTTGGTGCCCCTTGATATGGCCTTGGCGAGTCGGCCGGCGGCGGACTCCGTCCTCCCGGGGGACCGTTCCCTCTTGGAGTTGTCCCCCGTGGACATGTTGTCTAATTCTCTGGTCGATCATCTCCGACAGGTTCAAATTCCGGTCTTTCTCGGGCAGTTGTCTTGCCCTTTAACATTCCTTGGTGTAACCTACCTTTCTTTCGTTCGTAGGCCACCGTGATGGCTGTCGAGGCGCAACGCCGGGCGACCCAATTGAGAAGCCTCGAGGATTCCCTAAATCGGGAACGCGCTCGGGCCAGGGAGGCTAACGTAGCCCTTCAAGGTGCCACATGGAAGCTCGTCAGCAATGCCGCCGCGCCGACGAGCTCGAGTCTCAAGTACATGATCTCAAGCGAGATCTTGTGGATGTCCATGACGTGGTCCGGGAAATGGAAGAGAAGTTCCGGCGGGAGAGGGAGGATCTTTGGGGACAACTCGCCGAGCTGCGTCGGAGGCTCCGTTTTGCCGAGGAGGCTGAGAAGGGCATCGACACGGCCATAAGGCCGAAGATTGCGTCGGTCCTGAGGGAGGTCTTTGGGACTTATGAGGACCTCCTTGTCCCTTGCAGAGTGGAGGTCGTCAGGGAGTCATTCCGGCAGTTTGTGGAGCTCGCCCGGGCGCCGATCCTCCCTCCACCAGGGGACCCCAATCCCCACTGTTCGAAGCAAGGCGAGGCCCCAGATGACGCTGTCTCTCGCGCTCCGGACCCCTGAGGGGCTCTTGTATCATGTCCCCTTTCTTGGGTGACAAATTTTGTTGTCAACAACAGTGCTCCGGACCTTTGAAGAGCTCTTGTATCCTGTCCTGTTTCTTGGGTGACAAATTTTGTTGTCAACAACAGCGCTCAAGAGGACGTTGCTGAGTGATATGTAACCCATACCATTAATGAAAATGATATCTTCTGGTCAATTCTTCTTGCGTCACTGGTCTCTTTTTCAGGGGCTCCCCCCCTTTGGAATAGCCTTCAATGTTCCTAGATCGGGCGGGTGTCTTCGCCCTCGTCTAGGGGTGTTGTCCCGGGATCGTCTGGCTTGGGATGTCGTTCTTCCTGCCGAACCTGTCCATTGGGGCGATTGTCCTCATCTAGGCGAGCGGGTGGGTCACTCGGTCCACGGGGGTAAGTACCCTTTGTCTCGCGACCGGGCGCCGGGCTCGTCAGCTAGAGGAGTTGCCCCCAACCTTACGAGAGAGCAAGTCGCTCGGTCCACGAGGACAAGTCTCCTTCGTCAAGGAGACTCGTTCGGTGGCGAGGGGAGTTGCCCCTCGGCTTTACGGTCGACGATGGAGATTCGTCCGGTGGCGAGGGGAGTTGCCCCTCGGCTTACGGCCGACGAAGGAGATTTGTTCGGTGGCGAGGGGAGTGGCCCCTCGGCTTACGGCCGACGAAGGAGATTCGTTCAGTGGCGAGGAGAGTTGCCCCTCGGCTTACGACCGACGAAGGAGATTCGTTCGGTGGTGAGGGGAGTTGCCCCTCGGCTTACGGTCGACGAGGGAGATTCGTTCGGCGGCGAGGGGAGTTGCCCCCCGGCTTACGGCCGACGAGGGAGATTCGTTCAGCGGCGAGGGGAGTTGCCCCTCGGCTTACGGCCGATGAAGGGGATTCGTTCGGTGGCGAGGGGAGTTGCCCCTCGGCTTACGGCCGACGAAGGAGGTTCGTTCGGTGGCGAGGGGAGTTGCCCCTCGGCTTACGGCCGACGAAGGAGGTTCGTTTGGTGGCGAGGGGAGATGCCCCTCGGCTTACGGCCGACGAAGGAGATTCATTCGGTGGCGAGAGGAGTTGCCCCTCGGCTTACGGCCGACGAATGAGATTCGTTCGGTGGCGAGGGGAGTTGCCCCTCGGCTTACGGCCGACGAAGGAGATTCGGGCTGGTCCATATCAGTCGGACCACGGTTGCCTTGATTGAATCCTCCTTCGTGTCCTGAATCGTCTGCTAAAAACAGGTGATAGAATTTGCGCTGACAGTGTATGCCTTCATTTCCGTGAGACAATACATTTGGAGTAATGAAAAAAGGAAAACGGCAACAAGACACAGGGGAGGTTCTGGCAAGGTAGCCCTCCCCTGGTGGAGCGGCGGCTGTTTACTCTATCTCCTCACTCGATGATACGCATGACCGTCTGGACCGCGTTCACCCCTTTTCCCTTGTCCTGCTGTTTGGACGTTCCTTCTCCCGAGGCGGGGTCGTTGGCGGAGTTCTTTAGGTGCCCTCGGCTCACTAGCTTCTCGATGTCTTTCTTCAAGTGCCAACAATCGTCGGTATCGTGGCCGTTATCTTTGTTGTACTTGCAGTATTTCTCTTCATCCCTCCCGCCTCTCCTCGTCCTTCGGGGAGGTCGGCTCGTATGTCCTTCCTTCTGGGCTTGTGCTAGAATCACGTCCGGGGCGGTGGTCACCGAGGAGTGCCGGGGCTCTTCCCTTCGCGGTCTTCCTCTGGCCCTCTTCTCTTGTCGATGCTCCTCCGTCCCGCGACGCTCGTTCTCGTCGTGCTTGGTCCCGCGCCTGGTCTTACCCTCATCCACGGCCAGGGCCTCTTTTGTCAGCATGAAGCGTTCTGCTCGGGCCATAATTCCGACGAGGTCCTTCGGTGGGTCGCTATGTAGCGATTTCTTTAATCCCATATGTCGTAGCCCCTTTTTCAGGGCCGCCTTTACCACCAGCTCGGGGCAGCTATCCACGCTCAATCGCTCCACGTTGAAGCGACGCATGAAGTGCCTCAGCGATTCGGCCGGTCCCTGCACCACATTGAACAAGTGTTTCGAGTCAGGTTTTACCTGCCGCCCGGCCATAAACTGCTTGCAGAACAACTGGGTGAGCTCCTCAAAGCTTTCTATCGACCGACCGGGCAGGTTGAGGTACCAGGTCCGAGCAGCCCCCCGTAGGGTGGAGTAGAAGCCCCTGCAGAGCAGGGTGTCATCGGCCCCCTGGAACGCCATGTGTAACGACTGGTTTTTCATGTATGGATTTTATTATAAATATTTATATATTTGGTTGCTTTCCCTTGTTGAGATTTCCATTTCCGTCTCCGTAGTTTCATTTTCGTTCGTTTCATCGTGATTCTTTAGATTCTTCCGTCGGTCGGCGTGTTTGAAGTAAGTCATTCGTGACGGGCTTCATAACGTCGATATCTTAGAGTTAGAACGAGCCTAGGGGACTTAGGAAACCATCCCGGAGCTTCGCGCTCCATTTCGGAACTTTTGGTGCACGTTAGCCGGTATAAGAAGGGTCACCGACCGACTAGATGACGATCCAGTCGGTCGAAAAACCTTCTTGAACCGACTAGCGGGCTTGAAAAGTTATTCAGGAGTTACTGTTTGTCGTTAGTCGGTCTAAGAGCGTTGGTTGACCGACTAGGTTGCAAACTAGTCGGTCAGCAATGCTTCTTTAACCGACTAACTCGTTTACTAATTTTAGGTATCAGTACTGTTCATTCTTAGTCGGTTAAGTTCATCTTTCGACCGACTAGTTGTTAAACTAGTCGGTTAAGTTTTGTACTCAGACCGACTAATTCTTAGTTCTTCTGTACAGCCGAGTTACTGTTTACTCTTAGTCAGTCTAAGAACGTTCATCGACCGACTAGTTGTCAAACTAGTCGGTCAGTAGTTGTGCTTTGACCCACTAACTCTTAGTTCAGGTTTTCGACTGGAGCTACTGTTTACACATAGTCGGTCTGCGTTGGTCAACCGACCGACTAGTTCTCAAACTAGTCGGTCAACAGTTGTTCTTTGACCGACTAAGCAGTGCAGGAAACCCTAGTTTTGCCCTAGCCGCCACCAAACTCTATAAATACCCCTCCAAACGTTTTCTTCTCCTCCCTCACGACCTAAAACTCTAATTTCTCCCCCATTGAGCCACCATCTTCCTCAAACCATTAATCCTTTATCCCAAGCTCATCCTTCATCATCCAAACCCTCCCTTGTCACAAACCACCTTCCATCTTCCCCAAACCTTCATCAAACCCCCAAAATCCACATCAAACCCCATTTCTCCAGATTTTTCCCTCATTTCCAGATCTGAGCCGGATCGTTCTTCCGTTGCCGTGGTTGCTCGGCATCGTTCCTTCGCTTCTTCACGGTAATACTCGATTCCTTTAGTTTTAGCATAACCCACATTGACATTGTGAAACCCTAATAAAAATGATTATTAGACATTATAGGATTCAAATAAGAAACCAGTTCTAGATATCCTTTCTAATGTTGTTTCTCTATAGCAGTGGTCCATTCACCGTAGATACCATTTGTGTGACATGCTTGTCGACCGTCCTCGTCGGTATCAGGCAAGTGAAACTTGCATCCCTTGATTTGGGCCATGTCTTAGGCCATTTCCTTGCTTTAGCGTAAAAGAGACTGACGGTGAAAGGATAGCCGTCTAGACGCCATTGACCTAGCTTGACAACGAAGCTTGGTCCGTCACCTTCATCATGCTTGTATGTCACGTTTACTTTCCCTAAACGGTACGCGTATTAACTGTTCATGTCATCCATGCATCCTTAACTGCTGTTGCATTTCAACTGCCATGTTTAATTTCAATTAACGGTACGCGAATATGTTCATGTCATTGCATTTTGCCTGTCACGTTTAAATACAATTAACGGTACGCGAATATCTGCTCATGTCATTGCATGCTTGAATACTCATCGTGATTGCGTAGCTTCGCTACATACTTGTACTATTTGTCCCGGCTAGGTGCCCACCTTTCGTGGGCACAATCCTTGCCAAATACACTTCCTGGCTCGTGTTCCAGAAGACGAGCTCATCACAGCCTGCGGGCAATAGGGCACTCGTTGAGTGATCCCTTGTACTTGATACTTGAACACAGCCTGAGGGCAATATGGCACTCGCTGAGTGATCCCTTGTACATTCCTTGTTACATGACATTACATGTCACCCCTACCACTTGATACTTGCTACTTGTACTTTACTTTACTCTACTTGTCACCACCTTACTTTACTTGCCATGCACCATACTTTAACTGCTAGGTTGCTAGTTTATCTTACTTTCCGTTTCCTTGCACAAGTCTTTCGACTTGCTGACATGTGCCCCTTTTCTCTTTTGGGTGACACATGTTAGAGCCCGAGCTTGAGTTACTTGCTGAGGACGTGGGGTTCGCTGACGCTGAGTCAGAACCCGCGTTGATCGAGGACTTCGTTGACACTGGGGATTAGTCTTAGTGTCTTCGTTTAGCTTCTTTTGTTAGACTGCTTAGTTGTCGGTGCGTGGCACCTAGTTTGATACTCTGTTGTGTTTGTGTTGTTTTGCTTGGCCTTGTTCTGGGCCTTAGACTCTTTCCTGTTAGCCTCGTGGCTTTTCTGTGATGTTGAATATTTGTGGACAAACTTTGGGATTGGTTATTTCATATCCGTCTCATTTTATTATTATTATTGTTGTTGTTCCTTTTGCGTTTACAGGGACCTGATTATACCAAATTGACGCTTATCAGGCATGGAGCTTCACAGCTCCACGTTTGAGCGGACCTTCTCACGTCTCGCCTCCATTTTAGGGAAGCGGGTCGTGACAGGTTTTAGTGGTGGCCCATGCAGGTCCTCTCTGTAACTGCAATTATCAGGGATAACAATAATAATATAAGATTGTCCAACAAATAAATTCGATATCCGAGTCATAAGCTATGAGTCTAATCTGCTTCGTTTTCTGTGTCTCTAGATGGCAGGAAGGCGATTCACCCGTGGTGGAGGTAGTGGTGCGCCCCCTCATGATGAGGAGCCTGAGCGGGAACCCACCAGTGGAGAGATGATGCGGATGATGATCCAGATGATGCAAGTGCAGCAGGGCATGCTCCTGCAAGTCCAGAATGCTCCACTTGCTCGAGCTGCCCGGGCACTTCCGGATGCCCCTCGCTCCGAGCCGGGAGCGAAGCAATTTTGGGAGCTGGGTCCCGCATATTTTGATGGGTCTGAGGGTCCTCTGGCTGCCGATGAGTGGATTCGGAACATTGAGGATAACCTGGCGATGGCAAAGATTAACCCGGCTGGATGGGTTGATTTGGCTAAGAGACAGCTGAAGGACAATGCCAGAAACTGGTGGGATGCTGAAGAGAAGATGCTGGTGGAGCCGATAGTTTGGACTACCTTCAAGTCCAGATTTGATGGAGAGTTCTTCCCGAAGGCTGCTAGGCAGGTGATGCTGCAGCGCTTCATAGATCTGAAGCATGGGAGCTTGTCGGTGGATCAGTACCACCAGGAGTTCACGAGGCTCAGTCGGTTTGCACCAAAGATGGTGCAAGATGCCGATGAGAAAGCTCAGCGATTTCTTCAGGGACTTGCCTTGGAGCTTCATAGCTTTGTGACCTCTTCTGACCTGGAGACATATCAGAAGGTTCTGATTGCTGTGAGGTGGCAGGAGTTGAATTTGAACCAGAGGAAGGGACATGTTTCTGGAGCTGGGAAGAGGCCTATGGAGCAGGCCAGGGCGGTGGTTAGGCCTGGTTTCAAGCCTAATCATCCGGTGCAGTTCAAGAGGCCAGGAGGGCCTATTCTGAAGACTTGCCATTTCTGTGGCAAGACTGGACACCTCAGGGATTAGTGTAGGAGGTTTCTAGGACAGTGCATTGTCTGCGGAGATCCTGCCCACACCATCAGGGAGTGTCCGAATTCGAAGCAGCCTTGGCGGGCTCCTATTGCAGCACAGCCGTTGCAGCAGCGAGCTCCTGTGCCCATTGGACGTGGAGCGCCTCTTGTTCCACAGAGACAGGCCTTTCGGCAGGCTTTTCAGCCGAGAGGGCAGGCCTTTCTGATTACTGAGGAGGAGAGCATGGCCGTGGATGAGGTTATTACAGGTAACGCTCATTCTAGCTATTTTTCTTCCTTAGTTTGATTGTTGATTTTGTTGGTTGCTTGCTCATGCTTGTTACTAGAATAAGATTTGATTGTTAGATTGTTTGCTAGGTGTGGTTTTGGTTTGCATATTTCATGCACGAGTTCTCTTTGACTCAGGTGCATCGATGTGCATTATTTCTCGGAGCTTTGTGGAGAAGCATTCCTTGTCGACGTCCTCTCTCCCTAAGAGTTGGAATATCATCACAGGGAACGGTGTGGTCTCGGTGCATCGTGGGTGCAATTCTTGTCCGATGGTGGTTTATGGATGTGAGCTTTGTGCTGATTTCATTGTCCACGACATCATCAACTACGATGTGGTCCTTGTGATGGATTGGTTTGCGAGCTTCTATGCTACGATTGACTGTCGGAGGAAGAAGGTGGTGTTCGAGATTCCCGGACATCCGGTGTTTGAGTTCAGTCGTGGTAGCAGTTCGCTTGGTCCTGTCAGATTTCGGGCCAGACCGGTGGATGTTGTGGCTATGCAGATGGAGTTGGAATGGCCAGCTGTGGTGCGAGATTTTGGTGACGTCTTCCCCGAGGAGATGTCTGGATTGTCGCCTGATCGAGCTTTGGAGGTTTCTATTGATCTTATTCCAGGTGCGTAGCCCATTTCGAAGGCACCATATCGTATGGCGCCAGTAGAGTTGGAGGAATTGCGTAGGCAGTTGGATGAGCTTATGCAGAAGGGTTACATCAACCTTAGTGTGTCTCCGTGGGGAGCACCGGTGTTGTTGGTGAAGAAGAAGGATGGTTCGCGTCGCATGTGCGTGGACTATCGGGATCTGAATGCGGTGACTATTAAGAATAAATACACGTTGCCTCGCATCGATGATATCTTTGATCAGCTGGGAGGATCGAGGGTATTTTCTAAGTTGGATTTGAGGAGTGGTTACCATCAGTTGAAGGTGAAGAAGGATGATGTGCCGAAGACAGCTTTCAGGACGAGGTATGGACACTATGAGTTTGTGGTTATGCCATTCGGCGTAACTAACGCACCCGCAGTTTTCATGAATCTGATGAACCTGATTTTCTACGACTTTTTGGATAAGTTTGTCGTTATCTTTATTGACGACATTCTGATCTATTCAAAGTCGGAGGAAGAGCATGCCTCGCACTTGAGGAAGGTATTGGAGATTTTGAGGAAGCATCGATTGTATGCTAAGTTTTCGAAGTGCGAGTTTTGGCTGGACAGAGTTGCTTTTCTCGGGCATGTGGTGACTGGAGATGGTATTTCAGTGGATCCCGAGAAGATTAGGGCCATCAGAGAGTGGCCTGTTCCGTCGTCGGCGTCTGAGATCCGGAGTTTCCTTGGGCTTGCTGGTTACTATCGGCGATTCATTAAGGACTTTTCCCGCATTGCCGAGTCGATGACCAGATTGACGCGGAAGGATGTTGCTTTTGTTTGGTCGGGTGATTGTGAGAATGCTTTTGGTGTTCTGAGGGAGAGGTTGACGACTGCCCCTATTCTTGTTGTGCCTGATCGCAGCGGTGGATTTGAGGACTTTTGTGATGCTTCTGGCAAGGGTCTCAGTTGCGTGTTGCATCAGCATGGGCATGTTGTGGCTTATGCTTCTCGTCAGCTCAAGGTTCATGAGAAGAATTACCCGACGCATGATTTGGAGTTGGCTGCCGTTGTGTTTGCTCTTAAGATTTGGAGGCACTTCTTGCTGAGTGAGAAAGTGAAGATTTTCACCGATCACAAAAGTTTGAAGTATATTTTTACTCAGAAGGAGCTCAACATGCGACATCGTCGATGGTTGGAGCTCATGGCGGATTATGAGATTGATTTGCATTATCACCCTGGCAAGGTGAATGTGGTTCCTGATGCGCTGAGTAGGCTTCCAGCGGTGATGATTTTGACCTCACAGTGGAGATTGCAGCAGGATTTTTGCGAGTCTGGTGTGGAGATTGTTCTTCCCGGGGAGGCTTCTTCGTTGATGTACATGCAGGTACAGTCGACGATTGTGGATCGGATCAAGGCTGGCCAGGTTGAGGATCTGAAGCTGGTGAAGATTCGGGAGCAGGTGGAAGACGGTCTGCGGACTGACTTTTTGATTCATGAGGATGGCTCGCTGAGGTTTGGAGCCAGGCTGTGTGTGCCAGCTGGGGACATTAGAGAGGAGTTGTTGGCAGAGGCACATAGTTCGCCGTATTCTGTGCATCCTGATGGGACCAAGATGTACAAGGATCTTCGTCTGAACTATTGGTGGCATGGTATGAAGAGGAGTGTGGCTCGGAGTGTAGCCAAGTGTTTGGTTTGCCAGTAGGTGAAGGCGGAGCATCAGCGTACGGCCGGGTTGCTGCAACCGCTTCCGATTCCGGAGTGGAAGTGGCAACACATCACTATGGATTTCGTGACTGGACTACCTCGGAGTCCGAAGCAGAATGACGTGATTTGGGTGATCGTAGATCGATTGACCAAATCCACGCACTTTATTCCATTCCGAGTGGGACAGTCCACTGAGGCGCTAGCAAGGAGATATATGGAGGTAAATTCTTTTACCCTCCGTTTTTATTTCCTTTTCCTAGTTTGGATAGTGATGTAACGTGAAATCGTGCAGGAGGTCGTGCGACTTCACGGAGTCCCCGTGAGCATCGTGTCGGACAGAGACACGAGGTTCACATCTCAATTCTGGCAGAGTTTGCAGAAGAGTTTGGGTACGCGTCTGAGTTTCAGCACGGCGTACCATCCGCAGACGGATGGCCAGTCCGAGAGGAAGATTCAGATTTTGGAAGACATGCTGAGGGCGTGCATGTTGGATTTCAAGGGTTCGTGGGAGGACCATCTACACTTGGTGGAGCTCTCTTACAACAACAGCTACCAGGCGTCTATTGGCATGGTGCCTTTCGCCGCTTTGTATGGGAGGAAATTTCGATCGCCATTGAGCTGGGATGACGTTGGTGATCGGGAGCTGTTGGGACCTGAGATGATTGTGGAGGCTGCGGAGGTTGTCAGGAATATTCGGGAGAGGTTGAGGATTGCTCAGGACCGTTTTAAGCATTGGGCGGATGCTAAATGTCGTCTTTTGGAGTTTCAGCCGGGCGATCATGTGTTTCTGAGGATTTCCCTGAATCATGGAGTGATTCGTTTTGGGAAGCGAGGGAAGTTGAGCCCGCGATACATTGGACTGTTTGATATTCTGGAGAGAGTTGGCAAGGTAGCTTATCGCTTAGCCTTGTCGCCATCTTTGGAGGGAGTTCACAATGTTTTCCATGTGTCGCAGCTTCGTCGATACATTAGCGATGCATCTCATGCTGTGGATTTCTCGGAGATTACCGTTCGGCCAGATTTGACGTATGACCAGCATCCGGTGCAGATTCTGGACAGGCGTCAGAAGTCACTTCGGAACAAGGTTGTCAATCTTGTGAGGGTGATGTGGTGACACGGCTCGCCTGGAGAGCCTACTTGGGAGAATGAGGATGAGATGCGAGAGCGTTTCCCACTTTTGTTCCCGGACACGTGAGTGTTGGGAATTCCGAGGACGGAATTTTTCTTAAGTTGGGGAGGATGTAACGACTGGTTTTTCATGTATGGATTTTATTATAAATATTTATATATTTGGTTGCTTTCCCTTGTTGAGATTTCCATTTCCGTCTCCGTAGTTTCATTTTCGTTCGTTTCGTCGTGATTCTTTAGATTCTTCCGTCGGTCGGCGTGTTTGAAGTAAGTCATTCGTGACGGGCTTCATAATGTCGATATCTTAGAGTTAGAACGAGCCTAGGGGACTTAGGAAACCATCCCGGAGCTTCGCGCTCCATTTCGGAACTTTTGGTGCACGTTAGCCGGTATAAGAAGGGGCACCGACCAACTAGATGACGATCCAGTCGGTCGAAAAACCTTCTTGAACCGACTAGCGGGCTTGAAAAGTTATTCATGAGTTACTGTTTGTCATTAGTCGGTCTAAGAGCGTTGGTTGACCGACTAGGTTGTAAACTAGTCGGTCAGCAATGCTTCTTTAACCGACTAACTCGTTTACTAATTTTAGGTATCAGTACTGTTCATTCTTAGTCGGTCTAAGTTCATCTTTCGACCGACTAGTTGTTAAACTAGTCGGTTAAGTTTTGTACTCAGACAGACTAATTCTTAGTTCTTCTGTACAGCTGAGTTACTGTTTACTCTTAGTCGGTCTAAGAACGTTCATCGACCGACTAGTTGTCAAACTAGTCGGTCAGTAGTTGTGCTTTGACCGACTAACTCTTAGTTCAGGTTTTCGACTGGAGCTACTGTTTACACATAGTCGGTCTGCGTTGGTCAACCGACCGACTAGTTCTCAAACTAGTCGGTCAACAGTTGTTCTTTGACCGACTAAGCAGTGCAGGAAACCCTAGTTTTGCCATAGCCGCCACCAAACTCTATAAATACCCCTCCAAACGTTTTCTTCTCCTCCCTCACGACATAAAACTCTAATTTCTCCCCTATTGAGCCACCATCTTCCTCAAACCATTAATCCTTTATCCCAAGCTCATCCTTCATCATCCAAACCCTCCCTTGTCACAAACCACCTTCCATCTTCCCCAAACCTTCATCAAACCCCCAAAATCCACATCAAACCCCATTTCTCCAGATTTTTCCCTCATTTCCAGATCTGAGCCGGATCGTTCTTCTGTTGCCGTGGTTGCTCGGCATCGTTCCTTCGCTTCTTCACGGTAATACTCGATTCCTTTAGTTTTAGCATAACCCACATTGACATTGTGAAACCCTAATAAAAATGATTATTAGACATCATAGGATTCAAATAAGAAACCGGTTCTAGATATCCTTTCTAATGTTGTTTCTCTATAGCAGTGGTCCATTCACCGTAGATAACATTTGTGTGACATGCTTGTCGACCGTCCTCGTCGGTATCAGGCAAGTGAAACTTGCATCCCTTGATTTGGGCCATGTCTTAGGCCATTCCCTTGCTTTAGCGTAAAAGAGACTAGACGGTGAAAGGATAGCCGTCTAGACGCCATTGACCTAGCTTGACAACGAAGCTTGGTCTATCACCTTCATCATGCTTGTATGTCACGTTTACTTTCCCTAAACGGTACGCGTATTAACTGTTCATGTCATCCATGCATCCTTAACTGCTGTTGCATTTCAACTGCCATGTTTAATTTCAATTAACGGTACGCGAATATGTTCATGTCATTGCATTTTGCCTGTCACCTTTAAATACAATTAACGGTACGCGAATATCTGCTCATGTCATTGCATGCTTGAATACTCATCGTGATTGCGTAGCTTCGCTACATACTTGTACTATTTGTCCCGGCTAGGCACCCACCTTGCGTGGGCACAATCCTTGCCAAATACACTTCCTGGCTCGTGTTCCAGAAGACGAGCTCATCACAGCCTGCGGGCAATAGGGCACTCGTTGAGTGATCCCTTGTACTTGATACTTGAACACAGCCTGAGGGCAATAGGGCACTCGCTGAGTGATCCCTTGTACTTTACTTGTTACATGACATTACATGTCACCCCTACCACTTGATACTTGCTACTTGTACTTCACTTTACTCTACTTGTCACCACCTTACTTTACTTGCCATGCACCATACTTTAACTGCTAGGTTGCTAGTTTATCTTTCTTTCCGTTTCCTTGCACAAGTCTTTTGACTTGCTGACATGTGCCCCTTTTCTCTTTTGGGTGACACATGTTAGAGCCCGAGCCTGAGTTACTTGCTGAGGACGTGGGGTTCGCTGACGCTGAGTCAGAACCCACGTTGATCGAGGACTTCGTTGACACTGGGGATCAGTCTTAGTGTCTTCGTTTAGCTTCTTTTGTTAGACTGCTTAGTTGTCGGTGCGTGGCACCTAGTTTGATACTCTGTTGTGTTTGTGTTGTTTTGCTTTGCCTTGTTCTGGGCCTTAGACTCTTTCCTGTTAGCCTCGTGGCTTTTCTGTGATGTTGAATATTTGTGGACAAACTTTGGGATTGGTTATTTCATATCCGTCTCATTTTATTATTATTATTGTTGTTGTTCCTTTTGCGTTTACAGGGACCTGCTTATACCAAATTGACGCTTATCAGGCATGGAGCTTCACAGCTCCACATTTGAGCGGACCTTCTCACGTCTCGCCTCCATTTTAGGGAAGCGGGTCATGACACCATGACCCCTTCGTAATCCATCACATGGTCTGCGGGGTCGCTAACGCCGTTGTATTTCTCCAGCGTCGGTACCTTGAAGTTCGTGGGTATCTGCGCCTCGGTTATCCTTCGAGTCAGGGGGCATCGTTCTCCGCTGATGCACCCGGGTCGCTCCCCTTCACCCGACTCCTTGCTGTTTGGCTACAACGAGGGGGCCGGCGGAAGCTTGACCTCCTCTTGGGTCTTTGCCAGCTTGGGTGTCGGGCTCGATCGGCGCGAACATTCTTTCCAGTTCTTCTGGTGGTGGGCCTTTGGCTGTTGGCTGCCTTCGCTCTGGTAAGACCGGACGCTCGCTGATCGACGATCATCCCGCCTATGTTTGTGCGACCCCGGGCGTGCGGACGAGGCCGTCCTTGAGATGTCGCCCGTCCGCTCCGAGTTCCCCCCATTTCCCTCTCTGAGTGAGGTGGGAGTGGGAGATCGCTCCGGGGAAAAACCGGGCATGGTGAACCTCCTTTTCGTGTTCTGCGCTCCTTTTCCGTGGTCGGCAACCACATCAGAATGAAGAGGTCGGCGGGCCTCTTCCTGGCGGGAGGCCCTTCTCTACCCACCCTCAGGGGTGGGAGTGCTGCTAACGAGCTGCTGAATCGTCGCGACTAAAGTTTGGATGTTGGCGTTGGTCTCCTGCGCGTAGGCTCGGAGTTGCCCCTGCGTGGCTAGCTGGGCTTTGTCGGCCTCCCGGCGGTGCAGCCGTTCGGGGTCTCGACGGGGGCGTGGTACACGCCCTCCTCCGGGAAGGGCGGCATGCGCCCTAAGCCATTGCTGATTGGTTCCATCTCGGTGGTTTTACGTGGGTGTTAGTTCGTTCCCACAGACGGCGCCAGATGTTTACGAGTGTTTTCTCACCACTGCTCGTTGACCGTCGGCTGTATGGTCAACGTGGTTAAGGGGCCGACTTGGGGGTCCCTTGGGTTCGCCGAGCCCGCTTGGTCTCGGTGTTGGAGAGCTGAGGGGAAGCCTCGGCCCGGTGAGTCGCGCTCGGCGTCGGCTGGGTCGCGCTCGGCCTCGGTCGGATCCGCGTCGAGGGGTAGCCTCGGTGCCTTGCAAGTGGGATGATGCCTGAACAGCCGTCCACCTGACGACTGAAATGGGGGTAGCCGACCGACGCTGAGGGGTAGCCTCGACGCCTCAGATATCTTCTTCCTGGACAGATGAGGAAACTCGTCAGGGAGGCCGGACCTAGGTTTCGGCCGAATCCCCTCCGATGCCTAAGTCAGATCAGGGTCTGAAAGGATACTCGGCGGGGGAGATTGTCACGCCCCGCTTCCCTAAAATGGAGGCGAGACGTGAAAAGGTCCGCACGAGAGTCGAGCTGTGAAGCCCCAAACCCGATAAGCGTCAATAAAACATAAGCAGGTCCCTATAACCACAAATGGAACAACAATAATAACACAAGGAGAGATAGAAATAAAATCTCATATCTCATAATTGTCCAACATTAAAATTAAGTTCAACAACCAGAAAAGCCACCAGGCTAAAAGAAGGAGTCTAAAGCCCCAGAACAAGGCCAACAAAAGCAACAACGTAACAAAGTATAGGTGCTACGCACCGACAACAAAACAGCAGACTAAACAAAAGGGAAAGCACAACGAAGACACTAGGACTGGTCCCCAGTGTCCACGTACTCCTCGCCAAACACAGGCTCGAGCTCGGCGTCAGCAAACACCTCGTCCTCAACAATGTACTCAGGCTCAGGGTCTAACATGTGTCACCCAAAAGAGTAAAGGGGCACATGTCAGCAAGTCTAAAAGACTTGGGCAAGGAAACTGAAAGTAAGGTAACTAACAACCTAGCAGTTATAGTATGCATGACATGGCAGTTATAACATGAGTGCACAAGCAAGACATGGTGAAACAATGAGTACAAGAGAACAATCATCGGGACAAGTCAAGAGTAGCCGAGCTACTAACAATCTCAATCATTTCACTAGTCACGTTTCAAGTTGTTTGTAGATGTTTACGCCTTACAGCTGAATGGTTTGACATTCACGCTGATTGGCCACTTAACACTACCCCAAAACCCAGAGTTTACGCCTTACCACTGCAGTTGCTGATCGGGCAGACTCCCAGTTGATTGGCCGCTTAACTCTTACCCCCAATACCCACATGTAAACGAGCCAGGGTCCCCGCACACGAGCTCAGTAATTGAGCCAGGGTTGCCCCGCACAGGAGCTCGCATTCTAGTTCACGATTCATAAGCATTTGGTGTAGGGGTGCACCTAGCCGGAAACAAGCGATTCGGGCATTGGCTATCAACCAACACATGGCCAGCTTCTGGAACACGAGCCAGGAAACACAAGTATTGTAGCGAAGCTACGCAATCATGAAAACACTTAAAGAATGCAATGACATGACGATTTATTTGCGTACCGTTAATGGAAATTAAACATGACATGGTAATTGTGCAACATGATAAATATCGGATCTAGCTTAGTTGTCAAGCTAGTTCCTAAATTTGCGCCTAGGCGAGTATCATTTCGTCGCCTAGTCTCTTTTACGCCTACAACAAGCAAATGGCCTAAAACATGGCCTAAACCCTAAGTGGCAAGTTTCACTTGCGTAGCACCGAGGATGACTATCAACGAGGGTTCGTCCCACGGACGCTAATCTACGGGGAAGTCGCTGTTATGGAGAAACAAACATCAAAACAACATTCATTTCAGTAGGGTTTCACAAAAACACAACGGGTTATGAAAACATTAAGAGATCGATCATTACCGTATAGGAAACGGAAGAACGATGCCGAGCAACCACGGCGACGGAAGAAACGCTCCGGGGAACCTAGGGTTCAGATCTGGAAATAGATGGAGAAGTTTGGAGAAATAGGGTTTTGGGGGATTTTGGGGATTTGATGGAGATTTGAGGAAGATGAGAGGTAGAATGTGTTAAGGGATGGTTTGGATGATGGATTTTGGGCTTGGGATGAAGGAAAAAGGGTTTGAGGTAGTAGGGGGCTCAATGGGGGAGAAACTAGGGTTTTAGGTCGTGAGGAAGAAGAAGAAAATGTTTGGAGGGGTATTTATAGAGATGGGTGGCGGCTAGGGCAAAACTAGGGTTTCCTGCACTACTTAGTCGGTCAAAGAACAACTGTTGACCGACTAGTTTGAGAACTAGTCGGTCGGTTGAACAACGCAGACCGACTAAGTGTAAACAGTAGCTCCAGTCAAAAACCTGAACTTAGAGTTAGTCGGTCTGAGTACAAAACTTAACCGACTAGTTTTACATCTAGTCGGTCGAAAGATGAACTTAGACCGACTAAGAAGGAACAGTAACTAGTGTCAAAGTAATTGAAGAGTTAGTCGGTTAAAGAAGCATTGCTGAACGACTAGTTTGCAACCTAGTCGGTCAACCAACGTTCTTGGACCGACTAACGATAAACAGTAACTCCTGAATAATTTAGAAAGCCCACTAGTCGGTCCATGAAGGCTTGCCGACCGACTAAATCGTCATCTAGTCGGTCGGTTCCCCTTCTTACACCGACTAACGTGCACCAAAAGTTCCGAAATGGAGCGCGAAGCTCCGGGATCAATTCCTAAGACTCCTAGGCTTGATCTAACAGTAAGATATGACCGATATGAAGCCTGTCACGAATGACTTACTCCGAAATCGACGATCCTAAGGAAGAAACGAGAAAAACACGACGAAACGATCGAAAATGAAAGTTACGGAGACGATAATCACATATAAGGAGAAAATCCATCAAAACATATAATATAATATAATAAATCCAGATACATAAAAACCAGTCGTTACATCCTCTCTAACTTAAGAAAAATTCCGTCCTCAGAATTTCCCAACACTCACGTGTCCGGAAACAAAAGTGGGAAACGCTCTCGCATCTCATCCTCATTCTCCCAAGTAGACTCTCCGGGCGAGCCGTGTCGCCACATCACCCTCACAAGATTGACAACCTTGTTTCGAAGTGACTTCTGACGCCTGTCCAGAATCTGCACTGGCTGCTGGTCATACGTCATATCGGGGCGAACGGTAATCTCCGAAAAATCCACAGCATGAGATGGATCGCTAATGTATCGACGAAGCTGCGACACATGGAAAACATTGTGAACTCCCTCCAAAGATGGCGGTAAGGTAAGCGATAAGCTACCTCGCCAACTCTCTCCAGAATATCAAACGGTCCAATGTATCGCAGGCTCAACTTCCCTCGCTTCCCAAAGCGAATCACACCACGATTCGGGAAAATCTTCAGAAACACATGATCTCCAGGCTGAAACTCCAAAGGACGACGTTTAGCATCCGCCCAATGCTTAAAACGGTCCTGAGCAATCCTCAACCTCTCCCGAATGTTCCTGACAATATCCACAGCCTCCACAATCATCTCAGGTCCCAACAACTCCCGATCACCAATGTCATCCCAACTCAATGGCGATAGACATTTCCTCCCATAAAGGGCGGCGAAAGGCGCCATGCCAATACTCGCCTGGAAGCTGTTGTTGTAAGAAAACTCTACTAGATGTAGATGGTCCTCCCACGAACCCTTGAAATCCAACATGCATGCCCTCAGCATGTCTTCCAAGATCTGAATCGTCCTCTCGAACTGGCCATCCGTCTGCGGATGGTACGCCATGCTGAAACTCAGACGCGTACCCAAACTCTTCTACAAACTCTGCCAGAACTGAGATGTGAACCTCGTGTCTCTGTCCGACACGATACTCACAGGGACTCCGTGAAGTCGCACGACCTCCTCCATGTATCTCCTTGCTAGCGCCTTAGTGGACTGTCCCACTCGGAATGGAATAAAGTGCGCGGATTTGGTCAATCGGTCTACGATCACCCAAATCGCGTCATTCTGCTTCGGACTCCGAGGTAGCCCAGTCACGAAATCCATAGTGATGTGTTGCCATTTCCACTCCGGAATCAGAAGCGGTTGTAGCAACCCGGCCGTACACTGATGCTCCGCCTTTACTTGCTGGCAAACCAAACACTTGGCTACACTCCGAGCCACACTCCTCTTCATGTCATGACACCAAAAGTTCAGACGAAGATCCTGGTACATCTTGGTGCCACCAGGATGCACAGAATACGACGAACTGTGTGCCTCCACCATCAACTCCTCTCTAATATCCCCAGCTGGCACACACAACCTGGCTCCAAACCTCAGCGAGCCATCCTCATGAATCAAAAAGTCAGTCCGCAGACCGGCTTCCACTTGCTCCCGAATCTTCACCAGCTTTGAATCCTCAGCCTGGCCAGCCTTGATCCGATCCACAATCGTCGACTGTATCTGCATACACATCAACGAAGAAGCCTCACCAGGAAGAACAATCTCAACACCAGACTCGCAAAAATCCTGCTGCAATCTCCACTGCGAGGTCAAAATCATCACCGCTGGAAGCCTACTCAGCGCATCAGGGACCACATTCACCTTGCCAGGGTGATACTGCAAATCAATCTCATAATCCGCCATGAGCTCCAACCATCGACGCTGTCGCATGTTGAGCTCCTTCTGAGTAAAAATATACTTCAAGCTTTTGTGATCGGTGAAAATCTTCACTTTCTCACTCAGCAGGAAGTGCCTCCAAATCTTGAGCGCAAACACAAAAGCAGCCAACTCCAAATCATGCGTCGGGTAATTCTTCTCATGAACCTTGAGCTGACGAGAAGCATACGCCACAACATGCCCGTGCTGATGCAACACACAACCGAGACCATTGCCAGAAGCATCGTAAAAGATCTCAAATCCACCGTCGCGATCAGGCACAACAAGAATAGGGGCAGTCGTCAACCTCTCCCTCAGAACACCAAAAGCATTCTCACAATCACCCGACCAAACAAAAGGTACATCCTTCCACGTCAACCTGGTCATCGGCTCAGTAATACGGGAAAAGTCCTTAATGAAACGTCGATAAAAACCAGCAAGTCCAAGGAAACTCTGGATCTCAGACGCTGACGACGGAACATGCCACTCTCTGATGGCCCTAATCTTCTCGGGATCCACTGAAATACCCTCTCCAGTCACCACATGCCCGAGAAAAGCAACTCTGTCCAGCCAAAACTCGCACTTCGAAAATTTAGCATACAACCGATGCTTCCTCAAAACCTCTAATACCGTCCTCAAGTGCGAGGCATGATTCTCCTCCGACCTTGAATAGATCAGAATGTCGTCAATAAAGATAACGACAGAATTATCCAAAAAGTCGTAGAAAATCAGGTTCATCAGATTCATGAAAACTGCGGGTGCGTTAGTTACGTCGAAAGGCATAACCACAAACTCATAGTGTCCATACTTCGTCCTGAACGCTGTTTTCGGAACATCTCCCTTCTTCACCTTCAACTGATGGTAACCACTCCTCAAATCCAATTTAGAAAACACCCTCGAACCTCCAAGCTGATCAAAGATATCATCGATGCGAGGCAACATGTATTTATTCTTAATGGTCACCACATTCAACTCCCGATAGTCCACGCACATGCGACGCGAACCATCCTTCTTCTTCACCAACAACACCGGTGCTCCCCACGGAGACACACTAGGGTTGATGTAACCCTTCTACAAAAGCTCATCCAGCTGCTTCCTCAACTCTTCCAATTCAGCGGGTGCCAAACGATACGACGCATTCGAAATCGGCTGCGCTCCCGGAACAAGATCAATAGAAAACTCTAGAGCTCGATCAGGTGGCAAACCAGACATCTCCTCGGGGAAGACGTCATCAAAATCCCGCACCACAGCTGGCCACTCCAACTCCATCTGCATAGCCACAACCTCCACCGGTCTGGCCTGAAATCTGACAGGACCAAGCGAACTGCTACCACGGCTGAACTCAAATACTGGATGTCCGGGAATCTCGAACACCACCTTCTTCCTCCGACAGTCGATCGTAGCATAGAAGCTCGCAAGCCAGTCCATCCCAAGAACTGCATCATAGTTGATGATGTC
Organism: Scilla litardierei; assembly: GCA_030789695.1. Lineage (NCBI taxonomy): Eukaryota > Viridiplantae > Streptophyta > Magnoliopsida > Asparagales > Asparagaceae > Scilla > Scilla litardierei. Next base: position 115,955,019 of record CM061138.1, read on the forward strand.
GTGGACAAGGAAGTCAGCGTAAAGCTCAAGTCCACAGACCACCAACGAGCAAGAATTGCAACCAAGATGCACCGAGGCCACGCCATTCCCTGTAACGATATTCCAACTCTTGGGAAGAGGGGACGTCGACAAGGAATGCTTCTCCACGAAGCTCCGAGAAATAATGCACATCGATGCACCAGAGTGAAAGAGGACTCGTGCAGGAAATGTGCACACCAAAACCACACCTAACAAGCAATTAAAAATCAAACCCTAGTCTAGCAAACAATCATGTTCAAGCAAACAACACAATCTATCAATCAAAACCAGCTAGGAAAGTAACAGCTAGATTGAGGATTACCTGCGATAACCTCATCCACAGCCTCGCTCTCCACAGCGGTCATCAGAAAAGCCTGCCTCCTCGGCGGAATAGCCTGCTGAAAAGCCTGCCTCTGTGGAATAAGAGCCGCTCCACGTCCAGCAGGAACAGACGCTCGCTGCTGCAACGGCTGTGCTGCAACAGGTGCCCTCCGCAGCTGATTCGCATGCCGACAATCCTTCGCGACATGAGAAGCATCACCACAAACCAAACACTGGCCCAAAAACTTCCTACATTGATCCTTGATGTGGCCAGGCTTACCGCAGAAATGGCAAGTCTTCTGAATAGGCCCTCCTGGCCTCTTGAACTGAGCTGGCTGATTAGGCTTGAAACCAGGCCTAACCACCGCCCTGGCCTGCTCCATAGGCCTCTTCCCAGCACCAGAAACATGTCCTCTCCTCTGTCTCAGGTTCAGCTCCTGCTTCCTCGCAGCGACCAGAACCTTCTGATAAGAGTCCAGATCAGAGGAAGACACAAAACTCTGGAGCTCCAAAGCAAGTCCCTGCAGGAACCTTTGAGCCCTCTCATCAGCATCTTGCACCATCTTCGGTGCGAACCGACTCAGCCTAGTGAACTCTTGGTGGTACAGGTCCACCGTCAAGCTCCCTTGCTTCAGATCAATAAAGCGCTGCATCATCTCCTTCCAAGCAGCCTTCGGAAAGAACTCCTCATCAAACCTGGACTTGAAGGTAGTCCAAGCTATCGGCTCCACCAACATCTTCTCTTCCGCATCCCACCAGTTCCGAGCAATATCCTTAAGTTGCCTCTTCGCCAAATCAACCCATCCAGCCGGGGTGATCTTGGCCATCTTCAAGTTATACTCAATGTTCCGAATCCACTCATCGGCAGCCAGAGGACCCTCAAACCCATCGAAATATGCGGGACCCAGCTCCCGAAATTGCTTCGCTCCTGGCTCGGAGCGAGGGACATCCGGAAGTGCCCGAGCAGCTCGAGCAAGTGGAGCATTCTGGACTTGCAGGAGCACGCCCTGCTGCACTTGCATCATCTGGATCATCATCTGCATCATCTCTCCATTGGTGGGTTCCCCCTCAGGCTCCTCATCATGAGGGGGCGCACCGCTACCTCCACCACGGGTGAATCGCCTTCCTGCCATCTAGTGACACAGAAAACGAAGCAGATTAGACTCATAGCTTATGACTCGGGCGTCAAACTTAGTTTATTGGATGTTCAAATATTATTATTGTTATTCCGATAATCGCAGTTACAGAAGAGGACCAACATGGTCCACCAACAAAACCTGTCACTGACCGACGCCCCGCTTGCGTTGCGGTGGCGCGGTGTCGTTTACCGCAAGTTTCACGGTTAGTGTAGGGTGCGGGAATATCGAACTCAGGGAGGCGAGGTTGTGCTTGGGTCAGGTAGGACCTAAATCACCCCGAGGGGCAAGCTAGCCCGAATCAGTGAATGGTTGTCACGAAAGGAAATAAAAGGGTATGAACAACAAGAAAGAAAACCCGGGACTTTAGTTTCCAACCCGACGAGAGACTCTCGCCGATACAGCCTACAGGTATGAATAGCGATCGGGATTAGGGTCTAATGGTGAGACGTTGCCTCTGAAAGTGGTACCGGCGTCCCATGGGCCCGATATTCCGGTCGGTGCCCAGGATGATACACCGGACTTCCCGGATTTGATCAGTGGGCACTCCCGTGTCCATTTACACTGATCTATCCCGGGAGCACAAAGCCCGCAACGATATCTCCCAACGTCTCATCCTGCCGCTCCCGCGTGCTAGGATTCGGTGTCTACGCTAAGGGTGTGAGCTATGGCTAGGGAGTCAACCGCCAAGTTTATTCCCCCTTGGCCCAACGGTCAAAGGCGGTCTTTTTCCCGTCGATGACAATAAAACACCCCGCGTAACCGTTAGATTCCTACTCCCTATCGATTTCCTAACCCTATGGACGCATCGGGAAGAGCCCCCGAAGGGGTTTCCACCAAAATCCCAGATTTGGTAACTACTCACAAAAAATCATGAAAAAGCGATCTAAATGAAATTTAACCGTTGGAATCATAATCGGACAATTGCAATGCGGAAGTAATAGAGTAATAAAGAAAATACTAAAATTTTAGAAAGATCTGAAAACTTACAAAAGAGTAACAATTACAGCCGTCACAAGGAGATAAAACAGTAGAAAAAATCACAGCTCTCGTTTCTGGAACCCTAGGGGTTCTATTTATAGGCCTTCGCATCAACCGATCGGTTGACAAGTCAACCGATCGGTTGATCCGTTACAAATTAATAACAGAAAACGGTGAGCTTTCACCCGATCATATGAACCGGTCGGGTGAGTTCTTGAGTGACCGGTTGGATCTTGGAGCAGTCGGGTGAATCGATCGGTTCGACGTCCGTGTCTTCAGCTCTTCTTCTTCAGCTACAGATGAACCGATCGGGTGAGAGTCACCCGATCGGTTGGCGTTTTGCTTCGAGAAAACAGAGAACAGCCCTCGCTGAACCGGTCTGCGAACCGGTCGGGTGACTTCTTTGTGAGCTGCGGCAGAGACCGGGTGGTGCACGCGTGCATCACCCGATCGGTTGGAGATGACCAACCGACCGGGTGAGGGGCTGAAAGATGAATTCTTTGGCGTTTGACCCCCTGGGTCACGCGTGACTTCTCCCGTTGCTCCAGGGACTTGGGATATCATCGTTAAACATCCCCTACGTGGTCAATCCCCTGCAATCATGGATAAACAAAGAAAAGTGAAAGAAAACGGGAAAATACACGAAAACGAATAAGAGACGGCGGAAAAACACGGAGAAACACAAAAGAAAACGTGCGTGAATATATGAAATATAAACGCACGTCAAAATCCCCCAAGCCGAACTCTTCCTCGTCCTCGAGGAAGACGAGTGAGAGTAGGAGCTCGGAAGGGAAAAATAGAGAGGAAGAAAGAAAAAGAAAACTCTAAACCCTAGATTGTCCATCAGAGCCACCAAAATCAAAAACGACACACCAAGCAAGCAAACGCCAAATCACACCACTAAACCTAGGAAAGTGAGTCCAAATAAGTGTCGTGGGTCCACGCGGTGAAGCGCGAGTGAGCGTGGTCGTGTGCTAGCAAATGGTGATACTTTCTACAATGTGCTGTGAGGCTCGATATACACAAATCCAAGATATGACCCAAAATATCGATCCGAATTGAATTAAGCGGCGAATATAAGTTCAAGCATGCATGAGAAGAGTGAGAATAGAAGCGTATCATGCATCGGGGACTCCACAACTAGGGTTAAGGAAATCACGCCACTATAGCCTAGATACTAGCTAAAAAGTTCCTAAGCCAAGTGTTTTCGATAACGACGGGGGTTGAGATGATGTGGAGAAGAACACTCGGTGCAAATTCTCGCCTTCCCTTTATTCTCGGTAAGTAGGAAAAAATATTCACACGGGAATTTTTTTGGGTTTTGGGCATTTGTATTTTTTTTTTGGATTTTGGGCTATACACTATTTTTCTTTTCTTTTCTTTTTGGGTTTTTCTTTTCTTTTCTCCTTTTTTTGGATTTTTGGGTTTTTGGCTATACACATGTGTACTCTCCCAAGTGGGAGAACGGTACACGACGAGGGGATTTGCACCAAGTAAAACAAAAAAGAAGTTGAAATCTAAACACTCGGGCAAAGGAAACTATTCTCGCTAAATAGAGCATAGGCTAAATGGGTTATCCTAGTCCTTAGTTGTGGAATCCCGACGCATGCGAATTGAAGTATACGATATAAATATAGCATGCATATAGTGGAAACAAATACCGCATATTCAAATCGGAGCATGATAATCTAGGGGTCATTCCTGGACAGGTATATAAAGTAAAATCACAAAGCAGAAGCACACCAAATGCTAGTCACGACACACGACTCACAAAAAGCTAAGTGGACCCACGATGCGTGAAATGCAAGAGGACTCGAAATCCTACGGTTAGTGAGTGTGATTATCGATGCAATGCTAGGTGTGTGTGACTTTGTGGCGATTCATCATAGGATTCATCTCTAGGAGAAAGAGCTAAAAAAGAAGAAAAGAAAAAAAAGAAAAACACGGAGAAAAACGACTCAAATAAACGAAAAAGAAGGACTCAAACGACGCACACAGTGCGACTCCCCCAAGCTGAAGTTTGCATTGCCCTCAATGCAATATGAGTGAGTACGGGAGGGCAATGAAGATGGGGGGATACGCACTGACACAAAAAGAAATGAAAACCAGGAAAACACATAGATGAAACTGAAAAAGAAAGAAAGATCAGAATCAAAATCAAACAATATGAAAATAAAAATAAAAACACAAGCACGACACTAAAAAATGAAAAAGAAGCACACACCCAAAAATGAGAAAAACAAACAAAACACGACAGCACACCAAAATAGACGTCCCCCAAGCTAGACCAGAAAGTGCTAGCGAAATGATATGATCAAGGAAATGCAGAGATATGCAAGGAGGAGTCAAAAACAAAAGAGGTGAAATCAGAAAGCAGGAGAAGGTGAGTCCTCGTCCTCCTCGGAAGAGGGTGTGGATGGGTGGTCGGGGGAGGCTGGGGGTGTGCTGAGAAGTGGGGAATGAGGCGAAGGAATAGGGGCAGTGGTGGTGTGAACAATGGGAGGAGTGTCGGTGGTGGTGGGTGGTGGTGGTAGGAAGGCGATCAAGGCGGTGGTGAGAGGAATAGAAATGGAGGAAGTAGATGCGGTGGTGACGGTAGTGGGAGGTGGTGGGAGGGATCTAGAGCGCACCGGCAATTTCCTCCGGCGCACGTATGGAGTGACGGAGGAGGAGGGAGGTAGCGTGGGTGCGGTGGAAGTGGTCGGGAGGGGTGAAGTGGATGCCGGGATGGGATGTGAAGAGGGAGGAGAAGAATGTGGTGAGGGGGGTGATGGATGTGGGGAAGTGTGGGTGTATGGAGGAGAAGATCACCGGGGTGGTGAAGGTGGAGGTGGTGAAGGTGGAGGTGGTCCGTGGATATGAGTAAGAAGGCGGAGAATGGCGACCACATTCCTCTCAAGTGTGAGGAAACGTGGGTGAGTAAGAAAGGAGGATGGCGATGGGTCCGAGGAAGCAGAGGACATGGCGAGCTCACGAAGGGCAGCGACCTCCCTCTCAAGTCCCAGACGGGCAGATACCTGACGGTGACCAAAAGATGTAGACTGACGCGAGGCAGAGGTGGTGCCGCCAGGTAAGGTTGAAGAGGTGCCGGCGGCAGTGGTCATGCCGGCACAGGAGACAAGGCCAGAAATGGCCGTAAAGAGGTGCTCAGACGTGATCGGTCACGGAGCAGAAACAGGACGACTCGGGCCAGCCCCTAAATCTCCCCCAGACGCAGGGATATCCTGCTCGCCTAAGTGGGCGGCAGGGGACGGTGGTCTGCGGGCGTCTGCGGGAAAGAAAGGAAGATTCAACCCAGCTAAGAAGTCGGGATCAGGAGGGAAAGTCCAATCTCCCACGAGAGCAAGGGTCATGCGAGCGGGGTTGGGCAGAATGGTGTAAGGGGCTGGGGGTGGCCATAATGAAATATGAAGCGGCCATCCGAGCGGGGTTTAATCATGTGGATGTGCCGCAGGACATCAATATCAAGATGTGAGGGTCCTGCGGCAGCTGGAAGATTATCGGGGATGGTAATATTGAATTGGGCGTGAGAGCAGATGATCGTGATGATGCCCCCACAACAAAACTTCCCCTTACTGGCCCGGCTGATCTCGTGTAGCTTGTAAACAAGCCAATCGCTACCATGGATGGGGACGGTAGGGGCCCTGAAGCTAACTCCATCATCATCCCGGACATAAGGGAAAGTGATGGCCCAAAGGATAAAAAGGTCAGGGATAGTCACAGTGCCGGACTCGTCCCTAGGAAAGACTGCAGATGAAATGATCCTGTGGGCTAAACGAAACACGGGATGAATGATGGAGGAGGCCTTGGCCCTTCCTCGGGGATAGTCACGGATCAATGTGAGGCGGAACCAGAATTGATCGACATCAAACTCGGGCGTGTACCCGTAGTGTCGGATGGAATCATCCCTGAGATTGGGGAAACCAAATATATCGTTAATCGTGTTCAGATTTGTGGTGACACTACGGTTACGCACCCTGAATTTAATGATCGACCCAGACTCCCAAACAAGTGTAGAGAGAAATTCGAGTGTGAGTGCCTGGTAGGATATGGCATGTGCATTAAGAAAGGCCAACCATCCTAAGTTAGCGAAAAGAGATTCGACCTCGGTGAAGACACCGAGATCGACAAGTGTACGTGCATGCGGGAACTTAGTAGATAGATGCCCTCGAGCATCAAGCCTACGGTAAAAATCTTTGTGCTCCTGGTTCCGAAAAATATACCCATGCGGGCCCAACATTGGGTCCACAGGGGGGATAACAGGCGGAGGAGGGCCAAGTGTAAGTGCTCGTGTACGGGAAGGGGGGCGTGTTTGTTTTCGTCTCTTTCGAGACGGCTCCTCTTCCCGCATAATTCCCTTCCCCTTGTCCTTATCCTTAGCCATGTGTGAGTGTGCGTGTATGAATGAGTGCAAAAACATTGGATGCACACTAACACAAGCAAACGAGCAAGCACAATTTATAGGGCAAATATATAAATATAAGCTTAGGAGCGAGTGTACCCAAGCGGAATGGCGGAGCTTGCTCGTAGATGCCCCCACACTATTCAGCGAGAGTAGCGTGGAGCCGCGGCGTTCTCCTTCGGCAAGAATTTTCGGATGGGTGTGGTTTGGGGGAAAACTAGGTCAAAAATTCGGAATGGGAGGAGAGAGAGGGTGTAGATGATGGAGGGATTGATGGAGGAGGTGGAGAGAGGGAGTAATGGAGGAGTAGAGGACGTGGGGGAGTGAGGATCGGTTGTTGGGGAAGAGGGGAAGGCGAAACGACGGCGGATTTTGTGATCGGGCGAGGGTGAAAACGAGCGGATGTCGGGGGGTTTATATAGGGTTTTAAGTCGAACCGATCGGGTGACTTGTCACCCGATCGGTTGACGGTTAGGTCGAAATTCTTGCCGAAGAAATGCTACAGGCGAACCGGTCGGTTGACTTGTCAACCGATCGGTTGGCCGCTCCACTCATTTTCCCGAGAACTTAGGGCTGCTCACCCGGTCACGTCAACCGATCGCGCTCGAACTCAACCGATCGGTTGATATTCCCCAAAAATTTCCGAGAGTTCTCCCCAGCTCACCCGGTCTGCCACCCGGTCTCTTCATTACTCAACCGATCGGGTCATATGGGGACAGATCTCGGCATGTATCTGATACATCCCAACCGATCGGGTGAGTTGTCATCCGATCGGTTGGGGCTTGTTTCCTGCAAAAACCAATAGATTTGTTTAAGTCCCCGAACGGATGTTCTCGCGGCTGATTTTATTTATAAAAATAGACAAAATAAAGTCAAAAAATAACGCTGAAAAGTGGGGAAAAAGTTTAGAACATGGGTTCCCTCCCATGAAGCGCACTTGTTTAACGTCGTTGGCTCGACGCCCGCAAGAGATGCTCATGGTGGTCGATACGGGTGATGCCCGAAGTTTAGAATCTCTTTCTCATTGGAGCTGAAGGCGCTTGGAGTAGTCATCGGCTGGAAAAATACTTGCTCGACTAGCCTCCCCTTGTTCTTGGGATCCGGGGGCTTTTCCTTGGTGTTGGCGCTTCCCGCCATCTTCTTCAGGATCCGGACCTCGTCTTTAGTGAGGTCCGTGGGCTCTTTCCCCGTTCTCCTCACAGGAGGAGCCTTGGGGAACCCGGGAGGGGTCGTTCTTGCTACACTCGGTTTTTCAGCAGCTTCTTTGTACTTGGGGCCGTCTCCATCTTCTGAATCCCCCAAGTCATCGGGGGGGGGGGGGGGGTTTCTCAGGAGAATCTCCCAGGAGCTCTCCTCTGCAGCTTTTTCCTCTTCTACCTCGAGCAGATTGCACCGAGGGTCATCAGGGGGATCGGGGTGCTTCATGGATAATCCCAGATCAAACTCAACTTTCTCTCCGCTGACGTTCAAAGAGAGTTTTCTGTTCTTCACATCTATTAGAACGCCAGCAGTGGCCATGAAAGGCCGTCCCAGGATGATGGGGGTGTGTGCGTCTTCAGGCATGTCCATGACTACAAAGTCCACAGGCACATGCACCCCTCTCACATTCACGGGGAGGTCATCCACAATTCCCACCGGATATTTGACCGACCGGTCAGCTAGTTGTAGGGTCATACCGGTGGGCTCCAAATCACCCATTCCTATCCTTCTATACATCGACAAGGGCATCAAGCTAACACTCGCTCCTAGATCGACGAGTGCACGATGAATCTTCACCGCCCCGATCGTGCAAGGAATAGAGAAGCTCCCCGGGTCCTTGAGTTTCGACGGGTTTGCCCTCTGAATAAGAGCGCTACATTCCGCCGTCAGCACTACTTTCTCCTTTCTAGACCCTCTAGTCATCAAATCTTTCAAGAATTTTGCATATGAGAGGATTGTTTCGATTGCTTCTAGGAAGGGGATTTGCAGGCTTAGGTCCTTGACCATGGCGAAGAACTTGCCATATTTCTCATCAATTTTTGCCTGAGCCAACCGTTGTGGAAATGGCACAACGGGTTTATGCACTTTCGCGCTCTCTTCCTCCTTCTTCTTCTCTTCTTCAGAGGCTCCCTCCGGAGTCATAGGATTTGATGACGAAGCACCGGCGTCATTTGATTTTTCGGTCAGTCTCTCAACGACCAATGGTGCTTCCGGGTTGCTAGGGGGCACTCTAGTAGGAATTTGTGTCCCGCTTCTCAGAACGATAGCGGACACATTTGCGTGCTTGTGCACGAGTGCCGATGTTTGGGTTGCTCCCCTCGGGTTCACCTCCGGTTTGGCGGTAATTGGTTTTGTGACCTTGCAAGGTTCACCACTTGTAACCCCAGCTGGGTTACTTGGTCCGTGAGGGTCCGCTGACCCATTTCCAGCTTTTGGTTGATCTTCTCCTGGTTGGTAATATATTGAGTCAAGAGAGACTCAACCGGAGAGACGGCCCTCTGTTGGCCATACTGCTGTTGCTGCTGGAACGGCTGCTGAGTCCTGGGGGCGTAAGATTGTTGCTGAGGTTGTTGCTGAAATGGTTGCTGCTGAAATGGTTGCTGCTGAAATGGTTGCTGCTGAACCTGATTCTGATGTGGCCTAGCCGGCTGATATGTTTGTTGTTGCGGCTGCTGAGGCGGCGAGGGCTGAAATGGTGGCCGGTAACTGAAGTTTGGGTGGTTCCGGTTGTTTGGAGAGTAGGCCGGGTTGGAATTTGTCCTTGGCGGATACGGCGCATTTCCCGTGGGGTTGTAAAATAGTACGCTCGCCTGATCCAACGGTGGTGAGATGTCACCACCGTCGAATTCCCCAAAGAATCGGACTCTACCGCAGAAATTTGCTGTGTACCGGCCCCACCGGCTCCTACCATTAGTGCGGAGATCTGGATCGAAAGCAAGTCGAACTTGCTTGAAAGTTTGTCGACGTCCTCGACTCTGTGTATACCCACGGATCTTGGTGTGGCTCTCTCGTCACACCACCGCTCATTGTTGGATGCCATATTTTCCAGAATATGCCCGGCATCCTCCTCGCTCCTAGACATGAAGGAACCCCCAGCCGCGGCGTCCATAGAAGATTTCAGGTCATCCCTCAACCCATTGTAGAACAGATTAATAATCTGCCCCTTCGGAAGCTCATGGTGAGGGCATCTTCTTTGCATCTCTTTATATCTCGTCCAAGCTTCATGCAAGGACTCGTGGCTGGCCTGGGAGAAGGAGGAGATCTCACTCCTCAACTTCATGGTCTTCCCCGGAGGAAAGAACTTCGTCAGAAAAGCGTTGGAGAGCTTCTCCCAGGTGTTGAAAGTGTTGGGGTCCTTCCCCCTTAGCCATTGCTTGGTGTTGTCTCGCAAAGAGAAGGGGAACAGCTTCAGACGGATAGCCTCTGTCGTGACACCATTAATCCGGAAGGTGTCACACTTCTCCAAGAAGGAGTCTAGGTGCTCGATCGGGCTCTCCATGGGTGCACCCACAAATTGGTCATGCTGGATCCATGTCACTAGAGACGGCTTCAGCTCAAAGCTTTGGGCCGCAATAGCTGGAGATCGGATGGCGGAAGTCGACTCGATGGATGGCATCGAGTACTCCAGCAGAGACTTGTGAGGTGGGGTGTTCTCCTCCATGGATTCGGGATCTTCTCTTCTTCGCTTCTCGGCGGCCAAACGCCTAAGGGTGGCGTTAATCTCTGGATCGAGGGGAATCAAGTCGTCAAGACTCCTTGAACTCCTGCGCATGAAAAACAACAAACACCCGTGAAGCGACAAGTGGGAAAGAAACAGATAAAATAAGAAATAAAAATAAGAAAAATAAAAAAGAAAAAGGAGAATTCGAAAATTATCGTGAGGTAGGGATATGAGCTAGACACGAGGGTTCAAGAGATCCTAAAATAACGAGCACGTTACCTCCCCGGCAACGGCGCCATAAACTTGACCGACGCCCCGCTTGCGTTGCGGCGGCGCGGTGTCGTTTACCGTAAGTTTCACGGTTAGTGTAGGGTGCTGGAGTATCGAACTCAGGGAGGCGAGGTTGTGCTTGGGTCAGGTAGGACCTAAATCACCCCGAGGGGCGAGCTAGCCCGAATCGGTGAATGGTTGTCACGAAAGGAAATAAAAGGGTATGAAAAACAAGAAAGAAAACCCGGGACTTTGGTTTCCAACCCGAAGTGAGACTCTCGCCGATACGGCCTACGGGTATGAATAGCGATCGGGATTAGGGTCTAATGGTGAGACGTTGCCTCTGAAAGTGGTACCGGCGTCCCATGGGTCCGATATTCCGGTCGGTGCCCAGGATGATACACCGGACTTCCCGGATTCGATCAGTGGGCACTCCCGTGTCCATTAACACTGATCGATCCCGGGAGCACTAAGCCTGCAACGATATCTCCCAACGTCTCATCCTGTCGCTCCCGCGTGCTAGGATTCGGCGTCTATGCTAAGGGTGTGAGCTATGGCTAGGGAGTCAACCGCCAAGTTTATTCCCCCTTGGCCCAACGGTCAAAGGCGGTCTTTTTCCCGCCGATGACAATGAAACACCCCGCGTAACCGTTAGATTCCTACTCACTATCGATTTCCTAACCCTATGGACACATCGGGAAGAGCCCCGAAGGGGTTTCCACCAAAATCCCAGATTTGGGAACTACTTACAAAAATTCATGAAAAAGCGATCTAAATGAAATTTAACCGGTGGAATCATAATCGGACAATTGCAATGCGGAAGTAATAGAGTAATAAAGAAAATACTAAAATTTTAGAAAGATCTGAAAACTTACAAAAGAGTAACAATTACAGCCGTCATAAGGAGATAAAACAGTAGAAAAAATCATAGCTCTCGTTTCTGGAACCCTAGGGGTTCTATTTATAGGCCTTCGCATCAACCGATCGGTTGACAAGTCAACCGATCGGTTGATCCGTTACAAATTAATAACAGAAAACGGCGAGCTTTCACCCGATCACATGAACCGGTCGGGTGAGTTCTTGAGTGACCGGTTGGATCTTGGAGCAGTCGGGTGAATCGATCGGTTCGACATCCGTGTCTTCAGCTCTTCTTCTTCAGCTACAGATGAACCGATCGGGTGAGAGTCACCCGATCGGTTGGCGTTTTGCTTCGAGAAAACAGAGAACATCCCCCGCTGAACCGGTCTGCGAACTGGTCGGGTGACTTCTTTGTGAGCTGCGGCAGAGACCGGGTGGTGCACGCGTGCATCACCTGATCGGTTGGAGATGACCAACCGACCGGGTGAGGGGCTGAAAGATGAATTCTATGGCGTTTGACCCCTTGGGTCACGCGTGACTTCTCCCGTTGCTCCGGGGACTTGGGATATCATTGTTAAACATCCCCTACGTGGTCAATCCCCTGCAATCATGGATAAACAAAGAAAAGTGAAAGAAAACGGGAAAATACACGAAAACGAATAAGAGACGGCGGAAAAGCATGGAGAAACACAAAAGAAAACGTGCGTGAATATATGAAATATAAACGCACGTCAGTCACGCCCCGCTCCCCTAAAATGGAGGCGAGACGTGAAAAGGTCCGCACGAGAGTGGAGCTGTGAAGCCCCAAACCCGATAAGCGTCAATAAAACATAAGCAGGTCCCTGTAACCACAAACGGAACAACAATAATAACACAAGGAGAGACAGAAATAAAATCTCATATCTTATAATTGTCCAACATTAAAATTAAGTTCAACAACCAGAAAAGCCACCAGGCTAAAAGAAGGAGTCTAAAGGCCCAGAACAAGGCCAACAAAAGCAACAACGTAACAAAGTATAGGTGCTACGCACCGACAACAAAACAGCAGACTAAACAAAAGGGAAAGCACAACGAAGACACTAGGACTGGTCCCCAGTGTCCACGTACTCCTCGCCAAACACAGGCTCGGGCTCGGCGTCAGCAAACACCTCGTCCTCAACAATGTACTTAGGCTCAGGGTCTAACATGTGTCACCCAAAAGAGTAAAGGGGCACATGTCAGCAAGTCTAAAAGACTTGGGCAAGGAAACTGAAATTAAGGCAACTAACAACCTAGCAGTTATAGTATGCATGACATGGCAGTTATAACATGAGTGCACAAGCAAGACATGGTGAAACAATGAGTAGAAGAGAACAATCATCGGGACAAGTCAAGAGTAGCCGAGCTACTAACAATCTCAATCATTTCACTAGTCACGTTTCAAGTTGTTTGTAGATGTTTATGCCTTACAGCTGAATGGTTTGACATTCACGCTGATTGGCCGCTTAACACTACCCCAAAACCCAGAGTTTACGCCTTACCACTGCAGTTGCTGATCGGGCAGACTCCTAGTTGATTGGCCGCTTAACTCTTACCCCCAATACCTACATGTAAACGAGCCAGGGTCCCCATACACGAGCTCAGTAATTGAGCTAGGGTTGCCCCGCATAGGAGCTCGCATTCTAATTCACGATTCATAAGCATTTGGCGTAGGGGGTGCACCTAGCCGGAAACAAGCGATTCGGGCATTGGCTATCAACCAATACATGGCCCGCTTCTGGAACACGAGCCAGGAAACACAAGTATTGTAGCGAAGCTACGCAATCACGGAAACACTTAAAAAATGCATTGACATGACGATTTATTTGCGTACCGTTAATGGAAATTAAACATGTCATGGTAATTGTGCAACATGATAAATGTCGGATCTAGCTTCGTTGTCAAGCTAGTTCCTAAATTTGCGCCTAGGTGAGTATCATTTCGTCGCCTAGTCTCTTTTACGCCTACAACAAGCAAATGGCCTAAAACATGGCCTAAACCCTAAGTGGCAAGTTTCACTTGCCTAGCACCGAGGATGACGATCAACGAGGGTTCGTCCCACGGACACTAATCTATGGGGAAGTCGCTGTTATGGGGAAACAAACATCAAAACAACATTCATTTCATTAGGGTTTCATAAAAACACAACGGGTTATGAAAACATTAAGAGATCGATCATTACCGTATAGGAAACGGAAGAACGATGCCGAGCAACCAAGGCGACGGAAGAAACGCTCCGGGGAACCTAGGGTTCAGATCTGGAAATGGATGGAGAAGTTTGGAGAAATAGGGTTTTGGGGGATTTTGGGATTTGATGGAGATTTGAGGAAGATGAGAGGTAGAATGTGTTAAGGGATGGTTTGGATGATGGATTTTGGTCTTGGGATGAAGGAATAAGGGTTTGAGGTAGTAGGGGGCTCAATGGGGGAGAAACTAGGGTTTTAGGTCGTGAGGAAGAAGAAGAAAATGTTTGGAGGGGTATTTATAGAGATGGGTGGCGGCTAGGGAAAAACTAGGGTTTCCTGCACTGCTTAGTCGGTCAAAGAACAACTGTTGACCGACTAGTTTGAGAACTAGTCGGTCGGTTGAACAACGCAGACCGACTAAGTGTAAACAGTAGCTCCAGTCGAAAACCTGAACTTAGAGTTAGTCGGTCTGAGTACAAAACTTAACCGACTAGTTTTACATCTAGTCGGTCGAAAGATGAACTTAGACCGACTAAGAAGGAACAGTAACTAGTGTCAAAGTAATTGAAGAGTTAGTCGGTTAAAGAAGCATTGCTGACCGACTAGTTTGCAACCTAGTCGGTCAACCAACGTTCTTAGACCGACTAACGATAAACAGTAACTCCTGAATAATTTAGAAAGCCCACTAGTTGGTCCATGAAGGCTTGCTGACCGACTAAATCGTCATCTAGTCAGTCGGTTCCCCTTCTTACACCGGCTAACGTGCACCAAAAGTTCCGAAATGGAGCGCGAAGCTCCGGGATCGATTCCTAAGACTCCTAGGCTTGATCTAACAGTAAGATATGACCGATATGAAGCCCGTCACGAATGACTTACTCCGAAATCGACGATCCTAAGGAAGAAATGAGAAAAACACGACGAAACGATCGAAAATGAAAGTTACGGAGACGATAATCACATATAAGGAGAAAATCCATCAAAACATATAATATAATATAATAAATCTAGATACATGAAAACCAGTCGTTACAGAGATAGCCGCGGAGATCCGGAAAGAGATGAAAGAGAACCAAGAGAAAACGGACGCAAAACTATCGGAATTGACGGAGGCTATAGCGGCGTTGACCGCTCATCTTGTACCAAAGGCGGATCCAAGCAAAAAGGAGCCACCTTTGGCGAAGGACAAAGGCAAAAAGACGATTTTTTTGAAGAAGATCCGGATCTAGGAGAAGACGGAGGCTTCGATCAAGGAGACGACGCGTGGGGGACCCACCACGACCACGCACCGCCACGCCGCGAGCACAGAGGTGCCGGAGGAGGGTCTCCGGCACCCCGGCAAGCCACGGGGTGGCCGCCGACCCCCCAGGGGCCTCTGGGGGGCCTGGCGAACCCCCAGAGGGGCGGCGGGGGGCCACCAGGCCCCTGGGAGGGGCGGCCGCACCTGCCGCCCCCCGGCTGCTTCAGTAGGCCCTGCCGCCGCCGCCTGGGGACCGCCGGCCCAAATTCAGGGCCGGCCGCCCCTGGCGGCGGCCTGGGGACCCTCGGCCGACCCCAGAGGGGCGTCCCGAGGTCTGACGGACCCCCATGGGGCCCACCGACCTCCCAGGACGCCCGACAGACTTTTCCGAGCCTTCCCGGGCCCCTGGGGGCCCACCCGAGGTTCAAGGAGCACAATTTGGGGGTTTTCAGCCCTTTGGAGGACCCGACGGAGGATTTCAGTAGGGTGGAGGTCACCACCAGATCCCCGGAGGCCCGTCGACTCAGCCCCCACCCTTTGGGGGAGTGACGGGAGATTGGAGAGCGTACCAGGACCCTCCAGGAGGCCACCAGGCGGATTTTGGACACCCACAGGGTGACTGGCAGGGGCATGGAGCAGAGGGAGGCTACCGTGATCGAGCTGAGACTTATTTTCCCGACAGGCGACAGGGGGTACCAGCACAGAGGTGGATTCCAGCAGCAGGAGAGAGGTGGTTACGGTGGCGAGAGGCGACTGAGGAAGCCGGAGGTGCCCATTTTTGAGGGAGGAGATCCCAATGACTGGTTGTTCCGGGTGGAGAGGTACTTGGAGGTGTTCACGGTCTCAAGAGAGGAGTGGCTTCGGGCGATAGGGGTTTGCTTGGAGGGAGAGGCCTTAGGCTGGTTTCGTTGGACAGATCAGCAGCAGTCTTTTCAGACCTGGGCGGAGTTTACGACGCTCTTGACGGACCGCTTTGGAGGAGGACAGGCTGGTGGCATGTTCGAGAGGCTGTACTCGTTGAAGCAGGAGGGGAGCGTGGGGGATTATATCAAGAAATTTGAGTCGCTCTGCCATCGAGTTCGGGGAGTATCTGAGGAGTCTTTGGATGGCTGTTTCATGAAGGGGCTAAAGCCTACGGTGAGATCGGGATTGAGGCAGTTCGAGCCCGTTGGTCTGCGCGGGATGATGACATTGGCTAGGAAGGTGGAAGACCATCAGGAGATAGAGAGGAGAGCCCGGGGGACGTGGGGAGGCTCCACTAGTTTCGGCCAGTTATGATCTGAAAGGAATTTTCACCAACTGAACGAAAAAAATCTCGACTTCGCAAATGAACACTTCACACCTTATTACCCATATAAATACCTTTCAGATTTAGTTATGATCTGGTTTTAATCACAACCACCCCAATTGTTGCTAATCTTGCAATTTGATCAGTGTTAAGTGTTAATAAATTACAGCCAAATTCATTCTCCCATTTGTCTTTTGATTTTCCATGAGTTGGGAAATTGAGAGGTCTCTCCACATTGAATATAGAATGTGAGTGGACCTATATTAAGTGTGATGGTAATGGATATGTGTAATGGTTGAGTTAGTGGAGCATTGATGAAGGCATGTGAAGGGTTCCTCCTTAAGCCTATATAAGGAGAGGTCATTTGCTCATTCCAAAGGCATCTCATTCCATCCAAGTATCATCTTCTCCAAGTTGAGTGAAGAGTGTCCACTCCAAGTTGAGAGTGTTGTAGTGTGTAGGAAGCAAACAAGAGTGAGAGAGTGTTTCCTTCAAGTGGTGTTCTTGAAGTAGTGTATCTCTCGTGTATCCATTATTGATGTTAGTAGAAGTTCTTGTTGTTACTGTCCCGTGGATGTAGGCACATTGCCGAACCACGTTATATCCGGTGTCATCCTTCTGCCTTTTATTCTTGCATTTCCAATTTGTTTGTGTTTGAAATATTGTTCTATTCCGTTATTTTACCTAACAGTGGTATCAGAGCTATAGAGGCTTCAAAGAGTACCATGATTCGTCTCAACAACTCAAATTGGGTGACATGGAAGCCGAGGATGGAGGACATCCTTTATTGCAAGGATTTGCATGAGCCAATCGAAGGAGATAAGGCGAAGCCGGAAGCAACATCGGATGAGGATTGGAACAAGTTAAATCGCCAAGCTATTGGTTATATTCGTGAATGGGTGGATGATAGAGTGTTTCACCATGTGTCCAATGAAGTTAACGCACATCAATTGTGTTTAAAGTTGGAGTCCTTGTTCGAAAAGAAGACCGCTGCGAAGAAAGCCTTTCTAATCAAGGAGTTGGTGAATGTCAAGTTTAAAGAAGGTGCTAGAGTGACCGAGCATTTCAACAACTTTCAAAGCACGATCAATCAGTTGGTCACAATGGGTATGAAGATCGACGAAGAGTTGCAAGCATTGTTTCTTTTGGGTTCGTTACCTGATAGTTGGGAGACCTTCATCGTGACTGTAAGTAATTCTGCCATGACAGTGTATTGTCGATGAATAATGTTAAAGATAACATGTTGAATGAAGAGACTAGAAGGAAGTCAATAAGTTCAAGCTCGGATCATATTCAAGTGTTCCTTGCGGAGAACCGATGAAGGAGCAAGAGTAGAGGACCCAAAGGCCATGGAAGGAGCGTAAGCAAATCAAAGGCAAGATTCAATGGAAAGTGCCATCATTGCGGCCTTTTCGGACATATGAAAAGAAACTGCAACAAGTTGGTGAAAGGCTCAAATGAGAGTCGCGATGGCAACACTAAAAAATCAAAGGAGGACACAAGTAGCACTATCGCCGTGTCTCAAGGTGACTTTGATTTCCTTTGCTTTGAAAGTGAATGCTTACATTTTGATGATTGTGATGGAACCGGATAGGTTGTTGACTCGGGAGCATCATTCCATGCAACAGCAAACTCGGAGTTCTTCACTACGTACAAAGCCGGTGACTTTGGTAGAGTGAAGATGGGGAATGAGATCTATTCCCCCATATGCACATGTTCCGAAGCAAGAAAGATCAAAGCTTGACGATAAAGCCATCCCTGTTATATTTCTCGGATATGGAAATGAGGAGATGGGATACCGGTTATGGAATCCAAAGTCCAACAAGTTGTTCAAAAGTCGAGACGTGGTGTTTCAAGAAGATCATGTGATGCCCTGAAAGCTACTGCACAAGTACTAGAGAGGGGATGAATAGTAATTTAAAAATAACAAGGAGTATAATTCCTAATTATCGTGCAAACTACTTCCAACAAATGCGGAAGCTAAAATTGACAACAACAAATATTCAATGCAAACAATTGATATGATGGGTTCGGATCCACACAAATCTCCCCGACTTGTTCCCGGTGATCCTACGTCCCAGAACACCCGGATCCCCTCCGGATACTTAGTTTAGAAACCCTAATCCAAGATTTCCACTATGAATACCTTGTGAAGAACCTTCACAAGATCAAATCATACAATCAATAGCAATAGTGAATCCCACAACCCTGGATCACAACCTTCTCTCACAACCGAGAGAATCAATAGCAATAAAAGAGTTTATATGAAATAAACAACAACTTACCACAAACCCTATACCTTGAGTATTCTTACCAAATTAGGGCAAGGAGGGATTTCAGGAAGGAGAAGTCACCAAGACCTAGCACCACCAATATGATCAGCAATGGGTGCCTAGGAATGAATAGGAGACTTGAATCAAGCAATAGCTTGGATGGCTCAACAAGAACAAAGTTCTCTTAAGATGGATTCTAGATCTCAAATGAGGGAGAGAATGATTTCTTGTGAGGAAGAGAGCTTTGGAAATGAGTTTCAATCTCTAACTCTTTCAATCTGAATAAGGCTCTCAATAGCAGCTCTAACCTTGAGAGAAACGACCAAGCTTAGTATTTATAGGGTCCCACAAAATCGAGCAAGGTCAACTCCCAACGGTTGGAAATCTGGAGCAATTAGTCGGTCAAAGAACAAACACAGACCGACTAGTTCATCAACTAGTCGGTCGGTGAAACAACATGAACCGACTAAAGGATGAACAGTGAACAGATGAAATTTCAGACCTCAAGAACTAGTCGGTCCAAGAAGACTTTCTGACCGACTAGTTTCTCAACTAGTCGGTCAGTCAGTTAGCTTAGACCGACTAAGAGTCAAAAACTATTAGTCTGAATACAAATTGATTTAGTCGGTCCAAGAACAAATGTTGACCGACTAGATCATCAACTAGTCGGTCGCCAAACGTTCTTAGACCGACTAACGATAAACAGTAACTAGGCATGTACAGGGAAAGCTCAACTAGTCGGTCTAAGAAGCATCACTGACCGATTAGTTCACCAATTAGTCGGTCGGTGAGTCAACTAAGACCGACTAACTGTGAACAGTAAAGAGCTTAGAATTTGGGAGACAAACTAGTCGGTCCAAGAAGCTTTTCCGACCGACTAGATCACCATCTAGTCGGTTGGTTGTTCTTCTTGAACCAACTAACATGCACAAGAAGTCCCGAATCGAAGCGTGATGCTTCGGGAAAGTTTGAATGGACTTCTACTAAGATCCTAGCTCTAAGATAGGAGAGATATGAAGATCAAATGATAATACTTACTCAAGGCTTAACATTCTAAAGAACAAAGCTAGAAGACTAAATATAAATCTAGACAAACCGTCTTCAAAAGCTTCGATCGAATCTTCATGACTTCAAAGTTGGTCCAAAAGCTTCAACGAAGCTTTAGGTAAATGAATACGTGCTTTGAGAAGTCTTGAGACGTCGCTTTGGATGTTCACGTGAATTTGGCGACGATCTCCATAACTGCGCTCACAAAGTGTTAGTTCACGATTTATTTATGTTTGCTCATCATCCAAAACCAAATCCGGGGAGTCCAATACTCAACATTCTCCCCCTTTTTGGTGATGACAAACCAACATAAATAATAATCAAAAATAATGATTCAAATGTAAAATACTTACTCCCCCTGCATTGATGACACGTTAATTCCAAATTGAATAAATATAATACGCATCAAGCAGAAGTGAGAGATATAAAACATGATCCAATTATTGAAATTTAGGATCGTAATCCATTTTTATATCTTCATCCCCCCTGAATCTAACATAATAAATTAGATTCATGGACAATAGAGTAAAATTTTCATTTTGCCCTTGTCATTATTACTATCTCTCCCCCTTTGGCATTATCCAAAAAGAGTGGGGGGCATACAACGACAACAACAAGGCTAAAGAAAATCCAACATCGGGAGTCGAAGAATTCGACGATGGTCCAAAAGACACCAAGGAAAAAAAAATACATGAAGAAAATCAAGGTGTGCCAAATTGACCATTATCCAAAAGCGAAAAATGAAATCATCAAAATACCAAATATAATTCACTTATTGAGTAAAGGAACGTGCTCTCCAATCTCAACATTTTGGTTATATTAGTGCATGGAAAACAATTCTATGTTTTCATAGAAATAAATTCTTTTTAACCAAGTCATTATCGTCGGGCGACGAAATCGAACATCATAGACATTAAAACGAATATAAAATGTGCACAACGAAGTAAAAGATAACAACGATGTGTGTGTGTGTCTATATATATATATATATATATATATATATATATATATATATATATATATATATATATATATATATATATATGAAGCATCATGAGTACAACCAAAAGATACATCGACTCCATACAATCAAAGGTACAAAATACATTGACTACATCAAAATGTCACATACTATATCAACATCAAAATGTCAAAATCCATCATCGACATCAACAACATCAACATACATCCAAAAATGATACAACATCGACATCAAGCATCAACACATCCAAATACATCAAAAATACCACCAACCCTGTCCTAACCCAAAACTCTCTCTAAAAGATGAATCATCCAAGGAGCATCGGAGAGTCCTCCAAACAGACTCTCAAGAAGGAGTGGTAGGATCAGCAATCTCCGTAGGTCCAGTCGAAGGAGTGGACTCAGGCTCTGTTGGGAGGAGTGGTGTGTCAACAGAAGCAATCGTCGGGGCAGGAGTGGAAACATCAACAGCAGGCTCAACGACAGAGGCACCAACATGAACGTCAACTGGAGCAGACATCTCTGGAGCACCAGTAGACTCATCCACTGGAGCAGAAGACTCTGGAGCACCTGAAGAAGTGACAGCTCCAGCAACGGATGTGGTCGCAGCAGCAGCAGTGGCCTAAGGGCCACGAGCAAGAGAATCAACGAGCTCATCGATCTCATCATCATCCATCTCCTCATCCTCAGAAATTGGAGGAGGGACCTCAACACCCATAACACGAGCTATACGACACATAATCTCCTCGGTACGAGCATACCGAGACTTGAAATGACGAACAGAACGAGCGAGATCATCAAGTGTGGTGGGAGGTCTAGGAGCAGCAGCTGCAGAAGAGGTGCCCTGAGAAGCTGAAGGAGTCGTCCTCTGCACATGACGGAGTACCGCAAGAGATTTCTTCACGATCGTCGCGTTCAGGGGAGGACCAAGTGGACGCTCATCGTCAGGAGGCAAAGGCACGTGGAAATGACGAAACACCAAAGTCGACAGAAAAGGATAAGGGATATGCGCAGATTTCGTGGACTTGCGAATACACTCGAAAGAATCCATCTTATCGAGTATAATGCGAGCCCAGTTAATCTCGCAACCCAAGAAGAGAGCGTAAATCAACTTTAGGAATGGCTGGGATGGCAGAGAAGATGAGCCTTACTTAGGAAGTAAGCACGACTTCAGGATAAGATTAAGCACACAAGCATTCGGCTTGAATGACTTCGATAGGACACCTATGAAAGCTGGAGGGATCACATGGAAGATATCGGCGAGAACGGACTGATCTAAAGAAGAGATATCATCAACTGAAATATCAGACGGGAGGAGACCAGACGATGAACAACCAAGCAACTCCCCCAAGATTTCTGCCGTGAGGACAATAGGGGTCCCCAAGACAGTAGTCTCGATGGAGTGGGCCTCACCGTACTGACCCCGGGAACGGTTTGCATAGAAAAGTTTGACCAGGCGAGGATAGGGTCGAGGGTTCGCCTTAGGGTCAAAGCGAAGGTAGTCTAGGAGCCCACTATAGGATAGAAGATCTGCTAAGACAAGGAAGTCGGAGAACTAAACGAAATGCTCCAATAACAGCGGGCAATGTTCGATACGGGTGTATGCCGCTAGACACATGGGGTCATCGCGACATAGCGAGATATCGACACCACCAGCTGGCATCGGAGCCTTTCCCTTAGGCTGACGGGATCTAGAACGAAGTGGAGGAGTGTGTTCCTTACGGCCAGGCTCAGTCTCAGGTCTAAACTCAGTGTCTGAATCTGAAGATGTAGAAGACGCTGAAATGGTTTTCTTCTTAGGCTTAGGTTTAGGTTGAGCTTGGGCTTAGGAAGCTTGGGCAGAGGGTTTTGGCTCAGGCTTTGAGGTTATTTCCTCTTCAATGGTGGTGAAGAAGAAGAGGGCTGAGTAGATTTGCCCTTGCGCTTGGGTTGAGGAGGATCCCTAGGGTGTGGCTCTATGGTCATAGGAGATGCACCGGAGGGAGTGATCGGTATTCTCGTCTTTGCCATAAGTGTGACAAAACGAGTGCAAACAATCGCAAGAACGAGATCAAACAACCCTAGATGCGAAACCCTAAAGCTGAAATCGAAATAAGCTTGAACCAAACCCTAGGAAGTAAAATCGACCTAGAATAGAACCCTAGCAGCTGAAAACAAGTCCTAGGAGGAGGAGAAACCTAGGAGGCAGATCGACGGCGGAGATCGATGGAAATGGCCGGAAAACGGCCGGAGATCGATCGGAAGTCGAAGGGGCTGAACGGGGTCGGGGGGTTTAGCTGGAGAGAAGAGTTTAGAAACCGACTTAATCGAAAAATAATCGATTAGAATAGGTATAAGTCGGTTGGAATGTGAAAAGACACGAATGTCCCTGAGCACTTAGTCGGTCAGAGTTCAAGCACTGGCCGACTAGATGACGATCTAGTCGGTCGGTCAATGAGCTTGAACTGACTAAGTGGAAACAGCCGACAGACGAAAAATTTAGGGCTAGAGTTAGTCGGTCTAAGTTCAAGTACTGGCCGACTAGAACTCAATCTAGTCGGTCGGTAAGTAAACGTGGACCGACTAAACGAAGATAGAAGGAGAGGAAACCCTAAAAAGCTTGAACTAGTCGGTCTGAGTTCTTTTACTAACAGACTAGGTGTGAATCTAGTCGGTTGGTGATTGAACTGAGACCGACTAGATGAGTCCAAAAGTTAGAGAATGACCTAGTCGGTTTGAGTTCTTTAGCTGACCGACTAGATGTGAATCTAGTCGGTTGGTTGATGAACTGAGACCGACTAGATGAGTCCAAAAATAGACAAATGAGTTCTCTCCTAAATGCACTTGGAAGAAACATCGTAAACCTCTCAAAAATCATCATACTACCCCATTAATCATCGAAAAACTTAAATACGACGTTCAAGAGTAAATTCGAGCATAAATTCCAAAAATTCACAAAAATCCCGAAAGAATCCAATAAGTCTAGCATGAACAAATATAGCGAAATAGAATAGCATGCAAGATTATTGAATAAAAATGAATCCTATATCTCGGATTCACCCATAATCCCCAATTCTCGACGCAACCGCACAAAGGAGTCCTCCTTTAGAGGTTTCGTGAAAATATCGACGATTTGCTTCTGGGTTTCAACGTACACTAATATGATGTCCTTTTTAGTAACATGATCATCTAAGAAATGATGTCGGACATCTATGTGTTTAGAACGGGAATGGTGCACCGGATTCTTTGAAAGACAAATGGCACTTTGGTTGTCCACCATGATAGGGCTAGTATCACAATGTATACCAAAATCCTTAAGTGTGTGTCTCATCCAAAGAACCTGGGCACATGCAGCACCGACGTCAATGTATTCCGCCTCGGTGGTTGAAATTGATACGGAATTTTGCTTCTTGGAAAACCAAGAGACAAGAGAATTTCCTATAAAATGGCAAGTGCCACTAGTACTCTTCCTATCGGATTTGCATCCTGCATAATCTGCGTCACTATATGAGATTAACTCATACGTGCTAGATTTTGGATAAAGTAATCCAAAGTCTAATGTGTAACTTAAATAGCGAAAAATATGTTTTACCACTACTAAGTGAGAATCCTTAGGTTGAGACTGATAACAAGCACTAATACATACGGCAAACATAATATCGGGCCTACTAGCGGTAAGATAGAGTAAACTACCTATCATACCTCGATATAGACGAATGTCTACATCTTTTCCGCCCGTATCTTTATCAAGATGCGTAGTAGTGCTCATTGAAGTCTTTTTCCCGGAGGCACTCTCCATTCCAAATCGCTTTAGCAACTCCACCATGTACTTCGTTTGGTGGATGAAGATTCCATCGTTCATTTGGCGAATTTGGAGACCTAAGAAATATTTGAGCTCACCCATGTGGCACATCTCAAATTGTTCCTTAATAACATTAGAAAACTCTTCGCAAAGAGCGAAGTTAGTAGCACCGAAAATGATATCATCAACATAAATTTGAACTAGAAGTATATCATTATTCGAATGCTTAACAAAAAGTGTAGAATCGGCTTTTCCCATTTTAAAATTCAAATCCAAAAGAAAATTCTTTAGGCGATCATACCAAGCTCGAGGAGCTTGTCTCAAACCGTAAAGTGCTTTCTTTAGTTTAAAAACATGATTTGGAAATTTTTCATTAATAAAGCCCGGAGGTTAAGAAACATAAACTTCCTCAACGACATCTCCATTTAAAAATGCACTTTTTACATCCATTTGAAATAGTTTGAAATTTTTATGGCATGCAAAAGATAACAATAATCTAATAGATTCTAATCTAGCTACCGGAGCAAAGGATTCTTCAAAATAGATACCTTCCTCTTGTCGATAGCCTTGAGCTACTAACCGAGCCTTGTTCCGGACGACGATTTGGTTCACGTCGGTTTTGTTCTTGAAGATCCACTTCGTTCCTATAACGATGTGGTTCTTCGAAGGTAATGGAACAAGCTCACATACCTCATTCCTCTCGAATTGAATGAGTTCCTCCTCCATGGCAAGGATCCAAGCACTATCTTCGCACGCTTCATTTATATTCTTTGGCTCAATCGAGGAGGCAAAGGCACAATTGGCGAAGTGGTGGACTTGCGATCTCGTCTTGACTCTATCATGAATATTGCCAATGACTTGCTCATGGGGATGGTCACGAACCGTATGAAGCCGTTTGGAAATTCCCTGATCACTAGGAACATTCTCAACAACCTCATTAGTCTGGTTAGTATCAATAGAATCAATAGAATCAATAGACTTAGAATTATCAATAGAATCACATAAAACATCCATTGAATCATCATCATTTGAAATACTAGAAGGAATAAAATTTTCATTAAAAGAGACATGTAGTGATTCCTCGATCGTTGAGGATCTTTTGTTGTATATCCGGTAGGCTTTGCTACATGAGGAATACCCAACAAATATCCCCTCATCCGATCTCGGATCAAACTTGTCCAAATTTTCATAAGTGTTTTTAATAAAACATTTCGCACCAAAAACACGAAAATGTTTAACTTGAGGCAATCTACCAAACAACAATTCATAACAAGTTTGTTTGGTGCCGGGCCTCAAAAGTATTCTATTAAACACGTAGCAAGCGGTGTGTACCGCTTCCGCCCAAAATTGATGGCCAAGTTGGCTATCATCGAGCATTGTGCGAGCACACTCCACAAGCATTCTATTCTTTCTCTCAACAACACCATTTTGAGGGGGTGCGCGAGGGAAGGAAAATGTGTGTGTAATTCCAAGATCATCACAAAAATTTGAGAAAGACTCATTCTCAAATTCACCTCCATGATCACTACGAATAGTGACAATGGTGGTTCCGATGAGATTTTGTACTTTCTTCACAAATATTGTGAAGTTTTCAAAAGCTTCATTTTTATTACATAAGAAAAATACACATGTAAATCTCGAAAAATCATCTACGATGACAAGCCCATATCTAGCATTTCCTAAAGAAGCAACTCTAGTTGGCCCAAATAAATCTAGATGTAATAGCTCTAGAGGCCGTTTAGTAGAAATGCTTTTCTTAGGTTTAAATGAAGATTTAGGAAGCTTGCCTCGTTGACATGAGTCACAAAAACTTTTCTTTTCAAATACAAGCTTAGGAAAACCTTTAATGGAATTTAATTTTGAAAGCTTAAAAAGTGTTCCAAAGTTCACATGACCAAAGCATCGATGCCATAAGTGTTGTTCACTTATGTTGGCAACGAGACATTGTTCATATGAATTAGGAAGATCCAAAATATAAATATCTTTATGGCGTGTGCCGGAAAATAATAAATCATTATTAACATTATTAAAAATGTGACACAATCCTTTCGCAAAGCTAACTTTGTAACCTTTGTCACAAAGTTGGCTTATTGAAATAAGATTGTGGTTTAAACCATTAACAAGATAGACATCACTAATTAAGGGTTTAGATGGGTTACCCACTTTACCAACACCGACGATGGTTCCGCTCTCGTTGCCTCAAAAGATTACCCGGTTCCCATTAGCAATAGGCACCACTCCGGAAAGCTATTGAGCATCGACCGTCATGTGTTTTGAACACCCGCTATCGAGTATCCACCCATCATTGGAGCCAAATTTAACTTTGTTGCTCCGTTTGTTTTTCTTGAGTACCTAAAGATGATTATATCATTTCATGGTACCCAAAGGTCATTGGGTCCTCAAAGGTTAGACCTTTGGAAGCTAAGTCCAATTGGACTTAGACTTCCCAATATAATTAATATTATCCACTACATTCAAAAAATAATCATTCATGTAGATTTGTTTTTCATCCATACTTGTGTCCTTTGGGCTCCAAATTGAGAATATTTTGGGAGCCTTAATCCTATTGGGAGCATGCATGCTTTGTTGATTTCTACGTGATGCATGTCGTGGATAGGTAAAAGGAACATGATGAAATGGTGCATATGGATAATTATTCATATGACGATGTGGGTAAACATATGCATGTGAGGGAACACGTGCGTGAGGGTGTCTCACATGTTGTGCACGTGCACGTGAATGTGTAGCATAGAAATCATCATATGAGTGAGCCGGTGGAGTAGGACGTGTGTTCCTACGTGGCATGCTATTTGTGTACATGTAGGCATGACCCTTCTTTGGAGGTCCACCCAAAGTGGGTTTCTTTCCAAAAGAGGGTGTTTGTGAAGTGGAAGCACCATTGGTAGATGAACTACCAATAGAGTGTTTGCTCCCACTCGGTGAGGCATCGGAAGTAGGCCTAACAAAGGTAGTGGCCAATTTGGATGAACTCCCCATTATATACCCCAAGCCAATGTGGTGATTGGCCGGAAGTAATTCATTTAGGATGTTATCCAAATGGTCCTTACCCTTATTGAATTTATTAATTCGGCCTATAGTGCACTCATATTTCTCGGTGAGAGAGTGCATCGAAGCACCCAAAGTGGACACTTGCGATGTGAGCGCATAAACACGAGACTTGAGATTTTCATTCTCAATACTCAAAGTCGAGATTTGAGAAGTCAAATCCGCTATCTTATGTTCATCCGAATCCTTGATGCTAACATGTTCAAGTATAGATTTGAGATTAACAATCTCATTTCTTAACTCTTCAACAACGGTGTCGTTGTTGGTGATGATAGTTTTAGGTGAAGTTTGGATGCTAACTAGCTCATCTTTAGTCTTAGTATATCGTTCAACTAATTTAGCATATCTATTCCATATTTGCTCATTAGCTAATCTAAGGTCATCCATAGTTACCTCATCGCTTTCATCCTCGCTATCATCGGAGGCGGGTTCTTGAACATTTTCCTCGTTAGCCATGAAACATACGTGCGCTTGCTCCACTTTCACATCATCCGACTCCCCGCTTAAAGAGTCATCTTCGGAATAGGTGAAACCGACAAATCCTTTCTTGTAGCCTTTCTTATACTTCTTCGATTTGTCGTACTTCGGCGCCTTCCACTTTTCCTTTTGCTTGTTTTGTGGACAATCCGCTTTGATGTGTCCTGGCTTATTGCATTTAAAGCACAAAGGAGGAGAGGCGTTAGTAGAAGTAAATTTAGATTTGCCTTTGAAGTTACCTTTTCGGAAGAAGCGATTGAACTTCTTTGCCATGAGGGCAATGGATTCCATGTCCATTTCATCTTCCGAGTCCTCGTCATCGGTAGAGGTGGATGGAGCCGCCTTGAACACAATCGCCTTTTTCTTAGGCACGTCTTGGTTCAAGTAAGACTTCATCTTCTCTTGTAACTTCACCTTGCTATCCTTGCGTACCTCGTATGACATTAAAGTACACATTAATTGAACTACGGTATACTTGTTCATATCGTTACCTTCCTCGATGGCAAAGGTACGCTTTTCCCAACTAGAAGGAAGTCCTTCGATAAGCTTCGAACATTTCTCCTTTTGGGCGTAGGTTTTATCGAGAGCCTCTAACTCGTTTATGATGTCGACGAAGCGAGCATAATACTCCTTCATCTTCTCACCCTGTAGCATATGAAACATCTCGTAATCTTTATTAACTACAACGAGTTTAGAGTCTCTTACCCTACTCGTCCCTTCATGTAAGATGAGGAGGGAGTTCCAAATTTGATATGCACTCTTACATGTGCATATCTTATTGAAGTCCTCGGTCTCCAATGTGCATTGCAAGGCGTTCATTGCCTTGGCATTGCTTACCTCCGCGGCGACCTCCGCGGTTGTCCATTTCTCGAAATCTTATTCGGCGGGCTTGACATACTCCTTCATTGTGGTCTTACATAGTGAAGCACTCTGGAGGAAAGTTTCCATCCAGCAATTCCAGTACCCGTAGTTGGTATCGTTGAAGAATGGAGGCCTCGTTGAGGAATGTCCTTCCATTACCGAAGAAGCTCCTTCACGGTTCTCGAAGGTGCTATAATCCGAAGGTGGACGCACGGTCTTGTTGTCGTTGGCAGACATAGCTTAGTATCTGGCTCTGAACCAAATGTGATGCCCTGAAAGCTACTACACAAGTACTAGAGAGGGGGTGAATAGTACTTTAAAAATAATAAGGAGTATAATTCCTAATTATCGTGCAAACTACTACCAACAAATGCAGAAGATAAAATTGACAACAACAAATATTCAATGCAAACAATTGATATGATGGGTTCGGATCCACCCAAGTCTCCCCGACTTGTTCCCGGTGATCCTACGTCCCAGAACACCCGGATCCCCTCCGGATACTTAGGTTAGAAACCCTAAACCAAGATTTCCACTATGAATACCTTGTGAAGAACCTTCACAAGATCAAATCATACATTCAATAGCAATAGTGAATCCCACAACCCGGGATCACAACCTTCTCTCACAACCGAGAGAATCAATAGCAATAAAAGAGTTTATATGAAATAAACAACAACTTACCACAAACCCTATACCTTGAGTATTCTTACCAAATTAGGGCAAGGCGGGATTTGAGGAAGGAGAAGTCACCAAGACCTAGCACCACCAATATGAGCAGCAATGGGTGCCTAGGAATGAATAGGAGACTTGAATCAAGCAATAGCTTGGATGGCTCAACAAGAACAAAGTTCTCTCAAGATGGATTCTAGATCTTAAATGAGGGAGAGAATTATTTCTTGTGAGGAAGAGAGCTTTGGAAATGAGTTTCAATCTCTAACTCTTTCAATCTGAATAAGGCTCTCAATAGTAGCTCTAACCTTGAGAGAAACGACCAAGCTTAGAATTTATAGGGTCCCACAAAATCGAGCTAGGTCAACTCCCAACGGTTGGAAATCTGGAGCAATTGGTCGGTCAAAGAACAAACACTGACCGACTAGTTCATCAACTAGTCGGTCGGTAAAACAACATGAACCGACTAAAGGATGAACAGTGAACAGATGAAATTTCAGACCTCAAGAACTAGTTGGTCCAAGAAGACTTTTCGGCCGACTAGTTTCTCAACTAGTCGGTCGGTCAGTTAACTTAGACCGACTAAGAGTCAAAAACTATTAGTCTGAATACAAATTGATTTAGTCGGTCCAAGAACAAATGTTGACCGACTAGATCATCAACTAGTCGGTCGCCAAACGTTCTTAGACCGACTAACGATAAACAGTAACTAGGCATGTACAGGGAAAGCTCAACTAGTCGGTCTAAGAAGCATCACTGACCGACTAGTTCACCAACTAGTCGGTCGGTGAGTCAACTAAGACCGACTAACTGTGAACAGTAAAGAGCTTAGAATTTGGGAGACAAACTAGTCGGTCCAAGAAGCTTTTTCGACCGACTAGATCACCATCTAGTCAGTTGGTTGTTCTTCTTGAACCAACTAACATGCACAAGAAGTCCCGAATCGAAGCGCGATGCTTCGGGAAAGTTTGAATGGACTTCTACTAAGATCCTAGCTCTAAGATAGGAGCGATATGAAGATCAAATGATAATACCTACTCAAGGCTTAACATTCTAAAGAACAAAGCTAGAAGACTAAATATAAATCTAGACAAACCGTCTTCAAAAGCTTCGATCGAATCTTCATGACTTCAAAGTTGGTCCAAAAGCTTCAACGAAGCTTTAGGTAAATGAATACGTGCTTTGAGAAGTCTTGAGACGTCGCTTTGGATGTTCACGTGAATTTGGCGACGATCTCCATAACTGCGCTCACAAAGTGTTAGTTCATGATTTATTTATGTTTGCTCATCATCCAAAACCAAATCCGGGGAGTCCAATACTCAACAGATCAAACGGTTGTGGATCTTGGCAAAGAAGTGCTAGATCAAGTTGAACGCTTCACATATGATTCATCATCGCTCTTAAGAGAATCACGAGACGAGGCTCGAGATGTTGCAAATGAGAATGTTCGCAACGAGGAAGCTGAACTTGAGGATAATGATCAGGAGAATCATGATCAGGAGGAGCTAAACGTGGAGGATCCTAATCAAGCGGAACAAATCCAGGAGGGTCCAAATCAAGGGGAGCAAGCAGAAAATTCTCAAGAGCCGGTTCGAAGATCCAGCAAGGTTCTCAAACCAAATTCCAAGTATCCTTCTTCACAGTATATTTTGGTGACCAGTGACGGAGAACCAGAATGCTTTAAGGTAGCAATGACTCATGCAGACAACGACAAATGGAAGTTGGCGATGAAGTCTGAGATGGAGTCCTTGTTGAAAAACGGCACATGATTTGGTGGAGCTTCCTAAAGGGAGAAAAGCACTCAAAAATAAGTGGGTGTTCAAGCTGAAGAGGGACAAAAACGAGCAACTGACAAAGTTCAAGGCTCGCTTGGTTGTGAAAGGTTTTGGACAAAAGGAAGGTATAGATTTTGATGAAATTTTCTCACTTGTTGTCAAGATGACATCTATTAGGGTTATTCTTAGCATGGCGACTAGCATGGATCTGGAGGTGGAGCAGCTAGATATGAAGACGACATTCCTTCATGGAGATTTGGAGGAAGAGATCTACATGGAGCAACCGGAAGGATTTGAGGTAGAGGGAAAGAAGCACATGGTTTGCAAGTTAAAGAAAAGCTTATACGGGCTAAAGCAAGCGCCAAGGCAATGGTACAAGAAGTTTGACTTGTTTATGGTGAGTTATGGGTACAAGCACACTGATGCAGATCCATGTGTGTATATCCAACAGTTCCCTAGAGTTAAGCAGATATTTGGCATGGAGAATACTCGCGAAAGATAAAAGCACAAGCTGTGGCTTTCACAGAAGAGGTATGTTGAACGAGTGCTTGAGAGGTTCAATATGAAAGGAGCCAAGGCGGTGAGCTCACCTCTGGGTAATCACTTCAAGTTAAGCAGATTGGCGTGCTCAACTACTCAAGAGGAGAAAGAGAAGATGGCAGGTATTCCCTATGCATCAGCTGTAGGTAGTCTTATGTATGCGATGGTATGTACTCGTCCAGACATTGCACATGCAGTTAGTATTGTCATCAGATATCTTTCTAATCCTGGAAGAGAGCATTGGGAGGCAGCCAAGTGGATACTCAGATATTTGAGGGAAACCTCAAAGTTTTGCTTGAGTTTTGGTGGATCAAAACCAACTTCGGAAGGTTCCACGGATGCAGATTTGGCAGGAGACTTTGATAATCGAAAGTCTACTTCTGGTTACTTATTTACTTTTACAGGGGGGAGCTGTTTCATGGCAGTCCAAGTTACAGAAGTGCGTAGAATTATCCACCACAGAGTCTGAGTATATAGCAGCTAATGAAGCTGGCAAGTAGTTGATATGGCTGCAAAGGTTTGTTCAAGAGTTGGGTATGAAACAAGAAAGTTATGTGCTACATTGCGATAGTCAAAGTGCAATTCAATTGAGTAAGAACCCGGTTCATCATTGTCACGACCCGCTTCCCTAAATGGAGGCGAGACGTGAAAAGGTCCGCACGGGAGTGGAGCTATGAAGCCCCAAACCCGATAAGCGTCAATAATACATAAGCAGGTCCCTGTAACCACAACAGAATAACAATAATAACACAAGGAGAGACTGAAATAAAATCTCACATCTCATACATTGTCCAACAAGAGAATAAGTTCAACATCCAGAAAAGCCACCAGGCTAAAAGAAAAGAGTCTAAAGGCCCAGAACAAGGCCAACACAAGAAACGACATAACAAAGTATAGGTGCTACGCACCGATAACAAAACAACTGTCTAATAAAAGTAAAACACAACGAAGACACTAGGACTGGTCCCCAGTGTCCACGTACTCCCCGTCAAACACAAGCTCGGGCTCGGCGTCAGCAAACACCTCGTCCTCAACAAGGTACTCGGGCTCAGGATCTAACATGTGTCACCCAAAAGAGTAAAGGGGCACATGTCAGCAAGTCTAAAAGACTTGAGCAAGGAAACTGAAAGTAAGGCTCTAGCAACCTAGCAGTTTAGTATGCATGACATGGCAGTTATAACATGAGTGCACAAATAAAACATGGCAAGACAATTTGCACAAGAGGTCAATCATCGGGGCAAGACAAGACAAGAGTAGCCATGCTACTATCAATCTCAATCAATTCACTATTCACGTTGTTTTGTAGATGTTTACGCCTTACAACTGAATGGTTTCACAGTCGCTGATTGGCCGCTTAACAACTACCCCAAACCCAAGAGTTTACGCCTTACCACTGCAGTTGCTGATCGGGCAGACTCCCAGTTGATTGGTCGCTTAACTCTTACCCCCAATACCCACACGTAATGGAGCCAGGGTCCCTGAACATGAGCCCAGCAAGTGAGCCAGGGTTGCCCCACACATGAGCTCGCATTATTAAACATTTGGCGTAGGGGTGCACCTAGCTGGAAACACGCAATTCGGGCATTGGCTATCAACCAACACATGGCCCGCTTCTGGAACACGAGCCAGGAACACAAGCATTCGTAGCAAAGCTACGCATTCACAGAAACACTTAAAGAATGCAATGACATGACAATTAATTTGCGTACCGTTAATGGAAAGTAAACATGACATGGAAATTGTGCAACATGCTATATGTGTTGGAACTAGCTTCGTTGTCAAGCTAGTTCCCCAATTTGTGCCTAGGCGAGTATCATTTCGTCGCCTAGCCTCTTTTACGCCTACAACAAGCAAATGGCCTAAAACATGGCCTAAACCCTAAGTGGCAAGTTTCACTTGCCTAGCACCGGGGATGACGACCACTTCGTCACAAGGATGCCAATCTACGGGGAAATCGCTGTTTTGGGGGAACAATCAACAAACAACATGAAATTATATTAGGGTTTCATAAAAATATAAATAGGTTATGGAAACAACGGTAGATCGATTTCTTACCGAGAGGAAGCGGAAGAAACACTCCGGGGAACCCTAGGATCAGATCTGGAAAAGATTAGAGAAGTTTGGGGAAACTAGGGTTTTGGGGGATTTGGGGATTTTGATGGATTTTGGTGAGATTTTGGGGAAGATGAGAGGTAGATAGAGTGAATGGATGGTTTGGATGATGGATTTAGGGCTTGGAATGAAGGATTGAAGCTTGGAGGAAGATGGGGGCTGAAGGGGGAAGATTTTAGGGTTTTGGGTCGTGTTGGAGAAGATGAAAACGATTGGGTTGGGTTTAAATAGAATGGGCTGGCGGCTGCCCAGAAATTAGGGTTTCAACACTAGTTAGTCAGTCAAAGAGCAACCACTGACCGGCTAGTTTGGCAACTAGTCGGTCGGTCGACCAACGCAGACCGACTAAGTGCAAACAGTAACTCCTGAACGAAAATAGGATTTTAGAGTTAGTCGGTCCATGAACAAATACTGATCGACTAGTTTAGCATCTAGTCGGTCGATGAACATTCTTAGACCGACTAAGAGTAAACAGTAACTCGACTAAAATTAAGATGATGTGTTAGTCGGTTAAAGAAGCATTGTCGACCGACTAGTTTGCAACATAGTCGGTCAACCAACGTTCTTAGACCGACTAACGATAAACAGTAACTCCTGAGAAATTTAGAAAGCTAACTAATCGGTCCAAGAAGGATTGCCGACCGACTGGATCGTCATCTAGTCGGTCGGTGGCCCTTCTTACACTGGCTAATGAGCACCAAAAGTTCCGATACGGAGCGCGGGGCCCCGGGATCGATTCCTAAGACTCCTAG
The DNA here is from genome assembly GCA_030789695.1 of Scilla litardierei. Classification (NCBI taxonomy): domain Eukaryota; kingdom Viridiplantae; phylum Streptophyta; class Magnoliopsida; order Asparagales; family Asparagaceae; genus Scilla; species Scilla litardierei. Next base: position 115,989,711 of record CM061138.1, read on the forward strand.
GCTTGATCTAATAGTTAGGTACGACCGTTATGAAGTCCGTCACGAATGACTTACTTCGAAATCGACGATCCTAAGGAAGAAACGAGAAAATACGATGAATCGATCGAAAATGAAAACTACGGAGACGAAAACCACACAAGAGGAGAAAATCCACCAAAACATATATTATATTATATTAAATCCAGATACATGAAAAGCAGTCGTTACATCCTCCCCAACTTAGGAAAAATTCCGTCCTCGGAATTTCCGAATACTCACGAGTCTGGAAACAAAAGTGGGAAACGCTCTCGCATCTCATCCTCATTCTCCCAAGTAGACTCTCCAGGTGAGCCGTGTCGCCACATCACCCTCACAAGATTGACAATCTTGTTCCGAAGTGATTTCTGACGCCTGTCCAGAATCTGCACTGGATACTGGTCATACGTCAAATCGAGGCGAACGGTAATCTCCGAAAAATCCACCGCATGAGACGGATCGCTAATGTATCGACGAAGCTGCGACACATGGAAAACATCGTGAACTCCTTCCAAAGACGGTGGCAAGGCCAAGCGATAATCTACCTCGCCAACCCTCTCCAAAACGTCAAACGGTCCAATGTATCACGGGCTCAACTTCCCACGCTTCCCAAAACGAATCACACCACGATTCGGGGAAATCTTCAAGAACACATGGTCGCCCGGCTGAAACTCCAAAGGACGACGCTTAGCATCCGCCCAATGCTTGAAACGGTCCTGAGCAATTCTCAACCTCTCCCGAATATTCCTGACGATATCCACGGCCTCCACGATCATCTCAGGTCCCAATAACTCCCGATCACCAACGTCATCCCAACTCAATGGCGATCGACATTTCCTCCCATAAAGAGCGGCGAAAGGCGCCATGCCAATACTCGCCTGGAAGCTGTTGTTGTAAGAGAACTCCACCAAATGTAGATGGTCCTCCCACGAACCCTTGAAATCCAACATGCACGCCCTCAGCATGTCTTCCAAAATCTGAATTGTCCTCTCGGACTGGCCATCCGTCTGCGGATGGTATGCCGTGCTGAAACTCAGACGCGTACCCAAACTCTTCTGCAAACTCTGCCAGAACTGAGATGTGAACCTCGTGTCTCTGTCAGACACGATACTCACGGGGACTCCATGAAGTCGCACAACCTCCTGCACGATTCACGTTACATCACTATCCAAACTAGGAAAAGGAAATAAAACGGAGAGTAAAAAGAAATTTACCTCCATATATCTCCTCGCTAGCGCCTCAGTGGACTGTCCCACTCGGAACGGAATAAAGTGCGCGGATTTGGTCAATCGATCTACGATCACCCAAATCGCGTCATTCTGCTTCGGACTCCGAGGTAGTCCAGTCACGAAATCCATAGTGATGTGCTGCCATTTCCACTCTGGAATCGGAAGCGGTTGTAGCAACCCGGCCGTACGCTGATGCTCCGCCTTCACTTGCTGGCAAACCAAGCACTTGGCTACACTCCGAGCCACGCTCCTCTTCATACCATGCCACCAATAATTCAGACGAAGATCCTGGTACATCTTGGTGCCACCAGGATGCACAGAATACGGCGAACTGTGTGCCTCCACCATCAGCTCCTCTCTGATATCCCCAGCTGGCACACACAACCTGGCTCCAAACCTCAGCGAGCCATCCTCATGAATCAAAAAGTCAGTCCGCAGACCAGCTTCCACCTGCTCCCGAATCTTCATCAGCTTCGAATCCTCGGCCTGGCCAGCCTTAATCCGATCCACGATCGTCGACTGTACCTGCATGTACATCAACGAAGAAGCCTCTCCAGGAAGAACAATCTCCACGCCAGACTCGTAAAAATCCTGCTGCAATCTCCACTGCAAGGTCAAAATCATCACTGCTGGAAGCCTACTCAAAGCATCCGAAACCACATTCACCTTGCCAGGGTGAAACTGCAAATCAATATCGTAATCCGCCATAAGCTCCAACCATCGATGATGTCGCATGTTGAGCTCCTTCAGAGTGAAAATGTACTTCAAGCTTTTGTGATCGGTGAAAATCTTCACCTTCTCACTCAGCAGGAAGTGCCTCCAAATCTTAAGAGCAAACACAACGGTAGCCAACTCCAAATCATGCGTCGGGTAATTCTTCTCATGAACCTTAAGCTGACGAGACGCATACGCCACAACGTGCCCGTGCTGATGCAACACACAACCGAGACCCTTGCCAGAAGCATCGCAAAAGATCTCAAATCCACCGCTGCGATCAGGCACAACAAGAATAGGGGCAGTCGTCAACCTCTCCTTCAGAACGCCAAAAGCACCCTCACAGTCACCCGACCAAACAAAAGCAACATCCTTCCGCGTCAATCTGGTCATCGGCTCAGCAATACGGGAAAAGTCCTTAATGAATCGCCGATAGTAACCAGCAAGTCCAAGGAAACTCCGAATCTCAGATGCAGACGACGGAACAGGCCACTCCCTGATGGCCCGAATCTTCTCGGGATCCACTGAAATACCATCTCCAGTCACCACATGCCCGAGAAAAGCAACTCTATCCAGCCAAAACTCGCACTTCGAAAACTTAGCATACAACCGATGCTTCCTCAAAATCTCCAACACCGTCCTTAAGTGTGAGGCATGCTCTTCCTCCGACTTCGAATAGATCAGAATGTCATCAATAAAGATAACGACAAACTTATCCAAAAAGTCGTAGAAAATCAGGTTCATCAGATTCATGAAAACTGCGGGCGCGTTAGTTACGCCGAAAGGCATAACCACGAACTCATAGTGTCCATACTTCGTCCTGAACGCTGTCTTCGGAACATCTCCCTTCTTCACCTTCAACTGATGGTAACCACTCCTCAAATCCAATTTTGAAAACACCCTCGAACCTCCAAGCTGATCAAAAATATCATCGATGCGAGGCAACGGGTATTTATTCTTAATGGTCACCGCATTCAACTCCCGATAGTCCACGCACATGCGACGCGAACCATCCTTCTTCTTAACCAGCAACACCGGTGCTCCCCACGGAGACACGCTAGGATTAATATAACCCTTCAGTAAAAGCTCATCCAACTGCTTCCGCAACTCTTCCAACTCTGCAGGTGCCATATGATACGTCGCCTTCGAAATCGGCTGCGCACCTGGAACAAGATCGATAGAAAATTCCAAAGCCCGATCAGGTGGCAAACCAGACATTTCCTCGGGGAAGACGTCGCCAAAATCTCGCACCACAACTGGCCACTCCAGCTCCATCTGCATAGCCACAGCCTCCACCGGCCTGGCCCGAAATCTGACAGGACCAAGCGAACTGCTACCACGACTGAACTCAAATACCGGATGTCCAGGAATCTCGAACACCACCTTCTTCCTCCTGCAGTCAATCGTAGCATAGAAGCTCGTAAGCCAGTCCATCCCAAGAACTGCATCATAGTTGATGATGTCGTGGACAATGAAATCAGCGAAAAGCTCATGTCCACAAACCACCAACGAGCAAGAATTGCAACCACGATGCACCGAGACCACGCCATTCCCTGTAACGATATTCCAACTCTTGGGTAGAGGGGACGTCGACAAGGAATGCCTCTCCACGAAGCTCCGAGAAATAATGCACATCGACGCACCGGAGTCAAAGAGGACTCGTGCAGGAAATGTGCAAACCAAAACCACACCTAACAACAATTAACAATCAAACCCTAGTCTAGCAAACAACCATGTTCAAGCAAACAACACAATCTAACAATCAAAACCAGCTAGGAAAGTAACAGCTAGATTGAGGATTACCTGCGATAACCTCATCCACAGCCTCGCTCTCCGTAGCGGTCATCAGAAAAGCCTGCCTCCTCGGCGGAACAGCCTGCCGAAAAGCCTGCCCCTGCGGAACAAGAGCTGCTCCACGTCCAACAGGAACAGACGCTCGTTGTTGCAACGGCTGTGCTGCAACAGGAGCCCTCCGCAGCTGATTCGCATGCCGACAATCCTTCGCGGCATGGGAAGCATCACCACAAATCAGACACTGGCCCAAAAATTTCCGACACTGATCCTTGATATGGCCAGGCTTGCTGCAGAAATGGCAAGACTTCAGAATAGGCCCTCCTGGCCTCTTAAACTGAGCAGACTGATTAGGCCTGAATCCAGGTCTAACCACAGCTCTCGCCTGCTCCATAGGCCTCTTCCCAGCACCAACAATAGACCCCCTCCTCTGGTTCACGAGCAGCTCCTGCCTCTTAGCTGCTACCAGAACCTTCTGATAAGACTCCCGGTCAGAAGAGGTCACAAAACTCTGGAGCTCCGAAGCAAGCCCCTGCAGGAACCTCTGAGCCTTCTCCTCAGTGTCCTGCACCATCTTCGGTGCAAACCGACTCAGCCTCATGAACTCTTGGTGATACATGTCCACCGACGAGTTCCCTTGCTTCAGGTCGATAAAACGCTGCAGCATCTCCTCCCTGGCAGCTTTCGGGAAGAACTCACCCTCAAATCTGGCCTTGAAGGTAGCCCAAGCTATCGGCTCCACCAACATCTTCTCTTCCGCATCCCACCAATTCCGAGCATTATCCTTGAGTTGCCTCTTCGCCAAATCAACCCATCCCGCCGGGGTGATCTTGACCATCTTCAGATTGTCCTCGATGTTCCGAATCCACTCATCGGCAGCCAGAGGACCCTCAGAACCATCAAAATATGCGGGACCCAGCTCCCGAAATTGCTTCGCTCCTGGCTCAGAGCGAGGGGCATCCGGAAGAGCCCGGGTAGCTCGAGCAAGTGGAGCATTCTGGACTTGCAAAAGCACGCCCTGCTGCACTTGCATCATCTGGAGCATCATCCGCATCATCTCACCGCTGGTGGGTTCCCGCTCAGGCTCCTCATCATGAGGGGTCGCACCACTACCCCCACCACGGGTGAAACGTCTTCCTGCCATCTAATGACACAGAGAACGAATCAGATTAGACTCATAGCTTATGACTCGGACGTCGAACTTAATTTATTGGACATTCTAATATTATTATCGCTATTCCAAAAATCGCAGTTACAGAAGGGCCTGCATGGGCCACCAACAAAACCTGTCACGACCCGCTTCCCTAAATGGAGGCGAGACGTGAAAAGGTCCGCACGGGAGTGGAGCTATGAAGCCCCAAACCCGATAAGCGTCAATAATACATAAGCAAGTCCCTGTAACCACAACAGAATAACAATAATAACACAAGGAGAGACTGAAATAAAATCTCACATCTCATACATTGTCTAACAAGAGAATAAGTTCAACATCCAGAAAATCCACCAGGCTAAAAGAAAAGAGTCTAAAGGCCCAGAACAAGGCCAACACAAGAAACGACATAACAAAGTATAGGTGCTACGCACCGATAACAAAACAGCTGTCTAATAAAAGTAAAACACAACGAAGACACTAGGACTGGTCCCCAGTGTCCACGTACTCCCCGTTAAACACAAGCTCGGGCTCGGCGTCAGCAAACACCTCGTCCTCAACAAGGTACTCGGGCTCAGGATCTAACATGTGTCACCCAAAAGAGTAAAGGGGCACATGTCAGCAAGTCTAAAAGACTTGAGCAAGGAAACTGAAAGTAAGGCTCTAGCAACCTAGCAGTTTAGTATGCATGACATGGCAGTTATAACATGAGTGCACAAATAAAACATGGCAAGACAATTTGCACAAGAGGTCAATCATCGGGGCAAGACAAGACAAGACAAGACAAGAGTAGCCACGCTACTATCAATCTCAATCAATTCACTATTCACGTTGTTTTGTAGATGTTTACGCCTTACAGCTGAATGGTTTCACAGTCGCTGATTGGCCGCTTAACAACTACCCCAAACCCAAGAGTTTACGCCTTACCACTACAGTTGCTGATCGGGCAGACTCCCAGTTGATTGGTCGCTTAACTCTTACCCCCAATACCCACACGTAATGGAGCCAGGGTCCCTGAACATGAGCCCAGCAAGTGAGCCAGGGTTGCCCCGCACATGAGCTCGCATTATTAAACATTTGGCGTAGGGGTGCACCTAGCAGGAAACACGCAATTCGGGCATTGGCTATCAACCAACACATGGCCTGCTTCTGGAACACGAGCCAGGAACACAAGCATTCGTAGCAAAGCTACGCATTCACAGAAACACTTAAAGAATGCAATGACATGACAATTAATTTGCGTACCGTTAATGGAAAGTAAACATGACATGGAAATTGTGCAACATGCTATATGTGTTGGAACTAGCTTCGTTGTCAAGCTAGTTCCCCAATTTGTGCCTAGGCGAGTATCATTTCGTCGCCTAGCCTCTTTTACGCCTACAACAAGCAAATGGCCTAAAACATGGCCTAAACCCTAAGTGGCAAGTTTCACTTGCCTAGCACCGGGGATGATGACCACTTCGTCATAAGGATGCCAATCTACGGGGAAATCGCTGTTTTGGGGGAACAATCAACAAACAAAATGAAATTATATTAGGGTTTCATAAAAATATAAATAGGTTATGGAAACAACGGTAGATCGATTTCTTACCGAGAGGAAGCGGAAGAAACACTCCGGGGAACCCTAGGATCAGATCTGGAAAAGATTGGAGAAGTTTGGGGAAACTAGGGTTTTGGGGGATTTGGGGATTTTGATGGATTTTGGTGAGATTTTGGGGAAGATGAGAGGTAGATAGAGTGAATGGATGGTTTGGATGATGGATTTAGGGCTTGGAATGAAGGATTGAAGCTTGGAGGAAGATGGGGGCTGAAGGGGGAAGATTTTAGTGTTTTGGGTCGTGTTGGAGAAGATGAAAACGATTGGGTTGGGTTTAAATAGAATGGGCTGGCGGCTGCCCAGAAATTAGGGTTTCAACACTAGTTAGTCGGTCAAAGAGCAACCACTGACCGACTAGTTTGGCAACTAGTCGGTCGGTCGACCAACGCAGACCGACTAAGTGCAAACAGTAACTCCTGAACGAAAATAGGATTTTAGAGTTAGTCGGTCCATGAACAAATACTGACCGACTAGTTTAGCATCTAGTCGGTCGATGAACGTTCTTAGACCGACTAAGAGTAAACAGTAACTCGACTAAAATTAAGATGATGTGTTAGTCGGTTAAAGAAGCATTGCCGACCGACTAGTTTGCAACCTAGTCGGTCAACCAACGTTCTTAAACCGACTAACGATAAACAGTAACTCCTGAGAAATTTAGAAAGCTAACTAGTCGGTCCAAGAAGGATTACCGACCGACTGGATCGTCATCTAGTCGGTCGGTGGCCCTTCTTACACCGGCTAATGAGCACCAAAAGTTCCGATACGGAGCGCGGGGCCCCGGGATCGATTCCTAAGACTCCTAGGCTTGATCTAATAGTTAGATACGACCGTTATGAAGTCCGTCACGAATGACTTACTTCGAAATCGACGATCCTAAGGAAGAAACGAGAAAATACGACGAATCGATCGAAAATGAAAACTACGGAAACGAAAACCACACAAGAGGAGAAAATCCACCAAAACATATATTATATTATATTAAATCCAGATACATGAAAAGCAGTCGTTACAATCATCCTCGCACTAAGCACATTGAGTTGTGATATCATTGGATCCGAGATGTAATATCCAATAAGCTTTTCCAGTTGGGAAAAATTCATACCGACAAGAATATCACAGATATGTTGACAAAAGTCGTTTCGCAAGAGAAGCTGAAGTATTGTTGCAAGGCAGCTGGAATAGACTTTAAGTAAGTCCAACCACAAAAGACAGTTTGGCTGGAGGGGGAGATTGTTAATAAATTCCAGCCAAGTTCATTCTTCCGTTTATGTCTTTTGATTTTCCATGAGTTGGGAAATTGAGAGGTCTCTCCACATTGAATATAGAATGTGAGTGGACCTATATTAAGTGTGATGGTAATGAATATGTGTAATGGTGGAGTTAGTGGATCATTGATGAAGGCATGTGAAGGGTTCCTCCTTAGGCATATATAAGGAGAGGTCATTTGCTCATTCCAAAGGCGCCTCATTCCATCCAAGTATCATCTTCTCCAAGTTGAGTGAAGACTGTCCACTCCAAGTTGAGAGTGTTGTAGTGTGTAGGAAGCAAACAAGAGTGAGAGAGTGTTTCCTTCAAGTGGTGTTCTTGAAGTAGAGTGTCTCTCGTGTATCCACTATTGATGTTAGTGGAAGTTCTTGTTGTTGTTGCCCCGTGGATGTAGGCACATTGCCTAACCACATTATATCCGATGTCATCCTTCTGCCTTTTATTCTTGCATTTCCAATTTGTTTGTGTTTGAAATATTGTTCTATTCCGTTATTTTACCTAACATTAAGCATGTGCCCAATTTTCTACTTTTGAACAGCTGATATTTCTTCGAAATTTCAAGTTTGTCACAGAAACGAACTTCGATCAAGCATAAACCCACATAATTTGCCCAAAAAATTCAAAATAAATGAGAAAGAGCATCAGACATACGAGAATCGCAGCGGAAATGAGGGGGAGGAGTAAGAAAAAGCGCACCTTCTTCAATGATAGGAGAGCAGCAGGAGCTTTCCACTGAGAAATAAGTAGAAATTATAGGAAAAGGGATTGCAATTGTTGTTTGAAAGAAAAGAGTAGAAACTGGATCGAGTCCCATGTTGTAGTGAAAACAAAAAAGAACAGTTGCATTAATTCATACATTAGGCACCCAAAAAGGAAGCGTTTGGGGGGTGGAGCCCACGTGGAAAGCTCTAGCAGTACTTGTTTGTGTTTTTCTAGCAGGGTAAGAAACCGAGTGCTGGTGAAGTATGGGCATGTAAGGAGGAGGAAGGGGGCGGGGGGAGCTGCGCTATGAATTATTTAATTCGGCGTATTTTTTGGGCTCGAATTGGCGGACAACAAGTCGTCGCTGTAATCCGTCAGAATCTAATCCGCTAGGAATGGCAATATTGCGGGGCGGGGCGGGTATTTAACTACCCAAGCTTGCCCCGCCCCGTCTGCAGGCCGGACCGGGGCGGGTTTCGGACCGGGTCGGGTCGGGTCGGGTAATTTCTTATCAAAACCAGGTCGGGCCGGATCGGGTCGGTCGGGTCAGGTCATTACTGTCATCCATATGAATCTCAAATAAAAGTTTTATTTGGGATTTGGGAGAATTGTGATTTATTGGTAATTTGGAATTGGGAATTGGCCTAATTGGAAGAACATTGGAACAGAGTATGAGTTAGTGATATGGGCAGACTGCATGGTTCGCATCAAAATAGTAAGGTTTTTTTTAGAACCTCTATAGTTTATCGGGGCGGGGCGGGGCGCGTTGCATACAAAGCCCAAGCTTGCCCCGACCTGGCTGCGGGCCGGGGCGGGTCGGGTCAAAACTGTGGCGGGTCGGGTCAGGCGGGTCGGGTCAGGCGGGTCAGGTCATTACTGCCATCCCTATAATCCGCACCATGGACAATAATTATTATTATTTCTCTTTCTTCACGGAGGATCATTCTCCAGGATCATGTTAATGAGTATATTACATCAGGTGTCAGACACAAAAAGACGGGTCATACAGAAAGTTCAAGTCCATGTGGGACTTGCACTTTTCATCTTTTTGTATCTTGGCTATTGATCTATTAGATCAGGTGTCTTCTTTTCTATATTATTCTCTTCTTCATTTCTTACTTTTAAAATGGTGAAGGCTTTAGTCCGTATCATCACAGCTAGCATATGCTCTATCCTGCCACGTCATTAGGGTCCGTTCCGTAGTTTGCAAGTTGGATGTCGAAAGTTGCGAAGTTGTGGAACCTTATTTTGAGAAAACTTTGGTTTTGTGTTCTTTTGGAGTAGACTGTTGTGTGGAAAGTGTGTTTGAGATTTTTATGTGGGTCATATGATACTTTCTTGTGTTTCTTTGGTTTAAGAAAGTTATAATTTGAAATTTTGAATATGGCAAGTGGTGACCTCTATTTAAATTTGGTAATCTTAACCCCCACATTTTCTTTTTTTTTGAGGGAGTCGTGAGTTGATTTGGAGGGAAGAAACAGAACATGGCAAATTAAGGCCAATCATCAAACCAAATAAAGAAATTGGATGCAACAAAAAATGTCCAAATAGCGTCGACGAACATAAAGGCAAGACAAGCAGTACATAACAAAAGCCACTAGAGTGGTGGAATTAAAGAGGACATGAAAGAAACCAACAAAAGAGCAAGCAAACAAAAACAGAAGATGGCAAATACTGAAACAGTTTCTATTAATAAACATAGCCAATACATGGATAAAAGTTTTACGAGGCAGTAAAACTTAAACATTTTATCGTCAACATCATTCGATTTTGTTATACATCAACAATAACATAAGAAAAATAAGACCAATGAGTGAGAACAATCCCCACTTAATGGATTTGTAATAGGTTAGGATGCTCTCCATTTTTCTGGTGCATCTCTCTAACAGCCATACTGCCTTATCACTTTATCTCTAATATCCTTCTCTCCGAAAACGAATGGGACGAACTGTCCATCATGCTCCTTTGCTTATTCTCATCTATTAAGTGCATTGTCACCTATCTTGACTACTCAGAGTGAGGTGGATCCTTTCATAAAAAGAATGAGCATCGATTATCCCAAGAACTACAATTCCAAAATATCCTTCATGGGTTTGCTCGGGTCCATGCAGTTCTCCTCAGCATTCGCAAACCACAATTCCATATCTTGAAATCCTCTCTACCGAATTTTAAATCACCACTGCTCTCATGTCTAGGGTAATATCTACTAGAAGACTCTCCTTGAAACGAATTTTCTTCCTTGTAATGAAAAACAAAAAATTAGTATAAATTTTTCTCAATGAAAATTAAATAGAAAAGAGAGTGATTTGTGGGAAAATTAGAGAGGGAAGCTTATCTATAAAAATTAGAGAGAGAAGCATGTCAGTGGTTCCTTCATCTTTCAGCCCTCATCACAATCACAAACAAAAGAGCAAGCAACACAAACAGAACATGGCCAATTAAAGGGCAGGGCAGCCAACAACATAGAAGCAAAATAACTTCAACCAACAAAAAGTTAAGCCAAGCAGGAAACATCAATCCAAAAAATAGAAGATGGCCTCAACATAAAAAGGCAAACAATAAAATTTTCCACATTAACATCAACCGACAGAAATTGCATGCCACGTATGATCCAGAAAATCCAAAACCCTTGACCAGTCAACAAGCACAACAAGCAGGAGTAAATAAATAAACAAACATAGGATAATGAGAACAATTAATGATGGAAATAAAAACAAACATCGACCAAAAGGATGCCATGAAGAAAACATTACGAGGAGCTCTCGGAATTATAATTATCAGTTTCCTTGATAGTTTATTGACAACGGCTCCTTTATCCTCCAAATATCATCGTAGTTCCAAACAAACGAACAAACAATATATACTGAACATGGCCAATAAAGGAACCAACCAAGAAGATAGAACATAGCAAATAAATGAACAAACCAGCAAACATACCAAAGCAAGATATTAACAAAATAGTAACAAGCCAAAGTGTTGTTGGATATTTGGCATATTTCTTCAATTCAAACCTTGTTTTTAGTCCCACATTGATGGGATGACTCACTTGTGTGGGTATATAATAGGCCTCTTCTTAATGAGCTATTGGACGTGATATATGGTCTAAGAATGAGGGGATGCTCGCGGGCGCATGAGCCCAAGCAGGGGGACGAGCCCAAATTGAGTTGGGTGGAATGGAAAATGTGGGCGACGAATCCGAAAACCCTTAGCGTGTGTGCACTGGCATCGCACCTGTACAGGGGGTTCACGAGTGCACGTGCGGAGTGCCCGAGTTTTGGATCATGTTTTTAGCCCTTTTGTTTTTATGAAAAAGCCCATTACGTTTTTATTTTCCTCAACAGCCATTTTCTCATTAAATCGATGTTTAATTTTGCAACAGCCATTTTTTCATTAATAGCTGAATTCCAACAGTCATATTTTCCATCTATATAAACTCAGCTTGTCTAGAGAATCAGAACTGCGAAAATCATTTCCTTCCTCCACAAAATTGATGCATTCGTTGCAGTTGCTGTTCTACTCTGTTGTTCGCTTCTGCCTCTGCGATCAGCTGTTCCTCAACTTCCTGTGCGTGCGAAGAATAGTTGTTGCTCACTGGAGCCTTGTACTATGAGTGCACACTTACAAGGCCATTGCCGTTGAATCCTGGAGGGTAGCTGCTGGACTTGCCTTGCACCGAGTATTCACTCTGAGGGGTGGAAATCTACTCTTAAGGACAGTGCCTAGCATGCCTCGGCAGACTGATAAGTCTATTCATTTTCCTAATTTTTAATAGCATCATCCTCTAATCTCTGATTTTTTCCAACAAACTTAAGAGTAGATTAGGGATGCTGCTAATGTTACTGCTAAACATCTGCATGATCTCTCAAAAATTGAACTGTTTTCTGGTAGCTTCTTTAAACGTTGGCAAAAAAAGTCTTTAGCACTTTAGATGTCACAGGATACGCTTTTGCTCTTACTGATCCTAAACCTACAGAAGAGAAAGACATTCCTGCCTGGAACCGAGCCAACAAAATTTGTAGACATACCATCCTTCATACCCTTTCTACTGAACTTTTTGATGTCTACTGTCCTACTAAAATTGCTTCTGAAATTTGGACTCGCCTTACCAAAAAATATATCCTCGAAGATGCCGTTACCCCAAAAATTTGCTATATGCATCTTCCTTCCTTTCTCTATATCCGAAGATAAACATGTCTCCACCCAAATCATGACTTTCATGTTCTCATAGATGATCTGAAAAATGAAAACATCACTCTTCATGATCCTTTTGTTTCTGGCTCACTTACTGAAAAACTTCACGAGTCTTGGAAAGATTATAAAAACAGCCTCAAACACAAAAGAAAACAAATGTCTCTTGAAGATGTAACCATTCATATTAGGAATGAGGAAAAGAATAGGGAAAGAGGGCAAACCAATTCTGCTAAAGAAATTGTCTCCAAAGCTAATCTAGTTGAGACTAATTCTTTATTTTCTCCTTCACATCCTGAGAAATATTTCAAGAAATTTAGACCTAACCACAAACAACATCAGAAATTCCAAAAGGGCCAAACCACACTACTTTCAAGAAGAAGGGAGAATGCTCTGTTTGCAAAAAGCCTGTATACTATGCAGCTTAATGCCGTTTTCGAAAAGATGCTCCTAAACCAAGTGCAAACTTGGTAGAGGGAGATATTATTGTTATGGTGATCTCGGAGGTGAACATGGTTACACATGCTAAGGATTGGGTGATTGACTCCGGGGCAACCCGGCATATTTGTGCTGATAGATGAGCTTTACCTCTTATGTTTCTATCAGTTCTGGTGATGAGAATGTGTACAAGGAGGATTCAAGACCCTCACCCAATATTCGGGAAAGGGAATGTTCTCCTCAAATTAACCTCAGAAAAACTCTTTCTCTTAGTGAGGTGCTCCATGTTCCAGATATCCGTTGGAATCTGGTTTCTGTCTCTCTTCTGGGAAAAGTGGGGGTTAAGGTTACTTTTGAGTCTGATAAGATTGTTATGACCAAGAATGGTCAGTTTGTGGGAAAGGGTTGTTGTAACCAATGTCTTTTCATTCTGAATGTACTTGAAACCATGAATGATAAAGCTTCTTCTTCTTTTGCTTATTTGATTGACTCTTTTGATACTTGGCATTATACACTATGTCATATGAACTTTTCATATATTAAGAAAATGAAAGAAGTTGATCTGCTGAATGCTTCTTCTTCGTCCTCTAATGACAAATGTGAAGTTTGTGTTGAATCAAAAGCTATAAAGAAGTCTCGTAGATATGTACATAGAGAAAGTGAATTGCTTGCTTTAATTCATAGTGATCTTGGTGATTTGAAAAGCAATATAACTAGGGGTGATAAGAAATTCTATATTACTTTTGTAGATGACTTCTCTAGATATACTGAAGTATATTTGCTCGGATCTAAAGATGAAGCTTCTGATATGTTTTTGAAATATAAAACTAAACTAAAGTAGAGAATCAACTTAATAAGAAAATTAAAAGGATTAGATCAGATAGAGGAGGGGAGTATACATCGTTTAATGAATATTGTGAAGAACATGGGATTATTAATGAGAGCACACCTCCTTATTCTCATGGATCTAATGGCATAGCAGAAAGGAAGAATAGAACGTTAAAAGAGATGATGAATGCTTTGCTAATTAGTTCAGGTGCACCTCTTAACTTATGGGGAGAAGCTATTCTCTCTACTTGTCACATTCAGAATAGAATTCCTGATCAGAAATAAGGTAAAACTCATTATAAACTTAGGGGAGTTGATTTCAAAGTTTATTTGTCCTCGGGGAGTAGCTAAATATACATTAGGTCAATTTTGACTTTCGTCGTTTAGACTAGATATGTATGTATTTTTATATGGCATAAGTTAATGCACATTCATGTTTGCAAAAACATTATGGCTCTTATCAGAACTTCTGGTCTTATATTGGTTTGACATTGCTTACTCCATGTCGAGGTATATCATATCTTCCCTTTCTCATTTAATACAAGACTTCCCCTGTTTTAAGTTTTCCTTATTTTTATTTCAAGTCATGTTTGATCCTGAACTTCCCCTGATTTCAATATTCCTTATTTATAAAGGACAATGAAAATTAGTCTTGCTAAGGAGACATAAACATGAGTTTGAGCAAATTATACTTCCACTTTTCTAATTAATTAGAGACTTTTAAAAGTCTATTTGAATGCTCGAGTATGGCTTCAGGCCATTTTCTTGAGTCGTTCAAATTGTGGATAGTTTATCATGCTCAGAGGGGAAAACAAATACGTGGCTACGAAATTTATAATTTCTACTTATCTATTAAGTCACGACTTCGGGCGTACACTTAAAAGTAAGGGGTAGATTCAAGAATCATACATTGTAAAGTGAGATGACTCTAAAAGAGTTTAGCGGTGTTATGACAACTGCTGGTGTCAATAATCGATTATATAGACAATAAGTGTGAGAGGTCTATATACCGCAAAGTGCGTATCTTTAAAAGATCGCATAAATAGTTTTCGCATAGTCCATCGTATTTGTTAATATTTATTTTATTAGGGTGAAAGGGTGTTGACTTTTGATTTGATTTTGAACTTCAGGTTCATTTTGTCAAAGTGGATATGATGTTAAACTTTTTGAAATCATGATTTTCTTATTGTCATAAATATCGTCATATCATGAGCCCATCATACATATAATGTAAAGCTTGTAAACTAAAAATTATGCTCAATTAAACTGAATTGAAACAAGTATGATGTATACACATGCTATTTGCAGGCATTTAAATAATCTCATCGCAGATATATAGTCTAGCTATAGGCATTAAACTATATCAAAGTGATTTTAGCATGCTTTTTAACAGTTTCATTGTAACATTAACATAGCATGAAAATAGTTAACATCCACACATTTAATGTATAAGCAATGAAAAAATAACTTAGGACTATGGGGATCAGCCAGCCGACACCGAAAAGAAAAAGACAGTCCGAAATTACATCAAAAGTTGCATGAAAGAATATGTACAACTCGGAAACTTCAGAGAGAAGCCCCATTCATCTTTGTGCATACGCCTTCAGCTCCTTTTTGGTGTCCGCCGGTCTTCTTTTTACATTTATATTCTCACTTACAAATTTCTCTCAAAAAAAGGAAAAAATTGCAGGAAATTAAAGGTGTCGGAAACCTGGCTGATCCCTAAAAACATAGCCTAATTCGTACATCCACGCAGATAATATATGGAAAATATACAACCACACAGATAATCATATCACAGGCATGTAAAGATTAATTAAATAATCTAAATAGTGTGTGACGCGCTAAAAAATTGTTTTTGAAAAACTTTTTACCTTTGATCCATATTTTTAATGTTTTGTTTACCGCTTTAACCCTTTTTATAAAGTTTCTTTAATTATTTTGGGCTTTTATGGCCAAAAATAAAAAAAGAAAAATTATTTGTGTAAATGGGCTAATTTTCAGGCTTTTTGGGCCATGAAAACAACCCATTAGGGTTAATTGGGCCTCCCCCGAAAAATTGGCCCGTTTAGTGCTAGGGTTTCTAAAAAAAACCCTAGGGGGACCCGCGGCACGCCGCCGCGACGGCTGGCCGCGGCCTGAGGCCATGGCAGCGAGGCCACGGCTTCAGGCCGCGGCCGCCGCGGCAGCTGGCCGCGGCCTGAGGCCGCGGCTGCGTGGCCGCGGCTTCAGGCCGTGGCGTTTTACCGTCGGCTGCGCTCGTAGAGCACCGCTGTTTAGCCCTTCGGGCGTGCGGGATATGGATCAAGGTTGGGGGGTAAAAACAGATTTTTCAAGCATTTAGATCTCTAAAAACTGATTTTTATTGTTTTTAGACATGCGGATCTAAATAAAAATGTGATTTTTACCGTGTTTTTAAACTTTTTGATCCTAAAACATGCAGATCTACGTGAAACGCAATTTTAGATCTAAAAAGTTTTGATATTTACCTTTAGATTTGACGAGGGAATCTAGACGACTGTTGGTGAAGGATGCCATTTTCGCTCCCCGTTGAGAAGATTACGATCTTCTTAAACTGAGCGGTTGATGGATCTCCTTCCTCGCACGTCGCCGCCTTTTCCAACGAGCGTGATCGTGCTGATAACGTGTTGTGAACGAGAAACAGGTTTGGAGAAGGTTGAGGCTAGGAAACCCCATAGCCTCATTTATATAGTATTCATAATGGTTACTCATGTGGGTGGATACCCAATAGGCCCAATGGGTCCTATTCATAACAATTAGATTAATCTAATTAATCTAATTAATCTAATTAATTTTCTGGGCTACACTGTAATAGCCAATGGCAAAATCCATTACTGGCACTACAGGCTACGTTCCAGCAGCAACTAGAAACCTCGCTTTGATGATAGCTGATGATATTATCGGACGATATGCACTGCACTACGCTGCCAACTTGCAACCTCGGGAATTATTTGTCTTTGCTCTGATCCCCCCTCCACTGATTGCCAGCAGCAACAATATTTTTATGCCCCCCTGATCTTTTCCCTACGCCAATGTTCACGCTTTCCTTCCTTCCCCTAAATTCATTATCACAGACGGTCAGGTCGTTGCCACGACCTAATTTGTATTTGACTCCAATCGAAAGGTCACGCGTCGAATCCACGATGTTGCCGTAGACTCGAGCTCTCGAGTCTCTCCCGGCATGGTTCCCGGCTGCAAGGTGCACGCTTTCGGGTCCTCGTACCACACTGTCGGCATGGATGGCCATGTCGAGGTCTCGTGAGGATGAGTAGCCCACGCCCATGCGAACGTTGTTGCTTGACCAGTTTGCATCTTATTGGCGATTGTCACCCCATGAGCTCGTGCCTTGGTGATACGGTCTGAAATTTGGCGGCAGCGGGCGCCAGTTGCGGATGGGTTACGACAATAGAACATGGGTATTATGCCAGCATTTAAATTTACTGTTTCTTGCTCCTGCTTTTAAATCTCCCTCTCCTCATGACATACGTTCCTTTCTTAATCCCTAATCCCTAATCTATAATTATGCATGGACAAAACATCTAATCAAAATTTTTGGTAGGAGCTATAGTGTCACTACTATTATGCGTTGGACGAATGGGATGGGGGTGGTCTTATTACCTTTATAATTAAAATAGGTCCTGAATTTTAATTAGCACCCAATAAACTTTCAAAATAGGATGATAAGGCAATGAGGATGATAAACTTGAAGTTCCTTTGATCAAATGGGGGTGGTCTTATTACCTTTATAGTTTGTGTTGTTTTATGCCATGTGGATTAGAGATTACATCCTTTATGCATACAATCTCTACTACAATAATCTCATTTAGAAGTTCTATTTCTTCCGCCTATTTATCTGATATTGACGAATTTGCAGAGAAGATTGGCTGCATGAAATTAAGGAGAAATCATGGTCTTCTATCATCTAATATTTTTCTCTGAGTTGTCGGAGACACAGATGACTTTAGGTTGTCATGAATTAAAGGAGAAATCATGAAGTAACTTTACGTTGTCAGAGAAACATATGAACATTGAAAAATTTGCATTGAATTTCCTAACTGGAGTAAATTAAATTGTTTTTATTGTTACAAAGTTAAGATTGGAATGTTATGAACTACTTCTAAGCACATTAGTTCAAGATCACTCTTAGTTTATAATCAAGTAGTTCAAGATAGACATAATTAGATAGACATCATTACGATCTATTTTGGATAAGGAATTTACATAATTAGACATGTTGCCATATCTATCATTATCTTGCGTTATATTGAATCAAGAAATAGGGTTGATACAAATTAAGAAAGGATTTTTTGTCATTTTGATTATAAATTATTCTTTTACATTTGAACTTGCTGAAAATCTAAAGCTACAAAAAGTTTCAAGAATGCCAACCCTGCTCCCTCACAAATGTACTCGGACTGTCCGAGCATGGCAAAATTGGTCAGATTATGGAGTGCTGGCTGAAAATGATGTGGATGTACAATTTAATGTCTAAAAATTAAAAACTTCACTCTTCTTGCATGTTGTCCATTATTCCCATTTTCTCGATGTGTACTGAAGGAAATTATTTGATAACCATGGTGAACAATCGTGATTTCCTCTCACCCACCTGTCACCCGACTATCACGAATCATGATTCACTTAACCTATCTCTCAACCATTTTTCAAAGTTCACTCAATTACCTTCCCCTTTTCTCTTCCGGCTCTCAAACTTAAGTCATCTCTCAGACCTCGACTTCCACGGCTAATCTGTTCGGCGCACTGCCCGACGTGCCGGCTCATACCCCGACTTCCACGGCGAATTTGTACCGCCATCTGAGAATTCCTCAGCTCTGGTCTCCCGCCTCTGATTTCATGTATGGTGCACGGTCCATGTGGTGCTCGAAATCCAAGTTCTTCGTGTATGGATAATGGTAAATGTACTAAGAAGTACCCAAGAATTTATGTAGATTCAACAACAATGGATCGTGATGGCTATCATATATATCGTCGTCGTAATAATGGACATATCTATACTGTAAGGGGTCATCAGTTTGATAACCAAGATGTTGTTCCATACAATAGGTATCTTTCTAGACGCTTTAACTGCCATAGTAATGTCGAAGTTTGTACCGGAATAAGATGTGTCAAATACATTCATAAGTACATTTATAAAGGTCATGATTACACCACAATGGTGTTGGGTGTAGTAGATGAGATCCAGCAATACCTTGATGCAAGATATATTGGACCCCCAGAGGCAGCTTGGCGATTATTTGAACATCCTTTACATCAGGAGATACCCTCAGTACAACGATTGATGCTTCATTACCCTAAATTTTGTAATGAAGAATTTTGTAAGGAATTAAATTTCTTTGTATCGTAAATTAATTTGTATCAAATTATGACTATGACAAATGGTTTGGGAGAGTAGATAGCCCTATGAAGTGTGGGTGAGTGGTTGGGTGTGGAGTTGAGTGTTTTGGTGAAACCCAAACTAAAAAAAGGCCACAACATTTCCCTTATTTGCAAATTCTCCATTAATTTTTCCCACAACTAAAAGACCACTCATCTTCCCCCAATTAACATGTTTTACATCGCTCTTTTTCTGCTCTGCACCGTCGTTTTTTGCACTTTATTCCCTACTGTTGTGCCCCTGCGATGACTGACCCAGGTTTTCTTGTCGCACATCAATATTGCCCCGGGGAAACGACATTCACGTCATTCTTGTGCCCGGGAGCCGACTACCATGTCACATTACCCCCGTTTACTGACTGTCCTCATCGGTTTTGCACCCGGGAAACAACCTTCACCATGCCCTACGGGCACGGGTTATGACAATTTGAATCGAAAATGAATCATTTGAATTAAATGTTTTTGTATCGTAAATTAATTTGTATCTTAAATGAATCTTCGTCCTTCATGGCATCATAATATGAATAGGACAACGTGTTTGGTAGAGTGGAGAGCCCTATGGAGCGTCGCTTAGTGGTTGGGTGTGTAGTTGAGTGTTTCGGTTGAATACAAACAAAAGCCCACCACATTCCCCTTATTTGCAAGTTTGCCATTATTTTTTCCTAAACCTGAAAGACCACTCATCTTCCCCCTATTTCCGAGTTTGTCATCGCTCTTTTTCCGCTTTGCACCGACGTTTTTTTGCGCTTTATTCCATACTACTGTGCCCTTGCGACGACTGACCCAGGTTTTCTTTTCGCCGTCAATATTGCCCCCGGGAGACGACTTCTATGTCATTCCTGCGCCCGGCAGACGATTACCCAGTCGCCATTTCACCCATTAACAGACTGTTCTCCTCGGTTTCGCACCCGGGAGACGACCTTCGCCAAGCCCTACGAGTACGGGTTATGACTAGTAATTTTTTAAAACAGAATAGAACATGTCTGTGGGCCCCCATACATAAAAGGGCCCAGCTCTTCGATGCATCATTTACGAAAAAAGCACAACTAAATTGCTTTTTTACATTGCAACTCAAATTATAACACTTCTTAAATGGAAAGTGACATTTAATCTAAAATTTAAAATATTTTTTTTGTTTCATATGCGCTTCTTTGTAAATTAACTTTGCATCATCTATGCAACTTCCCTTCACATTCTTCTTGAGGAAATAAGAAGACATGGCATATCCATATATAGAAATAGAGTATTACTCCGTATATACATAGTTGAAGAGTGAATCTTTCACAAATGTCATTCTTTACAGAAAAAGAAACCGTCAAATAGTTGCTTACATTAAACCTAAAGAAAACTTCAATTTAGATAGTCGATTTGTGCTTCTAAAAAATTATTTAGACATCTATTTTCTTTAACTCAAATTTATGTAACATTGGGTTTGTGCTGTCTGCTAGCTACTAAAATTATCTAGTGAAAAATCTCTAAATGGCCTTTTGTGATAGATGTACAAAACGATCGCTCGAGATTACTCTACATCTCCATGAATTTATTGTTTTCCTCTTTCGTGCAAATTCTCTTTTATGCTTACATAGACTTGCGTATGGATTTTGTTTTGCTCTTCTTACATGCATAACAAATAAATAAAATAAAATATGTACATGAATATTTCCCAACGAAAACTACATATTGGTAAAAAAACTACATTATCACATTATTAGAAGTAATATAGACAATCTGCATCAATTCTACAATTTTTTTCAGGATTCCCCGGTCCAAAAAAGCACGCAATAATATCTATTTCATTGTTACATCATCAAAAACCACATCAAATCATCACAAATAAACTCACAGCCCACAATAAAAAATTCTTCATTTTAACATTTATATAGAAAATAGACAAGTTAATAACAAATTCTAATAACCCATCAGTACATCACATTCAGATTTATGTTGGAAATCTGCAACTTCATAGTTCAAATTAATGTTTTGTAATATATTTGTTACGTGACTCGCTCAGAAGTGCTACACAATTATATTTTAACTTGATATACACATGGCAAAAATCTAATGTGCGTGTGTTGAAGACTCAAATAAAACTATTGCAGAATTAACATCTTTCTCACACTTAAAACCCAGGACTGACATAGACTTCAAGCAATCCTAAACATACCATTCATGTGTTGTGATTCTCACTGATCACTTAGAAGATTTATTGATTACAGTAAACCAGTAAAAATACTGATCACGGTAAAACCGTAATAATTGGAGAGTAAAAAGCTTCACTATTTCTCACTGGAAATAAATTTACACACTCTAGGGTAAACAACAAAAAAACTCACTACAATTTTACCTCTCTGGGGTAACTTCCCTCTCTGTGGCAATTTCCTCTCACCGGAGAAATCCCTCACTCTTACACCTCTCTGAGTAATTGCCTCTCTTCTTTCTCTTGAAGAAGAGAACTTATTTTGGGATGCCTTACATCTCCTCATACCCCTCCCTTTTATTGGCAAACAAGGGGGGAAGGGTTCGGTGCATCTACCGTAAGGAAAGGGGGGAGGGGGTTGGAGCAATTCAAGAGCAAATTGAGTTTCTCTCTCCCCCCCCCAAAGTTGACCAACTAGCAGCCCATGTGGGCTGTGATCGCAACGGAATGCAACTCAAGAGCACGACCAAAGACTCGGTCGGCCCCGGATACACACCCGGAGAACGATTGTAGTTTTACCGCAAGCGCACGGTGTAGCGACGAGCGGGTTATCGAACACAGGGAGGACGTATGACATTGCCTTCTCCAGACAACCTGGCTACAAGAACAGAAAAGAGGGAATTTGCCTTTTGGCGATCCTGTCACAATCGTCAGACAAAGTATGGAGATATAAAATCAAATAAAGACGCCTAGTGAATAGGGAATCCCCGCTACTCACCGTATCTCGTCAATGTGATTCATTGGTATCACAATTGCTAGGGTAGAATTTCGGATGAACTAGTTACAACTGAATGTAAAACCTAGCTCACGCTCTCGCGCTGTTGCCGGTCTATAGCTATCCTAGGGTTGGGTCCAATCTCTTGCAAACCCTAGCCTAGGCAAGCTAGCATTAGGATCAACATCATCGTTCAATCGCGTCCCGAGCCCACTCTCGTGCAAACTCGGGCCGCGACCTAGGTTGGGATAGTTCCTACCCGTCCAATCTCTTGCAAACGGGTATCGGTATGGAATTGCAACCGAGAACCCTAGTATCGGTCCAATCTCTTGCAAACCGATACTACGGAAACTCGATTTCAACCCAATTCGGATTTCTAGGGTTTCCTATCGAATTGGGATCCAATCTCTTGCAAATCCCAATCGATATGAACACCAGATATCCGTAATAAATCGATCACAAACTAACCCTAATAGCAATTCTAGCAATAGTTCTACCAAATCATCACAAATCGGAATTTGGGCTCGTAGGGTTCATCCCCACGCCCCAAGACGTTAGAACTACTCACAATTCATATCACAAATGCAAAAATAATCGATTGAAATAGCAATAGAATTCATCACAATATTCAAATAAGCTATAAAAATAAGATTTTTAATGGAGAGGGAGACAAACCAATAGAGTTCTCCAAGAATCCAACAAAAATAAACTTTTCTCTCCTCTCCAATCACAAGAATCAAAAGCTAAATAGTTTAATCTAAAAAGCTGCAAAAAGCAAAGGAAACGCTCTCTAACCTAGGTTAAAAACTGGGGTTAAATACCCCCCAAAATCGCCCAAAAAACTGTGACCAAAATGCCCCTGCGCAGCCTGAAAATCGCAATTTACGCTACAGGCAGCGCGGCTCACTCGGTCGAGTGACAAAAGTCGCTCGGCCGAGTGAGAAACCCTGAGAATTTCCAGTAAGTCTGGGGTCTTGGGAGTCTTCACTTCGGGCGTCGCTCGGCCGAGTGAGTTGTCGTCACTCGGCCGATGGGCTTCTACTCACTCGGGCGGACGACAATTGCCACTCGGCCGAGTGGGTCTTCTGATGCTCAGACAGACGAAAAACAGTAAGTTAGGAGTTTTTGATGAGCGTCGTCTGAGCGCCACTCGGACGGACGGAGTTTCGTCACTCGGCCGATGTGGCTTCCGATGCTCGGCCGAGTGCACACTAGAAGCGTGTCCGATCTGGTCGGCCGAGCGGGGTCTCGCTGGTCGGCCGAGCGACTCATTCACTCGGCCGAGTTAGACACCAAAAAATGCCCATTCTGAGTGTTTTTGCCTCCTCGTCGCTTCTACGACGTTCTTTCTCCTTCCGCTCCTCTCCAATAGCAAAATACCCCTCGGGGAAGTCATCGGTGACACTCTGGAGTAGGTGTATCTCGGGATCACTCCAAATCGCTCCAAATCTCCTTAAATACGACAAAAACATCAAATCATGAAAAGTATCGCAATATTGTCGATAAATCGTGAAAAGCGTGATTTGAGCGATCTAAATGGCATGCAATCATGCGGAAAAAAAGGTGTAAAATATGGAGTGATCAAAATCCCACAAGCTTATCTCTTACTCGTCCTCGAGGAAGATAAGTAAAAGGCGAGCCCGGTGGATTCGGAAAACGAAAACGACGAAAAACGAAAAACGAAAAACGAAAAAGAAAGAAGAAAGCGAAGAGGGAAGCTGCTAGATCATTTTCTCAGGACGTGGGTTTTGCTTACTCATATAGCATGCACCGAATGTAAAACACATGTCAAAGAATTTTATTTCGATATCATATTATAATGGTGCAAATAGAAATAGAAAACCCAAGAATATTGATATAGCATAAAAACGGAATAATTTTAGAATTAGCATCGTCTGAATCATTTAAAGCGGTATACAATATCGCAGATCACACACTTTTCAATTGAATGCTTTCTATGAGGAGTATAAGAATATCACGCAATAGAATAGATAGAATAGAAAAGCGTGGATTTCATGAAATGAGTGCTAGGCATAGATTTCTGGATTTCGTGAAGCTAGAACAATCTCGCCGAGTATAGAATATTACTTAGCCTAGGTTGTCGTGCATCGTCAAGTAGTCACTCTCTCGCACACCATTGGATTCCCTCCCCCAAGCTTATCTATAAGCGTGGTGGCACAAAAACAATATTTACATCCCCATTTTTATGAAGCTCCAAAAGTAATAAAAAATAAAAACAAAAAGAGAATCCCAATCGATATGAACACCTAGATATCCGTAATAAATCGATCCCAAACTAACCCTAATAGCAATTCTAGCAATAGTTCTACCAAATCATCACAAATCGGAATTTGGGCTCGTAGGGTTCATCCCCACGCCCCAAGACGTTAGAACTACTCACAATTCATGTCACAAATGCAAAAATAATCGATTGAAATAGCAATAGAATTCATCACAATATTCAAATAAACTATAAAAATAAGATTTTTAATGGAGAGGGAGACAAACCAATAGAGTTCTCCAAGAATCCAACAAAAATAAACTTTTCTCTCCTCTCCAATCACAAGAATCAAAAGCTAAATAGTTTAATCTAAAAAGCTGCAAAAAGCAAAGGAAAAGCTCTCTAACCTAGGTTAAAAACTGGGGTTAAATACCCCCCAAAATCGCCCAAAAAACTGTGACCAAAATGCCCCTGCGCAGCCTGAAAATCGCAATTTACGCTACAGGCAGCGCGGCTCACTCGGCCGAGTGACAAAAGTCGCTCGGCCGAGTGAGAAACCCTGAGAATTTCCAGTAAGTCTGGGGTCTTGGGAGTCTTCACTTCGGGCGTCGCTCGGCCGAGTGAGTTGTCGTCACTCGGCCGATGGGCTTCTACTCACTCGAGCGGACGGTAATTGCCACTCGGCCGAGTGGGTCTTCTGATGCTCAGACATACGAAAAACAGTAAGTTAGGAGTTTTTGATGAGCGTCGTCTGAGCGCCACTCGGGCGGACGGAGTTTCGTCACTCGGCCGATGTGGCTTCCGATGCTCGACCGAGTGCACACTTGAAGCGTGTCCGATCTGGTCGGCCGTGCGGGGTCTCGCTGGTCGGCCGAGCGACTCCTTCACTCGGCTGAGTGAGACACCAAAATGCCCATTCTGAGTGTTTTTGCCTCCTTGTCGCTCCTACGACGTTCTTTCTCCTTCCGCTCCTCTCCAATAGCAAAATACCCCTCGGGGAAGTCATCGGTGACACTCTGGAGTAGGTGTATCTCGGGATCACTCCAAATCGCTCCAAATCTCCTGAAATACGACAAAAACAACAAATCGTGAAAAGTATCGCAATATTGTCGATAAATCGTGAAAAGCGTGATTTGAGCTATCTAAATGGCATGAAATCATGCGAAAAAAGGTGTAAAATATGGAGTGATCAGGCTGCTGGTTTGTGGCAGCTGGAAAGCCAACAATTCTCCCTCTCCAGCTGCATCCAAAGTGGTTGTCATTTAACAACCATCCCAACTATGTCTCTGCACAGCTCCAGCTTCTCCCGTGTCACCATCTTCGTGAACATATCTGCTGGATTCTCCTTCGTGTGGATCTTCACTAGTCTCAACAGCTGTTGATTCATCACCTCCCATATCCAATGATACCGAATGTCAATGTGCTTTGTCCGAGCATGATACATCGAATTTTTGCTCAGATCTAAAGCACTTTGACTATCACAATGTACCATGTACATTTTCTGCTTGATCCCTAATTCTTGGAGAAATCGCTTTAACCACAACATTTCCTTACCAGCTTCTGTAATTGCAAGATACTCCGCCTCTGTTGTGGACAGCGCAACACACTTCTGCAATCTTGATTGCCAGGACACAGCTCCCCCTGCAAAAGTGTAGACAAATCCTGATGTAGTTTTTCTACTATCAAGATCTCCAGCCATATCTGAATCTGTATAGCCCTCCAAGATTAGATCAGCTTCTCGTAGCATAGACATGCCTTTGAAGTACCCTTCAGGTATCAAAGAATCCACTTGACCGCCTCCCAATGTTCCTTTCCTGGATTAGAAAGGAATCGGCTCACCATTCCCACCGCATGGGCAATATCAGGACGTGTGTACACACCATTGCATACATCAGACTCCCAACTGCTGAAGAATAAGGTATCGATGACATCTCCTCCATCTCTTTCTTGGATGAAGGGCTTGACATCTTGCTCAACTTGAAGTGGTTGGCCAATGGAATGCTAACTGGTTTGTCATGATCCATCTTGAATCTCTTGATCACGCGTTCAACGTACTTCTCCTGAGATAGCCATAGCTTGTTGTGTTTCCTATCTCGGACTATCTGCATTCCCACAATTTGTTGAGACGGACCTAAGTCTTTCATATCAAAAGACTTAGATAGTTCCTTCTTCAGCTGGCCGATTTTTATTGCATCTTGTCCAACGATCAACATATCGTCGACATATAAAAGTAATGCAACGAAGTTACCGTGTGGAAACTGTGTATAAACACAATGGTCGGCAGCGGTCCTTTTGTAGCCTTGACTCATCATGAATGAGTCAAACTTCATGTTCCACTGTCGTGGTGCTTGCTTGAGGCCGTACAGACTCTTCTTCAGCTTGTATACGAGGTTTTCTTTGCCTGAAACCTCGAAACCTTTTGGCTGCTCCATGTAGATTTCTTCATGTAGATCACCATGAAGAAATGCTGTCTTGACATCCATCTGCTTAAGCTCTAAATTTAACCTGGCTACCAATCCGAGGATGACACGGATTGAAGCCATCTTCACAACAGGTGAAAATATCTCGTCAAGGTCAATACCTTTTTCTGAAGGAATCCTTTGACCACCAGCCGAGCTTTGTGTTTCACCATCTTTCCGTTGCCATCTTTCTTGAGCTTGAACACCCACTTGTTCTTCAGTGCCTTCTTTCCTTGTGGAAGCTTGACCAACTCATAAGTAGAATTCTTCTGCAGAGATTCCATCTCATCGTGCATAGCTTGCAACCAACTTTCTTTGTTCTTGTGAGATATCGCTTCATGGAAACTCTCTGGCTCCCCTTCTTCAGAAAGTAGAAGATATTCAGCTTCTGAATATCTGGTTGATGGAATTCTGCCTCGTTCAGATCTCCGTACTTGTGAGTTGTTGACTTCAGGAGGCATACCATCATCTGCATGCGGTGATGGTGGTGCAGTATCTGCTGGAGAGGGTTGTGGCTCCCCCTGCTCAGCATAAACCGCCTCTTCTTCCACGTCTTGTTCAACAGCCTCCTCTTCTTCTAGTATTTCTTCATGCACCTCTTCGTATTACGTTGGTGCTGGGTCTGGAACAATGTCTTCAGCACTTGAGCTTGCAGTTGAAGACGCCATGGGCTTTTCAATGTCTTCCAATGTCTGGTTTTCTTGGAACAGCACATCCCTGCTCCGAATAACCTTCTTCGTCTTTAGGTCCCACAACCTGTACCCAAATTCTTCATCTCCATAGCCGATGAAGATACAAGGAATGGTCCTTGCATCAAGCTTCTGCCTTTGCTCCTTGGATACATGTGCAAAGGCTAAGCAACCGAATACCCTCAAGTGGGAGTAAGAGGGATTCTTACCAGACCACACCTTCTCTGGAATTGCAAAATCCAAAGGTACTGATGGTGATCTGTTGATGAGGTAGCAGGCGGCACGAACAGCTTCTCCCCAGAATGTCTTTGGTAGCTTAGCCATACTGAGCATGCTTCTGACCTTCTCCATGATCGTCCGGTTCATCCTTTCAGCTACACCGTTGTGTTGTGGAGTGCGAGGAACCGTCTTCTCATGTCTAATGCCTTGAGTTTTGCAGTAGACATCGAATGCTCTGGAAGTGTATTCGCCTCCATTGTCTGAGCGGAGGCACTTTAACTTCTTTCCTGTCTCACGTTCGACCATGACGTGGAACAGCTTGAAGAAGTCGAGCACTTGGTCTTTCGTCCTCAAGAAGTAGACCCGCACCTTCTGAGAAGCATCATCAATGAAGGTCAGAAAATACCTATTGCCACCCAGCGATTCAACCTCCAAGGGACCGCAAACATCAGAGTGTACCAGACTGAGTAACTCTGATCTTCTTGTTGAAGAAGAACTGAAGGAGACTCGATGTTTCTTGCCAACTAAGCAATGCTGACAAGGATCTAGTCCAGCATCCTTAGTGATTGAGATCAGCTCCTTCTTTGTCAAGAGAGATAACCCTCTCTCACTCATGTGACCAAGTCGTTGGTGCCACGGACTTGGAGTAGCCTCACGTTCCACCACGTTAAGGCTATCGGTACATATCTTCACATGAGTTTTGTATAACGTACCACAAATGTGCCCCTTTGCGATAATCATGGCACCTTTCGTCATTCTCCATATGCCATTGCTGAAGTGGTTGTCGAAGCCATGTTTGTCAAGGGCTGTCCCAGAGAGCAAGTTCAGCCGGAGATCTGGCACATGGCGGACATCCTTCAGCGTGATTGTGCAGCCGACGTTCGTCTGAATCCGAACTTCGCCAATTCCCACGATCTTGCAGGAACTTGTATTCCCCATCTTCACAATGCCAAAGTCTCCTGCCTTGTAGTTGGTGAAGAAGTCACTTCGAGGAGTGATGTGGAATGATGCTGCTGTATCAACCACCCACTCACTGTCCTGGTTGGAGACGTGAAGGCATGTCTCTTCTTGGATAGAGCAAATAGCCACTTCTCCGGGGCAAGTGACTAACGCCTCTCCATCCTTCGTCTTCTGTTGAGAACCATTTTGACCTTGTTCTCGCAACAGCTTCTGGCAGTTTTTCTTCATGTGGCCCTCCATGCCACAATGGTAACACTTGTAGGTAGGCCTCCTCCCGTCTGTGGACCTATCACGTCTTTTGCTCCTGCCTCTGCCCCAGCTGCGACCACCTCCTTGTTGTCTTCCTCGAGTCTCTGTCACGAAGGCATGCGATTGGTCGGTACCCCCCGGCTTCTTTTCTCCTGGCCTCCTCGTTGAAGAGGGCATCCTTAACCATAGACATGGTAAGTTTGCCGTTTGGGGCCGAATTGCTGAGGGAGACCACCAATGTCTCCCAGTTGTCCGGAAGAGAACTGAGAAGAAGAAGAGCTTGCTCTTCATCTCCAAGTTGTAACTCCACCGCAGATAGTTGATTCACCAGGCTCTGGAACTCGCTCGTGTGCTCCGCAACGGAAGTTCCACTCCGCAACTTCAAATTTACCAGTCGCCTCATTAACAAGGCTTTGTTTCGAGCGGTCTTGGCTTGGTACATGTCCTCTAGCTTTTGCCAGAGGGCATATGCGTCCGTCTCCTGTGCAACATGGTGGAAGACGTTGTGATCGATCCATTGTCGGATTTGACCGATCGTCTTTCGATTCATCTTCTTCCAGTCAACTTCTTTGGTGGATTCTGGCTTTACTCCTTTGACCTCCAATGGGTCAAATAAATCTTTACAACTGAGGAGATCCTCCATTCGAGGTCTCCACAGTGTGTAATTTATGGCCGTCAGTTTGACCATAGCTCCTGACGATGATGACTCTTCCATTTGATATTTTGAAGAGGAAAAAAAATGGTAAAAAACTTTTTCCCTCCGAAAAATTTCACTCCGCCTTTTTTACTCTTTCACACACAGCTAACCTGGGCTCCGATACCACTTGTTGTGATTCTCACTGATCACTTAGAAGATTTACTGATTACAGTAAACCAGTAAAAATACTGATCACGGTAAAACAGTAATAATTGAAGAGTAAAAAGCTTCACTATTTCTCACTGGAAATAAATTTACACAGTCTAAGGTAAACAACAAAAAAATCTCACTACAATTTTACCTCTCTGGGGTAACTTCCCTCTCTGGGGCAATTTCCTCTCACCGGAGAAATCCCTCACTCTTACACCTCTCTGGGTAATTGCCTCTCTTCTTTCTCTTGAAGAAGAGAACTTATTTTGGGATGCCTTACATCTCCTCATACCCCTCCCTTTTATTGGCAAACAAGGGGGGAAGGGTTCGGTGCATCTACCGTAAGGAAATGGGGGAGGGGGTTGGAGAAATTCAAGAGCAAATTGAGTTGCTCTCTCCCCACCAAAGTTGACCAACCAGCAGCCCATGTGGGCTGCTGGTTTTTGGCAGCTGGAAAGCCAACATCATGGACAGATTTCTTTTAATGCCCTTAACTTCCGTTTTTCCCATCTATATATTTTATAGAAGCAATCTTGTCAAAAAAGGATTCTCAAACTATGCTTTATGATAAATGGGTCATCCAAGCATCTAATACTACCTTTTTATGAGAGTTGAAAATAACACGCATTAGATTCAAGGGATAAAAGGGTTGAAACCGTTTGATCTCTATTTGGTACGCTAGGTTGGATGTGTAAGTCAAGGCGTATGGTCCATATCATCTATGAGATAGCCCACCATGAATTTTTCAAAAATGTTAACATCAAAAACATTCTTCCAGGATCGCTTATACATGTGTATGGTGTGTGCACCCGTGATCAACACGTAGGTCAAGCTTCTCAAATCTCCAAGTCCTTTAACTTTTTTATGGATTTCTCATCCTACAGCTTACAAATTAAATGGAACTGAAATTGTAGAACCTCTTGTGCATAACAAATTCCTGGCTTACCAGCACCAGATGCATTAGATGCACAAAGTAATGAAAAATTTTTCCCGCAGTTCAGACTGTTCCCAGTAAAACTGCAAAATAAAACAATTCCATCAGCTGCTAGCATTTGAGGCACATAAAAACTGTGAGTTCGCAACTACTATGATATACCATTCAATAATTTTGAATGAGTAAAAATGCTAGCAACAAAATCAGATGTCACGGAAAAAATCTACATACTTGTATCTGGCAACTCTAAACAGTCGATCAGTTATTTGTCCAGTGAGGTGATTAAATGCTAGTCGCCTGCCAGTAAGAGCACTTTGTGGCAATTATATAAAACATGAAAGCAACTCGAACATCATATATACAACTTGGTTAAGGCTAATAGAAAGTTAACTACAATGTAGAACCATTGATATTATTATTAATAAATAACTTACACATCATTTAGGCTCGGAAGATTTGAAAGAGAATCAGGAATATTTCCTGTGAGGTTATTTTCACTTAAAATCCTGCCCAAACAGCCATAAAATCACAAGTTCAGATAGAAAATAGACGTGCTTAGAATAAACATTTTTAACAGACAAAAGTATAGACTAACTGACAAAATTTGAAGCTTCATGAGGTTGCCCAGAGAACTTGGTATTGATCCTGTCAAACGATTATTTTCCATTTCCAAACTTGTCAAGCTTGATAAATTCCCAAACTCTTTGGGAATTTCGCCAGTTATTTGGTTACCCAGCAGAGATCTGCAATAAGTACACAATGGAATAGGCTGCCTGCAGATGGTTGTTAGGATCCCGAAGAAAGAGCTAATCTTTATTGATAAAAGAAGAAATGATGAAGATAATTGGATACAAAAGTAGGTGTACCCATGTCCCAAGACGCCGCTATGAGGACGTCCGCACTCGTCTAATCAATGATCTATCAAAAACTCTCAATAACAATTCGATAATCAAGCCTCCCCATCAATGATGGCTACCCCTCAATGACGGCAAGACCTAGTTTAAATAATAAACTCATATCCCCCCTAATTACTAATTTGCCTTCCCAATATAATTAAAGCTAGGTGCGGCCTCCCCCCTTGCGCGCGGCTCTTCATGGGTCCCTCCTCCGTGTGTGTGCAGATCCACCATTACTCTGCCCCTGAAAATCCACATTGTCCTCAAGGTGGTGCATGAAGCTTCTGACGGTATTACTCCCCGTGGGAGTCGTCTTCCCCTCTGATCCCCTCATCCTCTATGTCATCCTCATCGCCATCTGCCTCTACTATCAACACTCGCAGCTTGCGACCCCCACAGTGGTGTCCGGGGGTAAAATACTCGTCGCATCTGAAACAGAGCCCTTTCTGCCTCTTCTCTCTCATCTCGACATCGGTCATCCTCCGGAATTGGCCCCAACTAGTGGTGTGCTTCTCTGCTCCGCAATCTTCTCAGTACTCGCCTGATCTGTCACAGTAATGGCCGTCACCCCTCTGGCTCCAGACGAGGTGCTCCGCTGTACCAGACCACTGTACCCACTCCTGGCTCTCCTTTTCTCTGTCTGTACATCCTCTACCATCTGCGCCATCTCTATGACCTCGGACAGCCCCTGGGCTTGTATAGTTGCACTGCAGATCGAAAACTGGGCTTCATGCCCTTCATGAAGTTGCCCTCTAGTGACTCATCAGTGACCCCATGTACTCGTCCCGACAAGGTCTCAAACCTCTCAATATAGTCTCGCACCGATCCCTCCTGCTTGAGGTTGAATAGCTGCTCGCAAAGGTTTACCAGGTGGGGATCCCTAAACTTCTCCAGAATGAGATCATTCAGCTCCTCCCAGTAGCGAATATGTTGCCTCCTCTTCTTCCACTGGTACCACCCCAGAGCTCTCCCCTCTATACAAATGGCCGCTGCCTCCAACTTCTGAGCATCTGTCATGTGATGTGCTGTAAAGTATCTCTCTGCCGTGAACAGCCAGGCATGCTGATCCTCCCCTCTGAACAGTGGCATCTCCAGCTTCTGTACCCTGCAGTTCCCTCCAAAGTGTCCCTGGTCGGGCCTATCCTCTGTGCATCGGGGCTGGTAATAATGCTGCCACCTCTCGCCCTATGTCTCATATCCCCCCTGATGGCCCCTTCCCTGGTCACCATGATCTCCTCATGGACCCTCCTGGTAGTCTATGTATCCTCCTCTTGGTAGATCTCTGTATCCTCCCCCCCGACTGTAGTGCGACCATCTCGGTAATGTGGTGGAGGCTACCACCTGCTGTCGTCAAAAAAGAGGTTCATATGGCTCCAGATGCCTCTCGCCATAGCCTCCGTACTCCTGGAAATCCTCGAGATCAAATCCCTCCTCGAAGCCGCGCTCCGGAACCCCCAAATGTTGCTGATCTCCCTAAACAGGCGGAAATCCACCACCCTGGGTCCCCCGGTGCTCCTCCCAAGCTCCCAATACCCAAGGGGCCGCGGCCTGCCCCAGGCAGGCCCACCGGCCCCTGCTGCTGCTCGCGGGGCCCAAGCGCCCTCTTGGTCGTGGAGGTTCGCCGGACCCCGTCCCCCTTCGCCTGCTGCTCGCGGGGGCCCCAGCGGCCCCTTTGGTCGAGGAGGCTCGTCGGACCCCCGGCCCCCTTCGCCGTCCCCGGTCGAACTCGGGAAGGCCCGTCGGCAGACCGCCGATGGTCGTGGGAGGCGACGGGGCCCACAATTCCCCCCTCATGCTACGCCACCTGAAGGGGGTAGGGCTAGGGCCGCCGCCCCCCTTCGTGCTTCCGCCGCCTTCTGTCGCACCTCCTCGTGGTAATCCACCCTCCCGGCTCCTCTTCGTCGTCTTCGTCTAATTCCTCCTCCTCCAAGGGACGATCCGGGTCAAACCCTCTTCTTTCTCCTTCCCCTTCTTCAAAGGTGTCACCTTTGATGTCGATTTAGGGTTTCCTTCGCCTTGGTTGCTCGCTGACCATTAAAGGATGAACTTCGCTAATTGTTCTTCGTGCCTTGATTGATTCGCCGCCAGTTGTTCGATGGAATCCGCTTGATTCGACGCCAATTGTTTGATGGAATCTGCAAACGACTTTATCGTCTCCTCGTTTTCCCTCAACGATCTTTCAACCCTTCGATTTCGCCGCTAAATTTCTCCTCCAATGTGTCAAACGTGTCCTTCGATCTCGTCGTAGTCGTCATAGATCGTTACGTGCTCTGATACCAAAATGTTAGGATCCCGAAGAAAGATCTAATCTTTATTGATAAAAGAAGCAATGATGAAGATAATTGGATACAAAAGTAGGTGTATCCTCCTTCCAAGACGCCGTTATGAGGACGTCCGCACTCGTCTAATCTAAGATCTACCAAGAACTCTCAATAACAATTCAATAATCAAGCCTCCCCCTCAATGACAGCTAGACCTAGTTTAAATAATAAACTCATATCCCCCCTAATTACTAATTTGCCCTCCCAATATAATTAAAGGTAGGTCCCCCCCCCCCCCCCCCCCCCCCCCCCCCCCCCCCCCCCGTGTGCGTGCGGATCTACCAATGGTTAGATTCATTAAAGGGGAAAACACAATTTTCTTCTCATTTCTTGGAAAAACAGGTGATTAAGAACTTCCGGGCAATGAGATAGTTCATATGATCTGACATCACTATTGAAAGGGAATCACGTATTAGATAGGCATGCATGCATCCACACGTATGCATACACACAGAGTTAATGGCAAAAAACAGAATATTAACAGATATTATCATGAAGGATTTTGTGCTAACTAGTAACTAATCAAGTGGCTTCCACATTTCTATGTACTCGCGTATTTATGTGTTTTCCACATTTCACTATACTTGTGAATTTATGACTGTACCTTCAAAGAATATACAAGCAGAAAAATCACAGGCGGCAGAAATTTATGGCAGCAGAAATCAAGGCATAAGCTAGATGATTGATACAAGATTAAATCCCACATGTAATTTATGGATGTAAAAAGAGTCAAAAGGCAAGCGATATAAAAACAAAGATATGGTAATGTACCTAAGTTGAATGGAAAGTTATTTGTGTCTATGTCAATCAAGTAAATTTGAAGGATAAAGGGTAAGTTGTGGCTCAAATCTAGCCTTTGTAAAAGTATAGTCATCTTGTCAAATGATAATACCATTCACCTTGCCCATTAGGGAGGTACCTAACTTATAAAAAATCTCCATGGAATGGAAACAAGTGGTAATTGTCTATTGCTGTTCAGTTGTGCTGGTGTAAGAATGATGTTTCATTCTGATAAGCTACAAAGACAAGCTTGATAATCATCTCCATATTGGATAAAAGAAACATGACTATAAACTTCATATAACAATTGCATTTACCGTATTACACTGTCACTTCACACTTCTGCACAAAAACTCTCACATGACAGTCTGTAAATGGACCCCTCATTCCAGCTCGATTGGTATCCGGAAAAACAATTACTCAGTGATTTGCAATCAGCTAACGATGGGCATCTCAACGAGCATCAAGACAACAATTTCCTCTTGAAGCATAAATGGTACTCTGATTTGTAGGAGATAGCTAGTAATCCAGAACACCATTGAAGAATTTATTTCGTCTCGGATATGTACATTTAATTCTGTTTACTGGTATTTCATAGGACTTAGGTGAGTGAGTTCATCAACGCATACCAGTTGAATTCACCCCTTCAACATGCATGTCAAACACGCAACATGCACAATTTTGGCAAAATGATAATAATCGGTTGAATGCATTGAAAATCTTTACAAGATGTGCATTCCACAATACTGGAGAAATCATAGGGATGCGGAAAGATTGACAGATCCATCCACTGAAACAGCCAGAAGTTATGCAAAGGGGAGATGTATATTAAATGTAGCAACTGATCATCAAAAGCCTTGAAATACTGTATGGTGATAATATGACTAACATTTGCATCCACTTCAATTTTGCGCAACAATTCTGAAGGCTTGAGAATAACTTGATATAGAAGGAAAAAGAATGAAGAATAATACAGTAAAGAATGCATTATGGAAGGATTAGACATTAAAACTTGATAATGATGTGACCAAGAAATAATTTAATATTTAAGGTTGCAGCATACATCTGAGGCAACTTAAAATGAAGTACACTAAATTTTGTCTCGGTGTGTGAAGGATTTCCACTGACTAGTGGCATATCTTGCATAGGAAAAGAGCAGGAAGGAATCAAGGACACCAAGAACTGTCACGAGGAAAGAAATCCAGTATGATGTCCAGTACCTGAAGTTTTAAAACAAGCTTGGTGGAAACTTGTAGTAGGTAAAGTGGATGGAAGAATAAACTGAAAAGTTGTTTAAGCCATGTACTCACACGCATGAATAAAGATCAAATCCCACATAAGGAGATATAAATATGGCCGATGATGAAGATGACCATCATACAGAATTATCAATTATGGACTTCTCCAAAGGGTTAAGATTAGCAGTAACTACAAATAGAAAGATTGAACCATCACCTTTTGAAACAATAATAGGTGGTTTCATACGAGAGCTTGCAAATTGTCACCTCAAATCAATATTTACGTAATG
The DNA here is from genome assembly GCA_030789695.1 of Scilla litardierei. Classification (NCBI taxonomy): domain Eukaryota; kingdom Viridiplantae; phylum Streptophyta; class Magnoliopsida; order Asparagales; family Asparagaceae; genus Scilla; species Scilla litardierei. The sequence goes on from CM061138.1 coordinate 116,026,056, forward strand.
CAGTATCTGAAAGATTTATTTTACTTACAATACATTCAGAGTTTTCAATTCTCCAATTCTTGGTGACAAAATTCCTTTAAATCCCATGTAAGGCAACGTTCGGCAGACAAATAGAGATAGCAAAATTAATTATTGTGTGTTATTGGGTGTGTGTGTAAAGAAAAGAGTGGGTTGATATAAATAAGAAGTGATAGCCGTCATTTGGAGGCTAATCACATTTTCACCCAAATCTACATGGTATCAGAGCCATAAAACAAAAAAAACAAAAAACCCTAAAACCTACACGCGCCGCCCGCCTGCGCCAGCCCGCCTGCGTCGCCTGCGCGCGCCTGCACGCGCTAGCCCTAGCCACCCCCTTCCGCTGCCGTCGCTCCACGCCTTGTGATCCTTCGCCCCCTCCACGTCCTCTTCTAGCCACCACAAAGCCCTACCTAGCCACAAAAGAAAACCCCAAAAACCCTAACCCTAGATCTATGGTAGAGTCATGAAAAGGACTCCATAGATTTACGGTTAGGGTATGACCTAGAAGAGGAAGAAGAGAAGTAGATCTGCGGATCTAAGGAGGGAGAGAGGAGAGATCTGCGGATCTGGAGAGATGGTGGACAATCTTACCTCAGCTGACATGAAGGCCTTCATTGGAGAGATAACGAAGCTGCTTGCTTCGAAGGAGTTGGGATCCTCGAGTGGATCGACGCCTTCACGACCCGTGCAGAAGCTGGAGTTGATGCCCAATGATGTGAAATTGAAAGGGACGAAGAATTACCTCAGTTGGTCCAGGAGGGTGCTTCTCATCCTGAAGTCGAAGGGGTTAGAAGACTATGTTCTGGGTTCATGTAAGGAACCGGTGGATAAGACTGGGGATGATTGGAAAGTCTGGAGCACCACCAACTCACTGGTGGCTGCTTGGTTGATGACATCGATGGTTCCACCCATTGCTGGGATGGTGGAGGCCATAGAGAGTGCTGCAGGGATATGGAGTATGGTGGAGAAAATGTATTCTGGAGCAGGGAATGTGATGCTTATGATGGAGGTTCAGGGCAAGGTCGACACCTTGAAGCAGGGGGAGATGTCTATTCTAGCCTACTCTGCGGAGTTGAAAAGGCTGTGGTCAGAGTTAGACCACTATGACCCTATTGATCTACCTGATCCTAGGAGTGCTGAGATACACAGAAAGTGGGTGGAGCGTAGGCGTGTGACACATTTTCTGAGAAACCTGAATGGAGATTTTGAGGTCAGGAGGGCGAGTATGTGTCACTTATCCTCCATCCCATCTCTGGAGGAGGCCATAGCTGCAATGGCACAGGAGGAGACCAGACTGAGAGTTATGAAGGATGAGGGTACTCAGGTCACTCGGGCTGCACTGGCTGTACCGGCAGTGGCAGCAGTGAGCGAGGATCGAGAGTGCTACACCTGTGGGGTGAAGGGGCACCTGAGCTTTAACTGCCCACAGAAGGGTAGTGGACGAGGACGTGGCACAGGAAGCAGAGGAGGATGTCGTTGGGGCCGTGGAGGCCGTGGACGAGGTCGTGGCGGCCCATGGGCCAACTTTACTACTGCTGATGGACGACAGGAGACAGTGATGATTGAGGCTACGCCAGTTGAGGCGTCAGATCTAGAGCAGCGGAGACAGTCCAGGTCTACTACTGAGAGTTCGGAGAGTCATGCAGACCAGACTAGAGATGTTGCTTCGCCATTCGGTAACTGATCGCGCCCGGGCGTACACCCAAAAGAGAGACCGTGTAGTTTTACCGCAAGCGCACGGTCAAGTGACGAGCGGGTATCGAACACGAGGAGGTGGTGTCGGTTCCAATCTATCCTAGGTTGGTTTGACTACGAATGTTTTATTGGTGGAGATGGTTATGGAATGATATAATGGAAATGGTGGTGGATGTCGGTGTCGGTGATAAAGAATTCGGTCAAATATCGATTCAAATACAATATAATAAAAGTGTCTAGGGCTAGGGAATTCCCACTACGGATCGTCATACATCATTGTAAATAGTGAATCTCAATATTACTAGACTTGAGTTGAGGTGAACTAGTCGTAACTGAATAGAGAACCAAGCTCACGCTCTCGCGCTATTGCCGGTCTATAGCAAACCTAGGATAGGGCCCAATCTCTTGCAAACCCTAACCTAAGCCGCTAGCATGAAGATCGACATCATCGTCCAATCGCTCCTCGAGCCCACTCTCGTACAAACTCGAGTTACGATCTAGGTTGTGATAGTTCATATTCGTCCAATCTCTTGCAAACGAATATGGGTATAGATTTACAATAAAAAATCCTAGCTTTGGTCCAATCTATTGCAAACCAAATCTAGAGAAATCCAATTGTAAATCTAAATCGAATATCTAGGCCTTCCCATCGATTAGAATCCAATCTCTTGCAAATCCCAAATCGATGGAAATCCCTAGCTATCCGTAGTAAATCAATCACAACCTAACCTCCTAGCAATTCTAGCAATTTAGAAATTCATTCATCACAAATATGAAATTAGATCCATAGGGTTCATCCCCAAACCCTAGAACAACAAATCTACTCTAGCATAGCAATAAGGATATGAGAATCAATATAAATCATTGCTTGCATACAAAAAGATAGAAAAACAAAGATTCAAATAAAAAGAAGAAAATACTTAGCTTGATGAAGATCTTCAATCCAAAATACAAGCTTTTAGATCCAAGAGGGGGCCTAGGGCATGGCCTAACCTCTAAAATAATCCTAAGAAAAACATATGGGGGCTAAGAAAACATAATGGGGATCCCCCCTAATGGTGGCTACAAAACCCCTTTTATATCCCCCTAAAACCCTAGCAAATAACCCTTGAAAACCCCTCAAATTCGTGCCCAAAAACAGCCCAACCCGCAACTTAAAATCTGGGCCCGCCGTCGACTCGGCCGAGTGGGAAAATGTGACTCGGCCGAGTGGAAATTCCAGCACTGCAGCGTCAACTTGCAGAAATTCTCCAGATTTCATCCGACCTCCGATTTGCACGTCCTTGGCGGCGTTGGAACCGTCATGAAATCTACTATCCATAAAAAATATGAGAAAAATACTTTGATTGCTGGAATGATAGCAGATTTCAAAAGAGTGGGAGGCTGTCTGAAAATCTGGGCGCTGCGTGTCCTCGGCGTCACTCGGCCGAGTTGACTTCTCTACTCGGCCGAGTGGGATTCTCTACTCGGCCGAGTGACAGACCCTGTAGAAAAACAGTAACTTCGAGATCCTCAGGGGTCTGTCTCCGGGGGTGGCTCGGCCGAGTGGCTTTACTCACTCGGCCGATGGGCATTTCTTGCTCGGCCGAGTCGAAACCGTCAAAAGCCTGTACATTTCCAGTAAGTCGGCCTCTTTTGATGGTGGATTTCTCATGCCACTCGGGCGATGCGATCTTCTTACTCGGCCGAGTGGGATATCAACCCTCGGCCGAGTGCACGCCCAATTCCTTCTGTTGGAGCTTGTCCGGTCGGGTCGGCCGAGCGGTCTTCTTGCTCGGCCGAGTGAGTGCTCCACTCGGCCGAGTGGCATGCTGTAAATGCCCAATCTTCTCCGTTTCTCCTCCTCGTCGCTTCTACGGAGTTCCTTCTTCTTCCACCCGTCTCCCATCGCCGAATAGCCCTCAAAAGAGCCTTGGGTGACGCTCCGGAGTGGGTGCAAGTCCCTTAAGCTCATTTTTGCTCCCGATCGCTCCATATTTCCTGATAGCCGACAAAAACAAGAAATAGTGAAAAGTAACGCAATATCGTCGAATACTCGTGAAAATCGCAATATGAACAATCGAAATGGCGTGAAAACATGCAGAAAAAAGGTGTAAAATATGGACCGATCAAAATCCCCCCAAGCTTACCTCTTACTCGTCCTCGAGGAAGATAAGTAGAGAGACGAACTCGGGAGATGAAAATAAAGAAAATGAAATGAAAAAGAAAGAACACGAGGTGGAAGGGGTCGCTAGATTCTTCTCTCAGATCTCAAGCCATAAGCTACATATCACGATAACTTGGAAAATACAAATCACATGCTATAAGGATTTCATATCTTACTTAGACATGGTACTTTCAAGCTTTTAAGAATAACAAAAGGGACTCTCTAAATTCATACAATCAATTCATATCCACGTCACGCATTTCATAGGATTTAATATACAAATGTTGGCGATGCACTTTTCAATCAAGAGTTATAAATGAAGCATATGAGATACACACCAAGCATGCAATAGAGAATAGAATAAGAGACATGACATTCACATATTTACATCGATTCATAAGAAATCTCCATAACTAAAGTATTTTGCTAAGTTTCAGTATTATCAAACTTTCCCATTCGTGCACCTCTCCACTCTAATGTCGCACTCACTCATATCGTCAAATGAATTCACCTCCCCCAAGCTTAGCTTGAGGCATCGCATCTAAAGGAATATGATAGTGGAAAATGGGATTTTTGCCTTGGTTTTCCCAAGTATTTTGTGGCTCCAATAATGAGGTAGAGAAACATTTTTCTTTTTCTTTTGGACTTTGTTTCTCATTTTTTCTTTTTGGATTTTTGTAGGAGCTATTTGATTTGTATTTTTGGTTTTTTGGCTCCTTTTTGGCTTTTTGGACTTTTTGGAGCTAACTTTTTCTTTTGTGGGGATTTTTGGGAAATAGATGCGATATAAGTAGCTTTAGGAGGTGAACTCAAGTGACATGTAGAGAATAAAAAGATATATGTGGAGAAAGAAATAATGTAACACTTGGTTCACTATAAGATATGCACGAACGGTTCAATAAAATAATACTTCAACTAAAACTCATATGTAAGCATGGATATTCTAAATCATTTCAATAAATAGTGAAGTCAAGCAGTAAAGTTTACAACCATATCAGGCATGCAACAGAAGGTAAATAAGACAATAAAACTGATGCTTCAGATATACTAATGATGCGTGAATCTTGATGCATTTCCAACAAAAGCATACCAAACACTAATCCATACATTCAGTTTCAATTAATATTATGAATTCATGTAGAGGAATCATCAAAAGAAATAGATTTGCAAGCACATGTGAATAGCAAGACTATGGAATACTCTAAGTAGCATGGCAAGGAATAATAAGCATCGTGATGGTTAGTAAAGCAATAAGATATATCATCATAAGGAACGCATCTAGCAAAAGAAGAGAAAGGAAAATAAAGAAATAAGAAAAAAATAAAAGAGAGGAAAGAAAAGAAAAAACAAACACACAATATGATGCATGAACACACATAAAAGGAAAATAAGATGGAAAAAATAAAAATAAAAATAAAAATAAAAAAGATGATGCAAAAATTTTGAAAATTAAAAAAAAACCTAAAATAAAGTAAATGTGCAACTAAATGGCATGGAAATGCACTCCCCCAAGCTTAAAATTCACATTGTCCTCAATGTGATCATAAAAGGAAAAATATGAGGAACAACGATAAATATGAGGGAGGTGAATGAAAAGTGATGAAATGAATGACATGAAATCCTAATGCAACTACATGCTCATACAATGATGCATGAGAGCGCTTTCCCCCAAGCTTATACCAAACAATCCTATTCAAATGACTTGACCAAAAATGTCATGGCTTTGCAAAGCGTGATCAAGTCAAACGAATAAGAAAGTAAGGTTTCACTTGAAAGAAATGCTCGAATGTGGGGAGAAAAAGGATGTTACACATCAAAATATGGAGAGGGCAATTAATATATATAATGGGTTTGGGGTGTAAAAAAATTTTTATTGCCGTCATATGAGGTGATATTTATTCAAGCAAGTCTATACGGTCCTCTCGCTGTCGAGAGGATTCGTGTTTATTTAAAGCATAAAAATTTCTACACTACTGAATTGATATCACCTATAGCAAAAGGCAGATCCAGTATCTTTGCCGGTGCAGGCAATTGCTCCAACTGCTCCTTCCGTCGCTCCACTAGACGCGTATGTCCACGGACTCCATCAGATTCCAGCAATGCGGCTTCCAGCATCTCTCCAAGGACTCCACCTGTACCCTGCAAGAGATAAGCCGCATCAATCTGATGTGGATAATTCTTCCCCAAAATAAATGTATTCCAAAGAGGGTCATCAACATAAGTATTTAAAATTAAAGACGGGTGACAACACTTCCCTGGAAATAAATCTCCACTCTCGTATACTACGTCGATCAACTCCTCATTGTTCGCCTCGGGTTGTTCAGGTAGCTTGGGCATATAAGCGTAGGTCTCAACAGGCAGCTCCTCATCATTGTCAGACTTATCCCATCGCACCTCCTGATCATAATTAATAGCATCCATGGGTGCTAACTCCTCGCTCTCCTCCTCGTATACGTCCCATCGTACCTCTTGATCGTATGTACATGAATCCTGCAAAAGGTGCAATGAGTCGTCAAAATCTGAATCATAGCAAGCATCATATACTGGAGGGGAATCAAATGTAAAGGGCGAGGGAGTAAAGAGATCCCCCTGAAGGGGAGCCATAAGCTCTGTGGGATTGTCCTCGGCGTCAGTGGAAGGGTGGTCCTCTGAGGGATGCTCAGCCTCTGTAGAAAGTAGAGGCGGCTGCGGTAGCTTTAAAGGAGGAGGGTAATACTCGAGATCCTCATGAATGGATGTGTCCACGTCCCAATGCACGGCCTCCCCGGTGACAAGCTCTGGCTCCACATGTAAGGCCTCCTCAACAGCAAGCTCTGGCTCATATGGGTGACAAGGGGGAGCGACGATGGCACAAGCTGACTCTCCCCCAAGCTGAACGTGGACATCCTCCTCAGGCTCCTCAGGTATAGAAGGCAATGTAAACGTCATCATCTCCTTTTCATGCCTCCTTCTTTGTTTCTTTCCTGGAGCTCGAGTCACCCGATTGCATGGCTTGGCCTCCTCAATAGTAGGTGCAGGTGGCTCTATGAGCTCATGTATCTTGACCGTGGTATAAAAGTGGGTCTTGTGCCCCTCAATTAGAGCGTAGAATCCATCATCAATTGTGCCTGTGGAAGAGATACAATGAGTAATAAAGTTTTGAAATTCAAGCTCAAAAGGATCACCTGCCGTTATTGTCAATGGACCGGAAATTCGAACTATTTCGACAATGTTTCTCAATAGGTCCGTGTACGTGTCCTCCTTTGGCAACTCAGATGTCTCTATTTGTGGAGTGTTGATGGTATAAAGGTGGATATGATCACCTTCAAGTGAAGCATGCACTCCATCTATGATGGTACCTGCACTAGAGACATTAGCCATAACAAAATCGATGAATACTTGGTTGTATGGTTTACTTACCGTAACGGTTAGTGAACCGGTAGATCGAGCATCATCTATCATTTGCTCCAAGGCTGCTGCCAACTGTAGATCACTGAACTTCCCCACTTGCATCCTCTTCAAAAACTCACGTGAGGGTCCCTTAGCCTTCTAGTGAAGATATCAAATAGCGTGGAGTCATTCCACTCATCGTCTGACTCCGTCTGGAACATTTCTAACATTCCTTCAAACCTAGAAAAGGCTTCACCGAAGGATTCTCCATCAGCCTGATAGAATGTAGCGAGATATATGTAGATTGTATAGAGCCCGCTCGCATTTTCTTTGGAAGCACCATCGCTGCAACAACTGTATCGGATCAATCAAAGTAAACAACCTGGAAAAGACGTCAGTGGTACAAAGAGAGATAAAGATAATAATAGCAGGTGGTGGGAAAAAAAATCTCTCTCAATGTTTTTTTTTATTTTTTTTGAATTTTTTTTAATGCAATCTAATCAACCTAATTGTGACAAATTGGCACCCAACGGGAAACACCTCCCCGGCAACGGCGCCAAAAACTTGATCGCGCCCGGGCGTACACCCAAAAGAGCGACCGTGTAGTTTTACCGCAAGCGCACGGTCAAGTGGCGAGCGGGTATCGAACACGAGGAGGTGGTGTCGGTTCCAATCTATCCTTGGTTGGTTTGACTACGAATGTTTTATTGGTGGAGATGGTTATGGAATGATATAATGGAAATGGTGGTGGATGTCGGTGTCGGTGATAAAGAATTCGGTCAAATATCAATTCAAATACAATATAATAAAAGTGTCTAGGGCTAGGGAATTCCCACTACGGATCGTCATACATCATTGTAAATAGTGAATCTCAATATTACTAGACTTGAGTTGAGGTGAACTAGTCGTAACTGAATAGAGAACCAAGCTCACGCTCTCGCGCTATTGCCGGTCTATAGCAAACCTAGGATAGGGCCCAATCTCTTGCAAACCCTAACCTAAGCCGCTAGCATGAAGATCGACATCATCGTCCAATCGCTCCTCGAGCCCACTCTCGTACAAACTCGAGTTACGATCTAGGTTGTGATAGTTCATATTCGTCCAATCTCTTGCAAACGAATATGGGTATAGATTTACAATAAAAAATCCTAGCTTTGGTCCAATCTATTGCAAACCAAATCTAGAGAAATCCAATTGTAAATCTAAATCGAATATCTAGGCCTTCCCATCGATTAGAATCCAATCTCTTGCAAATCCCAAATCGATGGAAATCCCTAGCTATCCGTAGTAAATCAATCACAACCTAACCTCCTAGCAATTCTAGCAATTTAGAAATTCATTCATCACAAATATGAAATTAGATCCATAGGGTTCATCCCCAAACCCTAGAACAACAAATCTACTCTAGCATAGCAATAAGGATATGAGAATCAATATAAATCATTGCTTGCATACAAAAAGATAGAAAAACAAAGATTCAAATAAAAAGAAGAAAATACTTAGCTTGATGAAGATCTTCAATCCAAAATACAAGCTTTTAGATCCAAGAGGGGGCCTAGGGCATGGCCTAACCTCTAAAATAATCCTAAGAAAAACATATGGGGGCTAAGAAAACATAATGGGGATCCCCCCTAATGGTGGCTACAAAACCCCTTTTATATCCCCCCAAAACCCTAGCAAATAACCCTTGAAAACCCCTCAAATTCGTGCCCAAAAACAGCCCAACCCGCAACTTAAAATCTGGGCCCGCCGTCGACTCGGCCGAGTGGGAAAATGTGACTCGGCCGAGTGGAAATTCCAGCACTGCAGCGTCAACTTGCAGAAATTCTCCAGATTTCATCCGACCTCCGATTTGCACGTCCTTGGCGGCGTTGGAACCGTCATGAAGTCTACTATCCATAAAAATATGAGAAAAATACTTTGATTGCTGGAATGATAGCAGATTTCAAAAGGGTGGGAGGCTGTCTGAAAATCTAGGCGCTGCGTGTCCTCGGCGTCACTCGGCCGAGTTGACTTCTCTACTCGGCCGAGTAGGATTCTCTACTCGGCCGAGTGACAGACCATGTAGAAAATTAGTAACTTCGAGATCCTCAGGGGTCTGTCTCCGGGGGTGGCTCGGCTGAGTGGCTTTACTCACTCGACCGAGGGGCATTTCTTGCTCGGCCGAGTCGAAACCGTCAAAAGCCTGTACATTTCCAGTAAGTCGGCCTCTTTTGATGGTGGATTTCTCATGCCACTCGAGCGATGCGATCTTCTTACTCATCTGAGTGTGATATCAACCCTCGGCCGAGTGCACGCCCAATTCCTTCTGTTGGAGCTTGTCCGGTCGGGTCGGCCGAGCGGTCTTCTTGCTCGGCCGAGTGAGTGCTCCACTCGGCTGAGTGGCATGCTGTAAATGCCCAATCTTCTCCGTTTCTCCTCCTCGTCGCTTCTACGGAGTTCCTTCTTCTTCCACCCGTCTCCCATCGCCGAATAGCCCTCAAAAGAGCCTTGGGTGACGCTCCGGAGTGGGTGCAAGTCCCTTAAGCTCATTTTTGCTCCCGATCGCTCCATATTTCCTGAAATCCGACAAAAACAAGAAATAGTGAAAAGTAACGCAATATCGTCGAATACTCGTGAAAATCGCAATATGAGCAATCGAAATGGCGTGAAAACATGCAGAAAAAAGGTGTAAAATATGGACCGATCAGTAACTTTGCCAACTTCGCTCACACAGGATCAGGTAACCAATTAGCCCTTTCATGTAGAGATCATATAGAGTGGATTATTGACTCAGGTGCATCTAGTCATGTGTCAGGTGCATATATACAATTTTCCACATATAAACCACATACCATTCATGAAACTGTTCAGACAGCTGATGGCACATCCCAACCCATTAAAGGGATTGGCACTATTCAGTGCACTCCCTCCATATGCCTCTCTTCAGTCCTTCACGTCCCAGCTTTTCCAGTCAACCTTTTATCTGTTGGCTCTATTGTTGATGATCTCGACTGTAGCATTACTTTTGACTCTACTCATTGTGTGTTGCAGGAAAGGAAGACTGGGAGGAGGCTTGGGACTGGCGTCAGGCGTGATGGACTGTGGTATCTTGACAGAGCTAGTGGGGATGCTGCATTGGCTGTCGTTGGTGAAGAGAAGGAAAGGGATGTACTTTTATTACATTGTTAGTTGGGACACTTGCCTTTTGATATGTTGAGTAAAATGTATCCTGATATTTTGAATAGAGTGAATGAAATGAATTTGAAGTGTGATGCATGTGAATTTGGGAAACACACTAGGACATCATATCCTAGTGTGGGGATGAGGAGTGTAGAGAGATTTCATCTTATTCACTCAGATGTTTGGGGGCCCTGCCTAGTGACTTCAGTAAGTGGGTTCAGGTGGTTTATCACTTTCATAGATTGTCATTCTCGGATGACATGGCTTTACATGATGAAAAACAAAAGCGAAGCGTTGAAGTGTTTTCAGGACTTCCATAGAAGTGTCAGAAATGTGTATGAGGCCAAGATCCGCATCTTGAGAACGGATAATGGGACAAAGTATGTAAACAAGGAGTTTGCATCTTATCTATCTGAGAGTGGGATAACTCATCAAACCACTTGTCCCAACACGCCTCAACAGAACGGAGTTGCTGAAAGGAAAAATAGACACTTGTTGGAGGTAACTAGGTCACTCATGCTCACCATGAATGTACCTAAGATATTGTGGAGTGAAGCAGTGATGACTGCTACCTATCTCATCAATAGGATGCCTTCGCGGATCCTTGGTATGAAGTCCCCATGTGAGATTCTTATGGGAAAGAACACTTTTGTAGTTCCACCAAAAGTGTTTGGATGCACATGCTTTGTGAGGGATCATAGACCTTCTGTGGGAAAGCTGGATGCTCAGGCAATTAAATGCATATTTGTTGGGTATCCTTCAAATCAGAAAGGCTATAGGTGTTGGAGTCCCTCAGAAAGAAGGCTGTTTGTGAGTATGGATGTGACGTTCAGGGAGACTGAGCCTTTTTATGGAGGACTGACAGATTCTACACCAGTATTTGATACTGGTGCCTCTCCAAACACAGGAGGAGTTGGTCGAGAGGGGGATACTGATGACAGGAGGGTAGTGGTCGGACTTATACCGTGTCCTGTCGGGCCTACTGGTACTGGTCCTAATAGCAGGGAGGAGGAAAGGACCCGGGTGGAAGAGGAGGAAGACAGGTTGTACGGCAAGAAATATAGCAGGAGACAGAAGGGTAGTCATGGCGATGGAGAACAACAAGAAGACACCGCCCCCACTGAAGAACCACTAGCTCCACAGCCACATGTCGAGATTGATCAGTCTATCACGCCTGCTCGAGTCCCGACTTCCTTACTGCCTTCCTCTCCTAACACGGATGGTAACCTTTCTTTGCCTTCCTCTAGTTTAGATCTTCCACTTGCATCTCGTAGGGAGCCTCGTACCAATGCCGATAGTCCTCCTGTACGGTATGGATATGAGACTGATATTGCTAATCATGTCTCCTATGCTTCTCTTACACCTGCATATAGGGCTATCATTGCATCCTTACAGTCTATCTATATACTGAGTGATTGGCGAGTGGCAAAGCAACATCCCCAGTGGAAGAAAGCAATGCTCGAAGAACTCGAAGCACTGGAGAAGAACAAGACATGGAGACTTGTCTCACTTCCAGCAGGGAAGAAAGCTGTGGGCTGCAAGTGGGTATTCACAATAAAGCAAACTCCAGAAGGGAAGGTGGACAGGTACAAAGCGAGGCTGGTTGCCAAGGGCTACAGTCAGACTTATGTGATTGATTATGATGAGACATTTGCCCCAGTGGCAAAGATGAGTACTGTGATAGTACTGGTATCATGTGCAGCGAATTTTGGATGGAAATTGCATCAGTTGGATGTGAAAAATGCCTTCTTGCATGGAGACTTACAGGAGGAGGTATACATGGAGGTTCCACCTGGCTTTAGCACACAACAGACGATGGGAAAGGTGTGTAGGCTGGACAAGTCTTTATATGGGCTGAAGCAATCTCTAAGGGCATGGTTTGACAGATTCAGGTGTGCAGTCATCACTATGGGCTACAAGCAGAGTAATGGTGATCATACTGTATTCTATAGGCATTCAAGACAACGGATTACCCTTCTGGCTGTGTATGTTGATGATATTATTATCACCGGAGATGATGAAGAGGGAATCTCTCACTTGAAGGCTAGATTGGCGAGAGAATTTGAGGTCAAGGACCTTGGACAGTTGGGGTATTTCCTTGGAGTGGAGATTGCTAGGTCCAGGAAGGGTATAGTTCTCTCACAGAGGAAGTATGCCCTGGATTTACTGGCTGAGACTGGTATGTTGGGGTGTCGTCCAGCAGTTACTCCTATTGATCAGAATCATAGGTTGCATTCACAATCAAGGGAGCCGGTAGACAAAGAAAGGTATCAGAGACTTGTTGGACGCCTTATCTACTTATGCCATACCAGACCTGACATTGCCTATGCTATCAGTGTGGTAAGTAGATACATGCATGATCCTAGGACTGGACATATGGAGGCAGTCTTCAGGATACTGAGGTATCTGAAGAATAGTCCAGGAAAAGGCATATTATTTGGTAGTCATGGTCACATGAATGTGACAGGCTACTGTGATGCGGATTGGGCCAGTTGCCTGGATGATAGGAGATCGACCTCGGGCTACTGTGTGTTTGTTGGGGGCAACTTAGTCTCTTGGCGCAGCAAGAAGCAGGATTTGGTGGCTCGTTCCACTGCAGAAGCAGAGTATCGTGCTATGGTGCTTAGTACCTGTGAGATGATCTGGTTGAGATCACTTCTACAAGAGCTACGCCTGTTGAGAGAAGGACCATTGCGGTTGTTGTGTGATAACAAGTCAGCAATTAACATTGCCAACAACCCAGTGCAACATGATAGAACAAAGCACATAGAGATTGACAGGTTCTTCATTAAAGAAAGATTGGACAAGAAACAGTTGGAGATCTCCTACATTACTTCTGGACAGCAACTAGCTGATTGCCTTACAAAGGGGTTGAACTCTAAAGGAGTAGAGGATGCTTGTAACAAGATGGGCATGATAAATATCTTTTGCTCATCTTGAGGGGGAGTATTGTGTGTTATTGGGTGTGTGTGTAAAGAAAAGAGTGGGTTGATATAAATAAGAAGTGATAGCCGTCATTTGGAGGCTAATCACATTTTCACCCAAATCTACATTAATTTGCAATGTAATATAGAATTAAGAATCCATAAAAACAAATGCAATTGGTTTCACTAATGATTCATTTGACTGGAAAGAAAAATGCATATAATAAAAATAGAATGGACAAAGTAAAATATCAACTTACACTTGAAGGACATTGTAGTGGTTATTACAAATAATAGAGTTCCAAGTACATGTGTTAACTTGGTTTTGGTTCCAATCAGAAAGCTGATTCCCAGTTGCATTAAGCTTAATCTTCATGTCAATCAATGCATCTCCAAAAAGATACAGCAACTATTCTAAGTTCTCTAAATGAACAAACCAGTATCTTGTCAAGAAAATATCATGATTAATTTTACCATCAAAATATAATGGCAACGACCACACCGCACAGTATAGACAGCAGGAAAGAAATGAAAAACTTAAAATAAACATTCATGTTGAGACAGAAGTATCCAAAAAGCATAGAAGATACAGTGTACACAGTAAGAAATGGAATTGAAATGGTCAATAAAATAGTGATGGAGAACTGATATTACAAGGATAAGAGTTCTTTTGGGGGATGGTGTCTCACTTTTTTATTTTGAAAGAGTTTAAAATAGACATGACATGTTTTTTGATAGGATAAGGGACAAAAATGATGATAGCACCCAGAAATTATAACATTATTCAATGATTATTGAGTATTATGTGATAAATAAGAAATTTAGTGCGGATGAACCATACCTTGCCAATCAAACACAACGGTAGTCACGAGAGAAGCCAATAAAGATAGTAAACAGGCCAGCTTCATCTTTCCTTGAAATGCTGTCAGTAGTTAGCTTATTCAAGAATGTGCAGGTTCTGGAGTCATCCCCATCCCTGCAAAAAGTAGAATCATGTCACCAAGGAATATCTATTATAAATATGAAAAGTGAAAAAGAAATAAGAAATAATCATTCGAGGTTCATTCTTAAAAAGTAGAGATTACAGAAAACATTGATGTCCTGCACTTACATGTTTGTTTTGAACAAAAACTACCACCTACATACCAAGGAGATTAATTTATAACAGTGTCAGTGCAACGAATAGTGGTTGGGCAAAAGAGCGCACACACATCTCTAAGAGAGGAAGTAATTCAAAGAAATAAATGTGAACATATAGATGACCATGTTATGTAACTAACAATATACATTATCTGAAAAGCCCACTACATTTAGAATTTGATTAAAGCAGCATGCCAAGCAGATCAGAGCATAGATCAGAGCATGATCTAACAACAATGTGCCCACATGATTTCATCAAAGCCTAAGCTCATCACTTCATATTTTCCATGTTGATGGGTATGCTTTGACAAAAAATCTTCCATGGAGCCTCCTTTTTCCTCACCATATTTTCAGTATCGTGTGGTTTTATTTCTTCTCAAATGAATAAATAAATTGAAACACTAAAAATAGAACTTGCACCATCACTGCTCTAGTGTAGGACTTACTTTGGATCAAGGCAAGCATGATCTAGCAGACCAGATTTACCTACTCCTCTGGATGGACTCATTTGGATAAAAACCTTGGATTCAAACCCTCAGGAAGGTGCACGTATGCTACTCCTCTAAATGGACTTGTTTAAATAAACCTTTGACTTAAATCCTTGTTTTTATTTTTATTTTTATTTTATTTTATTTTATTTTATTTTATTTTATTTGGGGGGTATGTGTGTGAAGAGTGGATATCTCCGACGCATGCACCCACCCAAACCTTAAACCAACAAAGAAAATATTCAAAGTCCAATCTGATACACAATCTAGTGTAAGTGCTGAATGCCCACGCATATTTGGAAGATGGCTGGGTTGTGTTAAAACTTAAAACTGTGCCCAAATCCATTCAGTGGGTCTTTATTGTGTTTATTGATGCCAGACAAGACTGGTGTCAACAAGAAATCTTTAGAATTTTCCAAACGCAACATGGCTCACCCATACAATTCTTCTATTCATTTTACATTGACATAGCACCGACAATACATGTTGGAGAAGTGACATGCAACTATCAGAAAGCATATGCCCACTATATCTCAAGCATGGCAAGGGACTCACCATGAAGTGTTCTAGCTTCTTAGACTGCCACATGGCTAATTCTCATATTTTATTCTCAAAGGGTTCAGCATAGCAATGCTTTTGTTCCGATGGTTTCAAAACATTTCTATGCTCAGTGAGCTGTTAAATTTTTAACTCTATAAGCTTAAAAGCTCGACTTTGCAAATAAACACTACCAGAAAAGATTGTGCGCCTTCACATCTCATTTCCCATATAAATAACTTCCAAATTAATTTATATTTGGCTTTAATCCTGTTTGAAGAGTTGATAGAGTGTTACTTGGACACAAGACATGGCTGCCAAGGATGTTAAAAGTATGAGAGTCCTAAATTGTTTGACATAACAATTCTATCATGGTAGGATACTGATGCGGCTGGAAATAAGAAGAGGGGCATTTGGGTAAAACAACACATAGGGGAGTCTTTTCTATTTAGGGGGGGTGAGCCGGCCCTAAGGGTTATGCGAAAATTGTGAGAGTTATTTTATTTATCCCCTTAGATTAATTGTATTAGGATTTGGCTTTTCCCTATAGGTTAAGAATTATTTCCTAGTCTTAGTTAGCGAGTAGATTTATTGTATTAAGGTTTCTTTTTAGTACTAGATCTGAAATTCCAATAAAAATCCCCTTTTTATCGTCAAATCCCTAGCGAAATGCAACAATTGGTATCAAAGCGAGCGATCCATGGCGAGCACGTGATCCAAGGAGCGGGTTGAAGTTTTGGAAGAAAAGGTTGAACGGATTGAAGCCCAAATCAGCAAGGGTTTCATCGATTTGAGGAAGGAAGACGCCGAGATAGCCGCGGAGATCCGAAAAGAGATGAAAGAGAACCAAGAGAAAACGGACGCAAAACTATCGGAATTGACGGAGGCTATAGCGGCGTTGACCGCTCATCTTGTACCAAAGGCGGATCCAAGCAAAAAGGAGCCACCTTTGGCGAAGGACAAGGGCAAAAAGACGATTTTTTTTTGAAGAAGATCCGGATCTAGGAGAAGACTGAGGCTTCGATCAAGGAGACGACGCGTGGGGGACCCACCACGACCACGCACCGCCACGCCGCGAGCACAGAGGTGCCGGAGGAGGGTCTCCGGCACCTCGGCAAGCCACGGGGTGGCCGCCGACCCCCAGGGGCCTCTGAGGGGCCCGGCGAACCCCCAGAGGGGCGGCGGGGGGCCGCCAGGCCCCTGGGAGGGGCGGCCGCACCTGCCGCCCCCCGGCTGCTTCAGCAGGCCCTGCCGCCGCCGCCTGGGGGCCGCCGGCCCAAATTCAGGGCCGGCCGCCCCCGGCGGCGGCCTGGGGACCCTTGGTCGACCCCAGAGGGGCGTCCCGAGGTCCGACGGACCCCCGTGGGGGCCCACCGACCTCCCAGGATGCCCGACAGACTTTTTCGAGCCTTCCCGGGCCCCCGGGGGCCCCACTCGAGGTTCGAGGAGCACAATTTGGGGGTTTTCAGCCCTTTGGAGGACCCGACGGAGGATTTCAGCAGGGTGGAGGTCACCACCAGATCCCCGGAGGCCCGTCGACTCAGCCCCCACCCTTTGGGGGAGTGACGGGAGATTGGAGAGCGTACCAGGACCCTCCAGGAGGCCACCAGGCGGATTTTGGACACCCACAGGGTGACTGGCAGGGGCATGGAGCGGAGGGAGGCTACCGTGATCGAGCTGAGACTTATTTTCCCGACAGGCGACAGGGGTACCAGCACAGAGGTGGATTCCAGCAGCAGGAGAGAGGTGGTTACGGTGGCGAGAGGCGACTGAGGAAGCTGGAGGTGCCCATTTTTGAGGGAGGAGATCCAGATGACTGGTTGTACCGGGTGGAGAGGTACTTGGAGGTGTTCGCGGTCTCAAGAGAGGAGTGGCTTCGGGCGATAGGGGTTTGCTTGGAGGGAGAGGCCTTAGGCTGGTTTCGTTGGACAGATCAGCAACAGCCTTTTCAGACCTGGGCGGAGTTTACGACGCTCTTGACGGAGCGCTTTGGAGGAGGACAGGCTGGTGGCGTGTTCGAGAGGCTGTACTCGCTGAAGCAGGAGGGGAGCGTGGGGGATTATATCAAGAAATTTGAGTCGCTCTGCCACCGAGTTCGGGAGTATCTGAGGAGTCTTTGGATGGCTGTTTCATGAAGGGGCTGAAGCCTACGGTGAGGTCGGGATTAAGGCAGTTCGAGCCCGTTGGTCTGCGCGGGATGATGACATTGGCTAGGAAGGTGGAAGACCATCAGGAGACAGAGAGGAGAGCTCGGGGGACGTGGGGAGGCTCCACTTTTCGAGGACCGGACCCTGGAGGGGGATAAAAGGCGGCCACAGGAGGGGCAACATCTACTGACGGCACAACGACTACCAAGGAGAAGTGGATGGAATCACGACATGGAAGACATACACGAAGAATGACCGAGGCAGAGATTCGTGACAAGCGGACCAAGGGCCTGTGTTTCAAATGCGATGAGAAGTTTACTCCTGGGCACCGGTGCGGGAATCATACCCTTCAGATCATGATAGTAAATGACGAGGAAGAGGGAGGGGAGAGTGTGGTAATGCTGGAGGCCGGCGTGGGCGAAGATCAAGAGCACCTGCACGTGGAGTAACTGACCGTACACTTCACGCACCACCTTGAGGACAAGGTGGGTTTTCAGGGGCGGAGTAGTGATGCGGCTGGAAATAAGAAGAGGGGCATTTGGGTAAAACAAAACATAGGGGAGTCTTTTCTGTTTTAGGGGGGGTGAGCCGGCCCTAAGGGTTATGCGAAAATTGTGAGAGTTATTTTATTTATCCCCTTAGATTAATTGTATTAGGATTTGGCTTTTTCCCATAGGTTAAGAATTATTTCCTAGTCTTAGTTAGCGAGTAGATTTATTGTATTAGGGTTTCTTTTTAGTACTAGATCTGAAATTCCAATAAAAATCCCATTTTTATCGTCAAATCCCTAGCGAAACGCATCAGATACATGGACATAGATGCAACATGATATGACATTTATATGCCATTCGCATACTTAAAGGAACAAAACACTCTCCTTGATTCTTCTTGTGTATCTACCATGACATTGATACAGACTATAGTGTCGTGACATGCGCTTGGATGGTAGAGGGAATAAAAAAGAAACATAATACTCCTCTCTATAGCTTTTCTTATTTATACTCACTTATTTCTTTATGGATTATTTTGAGATATTATTTATAATCCGTTCTCTTCTATTAAAATGATACTTTATACCCTATGCATTTTACATAAGCCATGCCCATGTTATAGGACACGGGTGTGCAAGCATGCAGAAAGTGTCCACGAGGGAAAGATCTTGTAAAAATATAGTCTCCAGGTAAACATAGTCTGAGGAAGGAGATTTAGCCATGTGTATGTCTGCGTGTGCGTGTAACTATAAAATCCTGGCAGTGTGTATGACATGCTTTTATCAAAAGTATGGGGCACAAATCAAAACATTAGTAATTAACACATTAGTAAATTTAATCATAAACCAATATATATATTCAAAGTCCAATCCGATATACAATTTAGTGGTAGCCCAGAATGCTCGCATGCTTGGAAGAAGATGCATTAAGACATCACCCAACTTTCATTCAAATTGTCTATATTATGTTTATTACGCCCAGACATGGCTTGTCTCGACAATGGTCCTTCAGAATTTTCCGACCGTAACATGGCTCTGCCATACATTTCTTGTCTCCGTTTTACCTGGCATCCTTTTGACAAAAAATGTTGGAGATGTATCATGCAGGTATCAGAGATCCAGTGCCCACAACCTTTCAGGCACGGCAAGGGACTCAGCATGAAGTGTTCTAGTTTCCTAGATGGCCAAATTATCTTTTCTCATATTTTATTCTCTAAGGAATTATCTTTTTGTGCTAAATGAGCTTGATAACTTTTTTATCATCGCAATCCAAGCGAATCCCAACCACAGCACAAGGAATTTTCACCAACTGAACGAAAAAAATCTCGACTTCTCAAATGAACACTTCACACCTTATTACCCATATAAATACCTTTCAGATTTAGTTATGATCTGGTTTTAATCACAACCACCCCAATTGTTGCTAAGCTTGCAATTTGATCAGTGTTAAGTGTTAATAAATTACAGCCAAATTCATTCTCCCATTTGTCTTTTGATTTTCCATGAGTTGGGAAATTGAGAGGTCTCTCCACATTGAATATAGAATGTGAGTGGACCTATATTAAGTGTGATGGTAATAGATATGTGTAATGGTTGAGTTAGTGGAGCATTGATGAAGGCATGTGAAGGGTTCCTCCTTAAGCCTATATAAGGAGCGGTCATTTGCTCATTCCAAAGGCATCTCATTCCATCCAAGTATCATCTTCTCCAAGTTGAGTGAAGAGTGTCCACTCCAAGTTGAGAGTGTTGTAGTGTGTAGGAAGCAAACAAGAGTGAGAGAGTGTTTCCTTCGAGTGGTGTTCTTGAAGTAGTGTATCTCTCGTGTATCCATTATTGATGTTAGTAGAAGTTCTTGTTGTTACTGCCCCGTGGATGTAGGCACATTGCCGAACCACGTTATATCCGGTGTCATCCTTCTGCCTTTTATTCTTGCATTTCCAATTTGTTTGTGTTTGAAATATTGTTCTATTCCGTTATTTTACCTAACAGTGGTATCAGATCTATGGAGGGTTCAAAGAGTACCATGATTCGTCTCAACAACTCAAATTGGGTGACATGGAAGCCGAGGATGGAGGACATCCTTTATTGCAAGGATTTGCATGAGCCAATCGAAGGAGATAAGGCGAAGCCGGAAGCAACATCGGATGCGGATTGAAACAAGTTAAATCACAAAGCTATTGGTTATATTCCCGAATGGGTGGATGATAGAGTGTTTCACCATGTGTCCAACGAAGTTAACGCACATCAATTGTGTTTAAAGTTGGAGTCCTTGTTCGAAAAGAAGACCGCTGCGAAGAAAGCCTTTCTAATCAAGGAGTTGGTGAATGTCAAGTTCAAAGAAGGTGCTAGAGTGACTGAGCATTTCAACAACTTTCAAAGCACGATCAATCAGTTGGCCACAATGGGTATGAAGATCGACGACGAGTTGCAAGCATTGTTTCTTTTGGGTTCGTTACCTGATAGTTGGGAGACCTTCATCGTGACTGTAAGTAATTCTGCCATGACAGTGTATTGTCGATGAATAATGTTAAAGATAACATGTTGAATGAAGAGACTAGAAGGAAGTCAATAAGTTCAAGCTCGGATCATATTCAAGTGTTCCTTGCGGAGAACCGATGAAGGAGCAAGAGTAGAGGACCCAAAGGCCATGGAAGGAGCGTAAGCAAATCAAAGGCAAGATTCAATGGAAAGTGCCATCATTGCGGCCTTTTCGGACATATGAAAAGAAACTGCAACAAGTTGGCGAAAGGCTCAAATGAGAGTCGCGATGGCAACACTAACAAATCAAAAGAGGACATAAGTAGCACTACCGCCGTGTCTCAAGGTGACTTTGATTTCCTTTGCTTTGAAAGTGAATGCTTACATTTTGATGATTGTGATGGAACCGAATAGGTTGTTGACTCGGGAGCATCATTCCATGCAACAACAAACTCGGAGTTCTTCACTACGTACAAAGCCGATGACTTTGGTAGAGTGAAGATGGGGAATGAGAGCTATTCCCACATTGCCGGAATTGGAGATGTTTGTTTCGAGACCGATATGGGATACAAGTTTATGTTGAAGGATGTGAGACATGTATCGGGCCTGCGTCTCAATTTGTTGTCAACCGGTGTGCTTGACAAATAAGGTTTTCATCATCATGGAGGTGATGGAAAATGGAGGCTTACGAAAGGATCGCTTGTGGTGGCTAGAGGAAAGCTGTGTTGTACCCTCTACAAGACATATGGCACGATATGTAAAGGGGAGTTGAAAATTGCGGATGGTTCATCTCCAAATCTATGGCACAAGCGGCTAGGTCATATGAGTGAGAAGGGATTGCAAGTTTTGTCTAAAAAGTCGCTAATTCCCATTTTGAAAGGTACCTCACTTGACTCTTGTGATTTCTGTTTATTCGGTAAACAACATAAAGTGAGTTTCAAGGGTGAACTTTCTAAGAAAGAAAATGTGTTAGACCTAGTACACTCTGATGTATGTGGCCCCATGGAAGTTGAATCACTAGGTCGCAATAATTACTTTGTTACCTTTATTGATGATGCTTCACGAAAGGTTTGGGTGTATTTGTTGAAAACAAAAGACCAGGTGTTCTAGACCTTTAAGAATACCATGCCATGGTTGAAAGGGAAACTGAGAAGACTCTCAAGTGTCTCCGTAGTGACAATGGCGGAGAGTACACTTCGAACGTGTTTAAATAATATTGTTCGAAGCACGGCATCAGGCATGTAAGGACCGTACCTAGTACCCCATAGCATAATGGTGTAGCGGAGAGGATGAACCGCACCATTTTGGAGAAAGTCTGAAGTATGTTGAAGACCGCTAACCTGTCAAAACAGTTTTGGAGAGAAGCAGTGATAGCGGCAAGCTACCTCATCAACCGATCGCCATGCATATCGTTGGACTTGAAGACGCCAGAAAGCGTATGGACTGGTAAGGATGCTTCTTATTCTCACTTGAGGGTGTTCAGATGCAAAGCATTTGCACATGTTCCGAAGCAAGAAAGATCAAAGCTTGACGATAAAGCCATCCCTGTTATATTTCTCGGATATGGAAATGAGGAGATGGGATACCGGTTATGGAATCCAAAGTCCAACAAGTTGTTCAGAAGTCGAGACGTGGTGTTTCAAGAAGATCAAGTGATGCCCTGAAAGCTACTGCACAAGTACTAGAGAGGGGGTGAATAGTACTTTAAAAATAACAAGGAGTATAATTCCTAATTATCGTGCAAACTACTACCAACAAATGCGGAAGCTAAAATTGACAACAACAAATATTCAATGCAAACAATTGATATGATGGGTTCGGATCCACCCAAGTCTCCCCGACTTGTTCCCGGTGATCCTACGTCCCAGAACAACCGGATCCCCTCCGGATATTAAGGTTAAAACTCTAACCCAAGATTTCAACTATGAATACCTTGTGAAGAACCTTCACAAGATCAAATCATACAATCAATAGCAATAGTGAATCCTACAACCCGGGATCACAACCTTCTCTCACAACCGAGAGAATCAATAGCAATAAAAGAGTTTATAAGAAATAAACAACAACTTACCACAAACCCTATACCTTGAGTATTCTTACCAAATTAGGGCAATGAGGGATTTGAGGAAGGAGAAGTCACGAAGACCTAGCACCACCAATATAAGCAGCAATGGGTGCCTAGGAATGAATAGGAGACTTGAATCAAGCAATAGCTTGGATAGCTCAACAAGAACAAAGTTCTCTCAAGATGGATTCTAGATCTCAAATGAGGGAGAGAATGATTTCTTGTGAGAAAGAGAGCTTTGGAAATGAGTTTCAATCTCTAACTCTTTCAATCTGAATAAGGCTCTCAATAGCAGCTCTAACCTTGAGAGAAACGACCAAGCTTAGTATTTATAGGGTCCCACAAAATCGAGCTAGGTCAACTCCCAACGGTTGGAAATCTGGAGCAATTAGTCGGTCAAAGAACAAACACTGACCGACTAGTTCATCAACTAGTCGGTCGGTGAAACAACATGAACCGAATAAAGGATGAACAGTGAACAGATGAAATTTCAGACCTCAAGAACTAGTCGGTCCAAGAAGACTTTCCGACCGACTAGTTTCTCAACTAGTCGGTCGGTCAGTTAACTTAGACCGACTAAGAGTCAAAAACTATTAGTCTGAATAAAAATTGATTTAGTCGGTCCAAGAACAAATGTTGACCGACTAGATCATCAACTAGTCGGTCACCAAACGTTCTTAGACCGACTAACGATAAACAGTAACTAGGCATGTACATGGAAAGCTCAACTAGTCGGTCTAAAAAGCATCACTGACCCAACTAGTCGGTCGGTGAGACAACTAAGACCGACTAAATGTGAACAGTAAAGAGCTTAGAATTTGGGAGACAAACTAGTCGGTCCAAGAAGCTTTTCCGACCGACTAGATCACCATCTAGTCGGTTGGTTGTTCTTCTTGAACCAACTAACATGCACAAGAAGTCCTGAATCGAAGCGCGATGCTTCGGGAAAGTTTGAATGGACTTCTACTAAGATCCTAGCTCTAAGATAGGAGCGATATGAAGATCAAATGATAATACCTACTCAAGGCTTAACATTCTAAAGAACAAAGCTAGAAGACTAAAAATAAATCTAGACAAACCGTCTTCAAAAGCTTCGATCGAATCTTCATGACTTCAAAGTTGGTCCAAAAGCTTCAACGAAGCTTTAGGTAAATGAATACGTGCTTTGAGAAGTCTTGAGACATCGCTTTGGATGTTCACGTGAATTTGGCGACGATCTCCATAACTACGCTCACAAAGTGTTAGTTCTCGATTTATTTATGTTTGCTCATCATCCAAAACCAAATCCGGGGAGTCCAATACTCAACATTCTCCCCCTTTTTGGTGATGATAAACCAACATAAATAATAATCAAAAATAATTATTCAAATGTAAAATACTTACTCCCCCTGCATTGATGACACGTTAATTCCAAATTGAATAAATATAATACGCATCAAGCAGAAGTGAGAGATATAAAACATGATCCAATTATTGAAATTTAGGATCGTAATCCATTTTTATATCTTCACTCCCCCTGAATCTAACATAATAAATTAGATTCATGGACAATATAGTTAAATTTTCATTTTGCCCTTGTCATTATTACTATCTCTCCCCCTTTGGCATTATCCAAAAAGAGTGGGGGGGCATACAACGACAACAACAAGGCTAAAGAAAATCCAACATCGGGAGTCGAAGAATACGACGATGGTCCAAAAGACACCAAGGAAAAAAATACATGAAGAAAATCAAGGTGTGCCAAATTGACCATTATCCAAAAGCGAAAAATGAAATCATCAAAATACCAAAAATAATTCACTTATTGAGTGAAGGAACGTGCTCTCCAATCTCAACATTTTGGTTACATTAGTGCATGGAAAACAATTCTATGTTTTTATAGAAATAAATTCTTTTTAACCAAGTCATTATCGTCGAGCGACGAAATCGAACATCATAGACATTAAAACGAATATAAAATGTGCACAACGAAGTAAAAGAGAACAACGATGTATATATATATATATATGAAGCATCATGAGTACAACCAAAAGATACATCGACTCCATACAATCAAAGGTACAAAATACATTGACTACATCAAAATGTCACATACTATATCAACATCAAAATGTTAAAATCCATCATCGACATCAACAACATCAACATACATCCAAAAATGATACAACATCGACATCAAGCATCAACACATCCAAATACATCAAAAACACCACCAACCCTGTCCTAACCCAAAACTCTCTCTAAAAGATGAATCATCCAAGGAGCATCGGAGAGTCCTCCAAACAGACTCTCAAGAAGGAGTGGTAGGATCAGTAGTCTCCGTAGGTCCAGTCGAAGGAGTGGACTCAGGCTCTGCTGGGAGGAGTGGTGTGTCAACAGAAGCAATCGTCGGGGCAGGAGTGGAAACATCAACAGCAGGCTCAACGACAGAGGCACCAACAGGAACGTCAACTGGAGCAGACGTCTCTGGAGCACCAGTAGACTCATCCACTGGAGCAGAAGACTCTGGAGCACCTGAAGAAGTGGCAGCTCCAGCAACGGATGTGGTCGCAGCAGCAGCAGTGGCCTCAGGGCCACGAGCAAGAGAATCAATGAGCTCATCGATCTCATCATCATCCATCTCCTCATCCTCAGAAACTGGAGGAGGGACCTCAACACCCATAACACAAGCTATACGACATATAATCTCCTCGGTACGAGCATACCGAGACTCGAGATGACGAACAGAACGAGCGAGATCATCAAGTGTGGTGGGAGGTCTAGGAGCAGCAGCTGCAGAAGAGATGCCCTGAGAAGCTGAAGGAGTCGTCCTCTGCACGTGACGGAGTGCCGCAAGAGATTTCTTGACGGCCGTCGCGTTCAGGGGAGGACCAAGTGGACGCTCATCGTCAGGAGGCAAATGCACGTGGAAATGATGAAACACCAAAGTCAATAGACAAGGATAAGCGATATGCGCAGATTTCGTGGACTTGCGAATACACTCGAAAGAATCCATCTTATCAAGTATAATGCGAGCCCAGTTAATCTCGCAACCCAAGAAGAGAGCGTAAATCAACTTTAGGAATGGCTGGGATGGCAGAGAAGATGAGCCGTACTTAGGAAGTAAGCACGACTTCAGGATAAGATTAAGCACCCAAGCATTCGGCTTGAATGACTTCGATGGGACACCTATGAAAGCTGGAGGGATCACATGGAAGATATCAGTGAGAACGGACTGATCTAAAGAAGAGATATCATCAACTGAAATATCAGACGGGAGGAGACCAGACGACGAACAACCAAGCAACTCTCCCAAGATTTCTGCCGTGAGGACTATAGGAGTCCCCAAGACAGTAGTCTCGATGGAGTGGGTCTCACCGTACTGACCCCGGGAACGGTTTGCATAGAAAAGTTTGACCAGGCGAGGATAGGGTCGAGGGTTCGCCTTAGGGTCAAAGCGAAGGTAGTCTAGGAGCCCACTATAGGATAGAAGATCTGCTAAGCCAAGGAAGTCGGAGAACTTAACGAAATGCTCCAATAACAGCGGGCAATGTTCGATACGGGTGTATGCCGCTAGACACATGGGGTCATCGCGATATAGCGAGATATCGACACCACCAGCTGGCATCGGAGCCTTTCCCTTAGGCTGACAGGAGCTAGAACGAAGTGGAGGAGTGTGTTCCTTACGGCCAGGCTCAGTCTCAGGTCTAAACTCAGTGTTTGAATCTGAAGATGTAGAAGACGCTGAAACGGTTTTCTTCTTAGGCTTAGGTTTAGTTTGAGCTTGGGCTTGGGAAGCTTGGGCAGAGGGTTTTGGCTTAGGCTTTGAGGTTCTCTTCCTCTTCAATGGTGGTGAAGAAGAACAGGGCTGAGTAGATTTGCCCTTGCGCTTGGGTTGAGGAGGATCCCCGAGGGTGTGGCTCTATGGTCATAGGAGAGGCACCGGAGGGAGTGATCGGTATTCTCGTCTTTGCCATAAGTGTGACAAAACGAGTGCAAACAATCGTAAGAACGAGATCAAACAACCCTAGATGCGAAACCCTAAAGCTGAAATCGAAATAAGCTTGAACCAAACCCTAGGAAGTAAAATCGACCTAGAATAGAACCCTAGCAGCTGAAAACAAGTCCTAGGAGGAGGAGAAACCTAGGAGGCAGATCGACGGTGGAGATCGATGGAAATGGCCGGAAAACGGCCGGAGATTGATCGGAAGTCGAAGGGGCTGAACGGTGTCGGGGGGTTTTAGCTGGAGAGAAGAGTTTAGAAACCGACTTAATCGAAAAATAATCGATTAGAATAGGTATAAGTCGGTTGGAATGTGAAAAGACATGAATGTCCCTGAGCACTTAGTCGGTCAGAGTTCAAGCACTGACCGACTAGATGACGATCTAGTCGGTCGGTCAATGAGCTTGAACCGACTAAGTGGAAACAGCCGACAGACGAAAAATTTAGGGCTAGAGTTAGTCGGTCTAAGTTCAAGTACTGGCCGACTAGAACTCAATCTAGTCGGTCGGTAAGTAAACATGGACCGACTAAACGAAGATAGTAGGAGAGGAAACCCTAAAAAGCTTGAACTAGTCGGTCTGAGTTCTTTTACTAACCGACTAGGTGTGAATCTAGTCGGTTGGTGATTGAACTGAGACCGACTAGATGAGTCCAAAAGTTAGAGAATGACCTAGTCGGTTTGAGTTCTTTAGCTGACCGACTAGATGTGAATCTAGTCGGTTGGTTTATGAACTGAGACCGACTAGATGAGTCCAAAAATAGACAAATGAGTTCTCTCCTAAATGCACTTGGACGAAACATCGTAAACCTCTCAAAAATCATCATACTACCCCATTAATCATCGAAAAACTTAAATACGACGTTCAAGAGTAAATTCGAGCATAAATTCCAAAAATTCACAAAAATCCCGAAAGAATCCAATAAGTCTAGCATGAACAAATATAGCGAAATAGAATATCATGCAAGATTATTGAATAAAAATGAATCCTATATCTCGGATTCACCGATAATCCCCAATTCTCGACGCAACCGCACAAAGGAGTCCTCCTTTAGGGGTTTCATGAAAATATCGGCGATTTGCTTCTGGGTTTCCACGTATACTAATATGATGTCCTTTTTAGCAACATGATCATCTAAGAAATGATGTCGGACATCTATGTGTTTAGAACGGGAATGGTGCACCGGATTCTTTGGAAGACAAATGGCACTTTGGTTGTCCACCATGATAGGGCTAGTATCACAATGTATACCAAAATCCTTAAGTGTGTGTCTCATCCAAAGAACCTGGGCACATGCAGCACCGGCGGTAATGTATTCCGCCTCGGTGGTTGAAATTGATACGGAATTTTGCTTCTTGGAAAACCAAGAGACAAGAGAATTTCCTATAAACTGGCAAGTGCCATTAGTACTCTTCCTGTCGGATTTGCATCCTGCATAATCTGCGTCACTATATGAGATTAACTCATACGTGCTAGATTTTGGATAAAGTAATCCAAAGTCTAATGTGTAACTTAAATAGCGAAAAATACATTTTACCACTACTAAGTGAGAATCCTTAGGTTGAGACTGATAACGAGCACAAATACATACGGCAAACATAATATCGGGCCTACTAGCGGTAAGATAGAGTAAACTACCTATCATACCTCGATATAGACGAATGTCTACATCTTTTCCGCCCGTATCTTTATTAAGATGCGTAGTTGTGCTCATTGAAGTCTTTTTCCCGGAGGCACTCTCCATTCCAAATCGCTTTAGCAACTCCACCGTGTACTTCGTTTGGTGAATGAAGATTCCATTGTTCATTTGGCGAATTTGGAGACCTAAGAAATATTTGAGCTCACCCATGTGGCTCATCTCAAATTGTTCCTTCATAACATTAGAAAACTCTTCGCAAAGAGCGAAGTTAGTAGCACCGAAAATGATATCATCAACATAAATTTGAACTAGAAGTATATCATTATTCGAATGCTTAACAAAAAGTGTAGAATCGGCTTCTCCCATTTTAAAATTCAAATCCAAAAGAAAATTCTTTAGGCGATCATACCAAGCTCGAGGAGCTTGTCTCAAACCGTAAAGTGCTTTCTTTAGTTTAAAAACATGATTTGGAAATTTTTCATTAATAAAGCCCGGAGGTTGAGAAACATAAACTTCCTCAACGACATCTCCGTTTAAAAATGCACTTTTTACATCCATTTGAAATAGTTTGAAATTTTTATGGCATGCAAAAGATAACAATAATCCAATAGATTCTAATCTAGCTACCGGAGCGAAGGATTCTTCGAAATCGATACCTTCCTCTTGTCGATAGCCTTGAGCTACTAACCGAGCCTTGTTCCGGACGACGATTTGGTTCTCGTCGGTTTTGTTCTTGAAGATCCACTTCGTTCCTATAACGGTGTGGTTCTTCGAAGGCAATGGAACAAGCTCACATACCTCATTCCTCTCGAATTGAATGAGTTCCTCCTCCATGGCAAGGATCCAAGCACTATCTTCACACGCTTCATTTATATTCTTTAGCTCAATCGAGGAGGCAAAGGCACAATTGGCGAAGTGGTGGACTTGCGATCTCGTCTTGACTCTATCATGAATATTGCCAATGACTTGCTCATGGGGATGGTCACAAACCGTATGAAGCCGTTTGGGAATTCCATGATCACTAGGAACATTCTCAACAACCTCATTAGTCTGGTTAGTATCAATAGAATCAATAGAATCAATAGACTTAGAATTAACAATAGAATCACATAAAACATCCATTGAATCATCATCATTTGAAATACTAGAAGGAATAAAATTTTCATTAAAAGAGACATGTAGTGATTCCTCGATCGTCGAGGATCTTTTGTTGTATATCCGGTAGGCTTTGCTACGTGAGGAATACCCAACAAATATCCCCTCATCCGATCTCGGATCAAACTTGTCCAAATTTTCATAAGTGTTTTTAATAAAACATTTCGCACCAAAAACACGAAAATGTTTAACTTGAGACAATCTACCAAACAACAATTCATAACAAGTTTGTTTGGTGCCGGGCCTCAAAAGTATTCTATTAAACACGTAGCAAGCGGTGTGTACCGCTTCTGCCCAAAATTGATGGCCAAGTTGGCTATCATCGAGCATTGTGCGAGCACACTCCACAAGCGTTCTATTCTTTCTCTCAACAACACCATTTTGAGGGGGTGCGCGAGGGAAGGAAAACGTGTGTGTAATTCCAAGATCGTCACAAAAATTTGAGAAAGACTCATTCTCAAATTCACCTCCATGATCACTACGAATAGTGAAAATGGTGGTTCCGATGAGATTTTGTACTTTCTTCACAAATGTTGTGAAGTTTTCAAAAGCTTCATTTTTATTACATAAGAAAAATACACATGTAAATCTCGAAAAATCATCTACGATGACAAGCCCATATCTAGCATTTCCTAAAGAAGCAACTCTAGTTGGCCCAAATAAATCTAGATGTAATAGCTCTAGAGGCCGTTTAGTAGAAATGCTTTTCTTAGGTTTAAATGAAGATTTAGGAAGCTTGCCTCATTGACATGAGTCACAAAACTTTTCTTTTCAAATACAAGCTTAGGAAAACCTTTAATGGAATTTAATTTTGAAAGCTTAAAAAGTGTTCCAAAGTTCACATGACCAAAGCGTCGATGCCATACGTGTTGTTCACTTGTGTTGGCAACGAGACATTGTTCATATGACTTAGGAAGTCTAAAATATAAATATCTTTATGGCGTGTGCCGGAAAATAATAAATCATTATTAACATTATTAAAAATGTGACACAATCCTTTCGCAAAGCTAACTTTGTAACCTTTGTCACAAAGTTGGCTTATTGAAATAAGATTGTGGTTTAAACCATTAACAAGATAGACATCACTAATTAAGGGTTTAGATGGGTTACCCACTTTACCAACACCGACGATGGTTCCGCTCTCGTTGCCTCCAAAGATTACCCGATTCCCATTAGCAATGGGCACCACTCCGGAAAGCAATTGAGCATCGCCCGTCATGTGTTTTGAACACCCGCTATCGAGTATCCACCCATCCTTGGAGCCAAATTTAACTTTGTTGCTCCGTTTGTTTTTCTTGAGTACCTAAAGATGATTATATCATTTCATGGTACCCAAGGTCATTGGGTCCTCAAAGGTTAGACCTTTGGAAGCCAAGTCCAATTGGACTTAGACTTCCCAATATAATTAATATTATCCACTACATTCAAAAAATAATCATTCATGTTGTTGTGAATGGGTATTTACTGGGTTGGATGAGTTATTGGGCCAACCCAATTGGTTGGGCCCATACCCACTTGTATTCTCCCCTTTGGCTATAAATATAGACTTGAGGGCTCTCCCCTCAACACTTGACTCATAACACGTTATCAGCACGAGCCTCTAAAATTTTTGCTTTCCACAAATTTTTTTCCGTTCGTTGCAAAGGCGAAGGCGAAGGCGAGACGGGAGATTGACGAGCGCGGTGCAAGGCTTCCTCTATCAAAGGTCGTCATCCGTGTAGGGCTTCGAGCAACCGTCGCTATATCCGGAGGACGGATATAGAGGTAAAAACTCTAAAAACAAGGTTTTTAAATCATACGTATGATTGCCTCTCCCCTAGATCTCGCAAGATCGTCATGGGGATTCATCGTCGCCTTGAAAACGACGGATTTTCCATCCCAAAAATCAATTTTTTTTAGGGTTTTTGAATTTTCTAGAAATATCAAACCCTAAAACTACCAAAATCCCCCCCGGCCACGCCTCCCCCCCATGGGGGGGCCTAACCCTGCCGCCGCCCACCCCCTGCAGGGGGGGGCGGCGCGGCCCCTGCCGCCGCCCGCCCCTGCAGGGGGGGCGGCCGCCGCCGTCCCGCCCCTGCAGGGGGGGCGGCGGCCCCCCCCCACCCCGTGGCCGCCCCCCTCTCTGCGGGGGGGGGGGGGGGGGGGGGGGGGGGGGGGGGGGGGGGGTGGTCCCCCTGGCCGCGCCCCCCTCTGCGGGGGGCGACGGCCCCCGCCGTCCCCCCCCGCAGCGGGGGGCGGCGGCCCCCCTGGCCACGCCCCCCCCCCTACGGGGGGCGACGGCCCCCGCCGTCCCCCCCCCCCGCAGCGGGGGGCGGCGGCCCATGGCCACGCCCCCCTCTGCGGGGGGGCGACGGCCCCCGCCGTCCCCCCCCGCAGCGGGGGGCGGCGGCCCCCCCCTGGCCACGCGCCCCCCCCCCCTGCGGGGGGCGACGGCCCCCGCCGTCCCCCCCCCCCCCCCCGCAGCGGGGGGCGGCGGCCCATGGCCACGCCCCCCTCTGCGGGGGGGGCGACGGCCCCCGCCGTCCCCCCCGCAGCGGGGGGCGGCGGCCCCCTGGCCGCGCCCCCCCCCTCTCTCTGCGGGGGGGGGGGGGGGGCGGCGGCGGCGGCGGGGGCCCCCCCCCGCCGTAACCCTAAACAACAGAAAAAAAAAAAAAAAAACACGCACAGTGCTGTGGGCCTGAAGCCCACAGCAGATCTGTGGGCTTTAGGCCCACAGAACTCTCAAAAAAAAAAAAAAAAAAAACAGATCTGTGGGCCTGAAGCCCACAGCAGATCTGTGGGCTTCAGGCCCACAGATTTTCATCAAAAAAAAAAAAACAGATTTGTGGGCCTGAAGCCCACAGCAGATCTGTGGGCTTCAGGCCCACAGATTCTCATTCAAAAAAAAAAAAAAAAAATTTGGGGGGAGGGAATAAGGCTATAAATGTGCCTCAAAAGGCAACTCATTAGCCCAAAAATTAATTTAAAAAGGGGTTTAAGGGCAAAATATTCGTGAAAAATCACGGTAAATTACGGGGCATACATCGGGTAGACAAGGGCGTTATGGGGATTTGTTGGGGGATTTTTTTGGGATGACGAGGGAGACTTTTCCCTTCGACAAAGAAAATGTTAATTTTGGGCCCTTAATCAATTTAATTGATTAAACCCACTTACTTTACAACCTATGCATCGTAATTCTTTTTACATGCTTTACATCTATGGCAAAATTATGTGGATATTATTTGCGTGGTTGTAAATTTTATTTAAAAACTTAATAATTAGGAAGATCCTGCGACCGCTCTGCCGTTAGTTACCTAACCTAACGGTGTATGACGTTGCCCAGTGGTCCAATAATTATTAAGTGATTAAATATCGTTTTATCCTCATATGAATATACTGCCTGTGATGTCTGTGGATGAAAATGTTGATGAGCACAATATTCTTGCATGAATTGCTAAATGTGGTTTTTGGATCGGCCGTTTAGTCCCACAGTTTATTTTCCCGCACTTTTCTTTTATTTTTGAGAGAAATTGTAGTGAGGAATTTATGTAAATGTCAAAGAAAGAAGACCTACTTCCATGAAGTCGGTAGCTACGCTTGAAGACGAAGATATTAAATGGGACCCACGGGGTTTCCAAAGTTGTATTTTCATTTTAATTCAAGCTGCAAATTTGTATAATTTGGACTGTGGACTTTTGGACTCTTTCTTGTGGGACTGGCCGATCCACACATTTAGCTTTTGATTAAATATTGCTTCCGCATAAAAATGTTTTTCTGGTTGATTATTAATTCATGCATGTTTGTGCTCTGCTAGATAAATGGCTAAAATTGCAAGCGTTGACTTTGAAGTGCTGGATGCATCAGGCAGAAACTATCTAAGCTGGCAGCTAGATGTTAAGTTTCACCTGCGGGCCAAGTCCCTCATCACTGCTGTGACTGAAAAAGAAAATGTTAGCGATATAGAGAAGGCGCAAGCCATCATCTATATTCGCCGCCATGTGGACAAGACCCTAAAGGCTGAGTACCTTACGGTCGAAGATCCACTTGAGCTATGGACCGCCCTTGAGGACAGGTATAAACATCAGAGAGATGTCATACTCCCAAGGGCGAGATATGAGTGGGAGAACCTGAGACTGCAGGACTTTAAGTCCATTGCTGAGTACAACTCAGCACTTTTTAGCATCACCTCACGCCTGAAGTTGTGTGGTGAAAAAGTCTCAGAAGATCGCATGCTGGAAAAGACGTATACGTCTTTCCATGAAAAGGATGCGATACTTATGCAGCAATACCGTGAACGTAAGTTCACCAAGTATTCAGAGCTGCTGTCATGTCTTCTCATGGCCGAGCAAAACAGAGAGCTTCTTCTCGCCACTCACAATATGCGCCCTCCCGGCACTGCCCCCCCTACCAGAAGCTCACCATACCTCTTCCCTCAAAAAGAAGAGGGATAATAAAAGAAAAGAAAGACCACAGAAAGGGGGGCAACAGAAAAGAGCCAAGGGCCCACCACAGCAGCGCAAGAATGAAGGGAAGCGCAAGTTCACCTGGCGCAGGAATGATAACAAGAAAAACAATGCACCCCCACCCAAGAGGGACTGGGAAGACCAGTGCCACAGCTGTGGCATGACAGGCCACTGGTCTAGAGTGTGCAGGACCCCAGTGCATCTCCAGGAGCTTTATAAACAAAGCAAGAAAAAGAATGCTGAATCAAACCTGGTGGCTGCGAATAATGCAGTCAAGTTTACAGCAAAAGACTTCGAGTCAGATGATCTGCTTGATTAGCCTATTATCATTTATCTTAGCATTTCTATTGTATGAACATTTTTATCTCATGAGAACTTTTATGTATCTTCAATTCTGCTGAATAAAATTTAGCTTTTCTGAATGCAAATGTTTACTCATTTTTCATAGATGGAATGCTCTCATGACTGCTTAGTAGACAGCGCATCAACACATACGATCCTTCAACACAAATGCTATTTTCATAGCATTATCCCGTATAAGAGCCCTGTAAACACAATTTCAGGGCCATCGGACATAATTGAAGGTTCCGGGAATGCAATCTTGTTGCTCCCCAATGGAACAGAAATAAAAATAAAAGATGCACTTTACTCTCCGAATTCCAAGAGAAACTTACTAAGTTTCAAAGATATCCGTTTTAACGGATTCCACTTGGAAACAGCAAATGTCAAAGAAAACGAATTACTGTATGTAACGTCTCAAGAAAATGGAGTTAAAACCATCCTTGAACGTTTTGAGAGCCTCTCATCAGGGCTCTACCATACAAAAATTCGGAGAGAGGAAGCAAACCTGACGGAGCACCTGAAGTGCCCGACATCGGCCAAATTCTTACTTTGGCACGATAGACTTGGCCACCCCGGATGTGTGATGATGCACCGCATCCTAGCACAATCCCATGGGCATAACCTGAAGAACCAGAAGATTCTTCAGAAGGGAGAATTCCCTTGTGTACCCTGCTTTAAGGGTAAATTAATAACAAGGCCATCACCACTTAAAGTGGATATCGAGTCTCCTAGCTTCCTTGAAAGAATACAAGGAGACATATGTGGACCTATCCACCCCCCTAGCGGGCCTTTTCGGTACTTTATGGTACTGATTGATGCATCTTCGAAATACTCGTATGTGTGTCTACTTTCAACCCGCAACTTAGCTTTTCCAAAGCTTCTGGCACAAATAATAAAGTTGCGGGCGCATTTCCCAGACAACCAAATAAAGAAAATACGTCTGGATAATGCGGGGGAATTTACCTCTCAGTCATTCCAAGAATATTGCCAGGCAACGGGAATAGAAATTGAACATCCGGTGCCACATGTTCACACCCAAAATGGGTTAGCTGAGTCGCTAATTAAAAGACTCCAATGGATCGCAAGACCATTGCTGATGAAATCCCAGTTGCCGGTGGATGCATGGGGACATGCAAT
Organism: Scilla litardierei; assembly: GCA_030789695.1. NCBI lineage: Eukaryota > Viridiplantae > Streptophyta > Magnoliopsida > Asparagales > Asparagaceae > Scilla > Scilla litardierei. The sequence continues at coordinate 116,061,414 of CM061138.1, forward strand.
TTTGCATGCTGCATCACTAATAAAAATTAGACCCTCAGGAGGTCAGAGTCTATCTCCAATGCAACTCGCATATGGAACGCCGCCGAACATCTCTCACTTGAGAATCTTCGGCTGCGCAGTCTATATCCCCATTGCACCACCACAGAGGACCAAGATGGGCCCTCAACGTCGCCTAGGTATCTACGTAGGGTTTGACTCACCCTCCATTATAAGATACCTAGAACCCCAAACGGGGGACGCCTTCAAGGCACGCCTTGAAGACTGCAATTTTGATGAGACGTATTTCCCCAAAATTGGCCTAGACATCGCAAAGTCTAGTGCAAAGCAAATGTTGACGTGGGATACAAAAAGCTTGACCCACTACGATCCGGTAACAAGACAATGTGATGATGAGATCCGGAAGATCTTACACATCCAGGACACAGTCCACAGATTACCGGACTCGTTCACTGACAACCAGAAGATTGTCAGATCACACATCCCTGCTGCGAATACTCCAGCTAGGATTGACATCCCGAAGGATGGATGCAATCCACCGGCAGCAGAAGTGGCTGCACCTCAACAGAAAAGAGGCAGACCACCAGGCTCCAAGGATAAAAATCCAAGAAAAAGAAAAATATCCGGAGACCTTGGGACGATACCCCCACAGAGAAACGAGCTCGTGTCCATACCCTCTCCCCTCCCGGAATCCACTGCAGAGGAACTGCCGGGAGAAACAGAAATATCACTAAATTATGTACGTACAGGGGAGGTATTGGACAGAAAGAGTACAGTCGTCGACGATGACTTCGCGTTTCACATTGCCATTCACGTCGCCGGAAGCGATGATGATTATGAACCACACTCCGTTGCTGAATGCAAACGTAGAGATGATTGACCAAAGTGGAATCAGGCAATAGAAGCCGAGCTGGACTCGCTTCAGAAACGAAAAGTCTTTGGGCAAATAGTCCAGACACCTACCGGTGTCAAACCTGTGGGATACAAATGGGTATTCGTCAGAAAAAGAAACGAAAATAATGAGATCGCACGCTACAAAGCCAGACTTGTAGCACAGGGATTCTCCCAAAGACCGGGTATAGACTATGACGAAACATACTCCCCGGTCATGGATGCGATCACGTTCAGATTCCTGATAAGCTTAACAGCAAAGGAAGGCCTAGATATGCAGCTAATGGATGTTGTGACTGCATATCTATACGGCAATCTCGACAAGGAGATTTACATGAAACTTCCTGATGGCTTTTCAATGCCTGCTGAACTGAAAGATAGACCTCGGGACGTCTATTCTGTTAAGCTACAAAGATCATTATATGGTCTCAAACAATCAGGAAGAATGTGGTATAATAGACTCAGTGAGTTCCTTGTTCAACAAGGATTCACGAACAATGAAGTCTGCCCTTGTATCTTCATAAGAACAAAGGGAAAAGGATTCGTGATAATAGCTGTCTACGTAGACGACCTGAATCTCATAGGATCTCCCGAAGAGATCACTGAGATATCTGTAAGCCTAACAAAAGAATTCGAAATGAAAGACCTAGGCAAAACCAAATTCTGCCTTGGCTTACAGATTGAACATCAGAAAGACGGAATCCTACTACATCAAACCACATATACGAAGAAAATGTTGCAAAGATTCCATATGGACCATTGCCATCCATTGAGTACACCTATGGTGGTACGATCCCTGGATGCACATAAAGACCCCTTCCGGCCGCTGGAAGAGGGGGAGGATATACTTGGTCCGGAAGTTCCCTATCTGAGTGCCATCGGAGCACTACTATACCTGGCAAACTGCACGCGTCCCGATATAGCGTTCGCAGTAAATTTGCTTGCCAGATACAGTGCAGCGCCCACGCAGCGCCACTGGACCGGGGTAAAGCACCTTCTGCGCTACCTCCAAGGGTCTACAGACTTGGGACTCTTCTACAAAAATGGAACACCCTCTACACTTGCAGGTTATGCTGATGCAGGGTACTTATCTGATCCCCACAAAGCAAAATCACAGACTGGGTACGTGTTTACCTACGGAGGGACAGCCATTTCCTGGAGATCCATCAAGCAAACCTTGACGGCAACCTCATCCAATCACTCGGAGATCATTGCCATCCATGAAGCAAGCAGAGAATGCGTATGGCTACGCTCAGTCATCCACCACATCTTGTCTACTACCGGACTGAAGACTGGAGACCTCGAACCCACTACCATGTTCGAGGACAATGCTGCTTGCATAGCTCAGCTACGAGGTGGTTTCATCAAAGGTGACAGAACGAAACACATTTCACCAAAGTTCTTCTGGACGCACGAGCTACAGAGAGATGGCAAGATCGACATCAGACAAGTGCAGTCATGTGACAATTTGGCAGATTTGTTCACTAAAGCCCTTCCTACTGCTACTTTTAGAAAACTTGTACATAGGATTGGAATGAGACGCCTAAGAGATCTGAAAGCCTGAGAGCTTGTACAGATCAGGGGGAGTTTGGCAGAGTTTGTACTCTTTTTCCTTAACTATGGTTTTTCCCACTGGGTTTTCCATAGCCAAAGGTTTTAACGAGGCAAATCTCACCAACTCAGGATCCTGAAGTATCCACCCCATGTGAGACCCATACAGGCTCAGAATCCTGAAGCATTCATGAGCAGGGTCCACAACTATGGCTGGATAAGGGGGAGTGTTGTGAATGGGTATTTACTGGGTTGGATGAGTTATTGGGCCAACCCAATTGGTTGGGCCCATACCCACTTGTATTCTCCCCTTTGGCTATAAATATAGACTTGAGGGCTCTCCCCTCAACACTTGACTCATAACACATGTAGATTTGTTTTTCATCCATACTTGTGTCCTTTGGGCTCCAAATTGAGAATATTTTGGGAGCCTTATTCCTATTGGGAGTATGCATGCTTTGTTGATTTCTACGTGATGCATGTCGTGGATAGGTAAAAGGAACATGATGAAATGGTGCATATGGATAATTATTCATATGACAATGTGGGTGAACATATGCATGTGAGGGAACACGTGCGTGAGGGTGTCTCACATGTTGTGCACGTGCACGTGAATGTGTAGCATAGAAATCATCATATGAGTGAGCCGATGGAGTAGGACGTGTGTTCCTATGTGGCATGCTATTTGTGTACATGTAGGCATGACCCTTCTTTGGAGGTCCACCCAAAGTGGGTTTCTTTCCAAAAGAGGGTGTGTGCGAAGTGGAAGCACCATTGGTAGATGAACTACCAATAGAGTGTTTGCTCCCACTCGGTGAGGCATCGGAAGTAGGCCTAACAAAGGTAGTGGCCGATTTGGGTGAACTCCCCATCGTATACCCCAAGCCAATGTGGTGATTGGCCGGAAGTAATTCATTTAGGATGTTATCCAAATGGTCCTTACCCTTATTGAATTTATTAATTCGGCCTATAGTGCACTCATATTTCTCGGTGAAAGAGTGCATCGAAGCACCCAAAGTGGACACTTGCGATGTGAGCGCATAAACACGAGACTTGAGATTTTCATTCTCAATACTCAAAGTCGAGATTTGAGAAGTCAAATCCGCTATCTTATGTTCATCCGAATCCTTGATGCTAACATGTTCAAGTTTAGATTTGAGATTAACAATCTCATTTCTTAACTCTTCAACAACGGTGTCGTTGTTGGTGATGATAGTTTTAGGTGAGGTTTGGATGCTAACTAGCTCATCTTTAGTCTTAGTATATCGTTCAACTAATTTAGCATATCTATTCCATATTTGCTGATTAGCTAATCTAAGGTCATCCATAGTTACCTCATCGCTTTCATCCTCGCTATCATCAGAGGCGGGTTCTTGAACATTTTCCTCGTTAGCCATGAAACATACGTACGCTTGCTCCACTTTCACATCATCCGACTCCCCGCTTGAAGAGTCATCTTCAGAATCGGTGAAACTGACAAATCCTTTCTTGTAGCCTTTCTTATACTTCTTCGATTTGTCGTACTTCGGCGCCTTCCACTTTTCCTTTTGCTTGTTTTGTGGACAATCCGCTTTGATGTGTCCTGGCTTATTGCATTTAAAGCACAAAGGAGGAGAGGCGTTAGTAGAAGTAAATTTAGATTTGCCTTTGAAGTTACCTTTTCGGAAGAAGCGATTGAACTTCTTTGCCATGAGGGCAATGGATTCCATGTCCATTTCGTCTTCCGAGTCCTCGTCATCGGTAGAGGTGGATGGAGCCGCCTTGAACGCAATCGCATTTTTCTTAGGCATGTCTTGGTTCAAGTAAGACTTCATCTTCTCTTGTAACTTCACCTTGCTATCCTTGCGTACCTCGTATGACATTAAAGTATCCATTAATTGAACTACGGTATACTTGTTCATATCGTTACCTTCCTCGATGGCGAAGGTACGCTTTTCCCAACTAGAAGGAAGTCCTTCGATAAGCTTCGAACATTTCTCCTTTTGGGCGTAGGTTTTACCGAGAGCCTCTAACTCGTTTATGATGTCGATGAAGCTAGCATAATACTCCTTCATCTTCTCACCCTGTAGCATATGAAACATCTCGTAATCTTTATTAACTACAACGAGTTTAGAGTCTCTTACCCTACTCGTCCCTTCATGTAAGATGAGGAGGGAGTTCCAAATTTGATATGCACTCTTACATGTGCATATCTTATTGAAGTCCTCGGGCTCCAATGCGCATTGCAAGGCGTTCATTGCCTTGGCATTGCTTACCTCCGCGGCGACCTCCACGGTTGTCCATTTCTCGAAATCTTCTTCGACGGGCTCGACATACTCCTTCATTGTGGTCCTCCATAGTGAAGCACTCTGGAGGAAAGTTTCCATCCGGCATTTCCAGTACCCGTATTTGGTATCGTTGAAGAATGGAGGCCTCGTTGAGGAATGTCCTTCCATTACCGAAGAAGCTCCTTCACGGTTCTTGAATGTGCTATAATTCGAAGGTGGACGCACGGTCTTGTTGTCGTTGGCAGACATAGCTTAGTATCTGGCTCTGATACCAAATGTGATTCCCTGAAAGCTACTACACAAGTACTAGAGATGGGGTGAATAGTACTTTAAAAATAACAAGGAGTATAATTCCTAATTATCGTGCAAACTACTACCAACAAATGCGGAAGCTAAAATTGACAACAACAAATATTCAATGCAAACAATTGATATGATGGGTTCGGATCCACCTAAGTCTCCCCGACTTGTTCCCGGTGATCCTACGTCCCAGAACACCCGGATCCCCTCCGGATACTTAGGTTAGAAACCCTAACCCAAGATTTCCACTATGAATACCTTGTGAAGAACCTTCACAAGATCAAATCATACAATCAATAGCAATAGTGAATCCCACAACTTGGGATCACAACTTTCTCTCACAACCGAGAGAATCAATAGCAATAAAAGAGTTTATATGAAATAAACAACAACTTACCACAAACCCTATACCTTGAGTATTCTTACCAAATTAGGGCAAGGAGGGATTTGAGGAAGGAGAAGTCACCAAGACCTAGCACCACCAATATGAGTAGCAATGGGTGCCTAGGAATGAATAGGAGACTTGAATCAAGCAATAGTTTGGATGGCTCAACAAGAACAACGTTCTCTCAAGATGGATTCTAGATCTCAAATGAGGGAGAGAATAATTTCTTGTGAGGAAGAGAGCTTTGGAAATGAGTTTCAATCTATAACTCTTTCAATCTGAATAAGGCTCTCAATAGCAGCTCTAACCTTGAGAGAAACGACCAAGCTTAGTATTTATAGGGTCCCACAAAATCGAGCTAGGTCAACTCCCAACGGTTGGAAATCTGGAGCAATTAGTCGGTCAAAGAACAAACACTGACCGACTAGTTCATCAACTAGTCGGTCGGTGAAACAACATGAACTGACTAAAGGATGAACAGTGAACAGATGAAATTTCAGACCTCAAGAACTAGTCGGTCCAAGAAGACTTTCCGACCGACTAGTTTCTCAACTAGTCGGTCGGTCAGTTAACTTAGACCGACTAAGAGTCAAAAACTATTAGTCTGAATAAAAATTGATTTAGTTGGTCCAAGAACAAATGTTGACCGACTAGATCATCAACTAGTCAGTCGCCAAACGTTCTTAGACCGACTAACGATAAACAGTAACTAGGCATGTACAGGGAAAGCTCAACTAGTCGGTCTAAGAAGCATCACTGACCGACTAGTTCACCAACTAGTCGGTCGGTGAGTCAACTAAGACCGACTAAATGTGAACAGTAAAGAGCTTAGAATTTGGGAGACAAACTAGTCGGTCCAAGAAGCTTTTCCGACCGATTAGATCACCATCTAGTCGGTTGGTTGTTCTTCTTGAACCAACTAACTTGCACAAGAAGTCCCGAATCGAAGCGCGATGCTTCGGGAAAGTTTGAATGGACTTCTACTAAGATCCTAGCTCTAAGATAGGAGCGATATGAAGATCAAATGATAATACCTACTCAAGGCTTAACATTCTAAAGAATAAAGCTAGAAAACTAAATATAAATCTAGACAAACCGTCTTCAAAAGCTTCGATCGAATCTTCATGACTTCAAAGTTGGTCCAAAAGCTTCAACTAAGCTTTAGGTAAATGAATATGTGCTTTGAGAAGTCTTGAGACGTCGCTTTGGATGTTTACGTGAATTTGGCGACGATCTCCGTAACTGCGCTCACAAAGTGTTAGTTCACGATTTATTTATGTTTGCTCATCATCCAAAACCAAATCCGGGGAGTCCAATACTCAACAGATCAAACGGTTGCGGATCTTGGCAAAGAAGTGCTAGATCAAGTTGAACGCTTCACATATGATTCATCATCGCTCTTAAGAGAATCGCGAGACGAGGCTTGAGATGTTGCAAATGAGAATGTTCGCAACGAGGAAGCTGAACTTGAGGATAATGATCAGGAGAATCATGATCAGGAGGAGATAAACGAGTAGGATCCTAATCAAGCGGAACAAATCCAGGAGGGTCCAAATCAAGGGGAGCAAGAAGAAAATTCTCAAGAGCCGGTTCGAAGATCCAGCAGGGTTCTCAAACCAAATTCCAAGTATCCTTCTTCACAGTATATTTTGGTGACCAGTGACGGAGAACCAGAATGCTTTAAGGTAGCAATGACTCATGCAGACAACGACAAATGGAAGTTGGCGATGAAGTCTGAGATGGAGTCCTTGTTGAAAAACGGCACATGATTTGGTGGAGCTTCCTAAAGGGAGAAAAGCACTCAAAAATAAGTGGGTGTTCAAGCTGAAGAGAGACAAAAACGAGCAACTGACAAAGTTCAAGGCTCGCTTGGTTGTGAAAGGTTTTGGACAAAAGGAAGGTATAGATTTTGATGAAATTTTCTCACTTGTTGTCAAGATGACATCTATTAGGGTTATTCTTAGCATGGCGGCTAGCATGGATCTGGAGGTGGAGCAGCTAGATATGAAGACGGCATTCCTTCATGGAGATTTGGAGGAAGAGATCTACATGGAGCAACCGGAAGGACTTGAGGTAGAGGGAAAGAAGCACATGGTTTGCAAGTTAAAGAAAAGCTTATACGGGCTAAAGCAAGCGCCAAGGCAATGGTACAAGAAGTTTGACTTGTTTATGGTGAGTTATGGGTACAAGCACACTGATGCAGATCCATGTGTGTATATCCAACAGTTCCCTAGAGTTAAGCAGATATTGGGCATGGAGAATACTCGCGAAAGATAAAAGCACAAGCTGTGGCTTTCACAGAAGAGGTATGTTGAACGAGTGCTTGAGAGGTTCAATATGAAAGGAGCCAAGGCGGTGAGCTCACCTCTGGGTAATCACTTCAAGTTAAGCAGATTGGCGTGCTCAACTACTCAAGAGGAGAAAGAGAAGATGGCAGGTATTCCCTATGCATCAGCTGTAGGTAGTCTTATGTATGCGATGGTATGTACTCATCCAGACATTGCGCATGCAGTTAGTATTGTCAGCAGATATCTCTCTAATCCTGAAAGAGAGCATTGGGAGGCAGTCAAGTGGATACTCAGATATTTGAGGGAAACCTCAAAGTTTTGCTTGAGTTTTGGTGGATCAAAACCAACTTCGGAAGGTTCCACGGATGCAGATTTGGTAGGAGACTTTGATAATCGAAAGTGTACTTCTGGTTACTTATTTACTTTTACATGGGGAGCTGTTTCATGGCAGTCCAAGTTACAAAAGTGCGTAGCATTATCCACCACAGAGTCTGAGTATATAGCAGCTAATGAAGCTGGCAAGTAGTTGATATGGCTGCAAAGGTTTGTTCAAGAGTTGGGTATGAAACAAGAAAGTTATGTGCTACATTGCGATAGTCAAAGTGCAATTCAATTGAGTAAGAACCCGGTTCATCATCCTCGCACTAAGCACATTGAGTTGTGATATCATTGGATCCGAGATGTAATATCCAATAAGCTTTTCCAGTTGGGAAAAATTCATACCGACAAGAATATCACAGATATGTTGACAAAAGTCGTTTCGCAAGAGAAGCTGCAGTATTGTTGCAAGGCAGCTGGAATAGACTTTAAGTAAGTCCAACCACAAAAGACAGTTTGGCTGGAGGGTGAGATTGTTAATAAATTCCAGCCAAGTTCATTCTTCCATTTATGTCTTTTGATTTTCCATGAGTTGGGAAATTGAGAGGTCTATCCACATTGAATATAGAATGTGAGTGGACCTATATTAAGTGTGATGGTAATGAATATGTGTAATGGTGGAGTTAGTGGAGCATTGATGAAGGCATGTGAAGGGTTCCTCCTTAGGCATATATAAGGAGAGGTCATTTGCTCATTCCAAAGGCACCTCATTCCATCCAAGTATCATCTTCTCCAAGTTGAGTGAAGACTGTCCACTCCAAGTTGAGAGTGTTGTAGTGTGTAGGAAGCAAACAAGAGTGAGAGTGTGTTTCCTTCAAGTGGTGTTCTTGAAGTAGAGTGTCTCTCGTGTATCCACTATTGATGTTAGTGGAAGTTCTTGTTGTTGCTGCCCCGTGGATGTAGGCACATTGCCTAACCACATTATATCCGATGTCATCCTTCTGCCTTTTATTCTTGCATTTCCAATTTGTTTGTGTTTGAAATATTGTTATATTCCGTTATTTTACCTAACATTAAGCATGTGCCCTTTTTCTACTTTTGAACAGCTGATATTTCTTCGAAATTTCATGTTTGTCACAGAAACGAACTTCGAGCAAGCAGAAAGTAGAAACCCACATAATTTGCCCAAAAAAATTCAAAATAAATGAGAAAGAGCATCAGACATACGAGAATCGCAGCGGAAATGAGGGGGAGGAGTAAGAAAAAGCGCACCTTCTTCAATGATAGGAGAGCAGCAGGAGCTTTCCACTGAGAAATAAGTAGAAATTATAAGAAAAGGGATTGCAATTGTTGTTTGTAAGAAAAGAGTAGAAACTGGATCGAGTCCCACGTTGTAGTGAAAACAAAAAAGAACAGTTGCATTAATTCATACATTAGGCACCCAAAAAGGAAGCGTTTGGGGGGTGGAGCCCACGTGGAAAGCTCTAGCAGTACTTGTTTGTGTTTTTCTAGCAGGGTAAGAAACCGAGTGCTGGTGAAGTATGGGCATGTAAGGAGGAGGAAGGGGGCGGGGGGAGCTGCGCTATGAATTATTTAATTCGGCGTATTTTTTGGGCTCGAATTGGCAGACAACAAGTCGTCGCTGTAATCCCTCAGAATCTAATCCCCTAGGGATGGCAATATTACGGGGCGGGATGGGTATTTAACTACCCAAGCTTGCCCCGCCCCGTCTGCAGGCCGGACCGGGGCGGGTTACGGGCCGGGTCGGGTCGGGTCGGGTCGGGTAATTTCTTACCAAAACCGGGTCGGGCCGGGTCGAGTCGGTCGGGTCAGGTCATTACTGTCATCCATATGAATCCCAAATAAAAGTTTTATTTGGGATTTGGGAGAATTGTGATTTATTGGTAATTTGGAATTGGGAATTGGCCTAATTGGAAGAACATTGGAACAGAGTATGAGTTAGTGATATGGGCATACTGCATGGTTCGCATCAAAATAGTAAGGTTTTTTTAGAACCTCTATAGATTATCGAGGCAGGGCGGGGCGCGTTGCATACAAAGCCCAAGCTTGCCCCGACCTGGCTGCGGGCCGGGGCGGGTCGGGTCAAAACCGTGGCGGGTCGGGTCGGACGGGTCAGGTCAGGTCATTACTGCCATCCCTATAATCCGCACCATTGACAATAATTATTATTATTTCTCTTTCTTCACGAAGGATCATTCTCCAGGATCATGTTAATGAGTATATTACATCAGGTGTCAGACACAAAAAGACGGGTCACACAGAAAGTTCAAGTCCATGTGGGACTTGCACTTTTCATCTTTTTGTATCTTGGCTATTGATCTATTAGATCAGGTGTCTTCTTTTCTATATTATTCTCTTCTTCATTTCTTACTTTTAAAATGGTGAAGGCGTTAGTCCGTATCATCACACCTAGCATATGCTCTGTCCTGCCACGTCATTAGGGTCCGTTCCGTAGTTTGCAAGTTGGATGTCGAAAGTTGAGAAGTTGTGGAACCTTATTTTGAGAAAACTTTGGTTTTGTGTTCTTTTGGAGTAGACTGTTGTGTGGAAAGTGTGTTTGAGAGTTTTATGTGGGTCATATGATACTTTCTTGTGTTTCTTTGGTTTAAGAAAGTTGTAATTTGAAATTTTGAATATGGCAAGTGGTGACCTCTATCTAAATTTGGTAATCTTAACCCCCACATTTTCTTTTTTTTTGAGGGAGTCGTGAGTTGATTTGGAGGGAAGAAACAGGACATGGCAAATTAAGGCCAATCATCAAACCAAATAAAGAAATTGGATGCAACAAAAAATGTCCAAATAGCGTCGACGAACATAAAGGCAAGACAAGCAGTACTTAACAAACGCCACTAGAGTGGTGGAATTAAAGAGGACATGAAAGAAACCAACAAAAGAGCAAGCAAACAAAAACAGAAGATGGCAAATACTGAAACAGTTTCTATTAATAAACATAGCCAATACATGGATAAAAGTTTTACGAGGCAGGAAAACTTAAACATTTTATCGTCAACATCATTCGATTTTGTTATACATCAACAATAACATAAGAAAAATAAGACCAATGAGTGAGAACAATCCCCACTTAATGGATTTGTAATAGGTTAGGATGCTCTCCATTTTTCCGGTGCTTCTCTCTAACAGCCATACTGCCTTGTCACTTTATCTCTAATATCCTTCTCTCCGAAAACGAATGGGACGAACTGTCCATCATGCTCCTTTGCTTATTCTCATCTATTAAGTGCATTGTCACCTATCTTGACTACTCAGAGTGAGGTGGATCCTTTCATAAAAAGAATGAGCATCGATTATCCCAAGAACTACAATTCCAAAATATCCTTCATGGGTTTGCTCGGGTCCATGCAGTTCTCCTCAGCATCCGCAAACCATAATTCCATATCTTGAAATCCTCTCTACCAAATTTTAAATCACCACTGCTCTCATGTCTAGGGTAATATCTACTAGAAGACTCTCCTTGAAACGAATTTTCTTCCTTGCAATGAAAAACAAAAAATTAGTATAAATTTTTCTCAATGAAAATTAAATAGAAAAGAGAGTGATTTGTGGGAAAATTAGAGAGGGAAGCTTATCTATAAAAATTAGAGAGAGAAGCATGTCAGTGGTTCCTTCATCTTTCAGCCCTCATCACAATCACAAACAAAAGAGCAAGCAACACAAACAGAACATGGCCAATAAAAGGGCAGGGCAGCCAACAACAGAAGCAAAATAACTTCAACCAACAGAAAGTTAAGCCAAGCAGGAAACATCAATCCAAAAAACAGAAGATGGCCTCAACATAAAAAGGCAAACAATAAAATTTTCCACACTAACATCAACCGACAGAAATTGCATGCCACGTATGATCCAGAAAATCCAAAACCCTTGACCAGTCAACAAGCACAACAAGCAGGAGTAAATAAATAAAAAAACATAGGATAATGAGAACAATTAATGATGGAAATAAAAACAAACATCGACCAAAAGGATGCCATGAAGAAAACATTACGAGGAGCTCTCGGAATTATAATTATCAGTTTCCTTGATAGTTTATTGACAGCGGCTCCTTTATCCTCCAAATATCATCGTAGTTCCAAACAAACGAACAAACAATATATACTGAACATGGCCAATAAAGGAACCAACCAAGAAGATAGAACATAGCAAATAAATGAACAAACCAGCAAACATACCAAAGCAAGATATTAACAAAATAGTAACAAGCCAAAGTGTTGTTGGATATTTGGCATATTTCTTCAATTCAAACCTTGTTTTTAGTCCCACATTGATGGGATGACTCACTTGTGTGGGTATATAATAGGCCTCTTCTTAATGAGCTATTGGACGTGATATATGGTCTAAGAATGAGGGGATGCTCGCGGGCGCATGAGCCCAAGCAGGGGGACGAGCCCAAATTGAGTTGGGTGGAATGGAAAATGTGGGCGACGAATCCGAAAACCCTTAGCGTGTGTGCACTGGCATCGCACCTGTGCAGGGGGGTTCACGAGTGCACGTGCGGAGTGCCTGAGTTTTGGATCATGTTTTTAGCCCTTTTGTTTTTATGAAAAAGCCCATTACGTTTTTATTTTTCTCAACAGCCATTTTCTCATTAAATCGATGTTTAATTTTGCAACAGCCATTTTCTCATTAATAGCTGAATTCCAACAGTCATATTTTCCATCTATATAAACTCAGCTTGTATAGAGAATCAGAACTGCGAAAATCATTTCCTTCCTCCACAAAATTGATGCATTCGTTGCAATTGCTGTTCTGCTCTGTTGTTCGCTTCGGCCTCTGTGATCAGCTGTTCCTCAACTTCCTGTGCGTGCGAAGAATAGTTGTTGCTCACTGGAGCCTTGTACTATGAGTGCACACTTACAAGGCCATTGCCGTTGAATCCTTGAGGGTAGCTGCTGGACTTGCCTTGCACCGAGTATTCACTCTGAGGGGTGGAAATATACTCTTAAGGACAGTGCCTAGCATGCCTCGGCAGACTGATAAGTCTATTCATTTCCCTAATTTTTAATAGCATCATCCTCTAATCTCTGATTTTTTCCAACAAACTTAAGAGTAGATTAGGGATGCTGCTAATGTTACTGCTAAACATCTGCCTGATCTCTCAAAAATTGAACTGTTTTCTGGTAGCTTCTTTAAACGTTGGCAAAAAAAGTCTTTAGCACTTTAGATGTCACAGGATACGCTTTTGCTCTTACTGATCCTAAACCTACAGAAGAGAAAGACATTCCTGCCTGGAACCGAGCCAACAAAATTTGTAGACATACCATCCTTCATACCCTTTCTACTAAAATTTGGACTAGCCTTACCAAAAACTATATCCTCGAAGATGCCGATACCCCAAAAATTTGCTATATGCATCTTCCTTCATTTCTCTATATCCGAAGATAAACATGTCTCCACCCAAATCATGACTTTCATGTTCTCATAGATGATCTGAAAAATGAAAACATCACTCTTCATGATCCTTTTGTTTCTGGCTCACTTACTGAAAAACTTCACGAGTCTTGGAAAGATTATAAAAACAGCCTCAAACACAAAAGAAAAAAAATGTCTCTTGAAGATGTAACCATTCATATTAGGAATGAGGAAAAGAATAGGGAAAGAGGGCAAACCAATTCTGCTAAAGAAATTGTCTCCAAAGCTAATCTAGTTGAGACTAATTCTTTATTTTCTCCTTCACATCCTGAGAAATATTTCAAGAAATTTAGACCTAACCACAAACAACATCAGAAATTCCAAAAGGGCCAAACCACACTACTTTCAAGAAGAAGGGAGAATGTGCTGTTTGCAAAAAGCCTGTACACTATGCAGCTTAATGCCGTTTTCGAAAAGATGCTCCTAAACCAAGTGCAAACTTGGTAGAGGGAGATATTATTGTTATGGTGATCTCAGAGGTGAACATGGTTGCACATGCTAAGGATTGGATGATTGACTCCGGGGCAACCCGGCATATTTGTGCTGATAGATGAGCTTTACCTCCTATGTTTCTAACAGTTCTGGTGAGGAGAATGTGTACAAGGGGGATTCAAGACCCTCACCCAATAATCGGGAAAGGGAATGTTCTCCTCAAATTAACCTCAGAAAAACTCTTTCTCTTAGTGAGGTGCTCCATGTTCCAGATATCCGTTGGAATCTGGTTTCTGTCTCTCTTCTGGGAAAAGTGGGGGTTAAGGTTACTTTTGAGTCTGATAAGATTGTTATGACCAAGAATGGTCAGTTTGTAGGAAAGGGTTGTTGTAACCAATGTCTTTTCATTCTGAATGTACTTGAAATCATGAATAATAAAGCTTCTTCTTCTTTTGCTTATTTGATTTACTCTTTTGATACTTGGCATTATACACTATGTCATGTGAACTTTTCATATATTAAGAAAATGAAAGAAGTTGATCTGCTGAATGCTTCTTCTTCGTCCTCTAATGACAAATGTGAAGTTTGTGTTGAATCAAAAGCTACAAAGAAGTCTCGTAGATATGTACATAGAGAAAGTGAATTGCTTGCTTTAATTCATAGTGATCTTGGTGATTTGAAAAGCAATATAACTAGGGGTGATAAGAAATTCTATATTACTTTTGTAGATGACTTCTCTAGATATACTGAAGTATATTTGCTCGGATCTAAAGATGAAGCTTCTGATATGTTTTTGAAATATAAAACTAAACTAAAGTAGAGCATCAACTTAATAAGAAAATTAAAAGGATTAGATCAGATAGTGGAGGGGAGTATACATCGTTTAATGAATATTGTGAAGAACATGGGATTATTAATGAGAGCACACCTCCTTATTCTCATGGATCTAATGGCATAGCAGAAAGGAAGAATAGAACTTTAAAAGAGATGATGAATGCTTTGCTAATTAGTTCAGGTGCACCTCTTAACTTATGGGGAGAAGCTATTCTCTCTACTTGTCACATTCAGAATAGAATTCCCGATCAGAAATAAGGTAAAACTCATTATGAACTTAGGGTAGGTCACTCTCCAAACCTTGATTACCTCAAAGTGTGGGGGTGCCTAGCTAAAGTTCTTTTACCAGAACCTAAGAAAAGAAAATTAGGTCCTAAAACCTTTGATTGCATGTTTATTGGCTATGCTCAAAATAGTGTTTCAGTAACAGTCGCTTTCGGACCTTATGACTTTTCTGCGTGCACGTGCTTTATCGTGCACGTATTTTATTTGGCCATTTCTGAGCTCCGGCATATGCGATGTGATATGCCGTTGTGATCGTTTGGGAGTGTAGAATTTTTTGGGAACGTCATTTCACGGCTCGTTTTCTCGCAAAACGACTTTAAACGATAGGGGTGTTTTAGTCATTTGACTCAAAACGCCGTTCCCAATTTTACATTAATTTTTGGTAGGCGTAGCATGCGATCGAACACCATAGCCCCGTACTTCTCATATCCACGATCTTCCCGGTATTTTCGGATTATTTTTCCGATGCCCGTAGTGGAAGATATCCCCTAATCAATTTGCAACCGTTGATTAGCCGCTAATCAATTTGAATTTCAAATCCTAATCAATCCCTCAATTCTCTCCAACGTAAGAGGAAATCATGCATCAGCCACTATTGGCACCTCCTCTTTTTCCTAATTCCACTCTCCCTATCTCTATCTATCTCTCTCTCTCTCTCTCTCTCTCTCTCTCCCCCAATTAACCAAATCCCAAAAGCCACCTAGCAAACCCCTCCCTCTTCATATGGCAACTAGCCCTAGCCGCAAGAAACCTCCACGCAAACCCATCTCCTGCATTTTTCTTCTTCTCCTCCGGCCACCCAACCTCACCCCCGACTCCCCCTGGCCGCCGGCCACCTCTCCCCTCCGGCCACCCTTCTCTCTCCTCTGTTTTCTCTCTCTAAAACTCCCCATAGCCGCAAGAACCCAGTTTTGACCCGCCAGATTTATTGTTCACGGCCAGCCAGCCACCGGCCACCACCCCCGCCACTTTGTTCCCCTTTGACCCCTCTCCGCTCTGCAACTTCCCTCACGCTCATAGCCCACATGTAGCTCCCGGAATCCTCGCCGGAACACGCCGCATCGGCTGTTTTTTACAGATCTGGAAGCTGAACTTCCACACCGGCTCATGCCCGCCTCCGGCCACCCCCTCCAATGATCTCCACCACCATCGAACTCCTCTCTGACCCCCCGAACATCTCCAACTCCCCTTACCTTTTTTCCACGTCTCGATCTCCTTGAAAACCCCGTGGAACTCAGATCTAGCCGCAGTTTTACAGATATGCGCCACCTACGGAAAAACTCGTACCCACCGGCCATCCGGCCACCTACGACGACCACCCTACCGCTGTTGGACTCCTATCAAAACCCCCTACCAACTGCAATTTCTCTCATGATCATATCTCACCTATATCTCCTGGAAAATCCGTCGAAACCAAGCCCAGCTGCTGTTTTTCACAGATCTGGAAGCTGAACTTCGCCGCCCGTGCACGGCCACCTCCGACCACCCCCGGCAACAACTCCACTGCCGTTGTCTTCGTATTGAAGTCCTTTATCCACTGCAACTTCCAGTTTCCTCTGTTCATCTCTGAAATTTCACTGAGACAAGCGACAACGGACGTGGCACGAATCTATCCTCCCCGGCTTCTCACGGCCGCCCACCACCGTGCGCTCGTGCCGTCGGCCATCCACCGGGCCGATCATCTTTCCTTGGTCCCACTTCATCTACCAACAGCCCCCTTGGAATCTCGGAGTTCACGTGCGTTGCCGCACGCACGTACTTTTAGCCGACGTCGCCGTTATCGTGAAGAACCGTTGCACTACTTGCAACAGGAGGAGTATCGCTGATTAGCTCGCTGATTTCACGCTGCCACACTGCTGTCCAGAGGTACCTTGCTGTACTACCCACGGCCGAGGAGTTCCAGATGACGCCGACATTTCACCGTTCAGACCCGACTTCCGCTTGTTGGACGACATCACGAGGTTAGTTTCCCTAACGAGTAGTAAAACCCACACCGTAGCTAATCAAACCCTAAACTAAAATTGGACAACTATAACTAAATTTACTTTTAGTACTTGTAAAACGCAGCTCACCGTAGAAAGATCGACAATCGGACAATTTCTGCGCACATAGGATAGTAGTCGATCTAGGTTGAACGAAACACCAAAAATGTGACGTTGACGAATATGATAGCCCCGATAACTTAAAAACAAACCTTAATAGGATTTGATGGAAATCGCAACCTGACATCGTCGCCGTGACCTGTTTCAGACAGACTACCGCGGACGAGACGCCTGGACGAGACGCCCCGGACGGACGACACACTCGCCACCGCAGGCAAGTGTATCCACTTGCACTTTTGGCCGTGCTTAGCCCTTAGTTGTTAGAACTGTTAACTGTGAACAAAGAGAACCGGACGTGAAATGATAGCGTCCGGGACGCCCTTGATGGCTCAGACTTGACGACAAAGTCTGAGCCCGACAACAACAATTTTTGCATCGTAGGACTATCTTGTGTGTGCGTGCGTGTGGACACCCTAGAATAACCTTTCCCGTCTTGTCACGTCCTATCCCGTCTTGCACAGCCTGCGGGAAATAGGGCACTCACCAGTGAGTGGGTGATCCCTTGTATTGATACACAGCCCAGAGGGCAATAGGACACTCACCAGTGAGTGGGTGATCCCTTGTACTGATACACAGCCCAGAGGGCAATAGGACACTCACCAGTGGGTGGGTGATCCCTTGTCGTGATACACAGCCCAGAGGGCAATAGGGCACTCGCAAAGCTAGAGCGAGTGATCCCTTGTCGTGCTTGTCTTGTCTTGTCATACTTGGGGTTTGGGGTTGGGTTGAGCATGCGCACGGCAAGAGGGTCTGATCCCCCTCGAACCGTAAGGCGTGAACCCTTTCGTGTCTCACTTGTCCTGTCCTGTCTTGTCCCGTCACGTCCCGACTTGTCTTGACACCTGTAGGTTAGTCCCGTAGTTGGTAGCACACGCTACGACTACTACTTGCTACGCTTTACTTTCCTGCTACGCTACTTCTTTTGTTACTCAGTTATAACCGTAGCATGCTAATCAACCAGTAAATCATTGTTTAAAAGTTGATACACTTGCAGTAGAGTCTGACCTCTTTTGTAGACTTTACCTGACGTGCAGTTTCCTTCTTTGGTGCTGTATGTCAGGTGTTGAGCTAGAGTTCGTGAACGCAGCAGACTTACCGGAGTACGTGGAGCCGAGGACGTCGACCCGGAGTATGTTCCTGACGAGGACCAGACCTAGAGGTCTTTTCCGTCTCCACCTTCAGAGGTTACTACTTTAGTTGCTCTTTCGATAGTTTGTAGCCATGCTTAGGCTTTCCTCTTAGACTTTGTACTCGCTGAATATTATTATATTAATGAATGCAACTTTCCTTCTGTACTTTCTGTTGTTTCGAACTTTATAAATGCAAGAACCTGAAAAATTTTAAAATGGTACCCCCTACAGACGCTTATTGGGTCCGAGCTTCACAGCTCCGGCCTAAGCGGGCCTTAGTCACGCTTCGCCTCCGTATTTTTGGGAAGCGGAGCGTGACAGGTTTAGTGGTGGCCCATGCAGGTCTTGCAAAAGTTCGGAATAATAAGAGTACCGCATTCATTTAATAACCAGTTTGACATGTACAAGTCTGAATTAGGTTTTCCCAGTCTTACATAGTAGGAAGACTTAGGTAGACGTCCCAATTTGATAGTCAGACGCCTTGGTTAGGAATTAGTCATCCTCATCCTAGAATACCTTAGTAGCCCACTTGACTCTGACCGTGTTAGATTTCCAGAGCCCTTCTTTTAGTCGTTCGCTCGAGTCCATCGACTTCGGGCCCAGCAGAACGTAATCTTGATTCTCTTAGGAACCTTCCCTTAGATCCTAATTATAGTCTAGCTCATTAGGATGCTTAGAGCTGAGTTATCCTGATCTTTAGACAATCCGATGACTAGAACCCCTGACTTCTAGCGTCCCTATGATCATTACACTTTTGTGTTATCGACCGTAATGTTCCATCGTAGCTCTTCACGATTCGTATCCTACACATATTCTTCAAGCGATCATTTTCCTGTCTCCCGATTCACGTGATCGTTTCCTGACGATTATCGTCGATCCTTCGAATCCCTTCCTTGACCAATTCTGCTTCCTCTAAAAGTATTTTCGAAATTTATTATTAAGTTTTTCGTTCATCTTAATTTCTTGAAAACCCATATATTATATATTTCAAAATTTCTTGTTTTTCGGTTGAGTTAAAATTCTTTCACTGATCTTGAAACCTCCCTGGTCGTAAAATTATTTTACTATCTCGTACATACTTTCAAATCGGCATCTTTCGTGTTTCAGTTTTAAACCTTGTTATCAATTCTATAATCCAATACATATATATTACTTTTCTAAACTACAAAATTTTATTGCTAATCACTTACCGCACGTACTTTTAGTATATTTTCTAAACCAAAGAGAACTTTAAATTTCTTCTCGTATATGTATAAACAGCCCTATGTTCATCGTGCTCATACTTAAGAATCCTTGTTTAAATTTACTTTCAATTGCAAAACAATCGCTATTCTTCATCTAATTTTTTTCCAAACCGTAAAATTTTTTATCGTCTGCTTACTTTTCCCTACATATTTTTATAAGTATAAAAGTATTTGATACCATATTTTACACGTAATTCTTCTTTCATCTATCTAATTATTTTTTTTATAAAAAAAAATTTTGTTCCATCCAACCAACCATCTTCTTACCCCCGCCTTATTTGAACTCGTTTTTTCCGATTTTTTTTGTTACACTTTTGGTTTCTGTTTCCTTTATTTGGTGTAGACATTAGTCCTTGTAGTTGTCCATGCTATTTCCAGTATAGGAATAGGCCCTTGGTAGGTGATGTTGTCGTGATGCATGAGTATAAGTAGAGTGTGTAGACCTGTATGAGTGTGTCATCTTTAGGATCCTGATAATTGCCTTTTGTGTCTTGAATGTGTACTCAGTGTTAACCATGATATGATTGAAGTTGTCTGAATGACGGTATTCATACGTATATGAATAGGGTCATAGCAGGCAATTTCCTTAGACGTAGTTTTCGCGATTATAAAATAGCTTATCTTTGACTGCATATGATTGTATCAAAACTTTGTTTTTCTTTTAAACCAAACCTTTAAAGTTTTTGAAATTAGCTCACAAGATCACAAATCAATTATCCTTCCTCATCCATTACCACGACTCCACACGTTTTTCCAAATGTTTTAAAAATGTGTCACTGGTTTTAAGTTTCCCTTTCTCTTCTCTCTCTCTCCATTTAGAAATGTTATGTTATGGTTGTTATAGTTTTGGGACTAGCTATTATTGTTGTAGGATTTTGTTTGCGGGTAGGCTCAGGGAGAGATGAGATTTGTTATAGCAATGATTAACCGATTTTGGAACAATAGGATATTGGAATAGATTTCTTTTGGATGAAAAGAGTGGGCTGTCCAAGACTTATTTATAAAACCGAAGTGTGGCGGACTCAATGGAGAATTCTGGTTGAATGAGATTATATGCGTGAAGATGAGAACTTATCAGATTTGAGGCTTAGACGAATGGTAGACATGGATGGATACAGAGTATGGTAGGAGTTAGGGTGATCATGAGATTGAGTAGAGCTTTTATTAGCATCGAGACTTGATTGTTGAGTTGATGTGAGAAGACATTGGGAGTAACACAACGTGTTGAGATAAATGGATGGTTAGGTTTTCGGATTTAATATTGGTTGAAAATAATTATAATAAGTAGGAGGAGATGTGATTTTGATAGTTCAATTATTTGGCGGATAAATTTATGGGAAGATATGACACAGAATGTATTGAGGACACGGCGATTGTTGATTTGTAAAGGAGTTATAAGGTAGACTAAGTTGTTGTCTTTGATTGGTGATTGACTAGAACATCATTTTAGCGATTGATTAATATTGGGAAGAGATCGAGAGTTTAAAAGATTGTTTTTGAGCAATGATGTTTAGTGGAGTGGTATGGTATGAGATGATGATTATTATCCTTTTATGAGAACTTGGACTTGGGAAGTTGAACTGTAGGGATGAGCCTATAGCTAAGTATTAGGATGTGAGTTTAGTCGTAGCATCGGCCAGTGAAAAGATGGGTTATGATGGATTAGTTGAGGAACGGTGTTGAAGTTATAGGAATTAGAGATTATTGTGTGGAAGATGGGAGTGGTAGGCTTAAGTGCTTATAGATATTATTATTATTATAATAAGTGATTCCGAGGACAGAATCATTTCTAAGGTGGGTAGAATGTAACGGTCGCTTTCCGACCTTATGACTTTTCTGCGTGCACGTGCTTTATCGTGCACGTATTTTATTTGGCCATTTCTGAGCTCCGGCATATGTGATGTGATATGCCGTTGTGATCATTTGGGAGTGTAGAATTTTATAGAATTTTTTGGGAACGTCGTTTCACGACTCGTTTTCTCGCAAAACGACTTTGAACGATAGGGGCGTTTTAGTCATTTGACTCAAAACACCGTTCCCAATTTTACATTAATTTTTGGTAGGCGTACCATGCGATCGGACACCATAGCCCCGTACTTCTCATCTCCACGATCTTCCCGGTATTTTCGGATTATTTTTCCGATGCCCGTAGTGGAAGATATCCCCTAATCAATTTGCAACCGTTGATTAGCCGCTAATCAATTTGAATTTCATATCCTAATCAATCCCTCAATTCTCTCCAACGTAAGAGAAAATCATGCATCAGCCACTATTGGCACCTCCTCTTTTTTCTAATTCCACTCTCCCTATCTCTATCTCTCTCTCCCAATTAACCAAATCCCAAAAGCCACCTAGCAAAACCCTCCCTCTTCATATGGCAACCAGCCCTAGCCGCAAGAAACCTCCACGCAAACCCATCTCCTTCATTTTTCTTCTTCTCCTCCGGCCACCCAACCTCACCCCTGACTCCCCCTGGCCGCCGGCCACCTCTCCCCTCCGGCCACCCTTCTCTCTCATCTGTTTTCTCTCTTTAAAACTCCCCATAGCCGCAAGAACCCAGTTTTGACCCGCCAGATTTACTGTTCACGGCCAGCCACCACCGGCCACCACCCCCGCCACTTTGTTCCCCTTTGACCCATCTCCACTCTGCAACTTCCCTCACACTCATAACCCACATGTAGCTCCCGGAATCCTCGCCGGAACACGCCGTATCGGCTGTTTTTCACAGATCTGGAAGCTGAACTTCCACGCCGGCTCACGTCCGCCTCCGGCCACCCCCTCCGGCGATCTCCACCACCATCGAACTCCTCTCTGACCCCCCCGAGCATATCCAACTCCACTTACCCTTTTTCCACGTCTCAATCTCCTCGAAAACCATGTGGAACTCAGATCTAGCCGCAGTTTTACAGATCTGTGCCACCTCCGGAAAAACTCGCGCCCACTGGCCATCCGGCCACCTACGACGACCACCCTACCGCTGTTGGACTCCTATCGAAACCCCCTACCAACTGCAATTTCTCTCATGATCATATCTCACCTATAGTGCAACGACTGGTTTTCATGTATCTGGATTTATTATATTATATATATGTTTTGGTGGATTTTCTCCTTATGCGTGGTTTTCGTCTCAGTAGCTTTTATTTTCGATCGTTTCGTCGCGTTTTCCTAGCTTCTTCCGTTGATCGTCGATTTTGGAGTAAGTCATTCGTGACGGGCTTCATATCGGTCATATCTTATTGTTAGATCAAGCCTAGGAGTCTTAGGAATCGATCCCGAAGCTTCGCGCTCCATTTCGGAACTTTTGGTGCACGTTAGCCGGTGTAAGAAGGGGAACCGACCGACTAGATGACGATTTAGTCGGTCGGCAAACCTTCATGGCTGACTAGTTTGCTTTGTTAATTTCTCAGGAGTTACTGTTTATCGTTAGTCGGTCTAAGAACATTGGTCGACCGACTAGGTTGTAAACTAGTCGGTCAGCAATCGTTCTTTAACCGACTAGCTCTATGATCATTTTTGATACCAAGTACTATTCATTCTTAGTCGGTCTAAGAACGTTCATCGACCGACTAGATTCGAAACTAGTCGGTCAGTATTTGTTCTTTGACCGACTAAACCTAAATCCTATTTTTGTACAGGAGTTACTGTTTGGACTTAGTCGGTTTGTGTTGGTCAACCGACCGACTAGTTGCCAAACTAGTCGGTCAGTGGTTGCTCTTTGACCAACTAATTCATTACCCAGGTTTTTCCCTATATTTCGCTGCTTGGTGTTAGTCGGTCACAGCTAATCGACCGACCGACTAGTTGCTAAACTAGTCGGTCAGCCAACCTTCTTTGACCGACTAATCAGTGTCGAAATCCTAATATCTGGGCAGCCGCCAGCACTTCCTATTTAAACCCCTCCCAAACGTTTTCTTCTTCTTCTTCTTCAACTCTAAACCTAATTTCTCCCCCATTGAGCCCCCTACTACCTCAAACCCTTATTCCTTCATCCCAAGCCCAAAATCCATCATCCAAACCCTCACTTAACACATTCTACCTCTCATCTTCCACAAATTTTCATCAAACCCCCAAAATCCCCCCAAAACCCCATTTCTCCAAACTTCTCCATCCATTTCTAGATCTGAACCCTAGGTTCCCCGGAGCGTTTCTTCCGTCGTCGTGCTTGCTCGGTATCATTCTTCCGCTTCCGATACGGTAATAATCGATCTCTTAATGTTTTCATAACCCGTTGTGTTTTTGTGAAACCCTAATGAAATGAATGTTGTTTTGATGATTGTTTCTCCATAACAGCGACTTCCCCGTAGATTAGCGTCTGTGGGACGAACCCTCGTTGATCGTCATCCTCGGTGCTAGGCAAGTGAAACTTGCCACTTAGGGTTTTAGGCCATGTCTTAGGCCATTTGCTTGTTGTAGGCATAAAAGAGACTAGGCGACGAAATGATACTCGCCTAGGCGCAAATTTAGGAACTAGCTTGACAACGAAGCTAGATCCGTCATTTATCATGTTGCATAAAAATACCATGCCACGTTTAATTTCAATTACAGGTACGCGAATTAATTGTCATGTCATTGCATTCTTTAAATGTTCTCGTGATTGCGTAGCACACGCTACAATACTTGTACTTCCTGGCTCGTGACCAGAAGCGAACATAATGAGTTGCTAACCCCAACGCTCGATATTGAGGCTAGGTGTCCCCTACGCCAAATACTTCCTGATTCGTGATATAGAAAACAAGCTCCCGTGCGGGGCAACCCTGGCTCATTTACTGGGCTCATGTACAGGGACCCTGGCTTGTTTACGTGTGGGATGGGGTAAGAGTTAAGCGGTCATTCAACTGGGAGTCTGCCCGATCAGCAACTGCAGTTGTAAGGCATAAACTCTGGGTTCTGGGGTAGTGTTAAGCGGCCAAACAGCGTGAATGCCAAACCGTTCAGCTGTAAGGCATAAACATCTACAAACAACTTGAAACGTGACTAGTGAAAAGATTGAGATTGTTAGTAGCTTGGCTACTCTTGACTTGTCCCGATAATTGTTCTCTTGTACTTATTGTTCCACCATGTCTTGCGTGTGCACTCATGTTATAACTGCCATGTCATGCATACTATAACTGCTAGGTTGTTAGTTTGCCTTACTTTCAGTTTCCTTGCCCAAGTCTTTTAGACTTGCTGACATGTGCCCCTTTACTCTTTTGGGTGACACATGTTAGATCCTGAGCCTGAGTACATTGTAGAGGACGAGGTGTTTGCTGACGCCGAGCCCGAGCTTGTGTTTGGCGAGGAGTACGTGGACACTGGGGACCAGTCCTAGTGTCTTTGTTGAGCTTTTCCCTTTTGTTTTAGACTGCTATTTTGTTGTCGGTGCGTAGCACCTATAGTTTGTTACGTTGTTCCTTTTGTTGGCCTTGTTCTGGGCCTTTAGACTCTTTCTTTTGGCCTGGTGGCTTTTCTGGATGTTGAACTTAATTTTCATGTTGGACAAATTATGAGATATGAGATTTTATTTCTGTCTCTCCTTGTGTTATTATTGTTGTTTTGTGGTTACATGAACCTGCTTATGTTTTATTGACGCTTATCGGGTTTGGGGCTTCACAGCTCCACTCTCGTGCGGACCTTTTCACGTCTCGCCTCCATTTTAGGGAAGCAGGTCGTGACAGGTTTTGTTGGTGGCCCATGCAGGTCCTCTTCTGTAACTGCGATTATCGGAATGACGATAATGATATTAGAATGTCCAATAAACTAAGTTCGACGTCCGAGTCATAAGCTATGAGTCTAATCTGCTTCGTTTTCTTTGTCATTAGATGGCAGGAAGGCGATTCACCCGTGGTGGAGGTAGTGGTGCGCCCCCTCATGATGAGGAGCCTGAGCGGGAACCCACCAATGGAGAGATGATGCGGATGATGCTTCAGATGATGCAGGTGCAGCAGGGCATGCTCCTGCAAGTCCAGAATGCTCCACTTGCTCGAGCTGCCTGGGCACTTCCGGATGCCCCTCGCTCCGAGCCAAGAGCGAAGCAATTTCGGGAGCTGGGTCCCGCATATTTTGATGGGTCTGAGGGTCCTCTGGCTGTCGATGAGTGGATTCGGAACATTGAGGATAACTTGAAGATGGCCAAGATCACCCCGGCTGGATGGGTTGATTTGGCGAAGAGGCAACTCAAGGGTAATGCTCGGAACTGGTGGGATGCGGAAGAGAAGATGTTGGTGGAGCCGATAGCTTGGGCTACCTTTAAGTCCAGGTTTGATGAGGGGTTCTTTCCGAAGGCTGCTAGGAAGGAGATGCTGCAGCGCTTTATTGATCTGAAGCAAGGGAGCTTGACGGTGGACCTGCACCACCAAGAGTTCACTAGGCTGAGTCGGTTCGCACCGAAGATGGTGCAGGGTGCTGATGAGAGGGCTCAGAGGTTCCTGCAGGGACTTGCTTTGGAGCTCCAGAGTTTTGTGTCTTCCTCTGATCTGGACTCTTATCAGAAGGTTCTGGTCGCTGCGAGGAGGCAGGAGCTGAACCTGAATCAGAGGAGAGGACATGTTTCTGGTGCTGGGAAGAGGCCTATGGAGCAGGCCAGGGCGATGGTTAGGCCTGGTTTCAAGCCTAATCAGCCAGCTCAGTTCAAGAGGCCAGGAGGGCCTATTCAGAAGACTTACCATTTCTGCGGAAAGCCTGGTCACATCAAGGATCAGTGTAGGAAGTTTCTGGGCCAGTGTTTGGTTTGTGGTGATGCTTCTCATGTCGCGAAGGATTGTCGGCATGCGAATCCGCTGCGGAGGGCACCTGTTGCAGCACAGCCGTTGCAGCAGCGAGCGCCTATTCCTGCTGGACGTGGAGTATCTCTTGTTCCATAGAGGCAGGCTTTTCAGCAGGCTATTCCACCGAGGAGGCAGGCTTTTCTGATGACCGCTGTGGAGAGCGAGGCGGTGGATGAGGTTATCACAGGTAATCCTCAATCTAGCTGTTACTTTCCTAGCTGGTTTTGATTGTTAGATTGTGTTATTTGCTTGAACATGATTGTTTGCTAGACTAGGGTTTGATTGTTAATTGCTTGTTAGGTGTGGTTTTGGTGTGCACATTTCCTGCACGAGTCCTCTTTGACTCTGGTGCATCGATGTGCATTATTTCTCGGAGCTTCGTGGAGAAGCATTCCTTGTCGACATCCCCTCTTCCCAAGAGTTGAAATATCGTCACAGGAAATGGCGTGGTCTCGGTGCATCTTGGTTGCAATTCTTGCTCGTTGGTGGTCTGTGGACATGAGCTTTACGCTGATTTCATTGTCCACGACATCATCAACTATGATGCGGTCCTTGGGATGGACTGGCTTGCGAGCTTCTATGCTACGATCGACTGTCGGAGGAAGAAGGTGGTGTTCGAGATTCCCGGACATCCAGTATTTGAGTTCAGCCGTGGTAGCAGCTCGCTTGGTCCTGTCAGGTTTCGGGCCAGGCCGGTGGAGGTTGTGGCTATGCAGATGGAGCTGGAGAGGCCAGCGGTTGTGCAGGATTTTGATGACGTCTTCCCTGAGGAGATGTCTGGTTTGCCACCTGATCGAGCTCTAGAATTTTCTATTGATCTTGTTCCAGGAGCGCAGCCGATTTCAAAGGCACCGTATCGTATGGCACCCGCTGAGTTGGAGGAATTGCGGAAGCAGCTGGATGAGCTTTTGTAGAAGGGTTATATCAACCCTAGTGTGTCTCCGTGGGGAGCACCATGGTGCTGCTGGTGAGGAAGAAGGATGGTTCGCATCGCATGTGCGTGGACTATCGAGAGTTGAATGCGGTGACCATCAAGAATAAATACCCGTTGCCTCGCATCGATGATATTTTTGATCAGCTTGGAGGTTCGAGGGTGTTTTCTAAATTGGATTTGAGGAGTGGTTACCATCAGTTGAAGGTGAAGAAGGGAGATGTTCTGAAGACAGCGTTCAGGACAAAGTATGGACACTACGAGTTTGTGGTTATGCCTTTCGGTGTAACCAATGCACCTGCAGTTTTCATGAATCTGATGAACCTAATTTTCTACGACTTTTTGGATAAGTTTGTCGTTATCTTTATTGATGACATTCTGATCTATTCAAAGTCGGAGGAGGAGCATGCATCGCACTTGAGGACGGTATTGGAGATTCTGAGGAAGCATCGGTTGTATGCTAAGCTTTCGAAGTGCGAGTTTTGGCTGGACAGAGTTGCTTTTCTCGGGCATGTGGTGACTGGAGATGGTATTTCAGTGGATCCTGAGAAGATTAGGGCCATCAGAGAGTGGCCTGTTCCGCAGTCAGCGTCTGAGATCCGGAGTTTCCTTGGTTTGGCGGGATATTATCGGTGTTTCATTAAGGAATTTTCCCGTATTGCAGAGCCGATGATCAGATTGATGCGAAAGGATGTACCTTTTGTTTGGTCGGGTGATTGTGAGAATGCATTTGGTGTTATGAGGGAGAGGCTGACGACTGTCCCTGTTCTTACTGTGCCTGATCACAGCGATGGATTTGAGATCTTTTGCGATGCTTCTGGCAAGGGTCTCGGTTGTGTGTTGCATCAGCACGGGCATGTAGTGGCTTATGCTTCTCGTCAGCTCAAGGTTCATGAGAAGAATTACCCGACGTATGATTTGGAGTTGGCTGCCGTTGTGTTTGCGCTCAAGATTTGGAGGCACTTCCTGCTGAGTGAGAAAGTGAATATTTTCACCGATCACAAAAGCTTGAAGTATATTTTTACTCAGAAGGAGCTCAACATGCGACAGCGTCGATGGTTGGAGCTCATGGCGGATTATGAGATTAATTTGCAGTATCACCCTGGCAAGGTGAATGTGGTTCCTGATGCGCTGAGTAGGCTTCCGGTGGTGATGATTTTGACCTCGCAGTGGAGATTGCAGCAGGATTTTTGCGAGTCTGGTGTGGAGATTGTTCTTCCTGGGGAGGCTTCTTCGTTGATGTGTATGCAGATACAGTCGACGATCGTGGATCGGATCAAGGCTGGCCAGGCTTAGGATCCGAAGCTGGTGAAGATTCGGGAGCAGGTGGAAGCCGGTCTGCGGACTGACTTTTTGATTCATGAGGATGGCTCGCTGAGGTTTGGAGCCAGGTTGTGTGTGCCAGCTGGGGATATTAGAGAGGGGTTGATGGTGGAGGCACACAGTTCGCCGTATTCTGTGCATCCTGGTGGGACCAAGATGTACCAGGATCTTCGTCTGAACTATTGGTGGCATGGCATGAAGAGGAGCGTGGCTCGGAGTGTAGCCAAGTGCTTGGTTTGCCAGCAAGTGAAGGCGGAGCATCAGCGTACGGCAGGGTTGCTGCAACCTCTTCCGATTCCGGAGTGGAAGTGGCAACACATCACTATGGATTTCGTGACTGGACTGCCTCGGAGTCCGAAGCAGAATGACGCGATTTGGGTGATCGTAGATCGATTGACCAAATCCGCGCACTTTATTCCGTTCCGAGTGGGACAGTCCACTGAGGCGCCAGCGAGGAGAAATATGGAGGTAAATTCTTTTACTCTCTGTTTTTGTTTCCTTTTCCTAGTTTGGATAGTGATGTAACGTGAATCATGCAGGAGATCGTGCGACTTCACGGAGTCCCCGTGAGTATCATGTCGGACAGAGACACGAGATTCACATCTCAGTTCTTGCAGAGTTTGCAGAAGAGTTTGAGTACGCGTCTGAGTTTCAGCACGGCGTACCATCCGCAGATGGATGGCCAGTCCAAGAGGACGATTCAGATTTATGCTGAGGGTGTGCATGTTGGATTTCAAGGGTTCGTGGGAGGACCATCTACATCTGGTGGAGTTTTCTTACAACAACAGCTTCCAGGCGTCTATTGGCATGGCGCCTTTCGCCGCTTTGTATGGGAGGAAATGTCGATCGCCATTGAGTTGGGATGACGTTGGTGATCGTGAGCAGTTGGGACCTGAGATGATTGTGGAGGCCGTGGATATTGTCAGGAACATTCGGGAGAGGTTGAGGATTGCTCAGGACCGTTTTAAGCATTGGGCGGATGCTAAACGTCGTCCTTTGGAGTTTCAGCCGGGCGACCATGTGTTCTTGAAGATTTCCCCGAATTATGGTGTGATTCGCTTTGGGAAGCGAGGGAAGTTGAGCCCGTGATACATTGGACCGTTTGACATTCTGGAGAAAGTTGGCGAGGTAGCCTACCGCTTAGCCTTGCCGCCATCTTTGGAAGGAGTCACAATGTTTTCCATGTGTCGCAGCTTCGTCGATACATGAGCGATCCATCTCATGCTGTGGATTTCTCGGAGATTACCGTTCGCCCTGATATGACGTATGACCAGCAGCCAGTGCAAATTCTGGACAGGCGTCAGAAGTCACTTCGGAACAAGGGTGTCAATCTTGTGAGGGTGATGTGGCGACACGGCTCGCCTGGAGAGTCTACTTGGGAGAATGAGGATGATATGCGAGAGCGTTTCCCACTTTTGTTCCCGGACACGTGCGTGTTGGGAAATTCCGAGGACGGAATTTTTCTTAAGTTGGGGAGGATGTAACGACTGGTTTTCGTGTATCTGGATTTATTATATTATATTATATGTTTTGGTGGATTTTCTCCTTATGCGTGGTTTTTGTCTCAGTAGCTTTCATTTTCGATCGTTTTGTCGCGTTTCCCTAGCTTCTTCCGTTGATCGTCGATTTTGGAGTAAGTCATTCGTGACGGGCTTCATATCGGTCATATCTTATTGTTAGATCAAGCCTAGGAGTCTTAGGAATCGATCCCGGAGCTTCGCGCTCCATTTCGGAACTTTTGGTGCACGTTAGCCGGTGTAAGAAGGGGAACCGACCGACTAGATGACGATTTAGTCGGTCGGCAAACCTTCATGGCCGACTAGTTTGCTTTGTTAATTTCTCAGGAGTTACTGTTTATCGTTAGTCGGTCTAAGAACATTGGTCGACCGACTAGGTTGTTAACTAGTCGGTCAGCAATCGTTCTTTAACCGACTAGCTCTATGATCATTTTTGATACCAAGTACTATTCATTCTTAGTCGGTCTAAGAACGTTCATCGACCGACTAGATTCGAAACTAGTCGGTCAGTATTTGTTCTTTGACCGACTAAACCTAAATCCTATTTTTGTACAGGAGTTACTGTTTGGACTTAGTCGGTTTGCGTTGGTCAACCGACCGACTAGTTGCCAAACTAGTCGGTCAGTGGTTGCTCTTTGACCGACTAATTCATTACCCAGGTTTTTCCCTATATTTCGCTGCTTGGTGTTAGTCGGTCACAGCTAATCGACCGACCGACTAGTTGCTAAACTAGTCGGTCAGCCAACCTTCTTTGACCGACTAATCAGTGTCGAAATCCTAATATCTGGGCAGCCGCCAGCACTTCCTATTTAAACCCCTCCCAAACGTTTTCTTCTTCTTCTTCGTCAACTCTAAACCTAATTTCTCCCCCATTGAGCCCCCTACTACCTCAAACCCTTATTCCTTTATCCCAAGCCCAAAATCCATCATCCAAACCCTCACTTAACACATTCTACCTCTCATCTTCCACAAATTTTCATCAAACCCCCAAAATCCCCCCAAAACCCCATTTCTCCAAACTTCTCCATCCATTTCCAGATCTGAACCCTAGGTTCCCCGGAGCGTTTCTTCCATTGCCGTGCTTGCTCGGTATCATTCTTCCGCTTCCGATACGGTAATAATCGATCTCTTAATTTTTTCATAACCCGTTGTGTTTTTGTGAAACCCTAATGAAATGAATGTTGTTTTGATGATTGTTTCTCCATAACAGCGACTTCCCCGTAGATTAGCATCCGTGGGACGAACCCTCGTTGATCGTCATCATCGGTGCTAGGCAAGTGGAACTTGCCACTTAGGGTTTTAGGCCATGTCTTAGGCCATTTGCTTGTTGTAGGCGTAAAAGAGACTAGGCGACGAAATGATACTCGCCTAGGCGCAAATTTAGGAACTAGCTTGACAACGAAGCTAGATCCGTCATTTATCATGTTGCATAAAACTACCATGTCACGTTTAATTTCAATTACCGGTACGCGAATTAATTGTCATGTCATTGCATTCTTTAAATGTTCCCGTGATTGCGTAGCACACGCTACAATACTTGTACTTCCTGGCTCGTGACCAGAAGCGAGCATAATGAGTTGCTAACCCCAACGATCGATATTGAGGCTAGGTGTCCCCTACGCCAAATACTTCCTGATTCGTGATATAGAAAACAAGCTCTTGTGCGGGGCAACCCTGGCTCATTAACTGGGCTCATGTACAGGGACCCTGGCTTGTTTACGTGTGGGATGGGGTAAGAGTTAAGCGGTCATTCAACTGGGAGTCTGCCCGATCAGCAACTGCAGTTGTAAGGCGTAAACTCTGGGTTCTGGGGTAGTGTTAAGCGGCCAATCAGCGTGAATGCCAAACTGTTCAGCTGTAAGGCGTAAACATCTACAAACAACTTGAAACGTGATTAGTGAAAAGATTGAGATTGTTAGTAGTGTTGAGTATTGGACTCCCTGGATTTGGTTTTGGATGATGAGTAAACATAAATAATTCATGAACTAACAATTTGTGAGCGCAGTTATGGAGATCGTCGCCAAATTCACGAGAACACTCAAAGCGACATCTCAAGACTTCTCAAAGCTTGTATTCAATGCCTAAAGGTTCGTTGAAGCTTTTGGACCATTTTAGAAGTCATGAAGATTTGATCGAAGCTCTCGAAGACCGTTCTTTAAGGTTTTATTTATAGTATTTTAGTTTCGATCTATAGAATGTTAAGCCTTGAGTATATCATACATTTCTATCTTCATAACACTCATATCTTAGCTCTAGGATCTTAGTAGAAGTCCATTCTAACTTCCTCGAAGCATCGCGCTTCGATTCGGACTTTATTGTGCATGTTAGTTGGTTCAAGAAGAAGAACTGACCGACTAGATGTTGATCTAGTCGGTCGGCAAAGCTTCTTGGACCGACTAGTTTCAGTTTGTATTTTCTTGCTCAGTACTGTTTACAGTTAGTCGGTCTACGTTGACTCACCGACCGACTAGTTTGTGAACTAGTCGGTCAGTGATGCTTCTTTGACCGACTAATTGAGCTTTACTGTACATGCTAATTTTCTCCTAAGCTACTGTTTATCGTTAGTCGGTCTAAGAACATTTGGCGACCGACTAGTTGATGATCTAGTCGGTCAACATTTGTTCTTGGACCGACTAAATCAATTTGTATTCAGACTATTTGTTTTTGACTCTTAGTCGGTCTAAGTTCATTGACCGACCGACTAGTTGTGAAACTAGTCGGTCAGACAGTCTTCTTGGACCGACTAGATTTCTAGGTCTGAAATTCAATCTCTTCACTGTTCATCACTTAGTCGGTCCATGCTGTTTGACCGACCGACTAGTTGATGAACTAGTCGGTCAGTGGTTGTTCTTTAACCGACTAACTGCTTCAGATTTCTATCCGTTGGGATTTGACCTAACTTGTTTTTATGGGACCCTATAAATACCAAGCTTGGTCATTTCTTTCTAGGTTAGAGCTGCTATTAAGAGATTCATTGAGATTGAAAGAGTTAGAGATTCTCACTTTTTTCCAAAGCTCTCTTCCTCACAAGAAATCCATTCTCTCACATTCTAGATCTAGAATCCATCTTGAGAGAAGTTTGTTCTTGGTGAGCCATTCAAGCTCTAGCTTGATTCAAGTCTCCAAATCACTCCTAGGCACCCATTGCTGCTCATTTCAGTGGTGCTAGGTCTTGGTGACTTCCTCTTCCACAAATCACTCCTTGCACCTATTTGGTAAGAAAACTCAAGGTATAGGATTTTGTGGTAAGATTGTTTATTTCATTATAAACTCATTTATTGCTTGTTGATTCTCTCGGTTATGAGAGAAGGTTGTGATCCCGGGTTGTGGGATTCACTATTGCCATTGCATGTATGATTTGATCTTGTGAAGGTTTTTCACAAGATATCATAGTGGAAATCTTGGGTTAGGGTTTCTAACCTAAGTATCCGGAGGGGATCCGGGTGGTTGGGACATAGGATCACCGGGAACAAGTCGGGGAAACTTGGGTGGATCCGAACCCAGTAATATCTTTTGTTAGTATTGTTAATTTTGTTGTTGTCATCAATTTAAGCTTCCGCAAATTAATTTGGTAGTTGTTTGCACGATAATTAGGAATTATACTCCTTGTTATTTTTAAAGTACTATTCACCCCCCTCTAGTACTTGTGCAGTAGCTTGTAGGGCATTACATTTGATATCAGAGCCAGATACTTAGCTATGTCTACCAACGACAACAAGACCGTGCGTCCACCTTCCGACTATGGCACCTTCAGGAACCGTGAAGGAGCATCTTCGGTGATGGAAGGACATTCCTCAATGAGGCCTCCATTCTTCAACGGTACCAACTACGGGTACTGGAAATGCCGGATGGAAACTTTCCTCCGGAGTGCATCTCTATGGAGGACCACGATGAAGGAATACGTCGAGCCCACCGAAGAAGACTTTGAGAAATGGACAACCGCGGAGGTCACCGCGGAGGTAAGCAATGCCAAGGCAATGAATGCCTTGCAATGCGCATTGGAGCCCGAGGACTTCAATAAGATATGCACATGTAAGAGTGCATATCAAATTTGGAACTCCCTCCTCATACTACATGAAGGGACGAGTAGGGTAAGAGACTCTAAACTCATAGTTGTTAACAAAGATTACGAAATGTTTCATATGCAACAGGGTGAGAAGATGAAGGAGTATTATGCTCGCTTCGTCGACATCATAAACGAGTTGGAGGCTCTTGGCAAAACCTACACCCAAAAGGAGAAGTGTTCGAAGCTTATCGAAGGACTTCCTTCTTCTTGGGAAAAGCGTACCTTCGCCATCGAGGAAGGTAATGATATGAATAAGTACACCGTAGTTCAACTAATGGGTACTTTAATGTCATACGAGGTACGCAAGGATAGCAAGTTAAAATTGCAGGAAAAGATGAAGTCCTACCTAAAGCAAGACGAGCCAAAGAAGAAGGCTATTTCTTTCAAGGCCGCTCCATCCACATCCACATCAACCGATGATGAAGACTCGGAAAATGAGTTGGACTTGGAGTCCATGGCACTCATGGCCAAGAAGTTTAACCGTTTCATCCGAAAAGGTAACTATAAGAACAAAGCTAAATTTGGTTCTTCTAACGCCTCCTCCTCTCCTTTGTGTTTCAAGTGCAATAAGCCAGGGCACATGAAAGCGGAGTGTCCTATAAATAAGCAAAAGGAGAAGTGGAAGGCGCCGAAATTCGATAAGTCCAAGAAGTACAAAAAGGGGTACAAAAAGGGACTTGTCGGAGCAACATTCACAGACTCCGAGGATTCCTCAAGCGGAGAGTCGGATGTTGAGAAAGTGGAGCAAGCGCACATGTGCTTCATGGCAAGAGAGGAGCATGATCAAGGATCCTCCTCTTCCGATGATAGTGACGACGAAGGCGATGAGGTAACTATGGATGACCTTAGGAATGCTAATTCTCAATTATGGTCTAAGTATACTAAATTAGTAAATAGGTATGCTAAAGTAAAAGATGACCTAGCTAGCATTCAAACCTCGCCTAAGACTATCATCACCAACAACGACACCGTTGTTGAAGAGTTAAGAAATGAGATTGTTAATCTCAAATCTAAACTTGAACATGTTAGTGTTGAGGATTCGGAAGAACATGGGATAGCGGATTTGACTTCTCAAAACTCAACTTTGAGTATTGAGAATGAAAATCTCAAATCTCGTGTTTATGTGCTCACATCGCAAATATCCACTTTGGATGCTTCGATGCATTCTCTCACCGAGAAATATGAGTGCACGATAGGCCGAATTAATAAATTCAATAAGGGTAAAGACCATTTGGATAACATCCTAAATGATTTACTTTCGGGCAATCACCACATTGGCTTTGGGTATAAGATAGGGAGTTCATCCAAATCGGCCACTACTTTTGTTAGGCCTACTTCCGATGCCTCACCGAGTGGGAGCAAACACTCCATTGGTAGTTCATCTACCAATGGTGCCTCCACTTCGCACACACCCTATTTTGGAAAGAAACCCACTTTGGGTGGACCTCCAAAGAAGGGTCATGCCTACATGTACACAAATACCATGCCACGTAGGAACACACGTCCTACTTCACCGGCTCACACATATGATGATTTTTATGCAACACATTCACGGGTACGTGCACACAATGTGAGACACCCTCACGCACGTGTTCCCTCACATGCATATGTTCACCCACAACATCATATGAATAATCATCCGCATGCACCATTCCATCATGTTCCTTATGCCTATCCACGACATGCATCACGTAGAAACCAACAACGCATGCATGCACCCAATAGGATGAGGGCTCCCAAGATTTTCACTATTTGGAGCCCAAAGGACACAAGCATGGATGAAAAACAAGTGTATATGAATGATTATTTTTCGAATGTTGTGCATAGTAGAAATTATGTGGGGAAGTCTAAGTCCAATTGAAATTGGCTTCCAAAGGTCTAATCTTTTGGACCCAATGACCTTGGGTACCATGATATGACATTTCATATCTATAGGTACTCAAGAAAAAGGAACGGAGCAACAAATTTAAATTTAGCTCCAAGAGAAATTGGATACTCGATAGCGGGTGTTCAAAACACATGACGGGTGACGCTCAATTGCTCTCCGGAGTGGTTCCCATTGCAAATAGAAACCGCGTCGTATTTGGAGGCAACGAGAGCAGAACCATCATAGGTGTTGGTAAAGTGGGTAATCCTTCTAAACCCATTATATGTGATGTTTACCTTGTTAAAGGATTAAACCACAATCTTATTTCAATAAGTCAACTTTGTGACAAAGGTTACAAAGTTAACTTTGCGAAAGGAATGAGCCATATTTTAAGAAAAGATAATAATGAATTATTGTTTTCTAGCACACGCCATAAGGATATATATGTAGAGGAATATGCCCTCGGATCATTTGTATTTGATGCAAATGATAATTTAAGCCTAGATATGGACTATTTTGTATTTGATGCAAAAGAGATTAAAAGTGTTTTAAATTGTTTAAAACAATATTTAATAATATAAATGCAAGGAAAAGTTCACGGGTAAGACGGGAATGTCCCGGTCTAAACCCAGGTTCAAACGGCGTCCAAATCGGACACCAAATACCAAAGTTATGCCCAAAACAGCCCAAAGGACAAGATCAGGCCAGACTGGGTCTGGACTGCTGGCCAGGCCCAACAGAAACAGCAAACCCAGGCACAGGCCTGGGCTTAGCCCAGGCATGGCCTGGGCAAGGCCCAGGCGTGGGCCTGGGCTTGCCCAGGTCGCCTGGGCAAGCCCAGGCGGGCTTTGCCCAGCGCCTGGGCAAGCCCAGGCGCGGCCTGGGCCTTGCCCAGGTGGGTTTCTGCGCGCGCTGAATGCGTGGGGCCCACTTGTGGGCCCCAGCTCTAGGGTTTTGAACCCTTATTGTGCAGAATTGTTTGACGGCTCAGTTTTTGCGAAAAACTAGCCTTGGGCTGATCTTTGGACAATCAATTGGAGGGTCAAACAAACTCCGATTGACGAACGGTTTTTTTCCTATGCGTTCACCGTTGAACACCCTTCGAATTGATAGGTTGTATCAATCCTGAAGTTCAACGGTGAGTGAGTTAAAATTCACGGAAGTTTACACTTTGTGAAAGGCAAACTAAATTGAATTAATTAACTCCAACTTTAGTCCCACATCGGAAATTGAGTAGAGGGGAGGGTTCAGCCGCCTATATAAATAGGGGTCTGCCCCCTTCCTCTAAACTCGTCCCAAGCTCTAGATCTGAGCAGCTCTCGTAAATGTTGGAGCACGCTCGGATCTAAGCTGAATTAATATTTCTCATCTCCCTATAAATTTCTGCCTTGCTCCTGAGGGCTCTAGCAAAGCCGCAAAAGAGTTCGGATTCAGATCCGAAATCTAGGCGGAGGTTTCACTCGCGTGAAAATTTCTTCGGCGCGTGGTTGGCTCGGAGAAATGGGATTGATCGCCTCGGGATGCGGAGCAGTTCGAGGAGCAGTTCGGGGAGCGGTTCAAGGAGCGGCTCGGCGTGGGACGGGAGCAGCTCGGAAGACGGTGCGGAACATCTCGCCTGCCCCAGGGCTGAGATTCCGGGTATGTGTTTAAGTTTTCATTTAATTATTCGCAGTAGTTAGATCCCTCTTGGGGTAGCCAGATCCACCCCAAGTTGGCAGAGATCCTGGCTAATAGGGTCTGGTTCCTTAGGGTTGCATGTTAATTAGATTAACATAAAATTTTTTCGCTGCATTTCTGTCTATGTTCCGTCCGACTTAGGACGGGACTAGAGTTTTTGTGCCCTAAGGGTCCCAGAAAACCCTGCATTGGTATCAGAGCCATCTCTGTATGCTGATCTTGGACTGCGAATTTATTATTTGAATGCCTTTATAGAAAAATGTTTTCTTTAAATTTATGCGATAAATTTAAATTCTTTTTTTGTTTAAAAATTTTATATGATAAATTTTAAACATGTAAGTTTTAAAATGGAATTTTTAAATTTATGTGATAAATTTAAAAAAAAATTTAAAGCTTTAAAACTTTATGCGATAAGTTTAAAATGTTGTTTAAAATTTTATGTGATAAATTTTAAACATGGAATTTTTTAAATGATGTTTTAAATTTATAACATATTTTAAAAACTAATTTTAAAAAGTTTAAAATTTTTATGCGATAAATATTGTAAAGTAGCATGCAAATGTTATGATTTTTAAACAAGCTTTTACTTTATGAGATAAAATAAAATGTTTTAAAAATCCTATTTTTAAATTTAAATGTTAAATTTAAGTATGCATGCTAAAATTGTTTATGCGATAAACTTTAGTCTATTTAATTGTTAAATAGTTGTACACTTTTTATGCGATAAAATTAGTGTAATTTTAATGGCTATGTCTTCTTGTCCCTTATTTGATAACACAAGACAACCTTTTAGGTTAGCCATTAAGTAATGATTAAAATTTACTAATTGAATTTTAATGACATGCTATGTTTTAATAAAACATTAACAATGCTTCAAGACCTAATTCCTAATTAGGGTAGTCCTTTTAATGAATTTTTAATTTTAATTGTTATTATTAAATCATTAAAGGACTTCGCTTTTAGCGTTGGTTAATAAATTTATTAAAATCCTAATAACGATTAGGATAGCACGTGAACCTTATAGTTAATAAGGACTTAATAAAAGTTATTAAACAAATCCTAAAATTTTGAATTTAAGGATGCAACTAGTTGATAGGATTAATTAGTTGTTAATAAAGCTGTTTAGTCTATGGCACACATACAAAAATAACAAGCTTCATTCAATGGACCATGATCCAGTCAATGTGCTTGGCTAAGAGTTCTGGATCAACCCTTACTAGTCTAAGGGGTAGTGATCCTGGCTTAGTCAATTCCCTGGCTGTGTTCCGCTGGACCGCAATGTCGCGAATCATGATTGTATGACACCCTGGACT
Source organism: Scilla litardierei (assembly GCA_030789695.1). Taxonomy (NCBI): domain Eukaryota; kingdom Viridiplantae; phylum Streptophyta; class Magnoliopsida; order Asparagales; family Asparagaceae; genus Scilla; species Scilla litardierei. The sequence goes on from CM061138.1 coordinate 116,100,323, forward strand.
ATATCTAGTCAATGCGTTATAAATCTTATTAAAGATTAATCCGTATCCCTCTTTGATTTTGGAGCTTGGTAACTCAAAGAAGACAATTATAGTTGTTGAGTCTCCTCAAGCTATGACATGTTTATCTTTAAGGAACAAACTCCAACATACATGTGATGTAGTCTAGACTTGACCCAAATCGATACGCCGGGTCTCCTCGAGCATCGATCTAAGTCAAATCTGGACACGAAATCAAGGGTCTGACTAGACCAATCATTATGATTTGTTGAGTCTCCTCAAGATCATAAGTGACTGTGGGTAAAAAACAATAGGGAGTCACATGTGATGTGATTGACTAAGAGTTAGTCTATCAATCATGGAACCAATCAACTTGTTGAGTCTCCTCAAGGTTGTGAGGTTCAGGATGATTGGATCCCTCTTTCACTAAATTTTAATTCGATTAAATCGTTAGTTATTAAGCTTTGAAACGATCGTAAAAATAGTGGGAGGATATAGATAGATAAAAGCCATTCTACCTATATTTAATATTGAACATATGCTAAACTAGGGCAAGACTATGTTTACCGAAGGAATCAAAATATAAATTTTAATGGAATTAGTTAATTGGTCAAATAGGTTGATTAATTGAATATCAAGTTAAATTCTAATTGATAGAATCAAAACTATATTCTCGTTGACATTAAAATGACCTTTTAAAGAACAGACTTAAGAAATATGATTTCATTAAGTTCTGGGTCCAACAAATAAATTCACGCAACATGTCACTCGTCTCTATATGAGGCAGCTTGAACATATAGGATATTCGAAGTATGTTTCTCCCTACAACTTGTCGAGCTACCCTCAAGGTTGTATGGACAAACAATTTTGATCCGCAAAGTTCAAGAATTCGATCAAATTGTTTGAGTCGAATACGAGTGCATGAGCGATGCAAGGCTATGTATCCCAACCGGATCTTGAGACAAGCAACTTCTTGAGCTACACTCAAGATTGCAACTCTCAGGCGTTTGGATACATGAGACGCTTGTGTAGCCATTTATTTATGTTGGGCTATTTAAATATCTAAATGTTATTTAGAAAAGGAAGAAGGCACTCCGGGAAAGTCAATCGAGTTTAATAGTTTAATTTATCATTAGTAAAGGCATAAGTAAGAGGAAATGAAAATGTGACATATTTTGATGTCACGATTTTATAATTATTGTTATACAAAAGACGTCTAACACAATTTGACGAATTTCGTCACCTCGCTTCTGAAGCAATGTTTTGCGTTAGTAATTTATGTATAACGATAAAATATATATTAAATGTTAATATATATATATACACAAGATAGTAGCAAACTTGTATGGAAAAATAGACTAGGCCGTATCGAGAGACTAAGCTTCACAAGTCACATAAAGAGGGGTCTGACCTCTCGTATTATGAAGTCTGTGGACACTTGTGAGTCTTATCCTCTTAGATAGAATGGCCGAAACCCATCTGTAAGACAGAGGGAGAATGAGTTGTCGAACTCAGTCTGGTACATACTGATGAACCCGAGTCTAGATTAACCAAATCAAGTTATTCGTATATTTTATTAAGACACGTGTTCTTGATGAAACACAAGTCTGATAAAATAAAGAACGAAATGACTAAAGTATTTAAATTGATTCGATTAGATCGAATGGTCAAATACTTAGCTACATAAAATCTTGCGAAACTAAAAGAAAATGTGATTTTCTCTCAGGTCAAGTCTGTAAACACATCCGTGTGTTAAAAGGTATGAATCACACTTAGTTAGACTTGGTGTGATCCACTGTAAGTGACTCTGAGTAAAGTCCTCCTTCTGGGTTAAGTCCCATATAGTAATGCCTAGGTTTTGATAATGTCCTGTGAGGAAATTATCAATAAGATATTCATTAAATCAATCATTAGGAAGTTGTATAATTACTCGAATTTCGTGAGACGAAGAGTCGAGTTAAACATCATAACTGATGATGACTTAGTCAACTTCCGGGATGAAATTCGGAGTAGTAACTCCGATTTATAACTTGATGCAATCAGAGTAGGTCCATGTGCGTAAATAAATTTTGGAATTTAGTTTACGTACCCAAGAAAAATGTTTCCTCACTTTCTGCAAGTAAATTTTTACGTTGAAAGATTGGTGCAGAAAAGAAAGTAGTGAAGTGCAATCATGTTGGTCGAGAACGGTTTTCATCCTAATTCCTATAAAATGGATTATGTTGAAACCGTCTCGCCAGTAGATGTGCACAGATCTACTCGGACCAAACTCGATGTAAAATGCTTAAGTTGACCATGAAAATTGGAGCATTCACTTATAAGTTCATTTTTCTAAATTTGATTTAGACATACCAACTTATATGAATTAGCCAGATAGTTTTCAAGGTCAGTGGGAGCGTATAAATTACATGCGAGGCATCAAAGGGGTGGAACATATATTTTGACAAAGTGATCAAAAGAGTTTGATACTTTATCAGAAATAAATATGAGCCATTTGAAATGACCAGTAACTAATTTAAATGATTATCGTAAGGTACGATGAACTGGATAAGATCCAGGGAAATAAATATTATGGATTCCGACAGACCTAGTGAATTATTTGAATGAGATTCAAATGGTTGGTCTAATATGAACATAGAAACTCGCTAAGTCTATAGTATAGACGGTTTTAGCAGATCCACTCACGAAGGCTCTACCACATGAAGTTGGGAAAACTTATGTGTAAAAACGGTATTAGATACCGAGATAAATGTGCCTGAGTGCAAGTGGGAGATGTTGAGAGATGATACCCTCGAGGCTATCTATCTTCATGTGTGAATAGCACAAACATCTTGTTCGAAATAACAGTAAGCTGTTTGGTAATAATTTATCTAAGTTATTTTATAATGTTGTTAACATTAGACATTAACTTAGGTAAAGTCCTAAGACTTTATGCAAGGTCAAACAGGTATCGAGATGAGTATCTCGATCATGGAGAAATGTTTGATCGTCTGTAGCATAAGTCTAAAGAGGGTTCGTGGTCGTAGATGTTTCGAGACTAGGATATCGAAACATCGGATAGACCATTGTGTCTTAGTCTTCACCGTATAGCGGTGGCGATGATCTCATGATCGCTTGACTTGGCGAAGTCGTTGACGAGACACAGGTGCTCATTAGAGAATGAGTTCACTGAACGATCCACAAGAGTTATCATATGGTTATATTGACCAATCTGTCAATGATGACTCTGTGTGATGATAGGCTAGTTGGTCTTTTGACTTAAGGTCATTTTGACGAACCTGTGCGTGAACGGTGCCACTTAGATCAAATGACCTAGCTTCAAGGCAAGCCCTGTCGAAAGTTCTTTGATTGGGTGACACTTGAAGCGTATGAGGAGAGTAATGACCAAGAGAGGATTCGTCTCTCCTGGTCAATGGGAGTTAGTGTCGTAGGGTTAGCTCATCTTTAGTAAAAACTCTGGCCAGAGTATGTTGGAAGAAGTCCAACATTTTTTGACTAAAAGATCGATAGAAACTAACCGGAGTCAAGTTATTGGGGTTGACAGTTTGACCGTACCCTAGACTTGATCTACACGACATAGTTTAGACGAAAAGACTATAACTGCGGAATTCATCACGGAAACAGTCAGGGTGGTCCCGAAAATACTTATGTCAATGAGTTAACCACATAATGATGATTCCTGAAGCTGGGACGGCAACCACTGCTCGTGGTCACTGCCGTATAGGGCTTCGAGCCAAACCTGTTGTAAGGGTCAGGCTGTAGGGTCTCACACAGAGTGCGATCTTCGTCTAGTAATAGGTAGAAATTAGTTAGGGAGAATAATTTACATTTGATGCAAGGGATAAAATATTGCAAAAGATGTTTGTAATCATCTCCTACATTCGGAATAAATGATCCTGAGTGCAAGTGGGAGATGTAGAGAAATATGCCCTCGGATCATTTGTATTTGATGCAAATGATAATTTAAGCCTAGATAGGGACTATTTTGCATTTGATGCAAAAGAGATAAAAAGTGTTTTAAATTGTTTAAAACAATATTTAATAATATAAACGCAAGGAAAAGTTCACGGGTAAGACTGGAATGTCTCGGTCTAAACCCAGGTTCGAACGGCGTCCAAATCGGACACCAAATACTAAAGTTATGCCCAAAACAGCCCAAAGGACAAGATCAGGCCAGACTGGGTCTGGACTGCTGGCCAGGCCCAACAGAAACAGCAAACCCAGGCACAGGCCTGGGCTAACCCAGGCACAGGCCTGGGCTTGGCCCAGGCACGACCTGGGCTTGCCCAGCGCCTGGGCAAGGCCCGGGCCGCCTGGGCAAGGCCCAGGCGGGGCCTGGGCTTTGCCCAGCGCCTGGGCAAGGCCCAGGCGAGTTTCTGCGCGCGCTGAATGCGTGGGTCCCACTTGTGGGCCCCAGCTCTAGGGTTTTGAACCCTTATTGTGCAGAATTGTTTGACGGCTCAGTTTTTGCGAAAAACTAGCCTTGGGCTGATCTTTGGACAATCAATTGGAGGGTCAAACGAACTCCGATTGACGAACAGTTTTTTCCTATGCGTTCACCGTTGAACACCCTTCGAATTGATAGGTTATATCAATCCTGAAGTTCAACGGTGAGTGAGTTAAAATTCACGGAAGTTTGCACTTTGTGAAAGGCAAACTAAATTGAATTAATTAACTCCAACTTTAGTCCCACATCGGAAATTGAGTAGAGGGGAGGGTTCAGCCGCCTATATAAATAGGGGTCTGCCCCCTTCCTCTAAACTCGTCCCAAGCTCTAGATCTGAGCAGCTCTCGTAAATGTTGGAGCACGCTCGGATCTAAGCTGAATTAATATTTCTCCTCTCCCTATAAATTTCTGCCTTGCTCCTGAGGGCTCTAGCAAAGCCGTAAAGGAGTTCAGATTCAGATCCGAAATCTAGGCGGAGGTTTCACTCGCGTGAAACTTTCTTCGGCGCGTGGTTGGCTCGGCGAAATGGGATTGATCGCCTTGGGATGCGGAGAAGTTCGAGGAGCAGTTCGGGGAGCGGTTCAAGGAGCGGCTCGGCGTGGGACGGGAGCAGCTCGGAAGACGGTCTGGAACATCTCGCCTGCCCCAGGGCTGAGATTCCGGGTATGTGTTTAAGTTTTCATTTAATTATTCGCAGTAGTTAGATCCCTCTTGGGGTGGTCAGATCCACCCCAAGTTGGCAGAGATCCTGGCTAATAGGGTCTGGTTCCTTAGGGTTGTATGTTAATTAGATTAACATAAAATTTTTCCGCTGCATTTCTGTCTATGTTCCGTCCGACTTAGGACGGGACTAGAGTTTTTGTGCCCTAAGGGTCCCAGAAAACCCTGCAATATATATCCTATATCTTCCAAGATCACCTGAACAATGTCTTATTGCCAACACAAGTGAACAACACTTATGGCATCGACATTTTAGTCAAGTGAACTTTGGAACACTTTTCAAGCTTTCCAAGTTAAATTCTATTAGAGGCTTCCCTAAGCTTTTCTTTCAAAAGAAAAGCTTTTGTGACTCGTGTCAACGAGTCAAGCTTCCAAAATCTTCATTTAAACCTAAGAAAAGCATTTCTTCTAAGCGGCCTCTAGAGCTATTACATCTAGATTTATTTGGGCCAACTAGAGTTGCTTCATTAGGTAATGCTAGATATGGACTTGTCATCGTTGATGACTTTTCTAGGTTTACTTGGGTATTTTCACTGAGTAATAAAAATGAAGCTTTTGAAAACTTCATAATTTTTGTTAAGAAAGTACAAAATCTCATTGGAACCACCATTGTCACTATTCGTAGTGATCATGGAGGGGAATTTGAGAATGAGTCTTTTGAGACATTTTGTGATGAAGTTGGTATTACACACACCTTCTCTTTCCCTCGTGCACCTCCTCAAAATGGTGTTGTCGAGAAAAAGAATAGGACGCTTGTGGAGTGTGCTCGCACCATGCTTGATGATAGCCATCTTGGCCATCAATTTTGGGCGGAAGCGGTACATACCGCTTGCTATGTGTTTAATAGAATACTTTTAAGGCCCGGCACTAAAAAACTTGTTATGAATTGTTGTTTGGTAGGTTGCCTCAAGTTAAACATTTTCGTGTTTTTGGTTCGAAATGTTTTATTAAGAACACGTATGGTAGTTTGGACAAATTCGATCCAAGATCCGATGAAGGGATTTTTGTTGGATATTCTTCGCGTAGCAAAGCCTACCGGATATTCAACAAACGAACCTCAACGATCGAGGAGTCACTTCATGTGTCATTTAATGAAGGATTTGTTCCAACTAGAATTACTAATGATGATGACTCTATGGATGTCTTATGTGATTCAATTGGTAATTCTAACTCTAATGATTCTATTGATTCTATTGAGACTAACCCGTCTAATGAAGTTGTTGAGAATGTTCCTAGTGACCAAGGTATTCCCAAACGGCTTCATACCGTTCGTGACCATCCTCATGAGCAAGTCATTGGCAATATCCATGATAGTGTCAAGACGAGATCGCAAGTGAACTACTTTGCTCATTGTGCCTTTGCCTCCTCGATAGAGCCAAAGAATGTTAATGAAGCATGCGAAGATAGCGCTTGGATCTTAGCCATGGAGGAGGAACTCATTCAATTCGAGAGGAAAGAAGTTTGGGAGCTTGTTCCATTGCCATCGAAGAACCACACCATCATAGGGACAAAGTGGATCTTCAAGAACAAAACCGACGAAAACCAAGTCGTCGTCCGGAACAAAGCTCGGTGACGTGCGTTTATATTTCATATATTCACGCACGTTTTCTTTTGTGTTTCTCCGTGTTTTTTGCCGTCTTTTATTCGTTTTCTCGTATTTTCTCGTTTTCTTTCACTTTTCTTTGTTTCTCCATGTTTGCAAGAGATTGACCGCGTAGGGGACGTTTAACGACGATATCTCAAGTCCCCGGAGCAACGGGAGGAGTCACGCGTGATCCAGGGGGTCAAACATCAAAGAATACATCTTTCAGCCCCTCACCCGGTCGGTTGGTCATCTCCAACCGATCGGGTGATGCACGCGTGCACCACCCGGTCTCAGCCGGAGCTCAAGTGGAAGTCACCCGACCGGTTCACAGACCGGTTCAGCGGGGGCCTGTTCTCTGTCTTTTCGAGCAAAATTCCAACCGATCGGGTGACTCTCACCCGATCAGTTCATCTGTAGCTGATGCTGAGGAGCTGAAGACACGGGCACCCAACCGATCATTTCACCCGATGGCGCCAAGATCCAACCGGTCACTCCAAGAACTCACCCGACCGGTTCATATGACCGGGTGAAAGCTCGCCGTTTTCTGTTCATTATCTGTAACAGATCACCCGATCGGTTGACTTGTCAACCGATCGGGTGATACGAGAGTCTATAAATTGAACCCCTAGGGTTCCAGAAACGGGGGAGCTGCTAGTTTTTACTGTTTTCTCCTATTGTGACGACTGTAATTACTATTCTTTTGTAAGTTTTCGAATCTTTCTCAAATTTTAGTATTGTCTTAATTACTCTATTACTTCCGCATTCCAATCGTCTGATTATGATTCCAACGGTTAATTTTCATTTAGATCGCTTTTTAATGAATTTTTGTGAGTAGTTCCCAAATCTGGGATTTTGGTGGAAACCCCTTCGGGGGATCTTCCCGATGCATCCATAGGGTTAGGAAATCGATAGGGATTAGGAATCTAACGGTTACGCGGGGTGTTTCATTTTCATCGGCGGGAAAAAGACCGCCTTTGACCGTTGGGCCAAGGGGGAATAAACTTGGCGGTTGACTCCCTAGCCGTAGCTCACGCCCATAGCGTAGACGTCGAATCCTAGCACGCGGGAGCGGCAGGATGAGACGTTGGGAGTTATCGTTGCAAGCTTAGTGCTCCCGGAATCGATCAGTGTTAATGGACACGGGAGTGCCCACTGATCGAATCCGGGAAGTCCGGTGTATCATCCTGGGCACCGACCGGAATATCGGGCCCATGGGATGCCGGTGCCACTTTCAGAGGCAACGTCTCACCATTAGACCCTAACTCCGATCGCTATCCCACCCGTAGGCCGTATCGGCGAGAGTCGCTCGTTAGAGTGGAAACGAAAGTCCCGGGTTTATTTCTTTATTGTTCATACCATGCATTCCTATACAGTGACAACCATCAACCGATTCGGGCTAGCTCGCCCACGGGGTGATTTTGGTCCTCCTTGACACAAGCACATCCTAGCCTCCCTGTGTTTGACCCCCAAGCCACACTACAACACCGTGCGCTTGCGGTTACAAATTTCTAAACCCCCATGCGGGTCCCCCGGTCCTTTGCGGATAGCAAGCCGGGGCGACGTGGTCAAGTTTATGGCGCCATTGCCGGGGAGGCAACGTGCTTGTTATTTCAGGATCTCTTGAACCCTAGTGTCTAGCTCTCATCCCTGCCTCACGATAATTTTCGCATTCTCCTTTTTCCTTTTATTTTTTCTTTTTTTTATTTCTATTTCTTAATTCATCTGTTTCTTTCCCACTTGTCGCTTCACGGGTGTTTGTTGTTTTTCATGTGCAGGAGTTCAAGAAGTCTCGACGACTTGATTCCCCTCGATCCAGAGATTAACGCCACCCTTAGGTGTTTGGCCGCAGAGAATCGAAGAAGAGAAGATCCCGAATCCATGGAGGAGAACACCCCGCCTCACAAGTCCCTGTTGGAGTACTCTATGCCATCCATCGAGTCGACTTCCGCCATCCGTTCTCCATCTATTGCGGCCCAAAGCTTTGAGCTAAAGCCGTCTTTGGTGACATGGATCCAGCAGGATCAGTTTGCGGGAGCACCCATGGAGAGCCCGATCGAGCACCTAGACTCCTTCTTGGAGAAATGTGACACCTTCCGGATTAATGGTGTCACGACTGAGGCGATCCGTCTGAAGGTGTTCCCCTTCTCGTTGCGAGACAAAGCCAAGCAATGGCTTAGGGGGAAGGACCCCAACACCTTCAATACCTGGGAGAAGCTCTCCAACGCTTTTCTGACGAAGTTCTTTCCTCCGGGGAAGACCATGAAGTTGAGGAGTGAGATCTCCTCCTTCTCCCAGGCCAACCACGAGTCCTTGCATGAAGCTTGGACGAGATACAAGGAGATGCAAAGAAGATGCCCTCACCATGAGCTTCCGAAGTGGCAGATTATTAATCTGTTCTACAATGGGCTGAGGGATGACCAAAAATCTTCTATGGACGTAGCGGCTAGGGGTTCCTTCATGTCTAGGAGCGAGGAAGATGCCAGACATATTCTAGAAAATATGGCATCCAACAATGAGCGGTGGTGTGACGAGAGAGCCACACCCAGGTCTGGGGGTATACACAGAGTCGAGGACGTCGACAAACTTTCAATCAAGTTCGACTTGCTTTCGACCCAGATCTCCGCAGTAATGGTAGGAGCCGGTGGGGCCGGTACACAGCAGATTTCAGTGGTAGAGTCCGAATTCTTTGGGGAATTCGACGGTGGTGACATCTCACCACCGTTGGACCAGGCGAGCGCACTATTTTACAACCCCACGGGAAATGTGCCGTATCCGCCAAGAACCAGTTCCAACCCGGCCTACTCTCCAAACAACCGGAACCACCCTAACTTTGGTTACCGGCCACCATTTCAGCCCTCACCGCCTCAGCAGCCGCAGCAACAAACATATCAGCCGGCTAGGCCACATCAGAGTCAGATTCAGCAGCAACAATATCAGCAGCAACCTCAGCAACAATTTTACGTCCCCAGGAATCAGCAGCCAATCCAGCAGCATCAGCAGTATGGCCAACAGAGGGCCGTCTCTCCGGTTGAGTCTCTCTTGACTCAATATATAACCAACCAGGAGAAGATCAACCAAAAGATGGAAATGGGTCAGTGGGCCCTCACGGACCAAGTAACCCAGCTGGGGTTACAAGTGGCGAACCTCTCAAGGTCACAAAACCAATTGCCGCCACAACCGGAGGTGAACCCGAGGGGAGCAACCCAAACGTCGGCACTCATGCACGAGCACACAAATGTGTCCGCTATCGTTCTGAGAAGCGGGACACAAATCCCTACTAGAGTGCCCCCTAACAAACCGGAAGCACCGTTGGTCGTTGAGCGACCGATCGAAAAATCAAACGACGCCGGTGCTTCGTCATCAAATCCTATGACTCCGGAGGGAGTCTCTGAAGAAGAGAAGAAGAAGAAGAACGAGGAAGGGAGCCCGAAAGTGTTCAAACCCGTTGTGCCATTTCCACAACGGTTAGCTCAGGCCAAAATCGACGAGAAATATGGCAAGTTCTTCGCCATGGTCAAGGACCTAAGCTTGCAAATCCCCTTCCTGGAAGCAATCGAAACAATCCCCTCCTATGCGAAATTCCTGAAAGATTTGGTGACTAGAGGGTCTAGAAAGGAGAAAGTAGTGTTGACGGAGGAATGTAGCGCTCTCATCCAGAGGGCAAACCCGCCGAAACTCAAAGACCCGGGGAGCTTCTCAATTCCTTGCACGATCGGGGCAGTAAAGATTCATCGTGCGCTCGTCGATCTCGGAGCGAGTGTAAGTTTGATGCCCTTGTCGATGTATAGAAGGATAGGAATGGGTGATCTGGAGCCCACCGGTATGACCCTACAACTAGCTGATCGGTCGATCAAATATCCGGTGTGGATTGTGGATGACCTCCCCGTTAATGTAAAAGGGGTGCATGTGCCAGTAGACTTCGTAGTCATGGACATGCCTGAAGACGCACACACCCCCATCATCCTGGGACGGCCCTTCATGGCCACTGCTGGCGTTTTGATTGATGTGAAGAACGGAAAACTTTCGCTAAACGTCAGCGGAGAAAAAGTTGAATTTGATCTGGGGTTGTCCATGAAGTACCCCGATCCCCCAGATGACCCTCGGTGTAATTTGCTGGAGGTAGAAGAAGAAAAAACTGCTGAAGAGAGCTCCTGGGAGATTCTCTTAAGAAACCCCCCTGATGACTTGGGGGATTCAGAGGATGGAGACGGCCCCAAGAACAAAGATGCTACTGGGAAAGCGAGTGCAGCAAGTACGACCCCTCCCGGGTTCCCCAAGGCTCCTCCTGCGAGGAGAATGGGGAAAGAACCCATGGGCCTCACTAAAGACGAGGTCCGGATCCTAAAGAAGATGGCGGGAAGTGCCAATACGAAAGAAAAGCCCCCGGATCCCAAGAACAAGGAGAGGGTAGTCGAGCAAATCTTTCTCCAGCCGTTGACGACTCCAAGAGCCTTCAGCTCCAATGAAGAAGAGATGCCGAACTTCGGGCATCACCCGTATCAACCACCGTGAACATCTCTTACGGGCGTCGAGCCAACGACGTTAAACAAGTGCGCTTCATGGGAGGCAACCCATGTTCTAAACTTTTTCCCCACTTTTTAGTGTTATTTTTTACTTTATTTTATCTACTTTTATAAATAAAATCAGCCGTGAGAACATCCGTTCAGGGACTTAGACAATCTGTTGGTTTTTTGCAGGAAACAAAGCCCCGACTGATCGGTTGATAACTCACCCGATCGGTTGAGATATATCAGACACAAGCCGAAATCTGTCCCCAAATGAACCGATCGGTTGAAGAATGAAGAGACCGGGTGACAGACCGGGTGAGCTGGGGAGAACTCTCGGGAAATTTTTGGGGAATATCAACCGATCGGTTGAGTTCTAGCGCGATCGGTTGAAGCGACCGGGTGAGCAGCCCTCAATTCTCGGGAAAATGAGTGGAGCGGCCAACCGATCGGTTGACAAGTCAACCGACCAGTTCGCCTGTAGCACTTCTTCGACAAGAATTTTTGACCTAACCGTCAACCGATCGGGTGACAAGTCACCCGATCGGTTCGACTTAAAACCCTATATAAACCCCCGACCACCCGTTCGTTTTCACCCTCGCCCGATCGCCATTGTCGCCGTCGTTTCGCCTGCCTCTCCTCCCCAACGGCCGATTCTCACTCCCCCACGCCCTCTACTCCTCCATTACTCCTTCTCTCCACCTCCTCCATCAATCCCTCCATCATCTTCACCCTCTCTCTCCTTTCACTTCGATTTTCTGACCTAATTCCCCCAAAATAACGCCCATTTCGGAAATTCTTGCTGAAAGAGGTCGCCGCAGCTCCACGCCACTCTCATTGCACAGTGTGGGGACATCTACGAGCAAGCTTCACCATTCCGCTTGGGTACACTCGCTCCTAAGCTCATATTTCTATTTTTGCCCTATAAATTGTGCTTGCTCGTTTTGCTTGTGTTAGTGTGCATCCATTGCTTTTTGCACTCATTCATACACGCACACTCACGCATGGCTAAGGATAAGGACAAGGGGAAGGGGATTATACGGGAGGAGGAACCGTCTCGAAAGAGACGTAAACAAACACGTCCCCCTTCCCGCACACGAGCACTGACACTTGGCCCTCCCCCGCCTGTTACCCCCCTGTGGACCCAATGTTGGGCCCGCATGGGTATATCTTTAGGAACCAGGAGCACAAGGATTTTTACCGTAGGCTCGATGCTCAGGGGCATCTATCTACTAAGTTCCTGCACACACAAACACTTGTCGATCTCGGTGTCTACACCGAGGTCGAATCTCTTTTCGCTAACTTAGGATGGTTGGCCTTTCTTAATGCATCTGCCATATCCTACCCGGCACTCACCCTCGAATTTCTCTCTACACTTGTTTGGGAGTCCGGGTCGATCATTAAATTTCGGGTGCGTAACAAGAGTGTCACCAAAAATCTGAACACAATTAACGATATATTTGGTTTCCCCAATCTTGGGGATGACTCCATCCGACACTACGGGTACACGCCCGAGTTTAACGTCGATCAATTCTGGTTCCGCCTCACTCTGCTCCATGACTATCCCTGAGGAAGGGCCAAGGTGATCGCGCCCGGGCGTACACCCTAAAGAGCGACCGTGTAGTTTTACCGCAAGCGCACGGTGTAGTGGCGAGCGGGTATCGAACACGAGGAGGTGGTGTTGAGCTCCAATCTATCCTAGGTTGGTTTGACTACGAATGTTTTATTGGTGGAGATGGTTATGGAGTGATATAATTGAAATGGTGGTGGATGTCGGTGTCGGAGATAAAGAAGTCGGTCAAATATCGATTCAAATACAATACAATAAAAGTGTCTAGGGCTAGGGAATCCCCACTACGGATCGTCATGCATCATTGTGAATAGTGAATCTCAAATTACTAGGCTTGTGTCGAGGTGAACTAGTCGTAACTGAATATAGAACCAAGCTCACGCTCTCACGCTATTGCCGGTCTATAGCAACCTAGATTAGGGCCCAATCTCTTGCAAACCCTAACCTAAGCCGCTAGCATGAAGATCGACATCATCGTCCAATCGCTCCTCGAGCCCACTCTCGTGCAAACTCGGGTTACGATCTAGGTTGTGATAGTTTGTGTTCGTCCAATCTCTTGCAAACGAATATGTGTATACATTTACAATTAAAAATCCTAGCTTTGGTCCAATCTCTTGCAAACCAAATCTAGAGAAATCCAATTGTAAATCTAAATCGAATATCTAGGTCTTCTCATCGATTAGAATCCAATCTCTTGCAAATCCCAAATCGATGGAAATCCCTAGCTATCCGTAGTAAATCGATCACAACCTAACCTCATAGCAATTCTAGCAATTTAGAAATTCATTCATCACAAATATGAAATTAGATCCATAGGGTTCATCCCCAAACCCTAGAACAACAAATCTACTCTAGCATAGCAATAAGGATATGAGAATCAATAGAAATCATTACTTGCATACAAAAAGATAGAAAAACAAAGATTCAAATAATAAGAACAAAATACTTAGCTTAATGATGATTTTCAATCCAAAATACAAGCTTTTAGATCCAAGAGGGGGCCTAGGGCATGACCTAACCTCTAAAATAATCCTAAAAAACATATGGGGGCTAAGAAAACATAATGGGGATCTCTCTAATGGTGGCTACAAACCCCTTAAATACTCTCTCAAAACCCTAGCAAGAAGCCCTAGAAAACCCCTCAAATTCGTGCCCAAAAACAGCCCAAACCGCAACTTAAAATCTGGGCCCGTCGCCGACTCGGCCGAGTGGAAAATGTGACTCGGCCGAGTGGAAATTCCAGCACTGCAGCATCAACTTACAGAAATTATCCAGATTTCATCCGACCTCCGATTTGCACGTTCTTGGCGGCGTTGGAACCATCATGAAGTTTACTATCCATAAAAAATATGAGAAAAATACTTTGGTAGCTGGAATGATAGCAGATTTTAAAAGAGTGGGAGGCTGTCCGAAATTCTGGACGCTGCGTGTCCTCGGCATCACTCGGCCGAGTGGCAAATGTCACTCGGCCGAGTGGCTTTTGGAACTCGGCCGAGTCGGAGCTCGTAGTCGACTGACAGATTACAGAGAGTTGGACATTTTGGCTTGCCGTCGTCTGGGTACCACTCGGGCGGACGGAGTCTCCGCACTCGGCCGAGTGGGCGTGCGATGCTCGGCCGAGTGCACGCTGATACATCTCTGTTGCGTGTCCGATCTGGCCGGCCGAGCGGGGTCTCAATGCTCGACCACGTGACTCCTTCACTCGGCTGAGTGGCATGCTGAAAATGCCCAATCTCCATCTTTTCGCTTCCTCGTCGCTCCTACGACGTTCTTTCTTCTTCCACTCGTCTTCCATTGTAGAATAACCCTCAAAAGAGCCATGGTTGACACTCCGGAGTGGGTGCAAATCCTTAAAGCTCATTTTTGCTCCCGATCGCTCCATATTTCCTGAAATCCGACAAAAACAAGAAATAGTGAAAAGTAACGCAATATCGTCGAATAATCGTGAAAAGCGTGATATGGGTTATCGGAATGGCATGCAAATATGCAGAAAAAATGTGTAAAATATGGACCGATCAAAATCCCCCAAGCTTACCTCTTACTCGTCCTCGAGGAAGATAAGTAAAAAGACGAACTCGGGAGATGAAAAATAAGGGAAATGAAATAAAAGAATACGAAGTGGAAGGGGTCGCTAGATTATACTCTCAGATCTCAAGCCATAAGCTACACATCACGATGACTTGGAAAATACAAATCACATGCTATAAGGATTTCATATCTTTCATAAACATGGTACTTGCAAGCTTTTAAGAACAATAAGAGCGACTCTCTAAATTCATACAATCAATTCATATCCACATCACGCATTTCATAGAATTTAATATACAAATATTGGCGATGCACTTTTCAATCAAAAGTTATAAATGAAGCATATAAGATACACACCAAGCATGCAATAGAGAATAGAATAAAAGTCATGGCATTCACATATTTATTTCAAATCATGAAAAATCTCCATATCTAATATATTTTGCAAAGTCTAAGCATTATCGAATATTCACATTCATGCACGTCTCCACTCTAATGTCATACTCACTCATATGGTCAAATGAATTCACCCCCCAAGCTTAGCTTGAGGCGTCGCATCCAAAGGAATATAATAGTGGAAAATGGGATTTTTGCCTTGGTTTTCCCAAGTATTTTGTGGCTCCAATAATGAGATAGAGAAATATTTTTTTTTTCTTTTGGACTTTGTTTCTCATTTTTCTTTTTGGATTTTTGTAGGAGCTATATGATTTGTATTTTTTAAATTTTGGCTCCTTTTTGGCTTTTTGGACTTTTTGGAGCTAACTTTTTCTTTTGTGGTGATTTTTGGGAAATAGATGCGATATAAGTAGCTTTAGGAGGTGAACTCAAGTGACATGTAGAGAATAAAAAGATATATGTGGAGAAAGAAATAATGTAACACTCGGTTCACTCTAAGATGTGCACGAACGGTTCAATAAAATAATACTTCAACTAAAACTCATATGTAAGCATGGATATTCTCAATCATTTCAATAAATAGTGAAGTCAAGCAGTAAGTTTACAATCATATCAGTCATGCAACAGAAGGTGAATTAAGACAATAAAACTGATGCTTCAGATATACTAATGATGCGTGAATCTTGGTGCACTTCCAACAAAATCATACTAAACACTAATCCATACATTCAGTTTCAATGAATATCATGCAATCACTTAGAGGGGTCATCAAGAGAAATAGATTTGCAAGCACATGTGAATAGCAAGACTATGGAATACTCTAAGTAGCATGGCAAAGAATAATAAGCATCTGATGGTTGCTAAAGCAATAAGAGATATCATCATAGGGAACACATCTAGCAAAAGAAAAGAAAGGAAAATAAAGAAATAAGAAAAAATAAAAGAGAGGAAAGAAATGAAAAACAAGCACACAACATGATGCATGAACACACATAAAAGAAAAATAAGATGGAAAATTCAAAAAGATAATGCAAAAATTTGAAAAATTTTAAAAGCCCTAAAATAAAGGTAAAAATGCAACTAATGCATCTAAATGGCATGGAAATGCACTCTCCCCCAAGCTTAAACTTCGCATTGTCCTCAATGTGATCATAATGAAAGAATATGAGGAACAACGATAATAATAAGGGGGTGAATGAAAAATGATGAAATGAATGACATGAAATCCTAATGCAACTACATGCACATACAATGATGCATGAGAGCGCTTTCCCCCAAGCTTATACCAAAAAATCCTATTCAAATGACTCAATCAAAAATGCCATGGCTTTGCAAAGCGTGATCAAGTCAAATGAATAAGAAAGTGAGTATTTACTTGAAAGAAATGCTCGATGGTGGTGAGCAAAAGGATGTGGCATATCAAAATATGGAGAGGGGAATTAATATATATAATGGGTTTGGGCTGTAAAAGATTTTTGTGGCCGTCATATGAGGTGATATTTATTCAAGCAAATCTATACGGTCCTCTCGCTGTCGAGAGGATTCGAGTTTATTTAAAGCATAAAATTTTCTACACTACTGGATTGATATCACCTATAGCAAAAGGCGGATCCAGTATCTTTGCCGGTGCAGGCAATTGCTCCAGCTGCTCTTTCCGTCACTCCGCCAGGCGCGTATGTCCACGGACTCCAACAAACTCTAGCAATGCATCCTCCAGCATTCCCACAAGGACTCCACCTGTACCTTGCAGAGAATAGGATGCATCAGTTCGCTGCAAAAATTTCACCCTCATAATAAAAGTATTCCAAAGAGGATCGTCAATAGAAATATATGAAATAAATAGTGGTGGGCGATACTTCCCTGGAAATAATTCAATATCCTCTTGTGCTTTGATAGCTATCTCCGTGGTGTGCTCTCTCAGCTGCTCAGGTAAATCTGGATCATAGGTGTGGACCTCATCAAGATGCTCCTCATCATCATCAGACTCATCCCAGCGCACCTCTCGATCATATTCATATGCGTCCATGGGTGCTAACTCCTCGCTCTCCTCCTCGTATACGTCCCATCGTGCCCCTTGATCATATGTACGTGTATCTTGCAAAAGGCATGATGAGTCGTCAAAATCTGAATCACAAAAAACATAATATACGGGAGGGGAATCAAATGTAGGAGATGAGGGGGTGAAGAGATCTCCCTGAAAGGGAGCCATAAGCTCTGTGGGATAGTCCTCAGCGTCAATGGAAGGATGAGGTGGCAGCGGAAGCTCAAATGGAGGAGGGTAGTGCTCGGGATCCTCATGAATGGCTATGTCCTCGTCCCGATGCACGACCTCCTCGGTGATAAACTCTGGCTCTGTGTGTAATGCCTCCTCAAAAGCATGCTCTGGCTCGACAGTGTGCTCATTTACCTTCTCATCAACTATCAATGTAGGCTCTCTCTGGAATGGTAATGTTGGCTGCTCAGGTATGTCAACTTGTGGGGATGTATCATGTGGAGGGGAATGCCCGCAAGCAATCCGAAAATATAGTCGATCCCCCTCAAGACTGACATGGATGTCCTCCTTAATTGTTCCTGCAGCTGAAACACGGTTCATAACAAAATCTGCAAATAGTAGCTCAAATGCATCACCTGCTGTAATGCTCTCTGAACCGGTGAACCGCACTGACTCCAAGAGGCCCTCCAATAATCTCTGAAATGCGTCCTCCTCTGGCTACGCATATGACTCAATTTCTTCTTCCTTCACTGCCTCTTCGTCCATCCACTCTTCATATGCAATAGCTGTATCGTAGGGAGTGGGATCGACGACGGCACATTCAGGCTCTGGTAATATGTCTGGCGATGCTGCTTGCCCATAATATGAAGAAGTAGAACTGATATCTTTGGAAATCTCTGCAACCCTAAGCATGAGCGCATTCATTTCAAGTTCCCTCTTCATCCCTTCCAATTGAAGGTTGCTCTTTTCAAGCCCGGCTTGCATTTCAACCTGGTGTGCATGCATCTCATCAAAAAAGATCATTTGTTTCTCATCAAGCTCGGGCCAGTGCGTCTCCTCAAAAAAGTATTCTCCTATCTGAGCACTTTCATCAAAATAGTACTCTCCCATCTGAGCACTCTGATCATAATAGTATTCTCCCATCTAAGCACTCTGATCAAAATCTGTGGTCCACGTAGTATAATCCATAGCACCTGATCAACAAAGATAAATACCTGGAGAAAAATATCAGTGGTACAAAAGAATATAGAAATGATAATAATGGTGGCGGGGGTGAAAATTTTCTTTTTATTTATTTATTTTTTTTCGTAGTCTAATCAACCTAATTGTGACAAATTGGCCCCCAACGGAAACACCTCCTCGGCAACGGCGCCAAAAACTTGATCGCTTCAAAATGTAACCCAAGAGCACAACCTAGTATGACGCAAATGCACGGAGATAAATCCCCGGCAACGGCGCCAAAAACTTGATCGCTTCAAAATGTAACCCAAGAGCACAACCTAGTATGGCGCAAATGCACGGAGATAAATCCCCGGCAACGGCGCCAAAAACTTGGTCGGCCCCGGATATACACCGGGAGAACGATGGTAGTTTTACCGCAAGCGCACGGTGTAGTGGCGAGCGGGTATCGAACACGAGGAGGTGGTGTTGAGCTCCAATCTATCCTAGGTTGGTTTGACTACGAATGTTTTATTGGTGGAGATGGTTATGGAGTGATATAATTGAAATGGTGGTGGATGTCGGTGTCGGAGATAAAGAAGTCGGTCAAATATCGATTCAAATACAATACAATAAAAGTGTCTAGGGCTAGGGAATCCCCACTACGGATCGTCATGCATCATTGTGAATAGTGAATCTCAATATTACTAGGCTTGTGTCGAGGTGAACTAGTCGTAACTGAATATAGAACCAAGCTCACGCTCTCGCGCTATTGCCGGTATATAGCAACCTAGATTAGGGCCCAATCTCTTGCAAACCCTAACCTAAGCCGCTAGCATGAAGATCAACATCATCTTCCAATCACTCCTCGAGCCCACTCTCGTGCAAACTCGGGTTACGATCTAGGTTGTGATGGTTTGTATTCGTCCAATCTCTTGCAAACGAATATGTGTATACATTTACAATTAAAAATTCTAGCTTTGGTCCAATCTTTTGCAAACCAAATCTAGAGAAATCCAATTGTAAATCTAAATCGAATATCTAGGTCTTCCCATCGATTAGAATCCAATCTCTTGCAAATCCCAAATCGATGGAAATCCCTAGCTATCCGTAGTAAATCGATCACAACCTAACCTCCTAGCAATTCTAGCAATTTAGAAATTCATTCATCACAAATATGAAATTAGATCCATAGGGTTCATCCCCAAACCCTAGAACAACAAATCTACTCTAGCATAGCAATAAGGATATGAGAATCAATAGAAATCATTGCTTGCATACAAAAAGATAGAAAAACAAAGATTCAAATAATAAGAACAAAATACTTAGCTTGATGATGATCTTCAATCCAAAATACAAGCTTTTAGATCCAAGAGGGGGCCTAGGGCATGACCTAACCTCTAAAATAATCCTAAAAAAAACATATGGGGGCTAAGAAAACATAATGGGGATCTCTCTAATGGTGGCTACAAACCCCTTAAATACTCTCCCAAAACCCTAGCAAGAAGCCCTAGAAAACCCCTCAAATTCGTGCCCAAAAACAGCCCAAACCGCAACTTAAAATCTGGGCCCGTCGCCGACTCGGCCGAGTGGAAAATGTGACTCGGCCGAGTGGAAATTCCAGCACTGTAGCATCAACTTGCAGAAATTCTCCAGATTTCATCCGACCTCCGATTTGCACGTTCTTGGCGGCGTTGGAACCATCATGAAGTCTACTATCCATAAAAAATATGAGAAAAATACTTTGGTTGCTGGAATGATAGCAGATTTTAAAAGAGTGGGAGGCTGTCTGAAAATCTGGACGCTGCGTGTCCTCGGCATCACTCGGCCGAGTGGCAAATGTCACTCGGTCGAGGGGCTTTTGGAACTCGGCCGAGTCGGAGCTCATAGTCGACTGACGGATTACAGAGAGTTGGACATTTTGGCTTGCCGTCGTCTGGGTGCCACTCAGGCGGACGGAGTCTCCGCACTCGGCCGAGTGGGCGTGCGATGCTCGGCCGAGTGCACGCTGATACATCTCTGTTGCGTGTCCGATCTGGCCGGCCGAGCGGGGTCTCAATGCTCGGCCACGTGACTCCTTCACTCGGCCGAGTGGCATGCTGAAAATGCCCAATCTCCATCTTTTCGCTTCCTCGTCGCTCCTACGACGTTCTTTCTTCTTCCACTCGTCTTCCATTGCAGAATAACCCTCATAAGAGCCATGGTTGACACTCCGGAGTGGGTGCAAATCCTTAAAGCTCATTTTTGCTCCCGATCGCTCCATATTTCCTGAAATCCGACAAAAACAAGAAATAGTGAAAAGTAACGCAATATCGTCGAATAATCGTGAAAAGCGTGATATGGGTGATCGGAATGGCATGCAAATATGCAGAAAAAAGGTGTAAAATATGGACCGATCACAAGGCCTCCTCCATCATTCATCCCGTGTTTCGTTTGGCCCACAGGATCATATCATCTGCATTTTTTCCTAGGGACGAGTCCGGCACCGAGACTATCCCTGACCTTTTTATCCTTTGGGCCATGACTTTCCCTTTTATCCGGGACGATGATGGGATTAGCTTCAGGGCCCCTACCGTCCCCATCCATGGCGGCGATTGGCTTGTTTACAAGCTACTCGAGATCAGTCGGGCCGGTAAGGGGAAGTTTTGTTGTGGGGGCATCATTACTATCATTTGCTCTTGCCCCCAATTTAATATTCCCATCCCCAATAATCTTCCCACTGTCGCAGGACCCTCACAGCTAGATATTGATATCCTGCGACACATTCACATGATTAGACCCCACTCCGATGGCCGCTTCATCTTCAATTATGGCCACCCCCAGCCCCTTACACCATACTCCCCAACCCCGCTCGCATGACCATTGCTCTTGTGGGAGATTGGACCTTCCCACCTGATCCCAACTTCCTAGCGGGGTTGAACCTTCCTTTTCTTCCCGCAGACGCACGCAGACCACCGTCCCCTGCCGTCCACTTAGGCGAGCAAGATATCCCTGCGTCTCGGGGAGATTTAGGGGCTGGCCCGAGTCGTCCTGTTTCTGCTCCGGGGCCCATCACGTCTGAGCACCTCTTTGCGGCCATTTTTGGCCTTGTCTCCTGTGCCGGCATGACCACCGTCGCCGGCACCACTTCCACCTTACCTGGCGGCACCACCTCTGCCTCACATCAGTCCACATCTTTTGGTCGCCGCCAGGTCTCTGCCCGTCTTGGTCTTGAAAGGGAGGTCGCTGCCCTTCGTGAGATCGCCATGTCCTCTGCCTCCTCGGACCCATCACCGTCCTCTTTCCTCACTCACCCATGTTTCCTCGCACTTGAGAGGAACGTGTCCGCCATTCTTTGACTTCTCACTCACATCCACGGACCACCTCCACCTTCCCCACCTCCACCTTCACCACCTCGGCGATCTTCTCCTCCACCCTCCCACACATCCCCGCATCCATCACCTCCCTCACCACATTCTTCTCCTCCCTCATCTATTCCATCCCGGTATCCACCTTCCCCCTCCCGACCACTTCCATCGCACCCACGCTACCTCCTCCCTCCTCCTCCATCACTGCATACGTGCTCGGAGGAAATTGCCGGTGCGCTCCAGATCTCTCCCACCACCACCCACTACCGTCACCGCCACATCTTCTTCCCCCATTTCTATTCCTCTCACTACCGCCTTGATCGCCTTCCTACCACCACCACCCACCTCCACTGAAACTCCTTCTATCGTTCACACCACCGCCGCCTCTATTCCTCCACCTCATTCCCCACTTCTCCGTACACCCCCAGCCTCCCCCGACCACCCAATCACACCCTCTTCCGAGGAGGACGAGGACTCATCTTCTCCTGCTTTCTGATTTCTTGACTCCCCCTTGCATATCTCTGCATTTCATTGATCATATCATTTTGCTAGCATTGTCATGTTTAACTTAGGGGACGTCTATTTTGGTGTGTCGTCGTGTTTTGTTGTTTTTCTCGTTTTCATGTGTGTGCTTGTTTTTCACTTTTTGAGTGTCGTGTAGTGTAATTTTATTTCTATTCTCGTGTCGTTTGATTTTGATTTTGATCTTTCCTTATTTTCAGTTTCATCTCTGTGTTTTCCTCGTTTTCATTTCTTTTTGTGTCAGTGCGTATCCCCCCATCTTCATTGCCCTCCCACACTCGCTCATATTGCATTGAGGGCAATGCAAGCTTCAGCTTGGGAGAGTCGCACTGTGTGCGTCATTTGAGTCCTTCTTTTTCGTTTTTGTGTCGTTTTCATCGTGTTTGTTATTTTCCTTTTTTTCTCTCTTCTCTTCTTTTTAGCTCTTTCTCCTAGAGATGAATCCTATGATGAATCACCACAAAGTCACACACACCTAGCATGGCATCGATAATCACACTCACTGACCCTAGGATTTCGGGTCCTCTCGCATTTCACGCATCGTGGGTCCACTTAGCTTTTTGTGAGTCGTGCGTCGTGCCTATCTGTTTGATGTGCTTCTACTTTGTGATTTTATTTTATATACCTGTCCAGGAATGACCACTAGATTATCACGCTTCGATTTGAATATGCGGTATTTGTTTCTACTATATGCATGCTATATTTATATTGTATATTTCAATTCGCATGCGTCGGGATTCCACAATTAAGGACTAGGATAACCCATTTAGCTTATGCTCTATTTAGTGAGAATAGTTTCCTTTGCCCAAGTGTTTAGATTTCGACTTCTTTTTTGTTTTACTTGGTGCAAATCCCCTCGTCGTGTACCGTTCTCCCACTTGGGAGAGTACACATGTGTATAGCCAAAAACCCAAAAATTCAAAAAAAAGAGAAAAGAAAAGAAAAACCCAAAAAGAAAAGAAAAGAAAAATTTTGTGTAGCCAAAAAGCCAAAAAAATACAAATACCCAAAACCCAAAAAAAAATATCTAGTGTGAATATTTTTCCTGCCTATCGAGAATAAAGGGAAGGCGAGAATTTGCACCGAGTGTTCTACTCCACATCATCTCAACCCACATCGTTCTCGAAAACACTTGGCTTAGGAACTTTTTAGCTAGTATCTAGGCTATAGTGGCGTGATTTCCTTAACTCTAGTTGTGGAGTCCCTGATGCATGATACGCTTCTATTCTTATACTCTTCTCATGCATGCTTGAACTAATATTCACCGCAATTTCAAATTCGAATCGGTATTTGGGTCATTTCCTGGATTTGCGTATATGAGCTCATAGCACATTGTAGACAGCGACACCATTTGCTAGCACACGACCGCACTCACTCGCGCTTCACCGCGTGGGCCCACGACACTTATTTGGACTCGTTTTCCTAGGTTTAGTGGTGTGATTTGACGTTTGCTTGCTTGGTGTGTCGTTTTTGATTTTGTTGGCTCTGACGGACGATCTAGGATATAGAGATTTCTTTTTCTCTCTTTCTCTCTATTTTTCCCCTCCGAGCTCCTACTCTCACTCGTCTTCCTCGAGGACGAGGAAGAGTTCAGCTTGGGGGATTTTGACGTGCGTTTATATTTCATATATTCACGCACGTTTTCTTTTGTGTTTCTCCGTGTTTTCCGCCGTCTTTTATTCGTTTTCTCGTATTTTCTCGTTTTCTTTCACTTTTCTTTATTTCTCCATGTTTGCATGAGATTGACCGCATAGGGGACGTTTAACGACGATATCTCAAGTCCCCGGAGCAACAGGAGGAGTCACGCGTGATCAAGGGGGTCAAACGTCAAAGAATACATCTTTCAGCCCCTCACCCGGTCGGTTGGTCATCTCCAACCGATCGGGTGATGCACGCGTGCACCACCCGGTCTCAGCCGGAGCTCAAGTGGAAGTCACCCGACCGGTTCACAGACCGGTTCAGCGGGGGCCTGTTCTCTGTCTTTTCGAGCAAAATTCCAACTGATCGGGTGACTCTCACCCGATCGGTTCATCTGTAGCTGATGCTGAGAAGCTGAAGACACGGGCACCCAACCGATCATTTCACCCGATGGCGCCAAGATCCAACCGGTCACTCCAAGAACTCACCCGACCGGTTCATATGGCCGGGTGAAAGCTCGCCGTTTTCTGTTCATTATCTGTAACGGATCACCCGATCGGTTGACTTGTCAACCGATCAGGTGATACGAGAGTCTATAAATAGAATCCCTAGGGTTCCAAAAACGGGGGAGCTGCTAGTTTTTACTGTTTTCTCCTATTGTGACGGCTGTAATTACTGTTCTTTTGTAAGTTTTCGGATCTTTCTCAAATTTTAGTATTGTCTTAATTACTCTATTACTTCCGCATTCCAATCGTCTGATTATGATTCCAACGGTAAATTTTCATTTAGATCGCTTTTTAATGAATTTTTGTGAGTAGTTCCCAAATCTGGGATTTTGGTGGAAACCCCTTCGGGGGCTCTTCCCGATGCATCCATAGGGTTAGGAAATCGATAGGGATTAGGAATCTAACGGTTACATGGGGTGTTTCATTGTCATCGGCGAGAAAAAGACCGCCTTTGACCGTTGGGCCAAGGGGGAATAAACTTGACGGTTGACTCCCTAGCTGTAGCTCACGCCCATAGCGTAGACGTCGAATCCTAGCACGCGGGAGCGGCAGGATGAGACGTTGGGAGTTATCGTTGCAAGCTTAGTGCTCCCGGAATCAATCAGTGTTAATGGACACGGGAGTGCCCACTGATCGAATCCGGGAAGTTCGGTGTATCATCCTGGGCACCGACCGGAATATCGGGCCCAAGGGATGCCGGTACCACTTTCAGAGGCAACGTCTCACCATTAGACCCTAACTCCGATCGCTATCCCACCCGTAGGCCGTATCGGCGAGAGTCGCTCGTTGGAGTGGAAACCAAAGTCCCGGTTTTATTTCTTTATTGTTCATACCCTGCATTCCTATACCGTGACAACCATCAACCGATTCGGGCTAGCTCGCCCACGGGGTGATTTTGGTCCTCCATGACACAAGCACATCCTAGCCTCCCTGTGTTCGACCCCCAAGCCACACTACAACACCGTGCGCTTGCGGTTACAAATTTCTAAACCCCCACGTGGGTCCCCCGGTCCTTTGCGGATAGCAAGCCGGGGCGACGTGGTCACTCGGTTAGTTGCTCAAGGCTACCGTCAAGAGGAAGGTATTGATTTCGAAGAATCTTTCGCTCCGGTAGCTAGATTAGAATCAATTAGATTATTATTGTCTTTTGCATGCCATAAAAATTTCAAATTATTTCAAATGGATGTTAAAAGTGCATTCTTAAACGGAGATGTTGTTGAGGAAGTTTACGTTTCTCAACCTCCGGGCTTCATAAATGAAAAATTTCCAAATCATGTTTTTAAACTTAAGAAAGCTCTTTACGGTTTGAGACAAGCTCCTCGAGCTTGGTATGATCGCCTAAAGAATTTTCTTTTGGATTTGAATTTTAAAATGGGTGAAGCCGATTCAACACTTTTTGTTAAGCATTCGAATAATGATATAATTTTAGTTCAAATATATGTTGATGATATCATTTTCGGTGCTACTAACTTTGCTCTTTGCGAAGAGTTTTCTAATGTTATGAAGGAACAATTTGAGATGAGCCACATGGGTGAGCTCAAGTATTTCTTAGGTCTCCAAATTCGCCAAATGGACGATGTAATCTTCATCCACCAAACGAAGTATACGGTGGAGTTGCTAAAGCGATTTGGAATGGAGAGTGCCTCCGGGAAAAAGACTCCTATGAGCACGACTACGCATCTTGATAAAGATACGTGCGAAAAAGATGTAGACATTCGTCTATATCGAGGTATGATAGGTAGTTTACTTTATCTTACCGCTAGTAGGCCCGATATCATGTTTGTCGTGTGTATTTGTGCTCGTTATCAGTCTCGACCTAAGGATTCTCACTTAGTAGCGGTAAAACGTATTTTTCGCTATCTAAGTTACACTTTAGATTTTGGATTACTTTATCCGAAATCTAGCACATATGCGTTAGTCTCATATAGTGACGCTGATTATGCGGGATGCAAATCCGACAGGAAGAGTACTAGTGGCACTTGCCATTTTATAGGAAATTCCCTTATCTCTTGGTTTTCTAAGAAGCAAAATTCGGTATCACTTTCAACCACCGAGGCGGAATATATTACCGCCGGTGCCGCGTGTGCTCAAGTTCTTTGGATGAGACACACACTTAAAAACTTTGGTATAAACTGTGATACTTGCCCTATCATGGTTGACAACCAAAGTGCAATATGTCTTTCCAAGAACCCGGTACACCATTCCCGTTCGAAACACATAGATGTCCGACACCACTTTTTAGATGATCATGTTGCTAAAAAGGACATCATTTTAGTGTACGTTGAAACCCAAAAGCAAATCGCCGATATTTTCACGAAACCCCTAAAGGAGGACTCCTTTGTGCGGTTGCGTCGAGAATTGGGGATTATGGGTGAATCCGAGATATAGGATTCATGTTTCATTCAATAATCTTGCATGCTATTATATTACGCAATATTTCATTCATGCTAGACTTATTGGATTTTTCGGGATTTTATGTGATATTTTGAATTTTTGCTCGAATTCATGTTTGAATGTCGTATTTAAGATTTCGATGTTTAATGGGGTAGTTTAGATGATTTTTGAGAGGATTACGATGTATTGTCCAAGTGTATTGAGGAGAGAACTTAATTATAAATTTTTGGACTCATCAGTCGGTCTTAGTTCATCAACCAACCGACTAGATTCACATCTAGTCGGTCAGCTAATGAACTCAGACCGACTAGCTCTATCTCTCAACTTTTGAACTCCTTTAGTCGGTATCAGTTCAATCACCAACCGACTAGATTCGTATCTAGTCGGTTAGTAAAAGAACTCAGACCGACTAACTCAAGCTTTTAGGATTTCCTCTCCAGCTTAACTCCTTAGTCGGTTCAAGTTTACTTACCGACAGACTAGATTAAGATCTAGTCGGTCGGTATTTGAACGTAGACCGACTAATTCTCTTTCTAGAATTTTCGTTTTGCCTCTGTTTCGACTTAGTCGGTTCAAGCTCGTTAACCGACCGACTAGATCGTCATCTAGTCGGTCAGCCATTGAACTGTGACCGACTAAGTGCTCAAGGGCAGTCATGTCTTTTCGCGATTTCGACCGACTTAATCCCAAACTGATCGATTCTTTCTCATTTTAATCGGTCTCCTACTTCCCTCCAGCTCGAAAAACCCCCAACCCCGCTCGAGCCTTTTCGACTTCCGATCAACTCCGGCCATCTTCCGACCGTCCGCCACCGTCGATCACTCCTCCTAGGGTAACCCTTCTTCCATGACCTCGATTCCAGCTGTAGTGCTTTCATTTGGTTTGATCTAGGTCAATTTCCAGTTCTAGGGTTTGTTCTTCTCTTCTAGGGTTTGTCGATTTCAGTTCTAGGGTTTGTGCTTAGGTTGTTTGATCTTTTTCTAACGATTGATTGATCTTGTTGTGCCATGAACATGGCAAAGACGAGGATTCCTATCACTCCCTCTGGGGCATCCCCCATGACCGTAGGGCCATCTAACCCTAGAAATCCGTCTAAACCCAAGCGCCGAGCTAAATCAACCCAAGCTTCTCCGTCTTCGCCTCCTCTGAAGAAGCAGAGGACGGCGACCGTCAAACCCGGTAAACATTCTAAGTCCAGAAAGCCTATACTCCATACCCTCTCCACTCCTCCTGATTCCGACACTGAGTTTAGACCCGAGGATGAGTCTGGCCATAGGGAACCCACTCCTCCACTTCGTCCTAGGACTCGACAGCCTAAGGGAAAGGCCTCAATGCCAGCGGGTGGTGTTGACATATCGTTGTGTCGCGACGACCCTATGTGTCTAGCGGCCTACAACCGTATTGAGCACTGCCCGATGCTATTGGAGCACTATGTTCAGTTTTCAGACTTCCTTGGCTTAGCTGATCTCCTATCCTATAGTGGGCTCCTAGACTATCTTCGCTTCGACCCTAAGGCGAACCCTCGACCCTATCCTCGCCTGGTCAAACTGTTCTATGCAAATCATGTCCGGGGCCACTACGACGAGAGCCACTCCATCGAGACTACTGTCTTGGGGACTCCTATAGTCCTCACGGCAGAAATCTTGGGGGAGTTGCTTGGATGTTCGTCATCTGGTCTCCTCCCGTCAGACATTTTCGTTGATGATATCTCCTCTTTGGATCAGTCTGTTCTAGCTGATATCTTCCATGTGATCCCTCTAGCTTTTATTGGTGTTCCGTCAAAGTCATTCAAGCCAAATGCATGGGTCCTGAATCTCATTCTGAAGTCGTGCTTGCTTCCCAAGTACGGCTCATCTTCTCTGCCATCCCAGCCCTTCCTAAAGTTGATTTACGCTCTATTCTTGGGTTGCGAGATTAATTGGGCTCGCGTTATACTCGATAAGATGGACTCTTTCGAGTGTATTCGCAAGACCACTAAATCTGCGCATATCCCTTATCCTTGTCTGTTGACTTTGGTGTTCCGTCATTTTCGCGTGCCTTTGCCTCCTGACGATGAGCGTCCCCTTGGTCCTCCACTGAACGCGACGGCCGTAAAGAAATCTCTTGCGGCACTCCTTCACGTGCAGCGGACGACTCCTTCAGCTTCACAGGGCACTTCTTCTGCAGCTGCTGCTTCCTCACCTCCCACCACTCTTGAGAGTCTCGCTCGTGACGTTCGTCGTCTCGAGTCTCGGTACGCTCGCTCCGAGGAGATTCTGTGCCGTATTGCTCGTGTCATTGGTGTTGAGGTCCCTCCTCCTGTTTCTGAGGATGAGGAGATGGACGATGATGATATCGATGACCTCCTTGATTCTCCTGCTCGTGGCACTGAGGCCACTGCTGCTGCTGTTACCACATCTGCTGTTGGAGATGCCTCTTCTTCAGGTCCTCCAGAGACGTCTGCTCCAGTGGATCAGTCTGCTGTTGAGCCTGTTGTTGCTGCTACCACTCCTGCCGTTGAGCCAGTCGTCGATGTCTCCACCCCTGCCCCGACGATCCCTTCAGTTCACACACCTCTCCTTGCAGCAGAGCCTGAGTCCACTCCCTCGACTGGACCCACGGAGACTGCTGATCCTGCCACTTCCTCGTGATCATCAGTTTCGAGGCCTCTCCTGTGATCATTGGATGATACATCTTGTTGAGAGTGTTTTGGGTTAGGATGGAGTTGGGTGGTGTTTTGATGTATTTTGATTTTATGGATGTCGGTGTATTTGATGTATTTTGGATGTTGCTGATGATGTGTTTCGATGATGTTGTTGTATCTTTTTGTTGGTGATAAAGATATTGCACTTTGTTTGTTGTAGTCGATGTATTTTTGCTTGTAGTCATGATATTCTAATATATATACATCGATGTTCACCTTTACTTCGTCGTCCACATTTAATATTCATTCAATGTCTATGATATTCGATTTCGTCGCTCGACGCTTATAAACTTGGTTAAATAGATTTTATTTCTATGATTGCATAGAATTGTTTTCCATGCAAAAATTTAACCAAGAATATTGAGTATTGAATAGTACGTTTCTTTATTCAATAATTGAACTTATATTTGGTATTTTGATGATTTTAATTTTTGTTTTACGAAAATGGACAATTTGGCACACTTTGATTCGTTTTCTTCTATTTTCCTTGGTGTCAATTTGGTCCATCATCATATTCTACGACTCCCGATGTTGGATTTTCTTTGTCCTTGTTGTTGTCGTTGTATGCCCCCCATTTTTGGGATAATACCAAAGGGGGAGAGATAATGATAATGATTAGGGCAAATGAAAATTTAACTCAATTTCCAAGAATCTAATTTGATATGTTAGATTCAGGGGGAGTTAAGATATATATAAGGATTTTCTAATCTGATAGTTCAAAATTCGATTCTCATTATATATCTTACTCGTCTGATTGATGCAATTAATATATATTCAATTTGGAATTAACGTGTCAACAATGCAGGGGGAGTAAGTATTTTACATTTGAATCATTATTTTTTATTATTATTTATGTTGGTTTGTCATCACCAAAAAGGGGGAGAATGTCGAGTATTGGACTCCCTGAATTTGGTTTTGGATGATGAGCAAACATAAATAATTCATGAACTAACAATTTGTGAGCGCAGTTATGGAGATCGTTGCCAAATTCACGAGAACACTCAAAGCGACATCTCAAGACTTCTCAAAGCTCGTATTCAATGCCTAAAGCTTCGTTGAAGCTTTTGGACCATTTTAGAAGTCATGAAGATTTGATCGAAGCTCTCGAAGACCGTTCTTTAAGGTTTTATTTATAGTATTTTAGTTTCAATCTATAGAATGTTAAGCCTTGAGTATATCTTACATTTCTATCTTCATAACGCTCATATCTTAGCTCTAGAATCTTAGTAGAAGTCCATTCTAACTTCCTCGAAGCATCGCGCTTCGATTCGGACTTTATTGTGCATGTTAGTTGGTTCAAGAAGAAGAACTGACCGACTAGATGTTGATCTAGTCGGTCGGCAAAGCTTCTTGGACCGACTAGTTTCAGTTTGTATTTTCTTGCTCAGTACTGTTTACAGTTAGTCGGTCTACGTTGACTCACCGACCGACTAGTTTGTGAACAAGTCGGTCAGTGATGCTTCTTTGACCGACTAGTTGAGCTTTACTGTACATGCCAATTTTCTCCTAAGCTACTGTTTATCGTTAGTCGGTATAAGAACATTTGGCGATCGACTAGTTGATGATCTAGTCGGTCAACATTTGTTCTTGGACCGACTAAATCAATTTGTATTCAGACTATTTGTTTTTGACTCTTAGTCGGTCTAAGTTCACTGACCGACCGACTAGTTGTGAAACTAGTCGGTCAGACAGTCTTCTTGGACCGACTAGATTTCTAGGTCTGAAATTCAATCTCTTCACTGTTCATCACTTAGTCGGTCCATGCTGTTTGACCGACCGACTAGTTGATGAACTAGTCGGTCAGTGGTTGTTCTTTGACCGACTAACTGCTTCAGATTTCTATCCGTTGGGATTTGACCTAACTTGTTTTTATGGGACCCTACAAATACGAAGCTTGGTCATTTCTTTCTAGGTTAGAGCTGCTATTAAGAGATTCATTGAGATTTAAAGAGTTAGAGATTCTCACTCTTTTCCAAAGCTCTCTTACTCACAAGAAATCCATTCTCTCACATTCTAGATCTAGAATCCATCTTGAGAGAAGTTTGTTCTTGGTGAGCCATTCAAGCTCTAGCTTGATTCAAGTCTCCAAATCACTCCTAGGCACCCATTGCTGCTCATTTCAGTGGTGCTAGGTCTTGGTGACTTCCTCTTCCACAAATCACTCCTTGCACCTATTTGGTAAGAAAACTCAAGGTATAGGATTTTGTGGTAAGATTGTTTATTTCATTATAAACTCATTTATTGCTTGTTGATTCTCTCGGTTGTGAAAGAAGGTTGTGATCCCGGGTTGTGGGATTCACTATTGCCATTGCATGTATGATTTGATCTTGTGAAGGTTTTTCACAAGATATCATAGTGGAAATCTTGAGTTAGGGTTTCTAACCTAAGTATCCGGAGGGGATCCGGGTGGTTGGGACGTAGGATCACCGGGAACAATTCGGGGAGACTTGGGTGGATCCGAACCCAGTAATATCTTTTGTTAGCATTGTTAATTTTGTTGTTGTCATCAATTTAAGCTTCCGCAAATTGATTTGGTAGTTGTTTGCACGATAATTAGGAATTATACTCCTTGTTATTTTTAAAGTACTATTCACCCCCCCCCCCCCTCTAGTACTTGTGCAGTAGCTTGTAGGGCATTACAAGTAGCTTGGCTACTCTTGACTTGTCCCGATAATTGTTCTCTTGTACTTATTGTTCCACCATGTCTTGCGTGTTCACTCATGTTATAACTGCCATGTCATGCATACTATAACTGCTAGGTTGTTAGTTTGCCTTACTTTCAGTTTCCTTGCCCAAGTCTTTTAGACTTGCTGACATGTGCCCCTTTACTCTTTTGGGTGACACATGTTAGATCCTGAGCCTGAGTACATTGTAGAGGACGAGGTGTTTGCTGACGCTGAGCCCGAGCTTGTGTTTGGCGAGGAGTACGTGGACACTGGGGACCAGTCCTAGTGTCTTCGTTGAGCTTTTCCCTTTTGTTTTAGACTGCTATTTTGTTGTCGGTACGTAGCACCTATACTTTGTTACGTTGTTACTTTTGTTGGCCTTGTTCTGGGCCTTTAGACTCTTTCTTTTGACCTGGTGGCTTTTCTGGATGTTGAACTTAATTTTCATGTTGGACAAATTATAAGATATGAGATTTTATTTCTGTCTCTCCTTGTGTTATTATTGTTGTTCCGTTTGTGGTAACAGTGACCTGCTTATGTTTTATTGACGCTTATCGGGTTTGGGGCTTCACAGCTCCACTCTCGTGCGGACCTTTTCACGTCTCGCCTCCATTTTAGGGAAGCGGGTCGTGACATATAGCTCCTGGAAAATCCGTCGAAACCAAGCCCCTCTGCTGTTTTTCACAGATCTGGAAGCTGAACTTCGCCGCCCGCGCACGGCCACCTCTGACCACCCCCGGAGACAACTCCACTGCCGTTGGCTTCGTATTGAAGTCCTTTATCCACTGCAACTTCCTGTTTCCTCTGTTTATCTTTGAAATTTCACTGAGACAAGGGACAACGGACGTGACGCGAATCTGTCATCCCCGGCTTCTCACGGCCGCCCACCACCATGCGCTCGCGCCGTCGGCCATCCACCGGGCCGAGCATCTTTCCTTGGTCCCACTTCATCTACCAACAGCCCCCTTGGAATCTCGGATTTCACGTGCGTTGCCGCACGCACGTACTTTTAGCCGACGTCGCCGTTATCGTGAAGAACCGTTGCGCTACTCGCAACGGGAGGAGGATCTCTGATAACTTGCTGATTTCATGCCGCCACATCGCTGTCCAGATTTACCTCGCTGCTCTACCTGTGGCCGAGGAGATCCAGAAGACGCCGACGTTTCGCCGTTCAGACCCGACTTCCGCTTGTTGGACGACATCACGAGGTTAGTTTCCCTAACGAGTAGTAAAACCCACACCGTAGCAAATCAAACCCTAAACTAAAATTGGACAACTATAACTAAATTTACTTTCAGTACTTGTAAAACGCAGCTCACCGTAGAAAGATCGACAATCGGACAATTTTCTGTGCACATAGGATAGTAGTCGATCTAGGTTGAACGAAACACCAAAAATGTGACGTTGACGAATAGGATAGCCCCGATAACTTAAAAACAAACCTTAATAGGATTTGATGGAAATCGCGACCTGACACCTTCATCGTGACCTGTTTCAGACGGACTACCGTGGATGCGACGCCTGGACGAGACGCCCCGGACGGATGACACACTCGCCACCACAGGCAAGTGTATCCACTTGCACTTTTGGCCGTGCTTAGGCCTTAGTTGTTAGAACTGTTAACTGTGAACAAAGAGAACCGAACATGAAATGATAGCGTCTGGGACGCCCTTGACGGCTCAGACTTGACGACAAAGTCTGAGCCCGACAACAACAATTTTTGCATCGTAGGACTATCTTGTGTGTGCGTGCATGTGGACACCCTAGAATAACCTTTCCCGTCTTGTCACGTCCTGTCCCGTCTTGCACAGCCTGCGTGCAATAGGGCACTCACCAGTGAGTGGATGATCCCTTGTACTCATACACAGCCCAGAGGGCAATAGGGCACTCACCAGTGAGTGGGTGATCCCTAGTACTGATACACAGCCCAGAGGGCAATAGGGCACTCATCAGTGGGTGGGTGATCCCTTGTCGTGATACACAGCCTAGAGGGAAATAGGGCACTCGCCAAGCTAGAGCGAGTGATCCCTTGTCGTGCTTGTCTTGTCTTGTCATACTTGGGGTTTGGGGTTGGGTTGAGCGTGCGCACGGCAAGAGGGTCTGATCCCTCTCGAACCGTAAGGCGTGAACCCTTTCGTGTCTCACTTGTCCTGTCCTGTCTTGTCCCGTCACGTCCCGACTTGTCTTGACACCTGTAGGTTAGTCCCGTAGTTGGTAGCACACGCTACAACTACTACTTGCTACGCTTTACTTTCCTGCTACGCTACTTCTTTTGTTACTCAGTTATAACCCCAGCATGCTAATCAGCCAGTAAATCATTGTTTAAAAGTTGATACACTTGCAGTAGAGTCTGACCTCTTTTGTAGACTTTACCTGACGTGCAGTTTCCTTCTTTGGTGCTGTATGTCAGGTGTTGAGCCAGAGTTCGTGGACGCAACAGACTTACCGGAGTACGTGGAGCCGAGGACGTCGACCCGGAGTATGTTCCTGATGAGGACCAGACCTAGAGGTCTTTTCCGTCGCCACCTTCAGAGGTTACTACTTTAGTTGCTCTTTCGATAGTTTGTAGCCATGCTTAGGCTTTCCTCTTAGACTTTGTACTTGCTGAATATTATTATATTAATGAATGCAACTTTCCTTCTGTACTTTCTGTTGTTTTGAACTTTATAAATGCAAGAACCTGAAAAATTTTAAAATGGTACCCCCTACAGACGCTTATTGGGTCCGAGCTTCACAGCTCCGGCCTAAGCGGGCCTTAGTCACGCTTCGCCTCTGTATTTTTGGGAAGCGGGGCATGACAGTTTCATATAGATTCCTAGTGGTTAGAAGTGAGCAAAATATCATGGAACCTATCACTATTGTTGAAACCAAGAATGCTAATTTCTTTGAGCACATATTTCCAACGAAGATGGATAATGTTAGATTGACTTCTGCACCTCACTCATCGCACCCTTCTGATGCACCATCACATGATAATGATAATTAGATAGAAGTAAGAAGTAGTAAAAGAGTTAGGAAGGAGACTAAATTAGGTAATGGCCTTTTCACCTTTCTTATTGATAATGATCCTCTTACATACCATGAGGCCATCACATCTCCTGATGCCACATTTTGGAAAGAAGCAATCAATAGTGAATTAGAATATATTATGTCAAACCACACTTGGAAACTTGTTACCTTGCCCCCAGGTGCTAAAATTATTGGTTGCAAGTGGATATTTAAAAGGAAGCTAAAACCTGATGGTTCTATTGACAAGTTCAAAGGTAGATTAGTTGCTAAAGGTTTCAACCAAAAGAAAGACATTGAGTATTTTGATACATATGTCCTCGTCACTAGGATTGCTTCTATTCATGTCTTGGTTGCTTTAGCATCTATTCATAGTCTTGTTATCCATCAAATGGATGTAAAGACTGCCTTTCTTAATGGAGACTTGGAAGAAGAGATTTATATGGAACAACTGGAAGGTTGTATTACACGTGGAAATGAACATAAAGTATGCAAACTTGTTAAATCTCTTTATGGTTTAAAACAAGCTCCAAAATAATGGCATGATAAATTTTATTATGTTTTTCTATCAATGGTTATCATATTAATGATGTTGATAAATGTATTTACACAAAGTTTGATTATGATGCTGGTGTTATTATTTGCTTATATGTTGATGACATGCTAATTCTCGACACCAATATAGATATAGTAAATGAAACGAAGTCATTGATTGCTCCTTATTTTACACCTTTTTCTGCATGTTTACATATCATTCTGGTCGCACATATCACATTTTTTACGATTATTCGACGATATCGCATTGCTTTTCACTATTTCTTGTTTTTGTCGGATTTCAGTAGATATGGAGCGATCGGGAGCATAAATGAGATCAAGGGACTTGCACACATACTGGAGAATCTCCTATGGCCATATCGAGGAGCTAGCAGCGCTAGATGATAAGTGGAAGAAGAAGAAGTTCGATAGAATCGATGAGGAAGCGAGGAGGAGAAGATGCGACTCCAGAAACGGGGTACTCGGCCGAGCAGACAGCTCACTCGGCCGAGTGAAGGAACATACTCGGCCGAGTACAACTGATATGAGAGCGCCCGGTGTCAAAGGCCACTCGACCGAGCAAATGATCCCACTCGGCCGAGTGGAGGACTTCACTGGCCCGAGTGAGTCAGAGCTTCCCAAAGAAAATGTTAGCGATTCCCTGGAATTTGGAGAAGCACAGCAGATGACTCACTCGGTCGAGTGAGAAAGTCCACTCGACCGAGTGATAAACTCTACTAGGCTGAGTAACGCAGAGCGCCAGACCCCCAAAACCCACGACTTCTCTGTTTTCTTTGGGTCTGTCACTCGGCCGAGTGATAGTTCTACTCGGCCGAGTGGCACAGTCTGCCTGTATCGCGAACTAGGGTTTTGGGCTGCGCCAGGGGCAAATCTGTCAGGATTTTCTGGCCGTTTTGACTGGTATTTAAGGATAGTTTCATCCTAGTTTAGGGGGGCCAAAAATTAGGTTTTAGCTTAATTCTAATTGTAATTCCTGTGGGAGATTGAGGATTTGAGATATGGTTTGTTCTTCTTATTGAAATTTCTCATTTTTGTGAATTACTTTTCTCCAACTATGAATTCCTATATGTTCTCATTCATTTATCCTGTTATTTTTATGATGAATTGCGAGTAATTCCGTTGTTCTAGGGCATGGGGATGAACCCTATGGATTCGATTTTAAAATTGTGATGAATGGATTCATATGTTGCTAGAATTGATAGAAGGTTAGGTTGTGATTAATTTATTGCGGATAGGTAAGAATTTCCATCGATTTGGGGTTTGCAAGAGATTGGATTCTAATCGATGGGAAGGCTTAGATATTCGATTTAGGTTTATAATCGAAATCCGATAGACTTGGTTTGCAATAGATTGGACCAAATCTAACCTATGCCCATATTCGTGTGCCAGAGATTGGACGAATATGAACTATCACAACCTAGATCGTAACTCAAGTTTGCACGAGAGTAGGCTCGAGGAGTGATTGGACGATGATGTCGATCCTAATGCTAGTGGCTTAGGTTAGGGTTTGCACGAGAGTGGGCCCTAATCTAGGTTGCTATAGACCGACAATAGCGCGAGAGCGTGAGCTTGGTTCTCTATTCAGTTACGACTAGTTCATCTCAATTCAAGTCTTGCAACATTGAGATTCACGATTCACAAAAATAGGTAGGGATTCACTAGCTCTAGACGCATTTATTATATTAAATTCGAATTATTAATTGAATGATTGTGACAACATTCTCAAAACCATTCTTCTACCGATAGCTTAGTGATCAAAATAGAGTACCGTCATTAGTCCTCCTCGTGTTCGATACCTGCTCGCCACTACACCGTGCGCTTGCGGTAAGACTATAGTCGTGCCCCCCGATGTGTGTATCCGGGGGCCGATCAAGTTTTTGGCGCCGTTGCCGGGGAGGGTACAGTATTTTATTTTCTTTACTTAGCTATTTTCTTTTTTATTATTTTATTATTTTCACTCTTTTATTCCTCTATTGTGCTAACAATTCGATCTAGACTCTCTTTTTCTGTGCATGTACACGAGATCGAAGGCTCCCCAAGGAGAAATATTATTTGACCCAGAGATCGAGCGTACGACAAGGAGGCTTAGAGCTGAGAGGAGATTTGCTATAGAGGAAATTTAAATGGCCATGTCGGAAACACCAGAGGAGCTAGCGCAATGTATGGCTAGGCCTTTCTCCATCCGAGATTGGATGCGGCCCAAGACCACGTCTACCATCTCTTCTATAGTCATGCCGGAGTTGGCCGCCGACAAGAATTTTGAGTTGAAGACATGACTCGTAGTGTTGATGCAACAAGACCCATTCCATGGAAACTCTTAAGAAAACCCACACTACCATTTGCAATTGTTCTTGCCGAAGTGTGCTACTTTCCAGATGCCTGGCATGCCAGCAGATGCTATTCGACTGCGCCTTTTCCCATTTACTCTTCGCGATAAGGCGTTGTATTGGCTGAGGATGCAAGCCGAGGGAATCTTCACCACTTGGGCTGAGCTAGCGAGCACATTTGTCAACAAGTTCTATCCGCCATCCAAGACTGTGAAGATACGAATCGCCTTGATGTCTTTCAAGCAAGGCCCTCAGGAGACTTTATATGAGGCGTGTGAGTGCTTTAAGGACCTCCAATACCAATGCCCCCACCATAGCATTGAGCCATGGGAGTTAGTGTATAGCTTCTACAATGGGTTGCAATCGAGTACCAAACAGATTATTGACGCAACCGCGAATGGAGCCATTTTGGCAAAGACACCGGATGATGCTACGGCTTTACTTGAGGAGATGGCCTTGAATAATTAGCAGTGGGCCGATGAGAGGGGACACTGCTCGTCGTCATTAAAGTCGGCTAGCATCTATGAGGCAAAAGCGGTGGCGGAACTTTCTACAAAATTTGATTGCCTTCATAAAGCCGTAGAGAGATTGGAAAAGTTAGTTAGCGAGCCACATGGAGCTTCCAATGCGTCTGCACCCGGAGGAAGCATGAGTGACTGGCAGGATCAAAGCCATGTTT
The DNA here is from genome assembly GCA_030789695.1 of Scilla litardierei. NCBI lineage: Eukaryota > Viridiplantae > Streptophyta > Magnoliopsida > Asparagales > Asparagaceae > Scilla > Scilla litardierei. The sequence goes on from CM061138.1 coordinate 116,139,045, forward strand.
GTTGGAGGGGATCAAGGAGATGGAGCTATGGAGCAAGCTCAATATGTTGCGGGTAGTAGCGGTTATTGGGTGAACCTGGCTACAAGGGGTCACCCCGAATTTTCATATGCCAACAGTGATGGAGCCTTGACTCCACCACAGCAGCAACCCCTACCACAACAAACACATGCCCAGCCTCCACAACAACCACAGTATCAACAGAGGCCACTCCACCAACAAAACTACCCACCGAGGCAACAAGCGGGGCCCTATAAACCCCCGGGTTACAATCAAGGGTAGAGTGCACCCAACCCGCCACAAGCGCAGCCAAGGTCGGACCACGAAGTAAAGGTTGAAGAATTCATGGCCAAACAAAAGAATATTAATGCAAGATGGACTGCCCAACAAGACTCCCTTAACACCGTCATGGCACAGTTGGCGGAGCAACTCACATTGCTCAACAAGACTAATCAACAATTACCGGCTAACCGGAACAAAACCCACGGGGCAACACCGGCCACATCAATGTGGTAGTGGTGGAACTATAAGAGGCGGGAAGGACACTACTCCCGCCATGACTCAAGCGAATGAACCGAGGGAGGAAATTTTGGTTGAGAAGGAGCCGGTCAATGAAGAGGAGGACCCAAAAGCGGCGATCAATGGTGAAAAATATGAAGTAGAGAAGCCACGAGAGGAGCAAACTTATATGCCACCGGTACCATTCCCACAACGGTTGGCAAAGGCAAAGATTGAGAAGAGGCTCGTTAAATTTCTGGAGTACTTACGAGGGGTGAGCTTGAACATCTTGTTCTTAGATGCAATCGTTGAAATCCCATCATATGCAAAGTTTCTCAAGGATTTGATCGCGGGAAAGAAGCGAAAGGAAAGGGTCATGCTCGTCGAGCAAAGTACGTGGTTTACCAAAAAGGAAAAGGCACCGACCAAGTTCAAAGATCCCGGTGTGTGTATCCGGGCACCGACCAAGTTCAAAGATCCCGGTAGTTTTCGAATTCCTTGCATGCTTGGAGAAGTCCCACTTCAGAAAGCTCTAGTATATTTTGGGGGCAAGCGTGAGCCTCATGCCCCTTACGATGTTTAAGAAACTGAATATGGGGACCGACCTCAAGGCCACGGACATGAAGATACAACTCACCGATGGGCGAATCACTAGGCCCATGGGGATCGCTGAAAACGTGCTAATTCAAGTACCAGATGGACTTTGCTTACCATGCGACTTCGTGGTAATGGACATTAAGGAAGAGGGTGATGTGTCACTGATACTTGGATGCCCTTTCCTAGCCACCGCCGGAGTAATTGTAGATGTGGGGGAAGGAATCTTGTCCTTGAACGTCGACAATATTGAGGTTAAGCTCCACATTCCAAAAGCGATGAAGCATATGCCTTGGCAAGAGGAAGTGGATTACGTGGACCTCCTCGACGAGGTCATTGATGATGCAATGCCATTTGCCATAGGAGCCAAGCATGATGATGACCTTGAAGAAGTCCAACTACTAAGGGTGGTGAAATGATGGGAGACCTGCCGGATCCTCTTATGGATGAAGAAATGGATGATGCTGAAGTCGCTAAGATTAGAGAGCTATGCAAGCTCTCTATGGCGAAGCACGTGAAGAAAGCTCCACCGGCGAACAAATCCTCGCCGTCGGTCAAGAAAAAGGACTCAAAGAGCTCAAGCTTGGGGCAGTCACACCCCACTACTACCTGATGAGGGGCAGCTGAGGAATGCTGAAGAAAATCAACGATCGAACCCAATCGGCCTTCACGGCAAGTTCGACGCGCGCATCTCCTATACGCCAAACATCGAGCTTTAATCGCAAATCTTAAGGGGTCGAGCTCAGGACATTAAACGAGCGCTTGTCGGGAGGCAACCCGATGGTTCTATCTCACTTTTTAGTTGAATTTTCTTTTCATTTTTTGTTTTATATCTTTATTAGTGTTTAGAGTTAAGTGTTGAAGAAAAACCTGACAACGAGTAACACTTTTCATTTCAGGAAAAAGAGAATAGGAGACCATATGAATAGGGGACGACCATGGCGATGGGGAGCACTCAGGGATGCGCTCAAACGCCAAGAGGAGGAAGAAACTGACGGGAAAAATAAAATCAGAAAGTGGAGCAAAAACAGTGGGTTGGAGCTGAAAATAGCAGCCCACTAGGCCGAGTGACATTTTCACTCGGCCGAGTGAAGACCCTACTCGGCCGAGTAGGGTACTGCTCATGGAATTTTCGAAAAACCACTCTCTGTTAATTACATGCCACTCGGCCGAGTGACTTTGTCACTCGCCCAAGTGAACCTGACACTTTCAGCACTTGAAAAGATCTGAGTGGCCTAGCCACTCGGCCGAGTGACTTTTGTCTACTCGGCCGAGGATAGTTCTACTAGGCCGAGTCGGAACATATTTGAAAATTTTTAAAATTTTCGAAACAGAGGCCACTCGGCCGAGTGGTCACCGCCACTCGACCGAGTGACTTACACTATATAATTAAGCGCTCGCGGCCCCAAAATCAAAATCCCCCAATCAATTTACAGCAGCCCGAGCATTCCTCCCAATCGCCCGAGCACCCTTCTCCCTCGCCCGAGCCACCACCATCCACGCCCGAGTGGCATGACCCCACGCCGCCAACCCCACCATCCGACCGCCCGCCGCCGCCGCTTCCCTTGCCGACCGGCCCCCTTTAGCCCAAATTTCCCCGTTTTCTCCTTTTTTCCATTTCGTAAGCCATATTCCGTCCCGAATCAAAATTAAACCATATTCACATCTATTTTTATTGATTTTCCCCTAATTTTTTCGATATTCATTGCTAATCAATCGATTTTGTGTTTCAGGATAGCTTGGGGGAGATCGAGAGCTGATCTTGAGCTTCTGGGGAGGTGCCTTATTGCTCGAATTGCTCGCTTGGTGTCACATCCTGCTCTGGTATACTCTTTCCTTATTTTTAGCACTTCGCGATAGTTGGCACATTGCTGGGCATCACCATGTCTCCATGCACTAGGTCACATGCGAGGGAACCCGCTGCCAAGCAGAAGAAGTCCGGTGACCCTGGTTCTTCTTTCGCTAGAGTGGACTCTCACCTCCTAGCCACCACCACTTACACTCCCGCCTCCTACTGCACCCATCCCACCCCCACCAGCACAGCCCGTCCTGACTTTCGACGCAATGGGAATCACTCTCAGAGATGACGCACACCGCGTTAGATTTGAAAGAATCGCACATCGATTGATCGTCCCCTCTAGGTTTGCACACATTTCTGATTTTAAGCGCCTAGGGGTATTCCAGTGGCTCCTCCAACTATATGAGAACGTGGAGTGGCGTGATTTCCTTTTGGTGTCGGCGAACACATACGTCCGATCGATCCTCGAGGTCCTGAGTTCTATTCGTAGGACTCCCGGCGGTTGCATGTTTCGTCTGATGGATCGTGAGTTTGAGATCACTCTCGATATGCTCCGAGCCTATTTCCATTGGCCCCTGTCCCGGTCCCCGACCGTGCTTTTGGTCCCACGCACCACACGCATCCTTCATTTGATACACATGCATTCTGGACACTGATCTCGGGATCCCCACTCACTTTTGACCCTAGCCGGGCCAAGGCCTCCTCTATCGTTCACCCATGCCTCTGTATTGCTCAGTGCCTTACGGTGACCACTTTCTTTTCGAGGTTGGTATGAGCCTGGAACGATGTCTACGCTTGAGCTTTATATGCTCAAAGAGATGACTAGAGAGAGCCTTCGAGGGCGACACAGACGTCTTAGTCCCCGCCACTCAGATTGATATCGTCAGCTGGTATCTCGATCGCATTATTGTCTTTGTCACTGCTAGGACGACGATCTGTTATGGCAGTCTGATCACCTTGCTAGCTCATATGTGCGGGGTTGACTTCCAGCTGGTTTTCTTCGACCACCGGGCACCACTTCCCTTTCTATAGATATTATGGCCAGCATGAGGATGCTGTGTCCACATGGTTAGCACCATTGGGTTTAGCTACACGATCCATTTGCTGTTGATTATATGGTGCTTCTGAGCCCCGCTCGGACCTACATTAGACCCGCAGGTGGGGATTGGAGACCAGAGATGGACCTCCCCATCTGCGTATGTGCTTGAGGTCGAGAGTGCTCAGCAGGAGCCCCTCCTTCCCCCTCTGGCCCTGTAGATCCCGATCCCTCAGCCTGCACTTGATTTGATCCATGCTCCCGTCACTTCTGTCAGTGTTGGGAGCACCCTTGATGAGTCCATCGCCACCACCACCACCACGATCTCCACCTCTGTGTCGTTGACCACTGGTCCCATTTCTTCTGTGAATTTTTAGAGCGCCCACAACGCTGTTTTTGAGAGAGGTGAGCCTTCCCTTGTTTCCTCAGCTGAGACCCTGTCCTCACCGGATTTCTCGACCCCTGGGGATTCATTGATTTCACGACCTCCCCAGTCGTCAACCCTTTTGTCGCTTGTCATGCCCTATTTAGCACTATACGTGTATTCTACTGAACACATGTGGTATTTCTACCTACGGTGCATACGTAGGCATGAAATAAACATGAATACTAATGTATTTAATGTAGTGAAAGGGGAATTGGGCCGTAATGCGTGGCCAAGAGACGAGAAAGCAAGATTGAGTGCGGGAGAAGTGTGAAAGACGTCGGGGGTGTAAAATAACAAGAATGTATTAGACGTGTGTGTGTGATGCATGTATGCATGCATGGATGTGCGTGGATGTGTGTAGGGATAGTCATGTAGTGTGAAAGGGGTTAGGGGTCAATGGCAACCCCCGTAAATTTTTAGAAAGGCGAGGGGCAAGACGGTCATTTGGACTAAAGCTGTTGTGTGTACATCCTAAAGTGGTGTGTCCATAAAGTAATGGCAAACTTGTAAATACCTAGATGATGGAGGTGTATTTTGGTCATTTAACTAAGTGCATGCTTATCTTAAGGAAGGTTCTAGAGCTAGATATTTTTGGAGAAAGTTCTATCTTCTTCTTTACCTTTCTTTTCTCCTCTCTTTTCATTTTTCTTTTCTTTCTCCTCCACCTAACATGGCCGGCCACCCCTCCCATCTATTCCCTTCTCCTTCACTCCAAAACCCTTATTCTTCCTTCCAAAAATCAAGAAGAACAAGTGGTTGCAAGTGGGAAGAAGTTGGAGAAGAAAGAAGAGAAGAAAAAGAGGAAAATTCAAGTTTTGAGGTAGGAACCCTCTTGGTTTTGGAATTATATTAAATTGATTCTTTCTATTATGTTTTTATAGCATGTTTTACTTAATATGAATTAGGGATGGTGAAAATTCATGAGCCATGTTTCAATTTCACAAATTATCCCTTGAAATTCTCAGTAAAAACGACCCCTTTGAAATCCTGAAATTTAGCTGTGTTATTTCTGTAATCCTAATTATTGTAGCTTGAATTGGATTTCGAAATAAATATATGCTTGTATATCTTGAAGTTCTACCCCAAAATCATATAAATTTTGATATATATTTAATTCGGGAATTAGGAGAAAAAAATTACATCTGTACACCATGTCTGTTTGATTTTTAGTCTTGACACAGTTTAGAAAAATTGACATAAACACCTGCACACACAATGGCATTTTATGTTCTTAGTCTTGTTGGAAAGTTAACAAGTTTTTCGAAAAATTCATCAGAGTGTTTATATATTGAATTTCTGGCTAAAACATGCCCAAAATTAGCTTCCAATACAGACCCTGAAATCTGTCTGAAAAACAGATTTGACACACTTTACCAAATAATTCACTATAAATCACATACTTAATATTTTTGCATGAAAATGTATCTTTGATTCCATGACTATATATCTATAACTTTCATTTATGACATTTTGTTAAATTCACAATAGAAACTGATGATATGTGCCCATGTATTACCACTTTCTGCAAATTCCAGCAAGCTGAAACATTAAAGTGATGTTATGAATTGTATATTATTTCTAATTCACTCTCTATAATTCATGATTACTGTTATTACTTGAAATATAACTTATTTAAGCAATTATCAATAGAATTTGTTGATATTGCGATGATCATGGTTGTGTTGCCTGCAGGGTGCTTGTTGAAATGCCTCAACGATATGAAAATGAGAAACATCAAAAATGAGTTTGTTAACACATGAATCATGAAATATGTTGTGAAATAGTAATTATGGGGGTCATGAAAAGCATGGTTTCATATGTTATAAATGATGAATTGAAATGGCTAGGTTGAAGGGCATGACACTTGGGTGCATGACCCATTCGATATGTGATTTTATTGCGATGGAGGGCATTGCACTTCGGTGCATGACCCATGTTGATATGAGTGTGGAATGTGAAACCATGCAACGTGTCCCCTTCAGTGCTATATATATAATGTTAAATAAGGATTACAATGTCTCAATCCTATCTAAGGAGGGTGAGTTAGCAAAACCCGGGTTTTATGTGGGATTTGTGTAAATTGTGGCTACGAAGCCTGGACTGAGAAGTTGGGGGAAATGATTATGTGATATGTGATAATCATACCCACTCACCTTTACCGGGAGTGGAGGGAATATACGGAGGTTGTATTATTTTGGGAGAGCCTCACTCCTGTCGGGGATGGGTGAGCTGAGAGGCCAGGTGTCGTATAGTGCCTATGTCCACTGCGCCGTGTGCTATATTTACCCCAAAATTTGGGGTGAAGTCCAGGTCCTGTTATCACACAGTTTACCCAAGTTCTAATTAATTCAAATATAAAATAATAAAATAAGAATTTGCGTGTTACTCCTTCTGCTGGCAGTACTTTCCCTTTTTCTTTACTTGCTTCACCGGTGACACTGTGTTATACTTCTGACACTTGTGATTTCCCTTTTAAATCGTGGTTGCATAAATATTTGTATCGTTATTCGTGCTAACTCTTTTGCAGCAATTCGACCTTGGACTGCAGGTATGATCCCCTTACTTAGCTATTTACTTTTCATTACGTTACTTAGTTTGCATGCCTTATTTCCCTTGCCTTATCTTGTGGATTAATAACCTTAGAACGGTGTTCCAAATCCAAGTTGGTTCCTACTGGGGTACGCATTGACGTGCTCCTCCGCACTTTTCAGGTAGCAGGGGTAGCATGGTTGGCGGTGACTTGGAGTCGGGTTTCAGGGGTAACATTTGGTGTGAGCTGTAGTTGTGGTGTGACGTGGTTGTTTTGGGAGGTGGAGAATGACGGTGTATAAGTAGTGGTGTACCTGGACTATGTATATAAATGAAACATGTTATATATAAACTGTTGTCGTTGATTTATGAGGCTGTTTGATATCATTATGGAGCTTCACTTGTACTATCCCAGCATGTGCACAGTGGCCTGCTTATTCAGTTTCTTCTTTCTCTCTCTTTTCTCTCTCATTACCCTCACTCTTCAGGATACTTGGGAAAAAAATTTAAATGCCGGGTATTCTGGGGAACGGGGCGTGACAGTTTTTGGCAGCCCATACAGGTCACTGCACTGCGATGTGCGTAAGGATAGTACATGTAGTGCGTCGGTAAGTGATTGGGATAGGTTATCCATAAGGTGGGTAGTGACCTTAGTGACCTTAGAGCTTTAAGTGATCCACCCTTAAACCCCTAACTTAGGAAGTCAGAGGATGAACTTCCTACAATATAGTATACTATAGATGTATATTAGTTGGTATCAGTGTATATATATAATAATGAGAATTCGTGTGTATCTATAACTGTGTGAACCCGTGTGTATAAGTGCATTTGTTGTGCTTAGAGATTTGAAGTATATATATGGTGATATATTTGTATTTAGTATGTGTATTTATACTTGAATAGCATGAAGTTGCATGTAACTTGGATTGTTATAGTGGTATATGGATATGTGTGGATGTTCTTACTAGGTGGGTAAATATTTGAGCATATATATATATATATATATATATATATTGTCTCTATGTATCTAATACGGGTATGTCAGTAGGTAGGTGTTATATTGTGTGACTATGAGACATAGGTGATACACATATGTTTATTCGTAGATGTATATTGGTGGGTACATATAAGCTATTGGGAACGTATGAGTCGTAAGGGTGTGAGTGAGGATATGCACGTATGATATGAGTGCATGTAAGTGTTTTCATATGCGTGTGTATCTATCCTTGTATGGATGGAGTAGTGAAACATTGATATTGTCTTTGGACATGGGGGGAAGCGTATTTGTGTGGATATATGTGAGCCTGTATAGGTAGAGGGTGTAGATATATATAAGGGAAGTTAGTGCATATATATACCGCTATTGTTGCATTGCTAGTGAATGAATTCCTAATGTGTTAGATTTAAATAACTGTGAGTATAAGTATGTGCTGCCTATGTGCCTATATGAACCGATATATTGTCTTAATTTAGTATAAGGTTGTGGGTTGTACTATTGCGTGAAGATAGGTGCTGTGTATGGCCATATCTCGTATGTATGTAGCGATATAGATAACTAGGGGACGTATGGATAGTATGAGTAATGCTCCATTGTGTTTGGAGTAGATGTATCCTAAGGAGGGTAGGGATGCTTTAAACCCGTCCACCTAAAATGAGGCCCTTAGCTCTATACCATGCCTATTACGGGATAGAGATATAAGTGTGAAGCGTATCATATGTAGAATATGATGAATGTGAGGATTTGAGATTATACAATGCAAGTATAAGTGGGGTGTCTATGAGGTTGCACGGTTAAGTGGAGTTATGGTATATGTATATATGTGTGTATACTCTTACCGTAGAATGGTGCATATAGGACCATTTGGATGTATATGTAGTGCATGTACCCTTCCGTATATAGTGGCATGAAGGGGATTGTGTATTGGTACATGAGATACTTATATGTATGTAAGTGTATTGTAGCAAGTATGGTGTGATTGTGTATATGTGTTGTTGTTAACGAATGTGTATTGGTGTATTTCTTATGAGTGGTTATATGTATATGTATGTGAATGATCTCTATTCTGATGTACATGTATCGGTATATGGATGTGTACGTATATGTGATAGGCTACCTATTGAATGTGTATGAATATTGAAATGCACTTATTTGTCTATGTACTAGTATACTAGTAAAAGTGTGGATATATTGGATGTTATGTATATAATGGTATGGGTAGCTACCGACTACCTACTAGTATAGTTTGGGGAGCTCGACTGTAAGGGTGTGTAATAGTTGTGTGTGTGTGTGTGTGTGTGTGTGTGTGTGTGTGTGTGTGTGTATGGGATTAATGGGTATCATACGCCATATAAGATAGGCTCTCATACGCCCTCTCACATAAAGCAACCAAGTACAACCAAGTACAAGCCCATGTGGGCTTGTACTTGGTTGCTTTATGTGAGAGGGCGTATGAGAGCCTATCTCATATGGCGTATGATAGCCATTATTCTATATATATATATATATATATATATATATATATATATATATATATATATATATATATAGTATGTGTGTATGGGTGTATCTGCCCATACATGGTAATGTATGTGCGTGGTGCTTGGGTCCTAGTACGTATATATATGCATGTTTGTGTGCATACCTACTATTGGAATAATAATCTGGTGTGCATGAGCGAACGTGTATTTGGTTATGTGTAGGCTTAGATATCTATATATGGAATTGATATGTATACCTCTTCGTATACATAATGAGCATGTGCATATATTTGGGTAATATGGAGTATCTGTGTGGTGTATTGGTTGATGCGTATATGTGAATATGTATTATAGTTGTATGGATTTCTATTATATGAGTCATAGCGGAGTGTAGGGATGTAAAAATGTATGTGTAATGTGCAGTAGAGGCATATGTGGTTATGAGTATATTGGTTGAATGGATATATACTTATATATATATATATATATATATATATATATATATATATATATATATATATATATATATATATATATATCCTTGTTTGTTTATTTGTGAATCTTTCCGACATGATGGCCTATCTAGGTGTATCTTGGAGAAGTGTATTCATGTATGTATGCATGTATGTGTGGGTCTGTATCAGAGCATGTGTGTATGTATATACATAGGCAGTATGAATATAAATGTGATAAATATGAAATATAGGTGTATATATATTTGATGAATGTGAGTGCATGAAACTGTTTGATATGTGAGTATTGGGATGTGTGTGCTTGTTTATATATTTATATGTATACACATGTGTGGCGCGTAGTTGAATATTTATATTTACTTGACTATTGTGGCAGTATGTGCGTAGAATATACAAGGGTGGCTATATATATAGATATAACATATGGGGGGAACGTATTATGTTTGTGCACTCTTGTGTGTATTGTGTGTGGTATATATACCTATCTGTGTGAGGCAGTAGGTGCACTGCTATGGATGTGAGGTTATGTGTATATTTATTTATAGTTATGATTGTGAACCTTATGTGACTTGATCATGCATGTGCTAGTACGTTCATGTGAATGTATGTATGGATGTGACTAAATATTGTGTATATATATGTATTTATGTGCCTATGAATGTGAGTAAGCCCATGTGACTAAGTATTGGGAGTATAAGGATCGGGTGCACATACGATGTGACACCGTGATAGTGACCCTGTTTATCAAGCAATGGTGTGTAGATTAATGTATATTGCTGGGTGTCTGTGCATGGATGTCGACGTATATGTAATTATATAAAGAGATAGAATATAAATCGTTTATACTTGAATGTATTATGATGTATCTGAAAGCTTGCCATGTATGAATACCTTATGTATCGTGATATGGATATGGTGTGATATCCTATGCATATAGATATGAGTAGTGATCTAAATACGTGTAATAATACGTATATAGACTTATTTATGGTGTGTGATGTATATGTTAATGTGTGAATATGTGTGCCTAGATGTTTTTGTGAAGAACATATACGTATGTGTATGTAATGATGCATATAGTGATATGGATGTGCTACTAGATAAGTAATAGGATGTATCTGTGACATGTGTGCGGTGCGGATGTTTATGGATGATAGGGAAGCATATAGTGTATATAAGTGTGGTGTAGATACGTATTCTTATTTGTACTTCATGGGTAGTACGATCATCATACCTAGCTGACCTCGGCAAGGTTCACACCCTAGAAGTCCGAGGACGGACTTTATTTTAAGGTGGGTAGGATGTCATGCCCTATTTAGCACTATGCGTGTATTCTACTGAACACACATGGTATTTCTACATACTGTGCATACGTAGGCATGAAATAAACGAGAATACCGATGTATGTAACGTAGTGAAAGGGGGATTGGGTCGTAATGCGTGGCCAAGAGACGAGAAAGCAAGATTGAGTGCAGGAGAAGTGTGAAAGACGTCGGGGGTGTAAAATAACAAGAATGTATTAGACGTGTGTGTGTAATGCATGTATGCATGCATGGATGTGCGTGAATGTGTGTAGGAAGAGCCATGCTAGTGTGAAAGGGGTTATGGGTCAATGGCAACCCTCGTAAATTTTTAGAAAGGCGAGGGGCAAGACGGTCATTTGGACTAAAGCTGCTATGTGTACATCCTAAAGTGGTGTGTGCATAAAGTAATTTCAAACTTGTAAATACCTAGATGATGGAGGTGTATTTTGGTCATTTAACTAAGTGCATGCTTATCTTAAGGGAGGTTCTAGAGCTAGATATTTTTGGAGAAAGTTCTATCTTCTTCTTTACCTTTCTTTTCTCTTCTCTTTTCATTTTTCTTTTCTTTGTCCTCCTCCACCTAACATGGCCGGCCACCCATCCCATTGTAATGACCACTTTTCGTGGTACGTTGTTCGTGCACGTGCTTTTGTCCGTGCACGTGTTTGTTTTAGACTTTGGTTGTTTGTGAACACTTTCGTGTGATATGCCGTTGTGAACGTCTCTGAGAGTATTAAATAGTGGCACTATCTTGGAACGACACTTCTCGAGTCGTTTTTCCACAATTTAAACATACTCGATGAGACGTGACGATTCTCACTCTTGACGGGAGACGTTTCTATTTTTAGCTTCGTCGTCCGACGTCGAATTTGAGATCCGTCTTCTTAGTTAGCTCACATTCGTCGTCACGATCACCCCGATATTTATTTTATAATTTTTGGAGTTTATTTGACCACTTTTATATTTTTAACAAGGTTTATAATATTTTTAATAATTTATTTTTAAATTAATTTCGGCCAAATAAAATTTATTTGAGTTTTAAATGTTTTAAAGAATTTTTGAGCCAATTTCCAGCTCATTTGGACCAAGTCAAATCCTTGGATAAGTTGGAGAAGTTTAGATTTAAATTTTAAATATTTTTAAACTCCTAATCTCATTAGGATTAGCCCTAGACCTAGTCAACCCATCTACACTATATAAACAACCCCTAGGAAGACCTATTTTCGCAAGAAATTAGCCCTAGCCGCTTCCAAAACCCAAATTGGACGTTGCGACAAACTTCCCCCGCTCAGACCGAGAGAACGGGCTCAAAACCCCCGCACCGACCGCTGCCAATAGCCGCTCCCCCGCTCCGCTCGCTTGCACGACCATCGCCCCGCCTCAGCTGTGTCCGACCGAGGAGTTCTCTCGGTCAGACCGATGGCCGCCCCCGCTCACAGCCGCTCCCCGCATCGCTGCAAGCCCGCAGCTGTCGCCCGCATCGCTCCGCATCTGACCGGAGGCCCCGCCCGCACCGACCGCAGCTTCGCAACGTTGCAACGGTTGCAACGTTGCAGCACCCCGCTCCCCGCATCCAAGCGCTGTGACCGAGCCGCCCCAAACGCCCGACCGACAAACCCCTCCGCACCAAGGCCCGCACCGACCCGCTGCGCTGCACCAAGCCGTTCCCCCGCAGCGACCGACAGAGCCCCCCGCATTTGGCTGTGCACGACCGAGAGCAAACGTCGCAACCCCGCACCCGTCGCACCGCTTGCCTCCGTGGGCCCCCCAAGTTCTCCAGAGGTATTGTGGGTCCCCCAAAGGTCCCTAGGACTACTGTGGGCCCCACCTAGGTGCTTTCTCTCCGACGATTCGCCGTGCACGACGTTGCGACAAGTTGAAGCCCGTCGTCGCACGTGCTAGCTTTGGAATCTGGAACCGTCGCTCCGGTTGATGCTCTGAACTTTCCAACGAGGAAACTATATTGGAATCAGGACTTGGAGCGCGTTCTCTTATTCCAACCCCCGGCGTCGCTACCCGACGCCGGTGTAGCTTTCACGTCGTGTTGAGGTAACGCTTTGCACCCCTAGGACCCCCAACCCAATGCATGCTAATCAAGACTAAAATCAGTATTTTTAAAGTATTTTAAATGTTTTAAATTCACTAATCAAGATTAATAATATGGACTTTAGGCCGGTGGACTTGTGCACGTAGGATAATTGTGATTTTTGGACTCATTGGACGGTGTGCTCAGACGTCGTAATTGCAGGCAAGTGAAACTTGCCAACTCTTGTGTAGGGCCATGTTTTTAGGCCACTTCCTTGTTCCTAGCGTAAAAGAGACTAGTCAGTGAAATGATAGCTGGCTAGACGCCTACTTGATCTAGTTTGACAACGAAACTAGATCCGTCACCTAATTGATCTAGCTTGACAACGAAGCTAGATCCACCCCTTTAAACTTGTTGTTCATGCATACTAAACTGTCACGTTTACTTTTCTTATATGTACGCACTTTTAACTGCCATGCATTGCATTCTACATGTTATCCAAGTTGAATATTGCATTCGTAGCACACGCTACATACTTGTACTTGCTTGTCCTGGCTAGGTGCACCCCTATGCCATCATGAAAAACACTTCCTGGCTCGTGTTCCAGAAGCGAGCATTACCGTTCGGGGGTAAGGCCCTGGCTCGATACACGTGGGATGGGGTAAGAGTTAAGCGGCCAATCAGCTGGGAGTCTGCCTGGTCAGCAACTGCAGCTGTAAGGCGTAAACTCTGGGTGGGGCGGAGTTAAGCGACCAATCAGTGTGAAAGAAAGTCATTTCAGCTGTAAGGCGTAAACTCTGCACATGACATGAAAACACGACTAGAGAAATCCTTGTAAATGTTATTAGTCTTGCCACACTTGCCATGCCATGCTAGTTACTTGTTGTTTTCTTTACCTGCTGCACTCATACTTTAACTGCCATGTCATTGCATTATGCTAGAACTGCTAGGTTGCTTTACTTTCAGTTTCAGTTTCCTTGCACAAGTCTCTTGTAGACTTGCTGACATGTGCCCCTTGCTCTTTTGGGTGTCACATGTTAGACCCTGAGCCAGAGACCGTTGCTGAGTACGTGATGATTTGCTGACGCTGAGTCTGAGTCCATGATTGCCCAGGAGGATTTTGGTGGACACCGGTGACCATTCTTTGAGTCTTTGTTGAGCCTTATTTTGTTTTAGGCCTTTTGTTAGTTGTTGGTGCGCAGCACCGTTGTTTTGTACGATGTACTTTTGTTGGCCATGTTTGGGCCTTTAGTCTCTTTTTCTTTTAGCCTGGTGGCTTTTCTGCGATGTTGGAATTTATATTTATGGATATTCTGATATTATCCTTTTGTCTCATTTCATTATTATTATCTTGTTTCGCTCGCGTTGCAAGGACCTGCAGTTTTAAATTTGTTCGACGCTTATTGGACTTGCAGCTTTGTAGCTTCAAGTCTGAGCGGACCTTCTCACGCTTCGCCTCCATATTTTTGGGAAGCGGGGCGTGACAGGTTTTGTTGGTGGCCCATGCAGGTCCAGTCTTGCAATTGTGAATTAACGAAACAACGATAATAACGGAATGTCCATTAAATAAATTGCAACATCCGAGTCATAAGCCCTGAGTCTAGTTGTTTTCTTATGACACTATGTGATAAGAAGGCTTAGTTAGACGTCTGTGCTTGCTAGTTAGAGGCCCTGATTGTAGTTAGACTCCCTTTTAGCAATTGATTTAATCGTCGTAGGAGTTACCTTAGGGGTTCTTGTCTAACCCTGACCATATTAGACTCCTAGAATTTCCTTCCGTCGTTCGTTTGGGTTCATCGATTTCGGACCAAGCTGAACGCATTTCATTACCGTCTAGCTCATTAGAAAGTCTTAGCGCTTAGTTCTTAATCTTTAGTTGGTCGACTGTAGGAGTTCCCTGTAGATTCTCCTGATTCATACCCTAGGCGTATGTATGTTTTGATCATCCGACAAATTTCCTTGCCTCGATTCACGAGATCGCCTCATGACGATCGTCGTCAATTTTCAAACACCTCCATTGCAAAACTTGAACCTTCTGAAAGAATTTTTCAATCTTCACTTCCACTAAGTTTAATTTTGTTCAAAATTTTAATATACTTATACTTCATACTCTTTCATTGATTTAATTTTAAAACGCTTGTCGGAATTTTTGAATACTAGTTTATAGTATTTTCCCAGCCTACGTTTTTCGTACTTAGGTAAATGCGTCGTCCCTTCATATATTAATTCTGAACCGTACTTTTATTTTGCCATATTTGATTTATGATTTTCCTTCTTATTTATGCCATTCGAATGATACGTTGTGTTTACTTTAATATACTTTCAAGACACATGGAATTTCAGCTTTCAGCAAGTTGGTTTTGCTCGTCGATTTTTGCAAAATTACTATTTTCATAACCACTTCCTGATTTAGACCCTCCATGATTTGATTTTAAAGACTTGCTATTCGATCTTGATAATTCTACTACTAAGTCATTATTATTATTTCTCCGTGCACCATACATACTTTCAATTATTTTTATATTCGTACCAGACTGGTTGTGCTCGTATATTAAGAACCTTGTGTAAATCAGTTTCTCATTTTTGGCAAATCCTGATTTCTCTAAAAGAAGTTTCAATATTGATTTTCCATAGCCTAAAAGTTTTGAAAGCATTTAACATGAGTTTAAATTTTTCCGTTACTTGATTTCATTCTTCGACTTTCCAAAACTTTTTGACAAAATTATATTAAATTACTGACATATAAATTTCCTAAACCACATCCTTAATACTCGTGTAAATGATTTACTTCCTTTCTTAATGATAAGCCAATAAAACACTTTCTCTTATTATGAATATTTGACTCAAACTTATTTTGAACGACTCGTTTTATCGATCTCCAAATATTTCTTTTCAGACCGGGATTTCAACTTTTGAAGAACGACAGTTTTCAAAATCCATGTATTTTAGCTTATGCTATTCACCCTATTTTCTTTTCTGTATCCTATATAAGCATCACTACATCTCCCTTTTTCCTCAACCTAAACATCACCATTGAGTTAATGTTTCGTCTAACCAAGCTGTCTCCTTGTATTCATCCTATCTGAATTCGTGCTTATCGATCCTTCTCTCGTCACGCTCTCGACCTCTCTTTATTGCTTAGGCCTTAGGATCCTTCAATGTCTGTGTCAACTCTTAGTTGTTAGTAGACCCTTGGACCCTTGTGAGGTTGTCGTGGTGCACGTACCTAAGTTGTGTACGTGGGCTTGAATGAGGATTCCCATAGTATATTGATGTTTGCCTATTGAGTGATATATATATATATACCCGGAGTTATTCGTAATAGTATGAAGTTGTGGTGTGTTAGTAGTTATAAATTTTTGTGTGGATAGCTATACTATACTAGGGATGCCTGTGTATATATAAGAGTTAGCGTTGAAATATCTAAGTTGTGTATGTAGTAAGAGATACTTATAATGGTTGAAATAAATGATTGGTAAAGCTATGTGTATGTTAGTAGTGATAATAATAAGAGTACGCATGGTTAAGAGGGTAGGCCTATTATGGGATCTATATGTTAGCACGTATGAGTGTGTGCTCGTATGTGGGTATGTATTGTGTTTAGACGTAAGTAGTTATGTTTTGTTGCCTGAGTATATAAGTGTTATGCATATGGTAGTAGGTTATAATTTTGATTGGTATTGTTTGCTTTTCGGGATGTTGCATGCGTGCATACCGTGAGGTATACACGACTATTGCACATCTTAATTATGTATGTATAGGTGTATTAGTATACTAATTATAGGTAGTAGGCTATGGTGTGAATATACATTATTTATGTGTGACTATACGGTGAATGTTTGTACTAGAGAGGGTATTATAAATATGTGGGTGCTGATGTCTGTAATGTTATTATTATGGTATATAATTAGATTGAACTATGTGGGTGTTATCTGACTAAACATTAAGTGTGACTGATTTATGGAATGTATATGGTTGTATTGGTAGATGTATATATATGGGAGTGGTATTGGTATAGGTATGAATGTCGTGTTACATATATAGAATATTCTAATATGTGTATTGAGTCTCACTCAAGCTTGAGTGGGTATACTCTAAGTATATTGAATGTATGTTTGTAGTTCGAATATAGCAATGTTTGGTGTATGTATAGCGATAGGAGTGTTTGTGCCTGGTTGTGCTACGCACATGATTGTGGGTCGCTACGCCAGTATATAGTTATAGGTGCTGGTCTTGTGGTATAGTTATTTACTCAGGACTTGCTCGTGTGAACGTATGTGTACTAGCTAAAACTAGGTGTGTTTATGTGCTAGTTATATAATGGTATGATTGGTGTATGTAAATGAAATGTTAGCGTGTATGGGTGTGTACCATGCACGAGTAAGTATGTGCTTAGTTATAAGTATTGATGACTATGATATATGTGGCGTGTCGTAAATACAGTTATAGGACCGTACGTGAGGTGAATGTATGGTGAAATATTTGAATGCATTGAATGGCTATATATCGTGAAATTATAGTAGTGGTGAATGTATATTAGATATAGTGAATTTGATTTAATAATGGTATGGTGTGACTATATGTGCTGAGATGATGGTATTGGATGAATATTAGAGGGTAGTGTACCCTTGAGGTTTGTGCATAGGTAGCTATCTATACGTAGAGCAATGATTGTGTTTGCTAAGTGTGAGACTATCTCTATATGAGTACCTGAAATATTGTTTTGCGATTAGGTGGGTAGTAGTTATATAAGGGATGCATGCTTATATATATGATTGAAATACGTGTATGAGTTTGACTGACTATAATAGGTATAAATGTATAACGTACGTGAATATATATATAAATAGATATACACGTGTTGGTAGTATTAATGTTTGTCTACCTAGTGCATATATAAGCACTTGTAATGACTATATCTGGTTGAATTATTATATGACGTGATTGGGGTAGTTACTAGAGAGACTAGCTATATTAGAAAGTCCGAGGACGGACTTTATTCTAAGGTGGGGAGGATGTAACGACCACTTTTCGTGGTACGTTGTTCGTGCACGTGCTTTTGTCCGTGCACGTGTTTGTTTTAGACTTTGGTTGTTTGTGAACACTTTCGTGTGATATGCCGTTGTGAACGTCTCTGAGAGTATTAAATAGTGGCACTATCTTGGAACGACACTTCTCGAGTCGTTTTTCCACAATTTAAACTTACTCGATGAGACGTGACGATTCTCACTCTTGACGGGAGACGTTTCTATTTTTAGCTTCGTCGTCCGACGTCGAATTTGAGATCCGTCTTCTTAGTTAGCTCACATTCGTCGTCACGATCACCCCGATATTTATTTTATAATTTTTGGAGTTTATTTGACCACTTTTATATTTTTAACAAGGTTTATAATATTTTTAATAATTTATTTTTAAATTAATTTCGGCCAAATAAAATTTATTTGAGTTTTAAATGTTTTAAAGAATTTTTGAGCCAATTTCCAGCTCATTTGGACCAAGTCAAATCCTTGGATAAGTTGGAGAAGTTTAGATTTAAATTTTAAATATTTTTAAACTCCTAATCTCATTAGGATTAGCCCTAGACCTAGTCAACCCATCTACACTATATAAACAACCCCTAGAAAGACCTATTTTCGCAAGAAATTAGCCCTAGCCGCTTCCAAAACCCAAATTGGACGTTGCGACGATTCGTCGCAACGTTGCGACGAACTTCCCCCGCTCAGACCGAGAGAACGGGCTCAAACCCCCCGCACCGACCGCTGCCAACAGCCGCTCCCCCGCTCCGCTCGCTTGCACGACCATCGCCCCGCCTCAGCTGTGTCCGACCGAGGAGTTCTCTCGGTCAGACCGATGGCCGCCCCCGCTCACAGCCGCTCCCCGCATCGCTGTAAGCCCGCAGCTGTCGCCCGCATCGCTCCGCATCTGACCGGAGGCCCCGCCCGCACCGACCACAGCTTCGCAACGTTGCAACGGTTGCAACGTTGCAGCACCCCGCTTCCCGCATCCAAGCGCTGTGACCGAGCCGCCCCAAACGCCCGACCGACAAACCCCTCCGCACCAAGGCCTGCACCGACCCGCTGCGCTGCACCAAGCCGTTCCCCCGCAGCGACCGACAGAGCCCCCCGCATTTGGCTGTGTACGACCGAGAGCAAACGTCGCAACCCCGCACCCGTCGCACCGCTTGCCTCCGTGGGCCCCCCAAGTTCTCCAGAGGTATTGTGGGTCCCCCAAAGGTCCCTAGGACTACTGTGGGCCCCACCTAGGTGCTTTCTCTCTGACGATTCTCCGTGCACGACGTTGCGACAAGTTGAAGCCCGTCGTCGCACGTGCTAGCTTTGGAATCTGGAACCGTCGCTCCGGTTGATGCTCTGAACTTTCCAGCGAGGAAACTATATTGGAATCAGGACTTGGAGCACGTTCTCTTATTCCAACCCCCAGCGTCGCTACCCGACGCCGGTGTAGCTTTCGCGTCGTGTTGAGGTAACGCTTTGCACCCCTAGGACCCCCAACCCAATGCATGCTAATCAAGACTAAAATCAGTATTTTTAAAGTATTTTAAATGTTTTAAATTCACTAATCAAGATTAATAATATGGACTTTAGGCCGGTGGACTTGTGCACGTAGGATAATTGTGATTTTTGGACTCATTGGACGGTGTGCTCAGACGTCGTAATTGCAGGCAAGTGAAACTTGCCAACTCTTGTGTAGGGCCATGTTTTTAGGCCACTTCCTTGTTCCTAGCGTAAAAGAGACTAGTCAGTGAAATGATAGCTGGCTAGACGCCTACTTGATCTAGTTTGACAACGAAACTAGATCCGTCACCTAATTGATCTAGCTTGACAACGAAGCTAGATCCACCCCTTTAAACTTGTTGTTCATGCATACTAAACTGTCACGTTTACTTTCCTTATCTGTACGCACTTTTAACTGCCATGCATTGCATTCTACATGTTATCCAAGTTGAATATTGCATTCGTAGCACACGCTACATACTTGTACTTGCTTGTCCTGGCTAGGTGCACCCCTATGCCATCATGAAAAACACTTCCTGGCTCGTGTTCCAGAAGCGAGCATTACCGTTCAGGGGTAAGGCCCTGGCTCGATACACGTGGGATGGGGTAAGAGTTAAGCGGCCAATCAGCTGGGAGTCTGCCTGATCAGCAACTGCAGCTGTAAGGCGTAAACTCTGGGTGGGGCGGAGTTAAGCGACCAATCAGTGTGAAAGAAAGTCATTTCAGCTGTAAGGCGTAAACTCTGCACATGACATGAAAACACGACTAGAGAAATCCTTGTAAATGTTATTAGTCTTGCCACACTTGCCATGCCATGCTAGTTACTTGTTGTTTTCTTTACCTGCTGCACTCATACTTTAACTGCCATGTCATTGCATTATGCTAGAACTGCTAGGTTGCTTTACTTTCAGTTTCAGTTTCCTTGCACAAGTCTCTTGTAGACTTGCTGACATGTGCCCCTTGCTCTTTTGGGTGTCACATGTTAGACCCTGAGCCAGAGACCGTTGCTGAGTACGTGATGATTTGCTGACGCTGAGTCTGAGTCCATGATTGCCCAGGAGGATTTTGGTGGACACCGGTGACCATTCTTTGAGTCTTTGTTGAGCCTTATTTTGTTTTAGGCCTTTTGTTAGTTGTTGGTGCGCAGCACCGTTGTTTTGTACGATGTACTTTTGTTGGCCATGTTTGGGCCTTTAGTCTCTTTTTCTTTTAGCCTGGTGGCTTTTCTGCGATGTTGGAATTTATATTTATGGATATTCTGAGATTATCCTTTTGTCTCATTTCATTATTATTATCTTGTTTCGCTCGCGTTGCAAGGACCTGCAGTTTTAAATTTGTTCGACGCTTATCGGACTTGCAGCTTTGTAGCTTCAAGTCTGAGCGGACCTTCTCACGCTTCGCCTCCATATTTTTGGGAAGCGGGGCGTGACACCCATCTATTCCCCTTCTCCGTCACTCCAAAACCCTAATTCTTCCTTCCAAAAATCAAGAAGCACAAGTGGTTGCAAGTGGGAAGAAGTTGGAGAAGAAAGAAGAGAAGAAAAAGAGGAAAATTCAAGTTTTGAGGTAGGAACCCTCTTGGTTTTGGAATTCCATTAAATTGATTCTTTCTATTATGTTTTTATAGCATGTTTTACTTAATATGAATTAGGGATGGTGAAAATTCATGAGCCATGTTTCAATTTCACAAATTATCCCTTGAAATTCTTAGTAAAAACAACCCCTTTGAAATCCTGAAATTTAGTTGTGTGTTATTTCTATAATCCTGGTTACTGTCGCTTGAATTGGAATTCGAAAAAAATATGTGCTTGTATATCTTGAAGTTCTACCCCAAAATCATATAAATTTTGATATATATTCAATTCAGAAATTAGGAGCAAAAATTCCATCTTTACAACATGTCTGTTTGATTTTCAGTCTTGATACAGTTTAGAAAAATTGACCTAAACACCTGCACACACAATGAAATTTTATGTTCTTGGTCTTGTTGGAAATTTAACAAGTTTTTCTAAAAATTCATCAGAGTGCCTATATATTGAATTTCTGGTTGAAACATGCCCAAAATTGGCTTCCAATACAGACCCTGAAATCTGTCTGAAAAACAGATTTGACACACTTTACCGAATAATTCACTATAAATCACATACATAATATTTTTGCATGAAATTTTATCTGTAATTCCAGGAGTAATATATATATAACTTTAATTTCTGATATTTTGTTAAAATCACAATAAACACTGATGATATGTGCCCATGTATTACCACTTTCTGCAAATTCCAGCAAGTTGAAACATTAAAGTGATGTTATGAATTGTGTATTATTGCTAATTCACTCTCTATAATTCATGATTACAGTTGTTACTTGAAATATAGCTTATTTATGCAATTATCAATAGAATTTGTTGATATTGCGATGATCATGGTTGTGTCACCTGCCAGGTGCTTGTGGAAATGCCTCAACGATATGAAAATGAGAAACATCAGAAATGAGTTTGTTAACACATGAATCATGAAATATGTTGTGAAATAGTAATGATGGGGTCATGAAAAGCATGGTTTCATATGTTATGAATGATGAATTGAAATGGCAAGGTTGAAGGGCATGACACTTGGGTGCATGACCCATTTGATATGTGATTTGATTGTGATGGAGGGCAGGGCACTTCGGTGCATGACCCATGTTGATATGAGTGTGGAATGTGAAACCATGCAATGTATCCCCTTCAGTGCTATATATAATGTTAAATAAGTATTACAATGTCTCAATCCTCTCTAAGGAGGGTGAGTTTGCAAAACCCGGGTTTAGGTGGGATTTGAGTAAATTGTGGATACGAGGCCTGGACTGAGAAGTTGGGGGAAATGATTATGTGATATGTGATATTCATACCCACTTGCTTTTACCGGGAGTGGAGGGAACATACGGAGGTTGTGTTATTGTGGGAGAACCTCACTCCTGCCAGGGACGGGGAAGCTGAGAGGCCCAGTGTCGTACAGTGCCCATGTCCACTGCGCCGTGTGCTATATTCACCCCAAATTTGGGGTGAAGTCCAGGTCCTCTTATCACACAGTTTACCCAAGTTCTAATTAATTCAAATATAAAATAATAAAATAAGAATTTGCGTGTTACTCCTTCTACTGGCAATACTTTCTCTTTTTCTTTACTTGTTTCACCGGTGACACTGTGTCATGCTTCTGACACTTGTGATTTCCCTTTTAAATTGTGATTGCATGAATATTTATATCGTTATTCGTGCTAACTCTTTTTTTGCAGCAGCTCGGCCTTAGACCGCAGGTATGATCCCCTTACTTAGCTATTTACTTTTCATTACGTTACTTAGTTTGCATGCCTAATTTCCCTTGCCTTGTCTTATGGATTAATAACCTTAGAACGGTGTTCCAAATCTAAGTTGGTTCCTACTGGGGCACGCATTGACGTGCTCCTCCCCACTTTTCAGGTAGTATGGTTAGCATGGTTGGCGGTGACTTGGAGTCGGGTTTCAGGGATAACATTTGGTGTGAGCTGTAGTAGTGGTGTGACGTGGTTGTTTTGGGAGGTGGAGAATGATGGTGTATAGGTAGTGGTGTACCTGGACTATGTATATAAATGAAACATGTTAAATATATAATGTTGTCGTTGATTTATGAGGTTGTTTGATATCATTATGGAGCTTCACTTGTACTATCCCAGCATGTGCACAGTGGCCTGCTTATTCAGTTTCTTCTTTCTCTCTCTTTTCTCTCTCATCACCCTCACTCTTCAGGATACTTGGGGGGAAAAATTTAAATGCCGGGTATTCTGGGGAACGGGGCGTGACAACTCTGCTGCCGCTATTTTTACCGAGAGTGTCGTGACGCATGTCCCTACTTTTGTGTTTACAACCTCTCCACTCTTCTCGCCCTTTGTCACTGTTTCATCTTCTGTCACTGCTCACACTTCTGAGAGCATTCCTGCGTCTCAGCCTCCCATATAGGCTGAGTGACTTTTAGCGAGCATTACACCACACCCTCACCCTCTAGTGGCCCCACTCGTCTACGGTGGTCGTGTGCGTCAGCCCCGACCTCCTCCTGCACGACCCTCTTCCCCTACTCCCGACACCCTCGTTCAGCACCTCTGTGCTGTAGAGGGGGCCGTCAGTGGGCTCACAGTGGATTTTTGGGCTCTCTCCACCACCATTAGCTCTGTGCAGCAGTGCGTTTCCCTTCTGCCTGGTATTCAAGTCACCTTGAACCAGATTCTTGCGCACCTGCCACTGCCTCCACCAGTCACAGTTAGTCTCATCTCTCAGTAGCCGCCACCCCGCCACCCCCTCCACTACTACAGAGATGTGCTGGCGATCCACCACCTGCTTAGGCAAACACTTGATGCCTCCCATATTTTCTGCCGCTGATGTGATTGATTTTCTTGCTGTTGATTTTGCACCACCCACCCTCTCGCCCACATATTTTGGTCAAATTTTGCTGGGCTTTGTTTATATCTTTCTGGATGAGAGGAGGTATTATTGGGCCCACATATATATTGCACCCCCTTGATCTGTGTGCCCTTTTCATCCATCATTCGCATTCCACACTCATCACTTGCATTTACATCCCACTTTCTTTTAATTTCACTTTTTATCATGCATGCATCCTCACCCAGCCATCCCTAATATATACGTCCTTGTGCCACACTTAACACATTGCAGACACTATGCAATTTAGCTTGGGGGAGTAAGTGTCTCACGCACTTTTCATTTTCTTCATTTTTATCTTCCTTTTTTCTACCTTTCTTTATTTTCCACCCATTTTCACCCACTTTTTCATATTTTTCTTATGCATCACTTTTTATTATTTTTGTGTGCACTGCATATGTATAGTTAGCTTTATTTTTCCTTTATCCTTATTTCTTTTATCCTTTTTGCTAGAAATGAATTCTCTGTGATGACGATGACTTGGAGTTAGCTTACTCTTATATGCATATTCTCTTTTCATGCTATCGTTTTTATTTCAGATATCATATGCTATACATCGCCATGCATTCGGGAATAGTAACCTGCATCTTTATTATATGATTGTGATCTAATTCTAGCATTAGCTGAGTCTGAAAACTTATATCGAATTCTTCATAGAAAACACACCAAGCTTCATGCATTGGTTGGCTAAACTTGGAGTACTGCTTTGTCATCTGCTATCACTTCTATTTGCATGAAATTGTATGCTCAACATTTCGGTTGATTGAATGTATGCCTTTTTAATATGACTGGATTAGTTTACTTTCTGAAATCAAACTGAATAGATTACATTACCCTGCTAAAAGTCGTCGTGCACATACAAAAGAGTGAACTGAGCATTGCGAATTTTTCTTTCTCCACATATCTTGAACATCATTTCTATACTTAAAATCATTAGTGAATCTCCCCTTGGGAAATCTTATATAGGCATCTTCCCACGCAATAAAATCCAAGCTCCATTACCCCAAAATGAAAAGAATAATAATACACGCATATCTTTCTATCTTTGATTTGGGATTGCTATTGTATATAAAAAAAGAAAGAAGAGAAAAAACAAAAGAAAAGGAAAAAAGAGAGAGAAAAGGAGAAGTTCGCTTGTATATGTGCAATCCCTCCTTCCTTCTTTCTTTCACTTCCTTTTTTATTTTATTTTATCCCTATAGAGCTTCAAAAAAATTGGGAAAAATCATATTGTTTTATTTGATGTCACCACGCTTATAGATAAGCTTGGGGGAGAAGATCCAATGATGTGTGAGAGAGTCACCACTTATATGTGCATGACGACCTAAGCTAGGTAATTTTTGACACTTAGTGAGATTACTTAGAGTATTACGAAGTCTATGAATTGAAAATTTGGCATCCATTTCATGAATACCATCTCTTTCTATTCTTGTCGCTTTATAATGTGTGATATCTCTTATACTCCAAGAAAAAAGCGATCAATTGAAAAGTGTGCAATCTATGATTACATATACCACTTTGAATGCCTCAAACGATGCTAATTGTGGAATGATTTCATATTTCATATCGTTTTGACGCTCTTGGTTTCTATACCGAATGCACTTATATATGATATGATATCGAGGTAAAAAGCTTTGGCATGTTTATTATTCATCATACGCTATTTGAGTAAGCAACTCCATGTCCTGAGAGAATGATCTAGCACCCTCCTCGTCGTTTTCAACTCTATCTTTCTTTTCCATTTTTTCTTATTTTTATCCACCGGGTTCGCCTTTTTACTCATCTTCCTTGAGGATGAGTAAGAGGTAGCTTGGGGGATTTTGATCGCTCCTTATTTTACACCTTTTTTGCATGTTTGCATATCATTCTGATTGCCCAGATCGCGTTTTTCACGATTATTCGACGATATCGCGTTGTTTTTCACTATTTCTTGTTTTTTTCAGATTTCAGGAGATATGGAGCGATCGGGACCATAAATGAGATCAAGGAAGTTGCACGCATACTAGAGCATCGCCTATGGCCCTATCGAAGAGCTAGCAGCACTAAATGATAAATGGAAGAAGAAGAAGTTCGATAGAATCGATGAGGAAGCGAGGAGGAGGAGAAGAGACTCCAGACACTGGGTACTCGACCGTGCAGGCAGCTCACTCGGCCGAGTGAAGGAACGTACTCGGCCGAGTACAACTGATATAAGAGCGCCCGGAGTCAAAGGCCACTCGACCGAGCAAATGATCCCACTCGGTCGAGTGGCGAACTTCACTCGTCCGAGTGAGTCAGAGCTTCCCAGATGAAATTTTAGCCGACTCCCTGGAATTTAGAGAAGCACAGTAGAAGACTCACTCGGCTGAGTGAGAAAGTCCACTCGACCGAGTGATAAACTCTACTCGGCCGAGTAACGCAGAGCACCAGACCCCTAAAACCCCCGACTTCTCTGTTTTCTTTGGGTCTGTCACTCGGCCGAGTGATAATTCTACTCAGCCGAGTGGCGCAGTCTGCCTGTATCGCGAACTAGGGTTCTGGGCTATGCCAGGGGCAAATCTGTCAGGATTTTCTGGCCATTTGGCTGGTATTTAAGGCTAATTTTCATCCTAGTTTAGGGGGGAGCAAAAATTAGGTTTTAGCTTAATTCTAATTGTAATTCCCTGTGGGAGATTAAGGATTTGAGATCTGGTTTGTTCTTCTTATTGAAATTTCTCATTTTTGTGAATTGCTTTTCTCCAACTATAAATTGCTATATGTTCTAATTCATTTATTCTGTTATTTTTATGATGAATTGCGAGTAGTTTCGCTGTTCTAGGGCATGTGGATGAACCCTATGGATTCGATTTTAAAATTATGATGAATGGATTCATATGTTGCTAGAATTGATAGAAGGTTAGGTTGTGATTAATTTATTACGGATAGCTAGGAATTTCCATCGATTTGGGGTTTGCTAGAGATTGGATTCTAATCGATGGAAAGGCTTAGATATTCGATTTAGGTTTATAATCGAAATCCGATAGACTTGGTTTGCAAGAGATTGGACCAAATCTATGATTTTTATTATAAACATATGCCCATATTCGTGTGTAAGAGATTGGACAAATACAAACTATCACAACCTAGATCGTAACTCGAGTTTGCACGAGAGTGGGCTCGAGGAGGGATTGGACGATGATGTCAATCCTAATGATAGTGGCTTAGGCTAGGGTTTGCACGAGAGTAGGCTCTAATCTAGGTTGCTATAGACCGGCAATAGCGCAAGAGCGTGAGTTACGACTAGTTCATCTCAATTCAAGTCTTGCAACATTAAGATTCACGATTCACGAAGATAAATGACAATATGTAGTGGGGATTCCCTAGCTCTAGACGCCTTTATTATATTAAATTCGAATTGTTAATTGAACGATTGTGACAACATTCTCAAAACCATTCTTCCACCAATAGCTTAGTGATCAAAATAGAGTACCGTCATTAGTCATCCTCGTGTTCGATACCCGCTCGCTACTACACCGTGTGCTTGCGGTAAGACTACAGTCATGCTCCCGGTGTGTGTATCCAGGGGCTGATCAGTATTCTTGTCTTCTAAGTTTGATATGAAAGACATGGGTGAAGCTGATGTGATCTTAGGTATTACATTAACTAAGACACCTAGTGGAATTATGCTTTCACAAGAATATCATATTAGTAAAATGCTTGAAAATTTTGGATATCATGATCAAAAACCTGTAGCTACTCCACATGATTCTAGTTTACATTTAGCTAAAAAAAATTGGTGAATCTGTTTCACAAATTAAATATGCTCAGATCATTGGTAGCTTGATGTATTTGATGAATTGTACTCGCCCTGATATTGCATATGCTATTAGTAGATTGAGTCGTTACACTCAAAATCCTAATAGGGATCATTGGAATGCATTGTCAAGAGTTATGAGATATTTGAAAGGAACTCTTGCATATGGATTGTTTTTAGTGGTGATCCATCAGTTTTAGAAGGTTTTACTGATGCAAACTGGACCTCTGATTCAGATGAGATTAAATCCACAAGTGGTTATGTTTTCACACTTGGTGGAGGTGCGGTGTATTGGAAATCATCCAAGCAAAATTGTATTGCTCGGTCTACTATGGAATCTGAGTTTATTACCTCAGAGAAGGCATGTAGTGAAGCCGAATGGCTTACGACCCTTCTTGGGGATCTTCCCATTTGTGAAAAACTGGTACCATCTGTGTCTATCCATTGTGATAATCAAGCTGCAATTACAAAAGCCAAAAATAAAATTTTTAATAGGATGAGTTGGCATATACGCCTAAGACAGTGTATTGTGAGGCAGCTGCTAGATCATGGTATAGTATCCCTTGATTATGTAAGGTCAGAGATGAATTTGGCAGATCATCTGACAAAACCACTGAATAGGAAGTTAGTGGAAAGTACATCGAGGGGGATGGGACTTATCCCTAAAACATATGTCAAGAGTGATGGTAACCCAATCTATGTGATTAATGATCTCATGAAGTAGGTTCATATGGGTAATAACAAGTCACGTGTTGATCGTGAGGAGCACTATCATTATGTTACATGTCCCTTTCCTATGGTGTAGATAGTGATATCGACGATGATAGACGATGAGCATATGGCTCTTAATGGAAACCATAACCCTTGTTAGGTGGTGTGCATAATCGCCGAGCACACTTGATGGGTCCACCTATATGAGTGTGGAAGTGGGGCCGCTTCCTATACGAATTTTGGGTACATTCGCTAGAGCACTCATGAAAATCTAGGAATATCGCATGGCCGAAACGTGCCAACCCGTAAGAGCAAGCAACTATTCATTGATGATTCAATATGGGTTGTGAGTCAATGTTTTACTATAAAGGAGATTGGTTTATAGAAACTATATGTTTCACCAACTTCTTGTAGAACACACTTTCATTTCCTAAGTAGTGGTTCATAGACCGAAAGTCATCATTGCTAATGTATTGAATTAGAGATTCTACCTCACATCAATTGTGTTCCTCTTCTTGGATTCTTATATCCTTACCTTTGAATTTTGAAATAGTGGGGTATTGTTGGATATTTGGTATATTTCTTCAATTCAAACCTTGTTTTTAGTCCCACATTGGATGGGATGACTCACTTGTGTGGGTATATAATAGACCACTTCTTAATGAGCTATTGGACTTGATATATGTGCTAGGAATGAGGGGATATTCGCAGGCACATGAGCCCAAGTAAGGGGCCGAGCCCATCGTGACTGCGTGGAGGGGGTTCACGGGTGCGCGCGTGGAGTGCCCGAGTTTTGGATCATGTTTTTAGCCCCTTTTTTATGAAAAAGCTCCATACGTTATTATTTTTCTCAGCATCCATATTCTCATTAAATCGCTGTTTAATTTTGCAACAGCCATTTTCTCATTAAATCGCTGTTTAATTTTGCAATAGCCATTTTCTCATTGATGGCTGAATTCCAACAATCACATTTTCCATCTATATAAACTCAGCTTGATGGCTGGGCCTGCCTTGCACCAAGTATTCACTCTGAGGGGCAGCAATCTACTCTTAAGGACAGTACCTAGAACGCCTCGGTTGACTGATAAGTCTATTCCTTTCCCTAATTTTTAATAGCATCATCCTCTAACCTCTGATTTTTTCCAACAAGTGCACACACAACTTATTCACTTTGATGGTTTCATCATGCGGCTCTATGCATGTCATGGGTTCATGCGTCATCCATGCCATTATCGCAGTTACAAAAAACAATAGCAAGTAATAAATATAGAATATAGCCAGTAAAGGGTAAAACAACCAATAAAACAGCAGTAAAATAACATCAACCTATAGAAAGTCAAGCCATGCATGAAACATCAAGCCAAAAAACATGGCCAAGGAACAAAAACAACAAGCAGTATTAACAAAAATACCAACACATGATAATGTTAACATGATGTAATGAAAGAAATAAAAACAAGTGGCATCCAACAAAGCAACCATATAGGAAACCCTAACCAAGCGCCCTCAAACTAATAATTATAAATTTCAATGCTGGTTTCTGCCATTAATAAACATCTGAGCAACTCAGTAATATCAATTATAGTCATTTCATAAGCCATACTTCTCAACCATCAAGCATACCAAGGCAAGGAACCAACAAAACTACAATAAGCCACAGTGCACACACAAATTATTCACTTTGATGATTTCATCATGTGGATCTAGTAGGGAACCTAACAAAATTAGGGTTTCATGCTTACTGCTTGGATGAGTGTGAAAATCATCAAGAAGCATATCCAATAGATAGCAAAGTTGACATCAGCGAAACCAAGAAACATGCCCATGCAAACAACCAAAATACATAAGAGCATGCTATGGTGTCGAAACCATCTAGGAGCGAAGAATAAGGAAATTAACTCGCAATTCTAGCCCATGTTTTATTTTGGAAAGGAGATCCAACCGATGCTTAAATGAGAAGATGAGAAGATTATTGGTTACTGTAACACCCCAAGATTGGTTTTGATGATTAAGCAAGAAATTAGTGCTACTGATTGTGTTTTAAGTTGATTTGTGAGTTTAAGTCAAATAAAGTCCACAATGGTCAAATTTGGAGATTGGAAGAAGATTAAAGCCAAAGATTGACGATGAAGAGTCAAGGGACTTGGAACTTATATTGAGATCAATTACCCAAGCTAAAGTACTCATGTGAAGTGCAAGTTCTTAAAGACAAGGAATCTGAGTTCATAAAGATATATCAAGTTCACTAAGATTAGTGAGGGGTGTATCATATTTGTGATTCTTGTCTTAGACTGTTGAAGTCATTAAATGAAGCTTGCACACACACTTTAAATAATGTTTTAAACTTCATGAATATCTTAGAAAAGATTTAAAATTATTTAAAATCAATTTCATAAAGTTTTTATTGCTTTAAACACCCATATTAGTACTGTAGCCAACTAATTTTTTATTTTAGTCGACTAATTTGAATGGGAGATGAGTTCTCCACTCTGGACCCCATTATAGTCGACCGCAGCTCTAAAATTAGTCAATTGCTGCTGTCAAGAGAGTCAACTACCTTCATAATGGAAGCCAACTACCTCTGTGTAAAAACACATTTCTGAACTTTTTTGGAGAGCTGTCGATTTTACCGTTTAATGGGTGTTTTTCCCAAGATTTCCAACAGTTTTTCAAGGACTATTTAAAGAGATATAAGAAAATTTTTGGCACCAAGCATTGCATAATTTATGAGATTTTCAAGCTTTAATTTTGATCTTTAAGGTCTCAGCTCTCAAGCTCTATTTTTCTGATTTGAAGTTCTAAAGCTTTTAAGAACTTGGGCTGATTTGGTTTTGAATCTTTACAATATCTCTTAATTTTCTTAAATTCAAAACAAGTTTTTTCTCTTGATCTCTTTAAGTTTTAATCTTCCATTTCTTAGGGATCAAAAGATTTTGTTCTATTAACGAGTAAATTTGTCACACAGTAGAGAGGTGCTAACAAGGACACATCCGATGACATGTCGCTTCGTCGGTAAACGAGTGGGACCGAGGAGGGCAGGGTCCGGGTCTGGAGAGCTAAGTCCGAGATAATAGATGAAGCTCAACCTAGCTCTGGGCTATCTTGAGCTATCTGCTGCACATAGAAATTGTCAGGGGGTCAGATCTGGGTTCCGACTTAAATCCCCTTCGATGCTTAAGTCAAAAAGAGGCTTAAAGGAAGCATGGGGCAGCTAGGTCCGCCCTAATGGGTAGAAATGGCAATATTGCAGGACGGGGCGGGTATTTAACTACCCAAGCTTTCCTCGTTCCGTCTACAGGCCGGGGCGGGGCAGGTCTCGGGCAGGGGCAGGGCGGGTCATTTCTTACCAAAACCGGGTCGGGCCGGGTCGGGCTGGTCGGGTCAAGTCATTACTGCCATCCCTATAAATCCAAAATAAAATTTTTATTTCGAAATAGGGAGAATTATGGTTTATTTGTTAATTTGGAATTGGGAATTGGCCCAATTGGGAGAACAGTGGAACATACTACGAGTTATGTGTTATGGGCTGGCCGCATGGTTCACATCAAAATAGTAAGGTTTTTAGAACCTTTATAGTTTATCGGGTCGGGCCGGGTCGGGCCAGGCCGGGCCGCATACAAAGCCCAAGCTTGCCCTGACCCGTCTACGTGTTAGGCCGGGTCGGGTCAAAACCAGGCCGGGCCGGGTCGGACCAGTCGGGTCAGGTCATTACTGCCATCCCTATAGTAATGGGAGGTTGTCCAATTACTGTCTCGCCAAGCTATAGAGGAAGAAATGTAAAGTGAAAGCAGGAAAGTAAGTTATCAGAGTACCTTAGTGTTTAGTATCTTTGGAGCTTCCCCAT
This sequence comes from Scilla litardierei, assembly GCA_030789695.1. NCBI lineage: Eukaryota > Viridiplantae > Streptophyta > Magnoliopsida > Asparagales > Asparagaceae > Scilla > Scilla litardierei. The sequence goes on from CM061138.1 coordinate 116,171,494, forward strand.
GTCTCATCGCCATTTGGACTATTTATAGGTGAGGGTTTTACCTCAGTGCCGTTAGTAGATAACGACTTTGCTTTAATGGTGGCATGCTTGTCCCTAAAAAATGGCAAAAACACTATCCACTTACTCTGTCGTAAATATCTGAAGGGTTTTGTAGGTCCTTAGGGCTTTAAAATCGACGTCGGACGGACGAGGAAAACATAAAAGCAGCAAAAAACCAATTTAAAACTATTTTAAGTCTAACCCTAAAGAATTAAACCCTAGCCAGAATCTCTACTATCCCGGAGTCGGGTCCGACCAACCCTTATGGATAGATCTATCAACTTATTGCAATTATAAACTCATGTTAATAAACTACATACCTTCCACTTTGTTTTTGCAGAATACGAAGTGTCAGCAAAATTTCATTATCTCCGAAGCGATGCCCCGTGCCACTTCTCCCAAACCGAACTGCATGCCGAACCGAACCGCATCCCGAGGCGAGCAACACCCTTGTCACCGAGCCAACCACGTGCCAAAGAAAGTTTGACGTTGAGTGCATCCTCCATCAAGACTTTGGATCCGATCTGAACTCCTTCGTAGCTTTGCTAGAGCCCGATCAGGAGCAATGAAGAATTAGGGAGAAGATGGAATATTTATTTAAGCTTAGATCTGAGCTTGCTCACGTTTAATGGAGCTACTCAGATCTGGAGTTTGGTGCGAGTTCAAGGAGTGGGTTGGCCCCTATTTATGTAGGCAGCTGGCCCCTCCCCTTTCTCATTTACCGAAATTGGACTAAAGATTTTGGAGGAGAAAATTAATTAAAGTTTGCCTTTCACAAAGGCCAATCTTTAGCGAATTTTTCCTTCCTCACCGTTGAGCTTCGCAAGTGATATCAATATATCAAATCAAAGAGCACTGAACATTGATCGCATAGAAACAAATGGGGCTCCAATCCGACTTCGTTTGACCCCGCAAACGTCGTCTCAAAAATGAGACAAAATCACGCTTTTCTAAAACCCGCGGCCGTGAGAAAATTGTAGTGTTCGCAACCAAATCCGTGGGGCCCACCGTGTGGGGCCCACTTTTCAAAACGTGCGTGCAAGCCCAGCTGGGTGCATGCTGCCACGCGCCTCAAATCAGCGCCACTTTGGGCGCTTTAATGACAATGGCCCGGCCCGTTGGGCCAGGCCAAAAAGGGACTCCCCTTTTTATTATTAAAAAAAATTGCTTTAACTCTTAAAGCAATTGGGCCTTTTGACTTTCTTCTATTTAAAAATCCTTTTAAATATGTTTTCTAGGCTCGTTTGGACTCCGATTTGAGCACGGTTTTCTCCCCAACTTTCGTGGAAAAATACTCTTCATTTCTATGCATTTATTATAAAATATATTTGTAAAGATTTTACTATAAATATATTTTATTTTCTATTGCATCAATAGCAATAATCCTGATCAATAATATTTTAGGCTTATATCGCAAACTCTTTTCGACTTAATTAATTCACATACATCCAATGTATTATCTCCTTTAAGTCTACCTATCACTTGACAAAGGTCTCACCCTATGTGAGACCCTACAGCCTGACCCTACTACAGGTGGGGCTCGAAACCCCAGATGGCAGTGACCACGAGCAGCAAGTGACGTCCCTGTTTTGGTATCATAATTATGTGGTTAACTCATCGACATGAGTATTATTGGGACCACCCAGACTGTGTCCGCGATGAATCCCGCAGTTTTAGTCCCTTCGTCAAAACTATGCTTCCTAATCAAGCCTAGGGTACGGTCAAAATGTCAACCATAATAGCTTGAACTTAGTTATTCTCCATTGTTCTTTAGTCAAATAATGTTGGACTTCTTCCAACATACTTTGACCAAAGTTTTTCACTAAAGACCGAACCAACACATGTGACACTAACTCCCCATAATGGGAGAGACGAATCCTTTCTTGGTCATTACACTCTCGTATGCTTCAAGTGATAAGTCTCATTGGGTCGTTCAGTGAACTCATTCTCCAATGAGCACATGTGTCTCGTCTCCGAATTTGCCAAGTAGAACAACCATGAGATCATCGTTACCACTCCATGGTGAAGAAAAGACACAATTGTCTATCCGATGTTTTGATATCCTTTTCTCGAAACATTTACGACCACGAACGATTTTAGACATAGGCTACTGACGGTCAAACAGTTTACTTGTTTAACCTCACATTAAGTTTAAGGACTTTACATAAGTTCTAATATCGACTACATTATTATTAACTTAGATAAATTCTTACCAAACAGTTTACTGTTATTTTGAACAAGACATTTGCACACGTACACAGAGATAAATTGCCTTTAGGAAATACACATCTCCTAACACCACTCACTTGTACGCATGCCCATTTATCTCGGTATCTCATACCGCTTTTACTTATAAGTCTCTCTAGGCTTTATGTGGTAGAGCCTTCGTGAGCGTATCTGCTAAACCGTCTATCATATAGACTTAAGGAGTCTTTATGTTTATGTTAGATGGTCGGTCCTGAGTATACACCCAAAGAACGGTTGTAGTTTTACCGCAAGCGCACGGTATAGCGGCGAGCGGGAATCGAACACAGGGAGGACGAATGACCGTGCTTGCTCCTAATCAAGCTGGCTATTTAAGAATAGAGAGAATTGCCTTGGGCGATCCTGTCACAATCGTCAGACAAATGTGCGAAATATCAAATCAAATAAAGAACGTCTAGGGAATGGGGAATTCCCGCTACTCACCGTATTTCATAAATGTGGTTCGTCGGTATCAAAATTGCTAGAATGAGAATTTAGATGAACTAGTTGCAACTGAATGTAGAACCAAGCTCACGCTCTCGCGTTGTTGCCGGTCTATAGCTATCCTAGGTTCGGGTCCAATCTCTTGCAAACCCTAGCCTAGGAAAACTAGCATTAGGATCAACATCATCGTTCAATCGCGCACCGAGTCCAATCTCTTGCAAACTCGGTCCACGATCTAGATTGAGATAGTTCCTACCCGTCCAATCTCTTGCAAACGGGTATCGGCACAGAATTGCAACCGGAGATCCTAGTATCGGTCCAATCTCTTGCAAACCGATACTTCGAAAGTCCGACTCCAACCCAATTCGGATTTCTAGGGCTTCCTATCAAATTGGGATCCAATCTCTTGCAAATCCCAATTGATATGAATACCTAGCTATCCGTAGTAATTCGATCCCAATCTAATCTCTAATTATTGATTCTAGCACAATTTCTACCAATTTGTCACGAATACGAAATTGGGCTTGTAGGGTTCATCCCCACGCCCCAAGACGTGGAGACTACTCACAAATCATAGCAATAGCACAAAAATAAGCAATGAAATAGGCAATGGAATTCATCTTAACAATGATATAAACAATAAAAATAGAGTTTTTGGGGAAGAGAGATGCAAACCAATGTAGTTCTTCAATTAATCCAACAAGAATCCAAGTTTTTCCTCTTCTCCAATCACAAATAATAAAGCAAAAAGTAGTCTCAAAAAGCTGCAAAAAATCTAAGAGATGGCTCTCTAAACTAGGGTAAAAACAGGGCTTAAATAGCTCTCAAAATCGTCCAAAAATCCTGACCAAAACGCCCATGCACAGCCTGTTTTCCGCAAATTTCGCTACAGGCAGCGCATCGCACTCGGCCGAGTGACAAAAGTCGCTCGGCCGAGTGAAAACCCTGTCAATTTTCCAGTAAGTCGGGGGCTTCAGGGGTCTTCAGTTCGGGGGCGGCTCGGCCGAGTGAGCCATCGTCACTCGGCCGATGGCTTCACTGCACTCGGGCGGACGTGGTTTACCACTCGGCCGAGTGGGTCTTCTGAAGCTCAGATGGCCGAAAAACAGTAACTTCGGTATTTTGGAGGGGCTTCGTCTGGGCGCCACTCGGGCGGACGTGGTATCGTCACTCGGCCGATGTGGACTCCGTCGCTCGGCCGAGTACACATGGAAATCGTGTCTGAACGGGTCGGCCGAGCAGTGTCTCGCTGGTCGGCCGAGTGGCTCCTCCACTCGGCCGAGTGGGACACAAAAAATGCCCATTCTGCTTATTTTGGCCTCCTCGTCGCTCCTGCGACGTCCATTCTTCTTCCGCTCCTCTCCAACAGCAAAATACCCCTCGGGGAGGTCGTCGGTGGCCGTCTAGAGTGAGCGCATCTCATGATCACTCCAAATCGCGCCAAATCACCTGAAATGCGAAAACAACAAATCGTGAAAAGCATCGCAATATCGTCGATATATCGTGAAAAACATGATTTGGGCGATCTAAATGGCATGCAAACATGCGGAAAAAGGGTGTAAAATAAGGAGTGATCAAAATCCCCCAAGCTTGCCTCTTACTCGTCCTCGAGGAAGATAAGTAAAAGGCGAACCCGGTGAATTCGGAAAACGAAAACGGCGAAAAACGAAAAAAAAATGAAAAACGAAGAAGAATGAAAACCAAATGAAAATAAAGAAAGAAAGAAAGAAAGAAGCGAAGAGGTAGGATGCTAGATCAGTTTCTCAGGACGTGGGTTTCACTTACTCTTATAGCATGCACCGAGTGAGAAATACATGTCAAAGAATCTCATTTTGATATCATAGTATAATAGTGCAAGTAGAAAATAGAAAACCCACGAACAACGGTATAATCATGAAAAACGGAATAATTTTAAAATTAACATCGCCTGAATCATCTAAAGCGGTATACAAATCTTAGATCACACACTTTTCAATTGAACGCTTTCTATCTGGAGTATAAGAGTATCACACCATAGAATAGTGAGAATGGAAAAGTATGGATTTCATGAAATGAACGCTAGGCTTAGATTTCTGGATTTCGTAAAGCTAGAAACAGTCTCACCGAGTATAGAATATTACTTAGCCTAGGTTGTCGTGCAATGTCAAGTAGTCGCTCTCTCACACATCAATGGATCCCCTCCCCCAAGCTTATCTATAAGCGTGGTGGCACAAAAATATTTACATCCCCATTTTTATATAGCTCCAAAGGCAAAGAAGAGAGGGAAGGAAGAAAGAAAGTGAGATGGGATCTTTTATTGAGGATTTTTCCTCTTTTCTTTTTCTTTTTCTCTTTTTTTTTCTTTTTTTTAAACATATATACAATGATCCCAACTCAGAGAGAGATAATGATATACAAGAATGTTCTCCTCTCTTTTTTTTTTAGAATAAGAGATTTGGAGCTAGGAATTAATAGCGGGGGAAATGCCATAAAATAGAATCACTAAGGGGAGATTCACCAATGATTTTTAAAAGTAGAGAAATGATGTTCAAGATTTGTGGAGAAAGAAATATATATGACTCTCGGCTCACTCTATAAGACATGCACGACAACTTCAGCAGGGTAATCTAATCTACTCAGTTTCGATCACAAAAAAGCTAACTAATCCAGATTCATCATAGCTAACATCATTCAATCATCCTGAAGTGAAGTGTACAATTCATGCATATAGAAGTGATAAAGGAAAAGAAATCAGTACTCCAGATATAGGCATTCAATGCGTGAATCTTGGTGTGTTTTCTTTGATAGCATACATATGAATATCCAGGCTCAGCTAATAATAAAATTTCATCCATTTTCATGAGGAAAAAGTGTGGGTTACTACTCCTAAATGCAAAGCAAGTCATAGCATATGATATCAGAAATGAAATCTAAGACATGACAAATATAGCATGCATATAGAATAAGCTAACTCCACGTAGACATCATCACAGAAAATTCATCTCTAGCATGAGATGAAAGAGAAAGAAGTAAAGATAAAAGGAAAATAGAACTATGCAATGCGGCACACAGGAAAGTAAGGAAAACGTGATGCATGGCAAAATAAAAGAAAAATAAAAGGAAAATGAGTGCAAAAGTGAAAAACGGTGTGAAAAACTAAAAATAAAGGTGGCAAATCGGAAAAGAACGTGAGAACTCACTCCCCCAAGCTAAACGGCACAGTGTCCTCAATGTGCAAAGTGTGGCACACAGAGAGACAAGTAATGTGAGGGGCAAGTGAGGATGCATGCATGATGGGAAGAAAAAAGATAATGAAAGGAAAAATAAAGAAATGAAAATATGATGCGGAAATGATGCATGCACAGATAGGAGTGATATGAAAATAAATGCGGCACCCAAAACTCTCCCTCTCTCCCAAAAAAAATATATAGATGTGATCAAAATGAGAATCCCAAGTAGATATGATATGGTATGCACAAAAAGATATGATCAAAAATATAATACCAAAATAAGTGAGGGGAGGGGGGTGGACAAAAGTGCATCAGGACCCAGCAGAGACGGGCAGCACAACGGCAGGAATGGATCAAGGCATCAAGAGTGCCTAGGAAGGCGGTGCCGCGCCGTCTCCGTCCTGAGGCGGAGGTGGTGGTGGTGGTGGTGTAGGCTGCTGAGCTGGGGTGGGCGTGGAAACAGGTCTAGTGTGTGTGGAAGTGTGTGTGTGAACCTGCTGGGTGGGTGGGGGTACGCGCGAAAGACGATCTAAGATCTGTGTCAGGCAGTAGTGGATCTGAGGGATCAGGTCAAAGCGTCCAGCCATCGCAGAGACGATGGAGGACAGGGTCCTAAGGTCTCCTCTAATACCACTCACCGCCAACTCAAGAGCACGTATGCTCTGCAGTACAGTGTCGGGCGGGGGTGGTGCAGAGGGACGCACCGGTCGGGGCTGCGCAGGGCGAGGCTGGCGTACGCGAGTGGAGTATGTAACGGGCTCAGCAAGGAAGGGGACGAAAGGTGCCGCGCCTGGAAATGTGGGCCGGGCCTCAGTGTGAGGCCGGGGCGGGCGGTGAGAAGTGGAGGCAGCGGCAGCGAAAGAAGAGTACAAAAGCGGCTGCGAGGCGGCTAGAGAGGTCAGTGGCACAGAAGTGTGGACAGACGCCACGACGCTCTCAGAGAATACGGCAGCTGTGGAGACAGAGGACTCTACCGCTGGGGTGGAAGTGTGTGGACCGAAAGGCGCGATCCCAGCGGAGATCATGCTAGCCATGGTCTCCACGACCGCGGCGAACGAGGGCTCTCCACTCTCAACAAAGGTCTGCGAGCGCTCGGGGAGAGCGGAGCAAAGAGGCTCCACAGACAGAGGGCCAGAGGTGGCAGCGGGAGTGGTGGGGACAGCCTCGGAAGTGGTGACGGTGGTGGAAGTGGGCTCAGCAAGAGTACTCTCGACACTGGCAGAGGTGGGGACAGAAGTGTCAAGAGCAGCGGAAACGTCAGGAACAGGCTGAGGGGCCACAGGGTCGACGGGGTCGGCAGCAGGCTCGGCAGGGTGTGAAGCAGGGTCTGCGGGAGCAACCCGGGCAGCGTGGGCAGCGTGGGCCTGCTCGGCCTCCTCGGCCTCGAGCACGTACGCAGCGGGGATGAGGACATCCATCGCAGGGAGCCAGTCAACGTGGGCCGGTGCAATCTGGGTCCGAGCTGGGCTCGGGAGAATCATGTAGTCGGCACCGAAAGGGCCGTGCAACCAGACCCAGTGACGCTCACCATGCGGACGAAGCATCTTCATCCGGGCCATAACATCTATCGACAAAGAGGTGGGGCCCGGGACGCGTCGCAAGTCGTCGGGGAAGTCCTCGCCGGTCATAAGAGCCAGCAGGGTAATTAGGCCGCCGCAGCATATCGGTGAGCGAGCGCCCACCGATATAATGATGCGGTCTAAGTACCATGCCGCGATATCGATCACGACGGCAGGGACAAGCTCATCTCCATCCCTAGATAGAGCTCTGGGACGGGTCATCGCGTAGAGCATGTAAAGCTCTGGCGTAGACATCGTGCCCGGCTCATATCTGGCCAAAAATGTCGTCGCCATAAGGCGCTGAGCAATGCGAAGGCAGGGATGTACGATGGCCGAGGCCTTGGCCCTACTAGGGTCAAAGGCGGCGTGGAGACCCGTGATACGTTCCCAGAAGGCACCGGCGTCGAAAGAGGGTGGGGGGATATGTGTGGGGCCATAACCGCGATCGGCTCCGGGGACGGCGGGCCAAGAGAAAAATGCTCTCATCATATCGAGAGTGACCTGGCACTCTCGATCCATGAACCGGAATGATCATCCCTCATCGGTCCGGGCGATCGAACTCAAAACCTCAAGTGTCGGACGGGTAAAAGTATCCGCCGACACCTGGAAAAAATCTCGCCAGCCCACGTTGTCGTACAACGTGAGCATCCCCTCAAGTACCCCCAGGCGTCCTAGGTCAGCGAGGTGTGCAAACCTGGAGGGTACGATCGAGCGCTGGGAGATACGCTCGAAGACGGCGCGGTGTGCATCGTCTCGGAACGTAATCCTGAGCGGCCCGACCAGTGGAGCCGGTGGTGGTGGCTGTGCGGGCTGTGCGGGCTGTGGGTGCGCTGCAGGCTGTGCGGGGTGTGAGGGACCTGCAGGCTGTGCTGGGTGGACGGCGTGTGTGGGGGAAGGAGGAGGAGACTCTTCCGCCTCGTGGGCGGGGCCGGCGTCATCCGACCTCTTCCGCTTAGCGGAAGGTCTCCTCGTCCGAGGCCGTGTCCGGGGCGGCATATCGGCCCCGAGCGCGCCGAAAAGTGAAAAAGTGTGGCGTGTGCAAAAAGAGTGGAAAGAGTGTACCAAAACACGCCGCGAGTGCTAAGCGGTGGAAGCGTGTGAAGTCCGCGCCTCCACGTAGTCCTGAGCAGCCCGTAGAAGCTCCCCTGGCCTCCCCTAAGCTCCAATAAGCAACCTGCGCGTGAAAAAGCGATATCAGCGAGTAATAATCAAAATGTATGGAGCAATAGGGGTATAATGGATAGATATAGAAATTGATTTGGGTTAGGGGGCGTTTAGCACATGGATCCTCAAAAAATACATGAAAAGAGGAGAAAACGGTGAAAATAAGCGAACCGGAGGTGATCGGAGGCGGGGCTGCCAGCGGCGACTCGGGCGGGGCGCGGCGACGGTCGGCCAGCGGTGGCAGGCCGAGCGGCGGCGTGCGCGGGCTTGGTCGGGCGAGTGGGGGTGAGAACGAGCGGTATCGGGCGAGGGGAATCCGAGGGGTCGGGCGATTTGGGAATTTTGCTGTTTCGAAAAACGCGCCCCCCCCCCCTCGGTCCTTATATAATAGAAGTTACGACTCGGCCGAGTGACGTGGTCACTCGGCCGAGCGAGGCAATAGAAATTTCCTCCCCGATATCGCTTCGGCCGAGTGGCTTTGCCAGCCTCGGCCGAGTGGAGTAAGTCCATTCGGCCGAGTGACTCGAGCTACTCGGCATGACTCGCCCTAGGAGGGTATCTGTTTTACTCGGCCGAGTGAATATATATACTCGGCCGAGTAGCAGTTATATCGAAATCAAGAAAATAAACAGAGAGTTGGATTCAGCAGACTTCCCTCGTTCGTGAGCAGCTCGGCCGGACGAACTTGTGTACTCGGCCGAGTGACTAGTATACTCGGCCGAGTGAGCCTTGTGTTCTGCTGTTTGTCTTCGTTTGGGCTCCAAACTTCGTCTTTCTTCCTCCAGTCGATTTCATCCTCCTCCTAAGCGTCGAGCGCCTTCTTGGGGCGCTCCTCGTCGTCTCGTTCATCCTCCTCATGATGGATCTACCTATCTCCTCTCCTGTCAAGAAAAATAGGACCCGTTATCACAAAATATTTTGGTCGAATGACTCAAAACACTAAAAATTTCTAAAACGAAAATAAAGAAAAAGTAAAAATAAAGCAAAAACCGTCGGGTTGCCTCTCGAAAAGCGCTCGTTTTAGGTCGTGAGCTCGACCCCCTATAATTTTCAATCAATGCGGGATGTTTGGTGCATATGAGATGCACCCGTCAAACTTCCCGGGGAGCGCGCTTGGATTTGGACGTGGCGGCGTAGCGTTCTCCCTCGGAGGTCTCTTGTCTCGAATGGTGTTGGGGGGAAGCTCCCCCAAGCTAGCATTTGCCCCGGTCAACGGCTTAACCGGCGATGCCGATTTCCGTACCGGCGGGGCTTTCCTTGGAGACTTTAATTTCGAGAGCTTGCAGAGCTCTCGAATCCTTGCGACATCAGCGTCGCCTTCATCTTCATCAGCGGAGAAGTCGGGGGAATCATCTTTGTTCTCTTCATCTTGGCCTAGATCCGGGCCTTCTTCGAATTCTTCATCAAAAAGAGCGCCAATTGAGAGAGGAATCGCCTCCTCTATCACCTCATCAAGGAGGTCTGAGAGATCATCCGATCGCTCTTTAAGCAAATATACCCTATTGGTTTCACCCGTCGGGATCCCCTCGGAATAGTGCTTGAGCCTTTGACCATTCACTTTGAATGTGGCACCATCCTTGCTTTCCAACTCGAAAGCCCCTCCCGGTTGTATGTACTTGATGGTGAAAGGTCCCGACCAACGTGACCTCAACTTGCCGGGAAATAGTCGGAGCCGGGAATTGTAGAGCAAGACCTTGTCTCCCACCTTGAAGTCCGTGACGGTTATGCGGGCATCGTGGAAAATCTTGGTCCTTTCCTTGTAAATTCTCGAGCTCTCATAGGCGTCTCTCCTTATTTCATCAAGCTCGTTGATGTCCAAGAGTCGCCTCACCGCCGCACTCTTGTAGTCGTAGTTAAAGGTCTTGATGGCCCAATATGCGCGGTGCTCCAATTCTACCGGCAAGTGGCAAGCCTTCCCATAAACTAGACGGAACGGTGTGGTGCCGATGGGGGTGCGAAAGGCCGTGCGATATGCCCATAGAGCATCGTTTAGCTTCATTGACCAATCCTTTCTAGACCGATCCACGGTTTTCTCGAGAATTTGCTTGATCTCTCTATTCGAGACTTCCACTTGGCCGCTTGTCTGGGGGTGATAAGCCATGCCAACTCTATGATTTACCCCGTACTTCTTTAGCATGGCTTCAAACTTGTTCTCTATGAAGTGGCTTCCCCCGTCGCTTATCAAGGTACGCGGCACTCCAAAGCGCGGGAAGATATTTTGCTTGAAGAACTTTGAGACGACCCTTGCATCATTAGTAGGTGTGGCAATTGCCTCCACCCATTTGGAGACGTAGTCGACGGCCAGTAGGATGTATTTGTTGCCATTGCTCGATGGAAATGGTCCCATGAAGTCTACTCCCCAACAATCAAAAAGCTCAATTTCTTGGATGGGCCTCATTGGCATTTCATTGCGCTTGGAGATATTCCTGGTCCGTTGGCATCTATCGCACCCCTTTACAAAGTTATGGGTGTCTTTAAACATTGTCGGCCAGAAGAACCCGCTCTGTAAGATCTTAGCAGTGGTTTTAGAGGCGGCATGATGTCCCCCGCATGGTAGACCGTGGCAATGCAAAATGATAGACGTTGCCTCCTCTTTAGAAACACACCTACGAATGACACTATCTTTGCATATCTTGAAAAGGTAAGGATCTTCCCAAAAATAGCTACGGACCTCATGCATAAATCTCCTCTTTTGTTGCGTGGTCATCCCATGCGGTTTGATTCCACAAGCCAAGTAGTTGACGAAGTCCGCGTACCAAGGTACTTCCCCGGTCCTTACCGCATATAGCCTCTCATCAGCAAATGTGTCGTCAATAGGTAAGCTCTCATCCTCCTTGTCGCGAATGAGCCTAGATAAGTGATCCGCCACGACGTTGTCCGTACCTTTCTTATCTCTTATCTCTAGGTCGAATTCTTGCAACAAGAGTATCCATCTAATCAACCGAGGTTTGGCCTCCTTCTTGTTTAAAAGATACTTCAGTGCCGCATGGTCGGTGTGGACAATCACCTTGGAGCCAAGGAGGTAAGAGCGAAACTTCTCTATGGAATAGACGACCGCTAGAAGCTCTTTCTCGGTGGTTGTGTAGTTTTTCTGCGCGTCATCCAATGTCTTGCTCGCATAGTATATTGCATGAAGCTTCTTATCTTTTCTTTGTCCCAATACCGCTCCAATGGCTTGGTTGCTAGCATCGCACATTAGCTCAAAAGGGAGGCTCCAATCCGGCGCTTGTATGATGGGCGCGGAGACTAGCGCTTCCTTCAAGGTGTTGAAAGCGTGCAAGCATTCTCCTGAAAAGTCAAAAGGAACATCTTTAGCGAGCAAGGAAGTAAGTGGTCGGGCAATCGAGGCGAAATCCTTGATGAAGCGGCGGTAAAACCCCGCGTGACCAAGGAAGCCCCTAATGCCCTTGACATTAATAGGAGGAGGAAGTTTTTCGATTACCTCAATCTTTGCTTTATCTACCTCGATTCCCCTTGAGGAAACAAGGTGTCCGAGAACTATACCTTCCGTGACCATGAAGTGACACTTCTCCCAATTGAGAGTGAGATTGTTTTGTTGGCATCTTTTTAGGACTTTAGTGAGATTTTCCAAGCAAGAGTCAAACTCACTTCCGTAAACCGAGAAATCATCCATAAAAACTTCCATAATATTTTCAATGTAATCGGAAAATATGGATGTCATACATCTTTGAAAAGTGGCGGGAGCATTACAAAGGCCAAACGGCATCCTACGGTAAGCATAGGTGCCATAGGGACAAGTGAAAGTTGTCTTTTCTTGGTCATCTTCGTGCAAAGGGATTTGGAAGAAACCCGAATACCCGTCTAGATAGCAAAAATATTTATGGTTCGCGAGGCGTTCAAGCATTTGATCAATGAATGGCAATGGGTAATGGTCCTTTCGGGTGGCTTTATTGAGTTTCCTATAGTCAATGCACATTCGCCATCCCGTGACAGTGCGCGTAGATATTGGCTCACCTTTTTCATTTTTTATGACAGTCATCCCCCCTTTCTTGGGGACGACGTGAACGGGGCTAACCCATCTACTGTCAGAGATAGGATAAATTATGCCGGCTTCTAACAATTTTAGGATTTCCTTTTTAACCACCTCCTTCATGTTCGGTTTTAACCGCCTTTGAGGCTCTATGGAGGTGGCTTCGGTATCCTCCAGATGGATCCGATGCGTGCAAAGCCTAGGGCTTATCCCTTTTAGATCGGAGATAGTGTATCCCAAGACATCTTTGTGGCTCCTAAGAACGTCTAGGAGTTTTTCAAGTTGATCCTGTGCGAGGTGGGAACTGACTATCACCGGGAAAGTTAATTTATTACCCAAAAAGGCATACCTTAGATTCGGTGGTAATCGTTTAAGCTCTACCTCAGGTGGCGCTGCTCCTTCCACTTCATCGGCTCGCATGAGTTCGACTTATTCCTTGTTATCCGTGTTTCCCTCGTGTTCAGGGGGCATGCTTTCTTGTGACGAGTCAGACTCGCTACTTAGTGAGGATGAGGCATCGAAATAGGCGCCCTCCGATTCAGTGCTAGCATCGCCAAAACCTTCACTCTGCTCCAGTTCGTACCTGGAATCAAGAAACTCATCAGACGATTCATAAAAACAAGAGTGAGCGTCATAGAGTGTAACTCCCTGAATGTCGGTTTGCTCGAAGGGTTCTTCGGGAGCATAGTGTTCTTCGACGCTTTCTCTATTGGCTTCAAAATACAATTTGTCGTCGACCACGTCAACTCTGACATTGCCCCCGATAATCCCCTCCGGGGAGATTTGGTCCATCACAAAACTAGCAAATAGTTGTTCGTCGGGGTCCTTGACATCAATAGCAAATGCTCCGGTAGTGTGGACCTCGTCGACAAGCTCCTTAAGGAGGTCTGTGAAGGAGTCATAGTCTTCTCGACTGAGTTCTAATGTTGGCGTTGCATCCTCCATTCTCCCTGTTTAGATCTTACGCAAAACACGGGGAAAACATGCAAATAGTGCTGCGAATGAAGTTAGAATAAGATAGAGATGGTAGTAAAGGAAGAAAGTAAGAAGAAATAACCGGGTGGTCGACGCCGAGCACCGTCAAAATGCCCTCCCCGGCAACGGCGCTAAAAACTTGGTCGGTCCTAAGTATACACCCAAAGAACGGTTGTAGTTTTACCGCAAGCGCACGGTATAGCGGCGAGCGGGAATCGAACACAGGGAGGACGAATGACCGTGCTTGCTCCTAATCAAGCTGGCTATTTAAGAATAGAGAGAATTGCCTTGGGCGATCCTGTCACAATCGTCAGACAAATGTGCGAAATATCAAATCAAATAAAGAACGTCTAGGGAATGGGGAATTCCCGCTACTCATCGTATTTCATAAATGTGGTTCGTCGGTATCAAAATTGCTAGAATGAGAATTTAGATGAACTAGTTGCAACTGAATGTAGAACCAAGCTCACGCTCTCGCGCTGTTGCCGGTCTATAGCTATCCTAGGTTCGGGTCCAATCTCTTGCAAACCCTAGCCTAGGAAAACTAGCATTAGGATCAACATCATCATTCAATCGCGCACCGAGTCCAATCTCTTGCAAACTCGGTCCACGATCTAGATTGAGATAGTTCCTACCCGTCCAATCTCTTGCAAACGGGTATCGGCACGGAATTGCAACCAGAGATTCTAGTATCGGTCCAATCTCTTGCAAACCGATACTTCGAAAGTCTGACTCCAACCCAATTCGGATTTCTAGGGCTTCCTATCAAATTGGGATCCAATCTCTTGCAAATCCCAATTGATATGAATACCTAGCTATCCGTAGTAATTCGATCCCAATCTAATCTCTAATTATTGATTCTAGCACAATTTCTACCAATTTGTCACGAATACGAAATTGGGCTTGTAGGGTTCATCCCCACGCCCCAAGACGTGGAGACTACTCACAAATCATAGCAATAGCACAAAAATAATCAATGAAATAGGCAATGGAATTCATCTTAACAATGATATAAACAATAAAAATAGAGTTTTTGGGGAAGAGAGATGCAAACCAATGTAGTTCTTCAATTAATCCAACAAGAATCCAAGTTTTTCCTCTTCTCCAATCACAAATAATAAAGCAAAAAGTAGTCTCAAAAAGCTGCAAAAAATCTAAGAGATGGCTCTCTAAACTAGGGTAAAAAACAGTGCTTAAATAGCCCTCAAAATCGTCCAAAAATCCTGACCAAAACGCCCCTGCACAGCCTGTTTTCCGCAAATTTCGCTACAGGCAGCACATCGCACTTGGCCGAGTGACAAAAGTCGCTCGGCCGAGTGAAAACCCTGTCAATTTTCCAGTAAGTCGGGGGCTTCAGTGGTCTTCAGTTCGGGGGCGGCTCGGCCGAGTGAGCTATCGTCACTCGGCCGATGGCTTCACTGCACTCGGGCGGACGTGGTTTACCACTCGGCCGAGTGGGTCTTCTGAAGCTCAGATGGCCGAAAAACAGTAACTTCGGTATTTTGGAGGGGCTTCGTCTGGGCGCCACTCGGGCGGACGTGGTATCGTCACTCGGCCGATGTGGACTCCGTCGCTCGGCCGAGTACACATGGAAATCGTGTCTGAACGGGTCGGCCGAGCAGTGTCTCGCTGGTCGGCCGAGTGGCTCCTCCACTCGGCCGAGTGGGACACAAAAAATGCCCATTCTGCTTATTTTGGCCTCCTCGTCGCTCCTGCGACGTCCATTCTTCTTCCGCTCCTCTCCAACAGCAAAATACCCCTCGGGGAGGTCGTCGGTGGCCGTCTAGAGTGAGCGCATCTCATGATCACTCCAAATCGCGCCAAATCACCTGAATTGCGACAAAAACAACAAATCGTGAAAAGCATCACAATATCGTCGATATATCGTGAAAAACATGATTTGGGCGATCTAAATGGCATGCAAACATGCGGAAAAAGGGTGTAAAATAAGGAGTGATCATTAGACCAATCATTTCCAAATTATTCCCTTGGTTTTTTGGAATCCATAATTTCTAACTTGCCTGGATCTCATCCAGCTCAACGTCCTCACTTGAGACTTAAAACAATATCCTTTTCGTACCTTACGAGAGTGCTTCAAAATAGTCACTAGTCATCCGCATGGTTCATAACCATTTCTGATAAAATGTCAAACTCTTTGACCACTTTATCAAAACATATGTTCCTGCTCCTTAATACCTCGCATGCCTTTTGTTTGCTCCCACTAACCTTGAAAACTCTCTGTCTGAATCATATAAGTTTGTTCTTCTAAATCATATTTAGAAAACAGACCATACATGAATACTCCAGATTTCATGGTCATCATGAGCATTTACATCAAGTCTGATCCGAACAAATCTGTACACATCTGTTGGCGAGAAAATTTCATCACAATCTGTTTATAGGAGTTCTGATAATAACTATTCTCAACCAGCATAACTTGCACTTCACTAATTTCCATCCAAACGGACCTTTTTTAATTTGCATCAGGACATTTCTTAGAGTCACTACTCCGAATGGCATCTTGGAAGTTGTCTAGGCCATTATCAACAAGGATATCTTACTCGACTTTTTCGTCTCACAAGACTCGAGTAATCATGTGACTTCTTAACGATTAATTTGATGGATATCATACTGATAAGGTCCTCACAGATCCTTATCAAGAACCTAGGCATTACTATCTGGGACTTAACCCAGAAGGATGATTGTAACTCAGAGTCACTTGACATGTATCACACCATGTCTAACAAAGTACGATTCATACTCTCCAACACACTGATGTGTTAAGAGACTTGACCTGAGAGAAAATTACATTGTCTTTTAATTACGCAAGAATTATATAGCTAAGTATTCGACTCTTCGACATGATCGAAGCAGTTCAAATACTTCTGTCACAATGTACTCTATTTTATCAGACTTGTGTTCATGAAGAATACATGTTATAAAATAAGTATAACATATCTAGGCTAATTTAGACTTGAGTCTAGATACATCCGTATGTACAAGGCCGTGAGTTCTCCAACTCATTCTCACACCGTCTTACAGAAGGAGTTCGAATATTATACCTTTGAGACAAGACTTACAAGTGTCTTTCGACTCATAATACGAGAGGTCAAAAGCCCTCTCTTTATGTGACTTGTCAAGTCTGTTCTCTTCGGTACGACCTAGTCAATTTTTGCCATAGATAAGTTTTCTATAACTTGCACATTCATGTATTACCACCTAATACAATATTGTTATACAAATTATTTATTGCTTCAGAAATAAGGTGACGACATTCGCCAAAATGTGTTAGACATCCTCAATCGTCCAAGAAACAACAATTTCTCCTTTTTCCAACATGTAGGACAATATATTCCTTTTGTATAACGATTTATCATGAAACCGTGACATCAGATATGTCATATTTTAAGCTACTCCTACTTTGCATTTACTAATGATAGATAACACTTTCTTTCTCAATTGACTTTTCTGACTGCCTTCTTCTTTTCTAAATCTCATTTAGATATTACGCGTCCCAACACAAATAATAGCTGTGCAAGCATCTCATGTATCCAAATGCTTGACCTTTACAACCTTGAGTGTGCTCAATAAGTTGCTCGTCTCAAGATCCGGTTGGGATACATAGTCTTGCACCACTCATACATTCCTCTTCGAGTCAAATAGATTGCACGAAGTTCCACACCTTGTGGATTGTATTGTGTTGGGTCTAGACTTCAAGGAAGTCATTCTCCTTAAGCCAGTGTTAAGAAGGACACTTTAATGTTAGTGAGAACATAGTTTAGTCTATGAATTAAAATTTGAGTTAATATTCCTTAACCAACCATTTTGACCAGTTAACTTATTGTTATATGATATTATGATTTGGATTCCTTCCGTAAACAAAGAACTACCCTAGTTTAGCATATGTTCAATATTAAATATAGATATAATGTCTTTTATCTAACTAGATCCTCCCACAATTTTGAAGATCATTTTTAGCCATAATAATGAACGATTTAAATTAATTAAATTTAGTAGGAAAGAGATCCAAATACTCTAAGCCTCACAACCTTGAGAGTGCTCTCTGCGATTGGTAGATGACTCTTCATCAATCAATTCAAAAATGATTTCATTATTGGTTTTGACCCGTAGCCACTTATGATTATGAGTGAGCTCATCCAAATCACAATGACTAGTCTAGTCGGACCCTTGTTTTCGTGTCTAGCCTAACTTACGTGGCGCTCGGTGTATGGGCACGACGCGACGGTTTGGGTTAAGTCTAGACTACATCTCATGTATTAAGAAGTTGGTTTCCATAAGGTAGTATGCCATAGCTTGAGTATGCTCAACAAATACAACATAGGACCTATAGTTGCCAACCTCTAAAACAAGGAGGGTTACGGCTAATTGTCACGCCCCGCTTCCCAAAATGGGTACGATGACGAGACGAAGATCCGCATGGGCCGGAGCTGTGAGGCTCGGGCCCAATAAGCGTCTGTAGATATACCATTTAATATTACAGGTTCTTGCATCTAAAAGTTCATAACAATAATAATGAGAGTACTCGAAAGGAAATATGTATTCATTTATTAAAAGATGTGATATCCAGCATACAACAAGTCTAACAAAAGATGCCCAGCATGGCTACAACTACAGAAAGGGAAACTAATGGTGCGAAGCACCCAACCTAGGCAGAAAGTAAAACGGTGCTACACACCCAAACAAAAAAGCAGAAACCCTCCAAAAGTCAGCAACGGTGAGGAACATCTAGTCTGGTCCTCATCTGGCACGTACTCCGGATCGACGTCCTCCAGCTCCAAGTGATCGAGTAAGGCCGGCTCGTCTGTGTACTCTGTCTCGATACCTGACGTACAACACCCAAGAGAAAAGGAGTTGTACGTCAGGTAAAGTCTACACGGAAAGGTTAGAAGACTCTACTGCAAGTGTAAAGGAATTTAAGAGCGACATTTTAAAGTTGATTTAAAATGATATGATGCAACGGCATGACATATATAAGTAAAGTAAAGTAAAGACGGTGCAGAAAGTAAACGTGGCAGGCAAAGTCTTAGCATAAGCTACCAAGACTAGACTAGACAAGACTAGACGAGACTATGTGAAACCAAGACTCGACACCAAGAGGGTTCACGCCTTCAGCTTAGAAAGTGGCCAAACTCTCTAACCTGGTGGCCGCTCAACCTTACCCCACCCCAAGACTCAAGACAAGACTGGACGAGGACCAATCACTCTGCTAGGTGAGTGCCTAAAAATCCCCATAGGTTGCAGGGACATTCACTCTGCTAGGTGAGTACCGAGCGTCCTGTAGGTGCTTCTATACTACTGTATAGGACTACTCACTCTGCTAGGTGAGTGCCTCTATCCCCACGATCTGCAGGGCCATTCACTCTGTCCTGGTGAGTGCCGAGCTTCCAGTAGGTGGTTCTGTACTAAGGATCACCCACTGTGCTAGGTAGGTGTCTCAATACCCGTAGGCTGTGTATCTATATAAGGGATCACTCTCTCTGACTAGGAGAGTGTCCTAATGCCCATAGGCCGTGCAAGACATGATCTGAAAGATGTTACATGGCATGACATGAATATGATATGTTCTTTCTAGGGGATCCACACGCGCACACACACACACACAGATAGTTCTTAGCATGACAATTATGGCAGTTTGTATGCCTAAGACTTCATCGTCAAGTCTAGGTTGTCGTGGGGGGTCCCATGCTATCATTTCACGTCCGGTTCTCTTTGTTCAACATTTTACAGTTCTAAGAAAGAAGTGGCCTAGACTTGGCCGTAACTACGCAAGTGGGGGCATTTGCCTACGGTGACGAGTAGAACGTCCATCGGAGGCGTCTCGGCTCGATCGTCGCGTCGGTCAATGTTCGCTGTCACAAGCCAATGGCAGATGTCAGGTCGCATTTTAGAAGTTACTATTATGGTAAGTTTCTAAGTGGATCGTGGCTAACCTATCAGTTTTCACGTCAAGTTCTGAAAGTTCAACCTATTCGACAATTCTATCCTATGTGCATAGTCAAATTAGTCCGATCGTCGATTCTAGATGTTACAACAGTTTAATGGTGCGAAAAATAAATCTAGTGTGTTAGTTGTCGGTTTTTAATTATGGTTTCAATGTCGTACGGTTTGGGTTGCTTAGTGCGATGAACGCGCAATTGTCGGCGTCGGATCTGGAACAGTGGCGGTGCTCGGTGTCCTCGACTGCGGGTAGCGCAGTAAGGATCGTCTCGGTATCGTCTCGACTGCGAATAGCGCAGCGAGATGACACGGCAACGGATACGACATCGGGATCGCTTCGATTGCAAGTAGCGCAACGAAACGGCATGGCGACGGCTACGACGTCGGGAAAGAGCGTGAGGTCTGCGGCGTGCATGGACTCCTAAGAGCAAGGGGGCTACCGGGGATAGGAGGAGGCCGAAGGGGGTCGCGCTTGCCTGAGGGGTGGCCGGAGCAACAGCCGACGGCGAAGAGGCCGGCTGTTTTGTGGAGAAAAATGACAGTTTTGTGGTTGCCTGGCTGTTTTGGGTCGTTGCGAGGTTGTCGCAGCTGAGGGGGAGCAAGGGGCGCCGGCAGTGGGTAGAGAGGCTGTAGGGGGGTCGCCGGCAGTGGGAGGGGGTCGCCGGCAACGGCTGCCTGGCAGGCCGATGGGTTACAGAGGATGGGCAGTTGTCACTTGCGGAAAATGGCAGTTTAAAGATATCTAGAGGGGGAGAGAGAAGGGAGGAGGGGAGAGGGGGTTGTCGAGGATGAGGGGATCGTCGGAGGATGGCCGTGCAGCAATGGGGTGGCCGGTGCCTGGGTTATAGGGGGTGGCGGCGGCGACTGAGAGTTGATGAAAACCCGAGTGTGTGTGGGGGTTGTGATATTACATGATAGATCTCTATATAGGGTTTAGAAAGGGTGTAGTTTAAGTCGATTGGAGAGAGGGTGTGTGAGAGGGGGAGGGTAGGAATAGGGTGAGAATGGCTAGAGGAATCATTCATGTGCTACGTATGAATCCCATTAGATTTAGGTTAATTTTGAAATTCAAATTAGATGAGGGCTAAGTGGATTTGAAAGTAATTAGTGTGATAGGTCGGGCTAACGGTGTCAAAAAATTACGAGAAAAATATCGGGACGATCGTGACGACGAGAAGCTCGAGTGTACGGCGGTTGATCACGCGTTAAGTTTACAGAAAACGAATCTAAAGATAAAAATTCCAACGTCAAAGTCTAAAGTTACGATGCCCCTTCAATCAAAGTTGATTTGTGGGAGAACGACCCGTGAAATGATGTTCACTAAAAATCCCACAAATAACTACTCTCTCTGAGGGTCACAATGACATATCACTTCGTATGTTTCGGATACAAGAGGAGGTCAAATAAAATACGTGTACGAAAAAGAACGTACACGCTGAAATACACGCGATCGAAAAACAACCGTTACATCCTACCCACCTTAAGAAATGATTCTGCCCTTGGAATCTACATCAACTACTGCTCAGGGAAGAGATGCGTGTAGCTCTCTCTCGTCTCATTCTCACGCTCCCAAGTGGACTCTCCAGGTGATCCGTGATACCACATCACCCTCACCAGATCGACTACCTTGTTCCTCAACTGTTTCTGTCGACGGTCCAAAATTTTCACTGGTTGATGCTCATAAGTTAGGTCCGGTCGGACCATGATCTCTGAAAAATCCACAGTGTGCGATGGATCACTGACGTATCGACGTAGCTAAGATACATGGAAAATTTTGTGAACTCCCTCCAAAGATGGTGGCAGAGCAAGGCGATAAGCCACTGCTCCCACACGCTCCAGCACGTCAAACCGTCCAATATACCTCGGACTCAGCTTTCCCTTCTTCCCGAAACGAATGACTCTGTGGTTCGGAGAAATCTTCAGGAAGACATGATCTCCTGGCTGAAACTCCAAAGGTCGTCTCTTTGTGTCTACCCAATGCTTGTAACGATCCTGTGCAATTCGAAGCTTATCCCTGATGTCTCTCACGACATCCACAGCTTCTACAATCATCTCCGGACCCAACAGCTCTTGGTCTCTGATGTCATCCCAGCTCAGTGGCGATCGACATTTCCTTCCGTATAGGGCAGCAAATGGTGCCATGCTAATGCTCGCCTGGTAGTTGTTGTTGTATGAGAATTCCACTAGATGGAGATGATCTTCCAACAAACCCCTCAGATCAAGAGTACAAGCTCTCAGCATATTCTCCAGAATCTGAATCGTCCTCTCTGATTAGCCATCGATCTGTGGGTGGTACGCCATGCTGAAACTCAGACTCGTACCAAGATTCTCCTGCAGATTCTTCCAGAACTGAGATGTAAATCTCGAGTCTCTGTCATACACGATGCTCACCGGAACTCCATGTAAGCGCATAATCTCCTGCACGTACACGATCTACATCACGAACTAAACTCAAGGAGGAACTATAAATAGAGAAGTAAAATAATATTTACCTCTAGATACTTCCTCTTCAAGACTTTTGTGGACTGTCCCACTCGAAAAGATATGAAATGTGTAGACTTGGTCAATCGATCTACGATCACCCAGACTGCGTTGTTCTGATTCGGGCTCCGAGGTAGGCCTGTCATGAAATCCATCGTAATGTGCTGCCACTTCCACTCTGGAATAGGAAGTGGTTGTAGCAATCATGTTGTCCGATGGTGCTCTGCTTTTACCTGCTGGCATACCAAACACTTGGCAATGCTCCGTGACATGCTCCTCTTCATGCCAATCCACCAATAATTCAGACGGAGGTCCTTATACATCTTCGTCCCTCCAGGATGTATGGAATAAGGCGAGCTATGAGCCTCGCTCATCAGCTCCTCTCTAATCTCACCTGCATGTACGCAGAGTCTACTGCCGTACCTTAGCAAACCATCCCCATGAATAATAAACTCCGTACAAAGTCCAGCTTCCACATGTCGTCTGATCCTCTGCAGCTTTGGATCTCCTGCATGTGCTGCCTTGATACGATCCACTATCATAGACTGAATCTGTAAATTCATCAGCGAGACGATCACTCCTGGTAGAACAACCTCAATGTCCATCCCTCTCAGCTCTTGTTGTACTCTCCAGTCGGCAGTATGCATCATCACTTCGAGGAGTCTGCTCAAAGCATCAGGCACTACATTCACCTTCCCCAGGTGATACTGTAGATCTATCTGATGGTCTGCCATCAGCTCCAACCATCATCTCTGACCATGTTGAGCTCCTTATGTGTAAATATGTACTTTAAGCTTTTGTGATCGGTGAAGATTTTCCCGCTCTCACTCAGCAGGAAGTGTCTCCAGATCTTCAACGCAAATATCACCACGGCTAACTCCAGATTGTGCGTCAGGTAGTTCTTCTCATGATTCCTCAACTACTGAGAGGCGTACGCGACCACATGACCATGCTGATGTAAGACGCATCCGAGACCCTTGCCAGATGCATCAAAATAAATCTCGAAGCCTCTGCTCCAATCCGGTACAGCCAATACAGGTGTTTTGGTCAACTTCTCCTTCAAGATACTGAAGGCCTTCTCACAATCCTCTGACCAGACGAACTCCATTTCCTTCCTCGTCAGCTTCATCATCGGCTCCGCAATCCTCGAAAATCCTTAATGAACCGATGGTAGTAACCAGCTAAACCAAGAAAGCTCATGATATCTGATGCTGACTACAGGGTCGGCCACTCGCTGACTGCTCTGACTTTCTTCAGATCTACAGATTTTCCATCTCCGAACACCACGTGTCCTAGGAATGCGACTCTGTCTAACCAGAGCTCGCACTTACTAAATTTGGCATACAGTTTATGACGTGTCAGTGTCTCCAATACTGTCCTCGGATAACGGTTGTGCTCCTCTTCTGACTTTGAGTACATAAGAATGTCGTCAATGAAGATGACGACGAACTTATCCAAGAAGTCGTAGAAAATCAAATTCATCAGGTGCATAAACACTGTTGGAGCATTGGTCACACCAAACGGCATGACTACGAACTCATAGTGTCTGTACATAGTCCTGACTCCTGAAGGCTGTCTTTGGAATATCGTCCTTCTTCACCTTCAGCTGATGGTACCTGCTCCTCAAATCCAGTTTCGAGAAAACCCTTGAACCTCCAAGTTGACGAAAATGTCATCAATCCGAGGGAGCAGATACTTATTCTTCACGGTCACTGCATTCAGTCCTCTGTAGTCCACACACATCTGGTGGGATCCATCCTTCTTCTTCACCAACAGAATTGGTGCATCCCAAGGTGACACACTAGGGTGTATGAAACCCTTCTGCATCAATTCGTCCAACTACTTTTGCAACTTCTCAAGCTCTGCAGGAGCCATCCGATATGGCGCCTTCGAAATAGGTTGCACTCCAGGCATCAAATATATACTGAACTCCAAAGCTCTGTCAGGTGGCAAACCTGAAATATCATCCGGAAAAACGCCGTCGAAGTCTCTGACGATTGCTGGCCTACTGATCTCCATCTGCATGGTGACAACGATCGACTCCTTCGGCTTGGCCCGGAATCTAACCGGCCCAAGCGATCGCTCTCTGCTGTGAAACTCGAACTCTGGGTGGCCTGGAATCGTGAACACCACTTTCTTGCTGCGGCAATCGATCGAAGCATGGAATCTCCCAACCAATCGATGCCAAGAACAACATCGAAATATGGCAGATCATGGAAATTGAAGTCGTCATAAAGCTTGTGTCCACTGATCACCAACGGAATTGAGCGGCATCCCAAATTAACTGTCACCACTCTGTTTCCTGTATTGATGTCCCAACACTTAGGAAGTGTATGTGTGGAAATGGAGTGTTCTGTTAAGAAGCTCCGGGTTATGATGCACATAGATGCACCAGAGTCGAACAAGGTTAATGCCGGGTAGGATGACACTAGAATGGTGTTTAAGATACAGAAAGAAAATAAAACTAAGGTTAAACAAGACTGCTAATCTTACTAGCAAGGGTTAAACAAACATATGCAAATAATATGATCTATGCTATACAAAAGAAAGACTAGTTCTAAAGAATTACATGCAATGATGCCATCCACGTCTTCAGCTTCCACGCTGTCATAGTATAAGCTGGCCTCCGTGGTGATACTGCCTGACGGTAAGTCTGACCCTGAGGTGGTAAGGGGGGTCGACAGACAATAGCTCTTCTCTGAGTAGGGGCCGGTGCTCGAATCTGCAGTAGGGCTGGTGCTCTGCCCACGGTACGATGAAGGTTCGGGCAGTCTCTAGCCACGTGTGAGGCATCTCCACACACCAAACACAAACACAGCTTCCTCCTGCAAGTGTTCTGCCCCTGGCTTGCCGCAGGAATGGCATGGGCCCTTCATCTGATGCTGAGTAGGTGCTCCTGGCCTCTTGAAAGGCAATGTCTGATGAGATCTCATAGTAGGCCTAGCAGGTGGCCTGTACTGCTCCATTGATCTATTTTCTCCACCAGCAGGAGGATCAGGAAGTCTCGCTACAGCCTCATGGTTCCTGGCTGCATTCAGTACAGATCCCATATTAGTCAAATTGGCTGAAGTCGTGGAGGATTGGATCTTGGGGTGTAGCCCCTGACGAAACCGATCAGCTCTGTTCTCTTCCTTCTTCACCATGTGCAGGGTGAAGCGGCTCAACAGCTCAAACTCCACTTTGTACTCATTAACTGACATGCTCCCCTGAGTCAGGTTCACAAACCGCTGCAAGAGATCCCTCTTCGCAGCCTTGGAGAAGTACTTCTCCTTGAACATCGACTTGAAAGTGCTCCAGTCAACTAGTTTTACAGATGCATCTCATCAATGCGCCACCAGTTCCTAGCATTCTCAACCAGCTGCATCTTCGCTATCTCCACTCTGGTCCCATCAGATATCTTGGCAGATATCAACTTATCTTCAGTACTCTGGATCCATTCGTCGGCATCCAGTGGTCCATTCTTTCTAGAGAAGGTCCTGGGCTGTAACTCATTGAACTGCTTCACTCCAGGAGCAGCTTGAGGTGCAGGCGGTGGTGCAGCCGGAGCAGACTGGGTAGCACGTTTCGACTGCTCAACTAAGTGATGATGTACGTCCAACATCTCTCTCATAACGCCCAGAAATTGGCGAAACTCGCCACCTTGGCCATCCATGGCCCCGTCAGCTGAAGGTCCGGCTCGAGTATTGTGTCCTCATGCCATCCTATTGACAAGGAAAACCCAATTAGACTTGTACATAATCAACTGGATATCTAAATGAATGCGAGTATTTATTGTTACGAATTTTTGCATGACCTGCATGGGCCACCACTAAAACCTGTCATGCCCCGCTTCCCAAAATGGGTACGAGGACGAGACGAAGTTCCGCATGGGCCAGAGCTGTGAGGCTCGAGCCCAATAAGCGTCTGTAGAGATACCAATTAATAGTACAGGTTCTTGCATCTAAAAGTTGATAACAATAATAATGAGAGTACTCGAAAGGAAATATGCATTTGTTTATTAAAAGTTGTAATATCCAGCATATAACAAGTCTAACAAAAGATGCCAAGCATGGCTACAACTGCAGAAAGGGAAACTAATGGTGCGAAGCATCCAACCTAAGCAGAAAGTAAAACGGTGCTACGCACCCAAACTAAAAAGCAGAAAACCTCCAAAATTCAACAACTGTGAGGAACATCTAGGTCTGGTCTGCGTCTGGCACATACTCTGGATCGACGTCCTCTGGTTCCAAGTACTCGAGTAAGGCAGGCTCGTCTGTTTACTCTATCTCGGTACCTGACGTACAATACCCAAGAAAAAAGAAGTTGTACGTCAGGTAAAGTCTACAAGAAAAGGTTAGAAGACTCTACTGCAAGTGTAAAGGAATTTAAGAGTGACATTTTAAAGTTGATTTAAAATGATATGATGCAACAACAAGACATGTATAAGTAAGGGAAAGTAAAGACGGTGCAGAAAGTAAACATGGCAGGCAAAGTTGTAGCGTAAGCTACCAAGACTAGACTAGACAAGACTAGACAATACTAGCCGAGACTGTGTGAAACCAAGACTCGACACCAAGAGGGTTCACGCCTTCAGCTTAGAAAGTTCACTCTCTAACCTGGTGGTCACTCAACCCTACCCCACCCCAAGACTCAAGACAAGACTGGACAAGGACCAATCACTCTGCTAGGTGAGTGCCTCTAAATCCCCACAGGTTGCAGGGACATACACTCTGCTAGGTGAGTGCCGAGCGTCCTGTAAGTACTGTTGTACCACTGTATAGGATCACTCACTCTGCTAGGTGAGTGCCTCTATACCCACGGTATGCAGGGCCACTCACTCTGTCCTGGTGAGTGTCGAGCTTCCTGTAGGTGGTTCTGTACTAAGGATCACCCACTCTGCTAGGTAGGTGTCTCAATGCCCGCAGGCTGTGTATCTGTACAAGGGATCACTCTCTCTGACTATGAGAGTGTCCTAATGCCCATAGGCCATGCAAGACATGACGTGAAAGATGTTACATGGAATGACATGAATATGATATGTTCTTTATAGGGGGTCCACACGCACACACAGATAGTTCCTAGCATGACAGTTATAGCAGTTTGTATGCCTAAACTTCGTCGTCAAGTCTAGGCTGTCATGGGGGGTCCCAGACACTATCATTTCACGTCTGGTTCTCTTTGTTCAACAGTTTACAGTTCTGAGAAAGAAGTGGCCTAGACTTGACCGTAACTACGCAAGTGGGGGCACTTGCCTGCGGTGACGAGTAGAACGTCCGTCGGAGGCGTCTCATCTCGGTCATCGCATCGGTCAACGTCTGCTGCCACAAGTCAACGGCGGGTGTTAGGTCACGTTTTAGAAGGTCCTATTATGGTAAGTTTCTAAGTTGATCGTGGCTAACCTATCAGGTTTTACGTCAAGTTCTGAAAGTTCAACCTATTCGACGATTCTATCATATGTGCACAGTCAAATTAGTCCGATCGTCGATTCTAGATGTTACAATGGTTTAATGGTGCGAAAAGTAAATTTAGTGTGTTAGTTGTCGATTATTTAATTATGGTTTCAATGTCGTGCGGTTTGGGTTGCTACGAGTGAAAAGACCAACCTAATGCGACGAACGCGCAAGCGTAGGCGTCGGATCTGGAACGGTGGCGGTGCTCAGTGTCCTTGACTGCGGGTAGCACAGTAAGGATCGTCTCAGAATCATCTCGACTACGGGTAGCGTAGCGAAATGACACGGCAACGGGTACGGCGTCGGGATCGCTTCGGTTGCGAGTAGCGCAACGAAATGGCACGGTGACGGCTACGACGTCAGAAAAGAGCGCGAGATCTACGGTGTGCGTGAACTACTAGGAGCAAGGAGGCTGCCAGGGATAGGAGGAGGCCGAAGGGGGTCGTGCCCGCCTGAGGGGTGGCTGGAGCAACGGCCGGCGGTGAAGAGGTCGGCTGTTTTGTGGAGAAAAATGACAGTTTTGTGTTTGTCAGGCTATTTTGGGTGGTTGTGAGGTTGCCGCGGCTGAGGGGGAGCAATGGGCACCGGCAGTGGGTAGAGGGGATATAGGAGGGTCGCCGGTGGTAGGAGGGGGTTGCCGGCGACGGCTGCCTGGCAGGACGACGGGTTATAGAGGCTGGGCAGCTGTCACTTGCAGAAAATGGCAGTTTAAGGGTATCTAGAGGGAGAGAGAGAAGGGAGGAGGGGAGAGGGGGTTGTCGAAGAGGAGGGGATAATCAGAGGATGGCCGGCGGCGGCCGTGCGGAAATGGGGTGGCCGGTGTGTGGGTTATAGAGGGTGGCGGCAGTTGAGAATTGATGAAAACCCTAGGGTTCGTGGGTTGTGATATTACATGATATATTGCATATAGGGTTTACAAAGGGTGTAGTTTAAGTTGATTAAAGAGAGGGTGTGTGAGAGGGGGAGGATAGGAATAGGGTGAGAATAGCTAGAGGAATCATTCATGTGATACGTATGAATCCCATTAGATTTAGGTTAAGTTTGAAATTCAAATTAGATTAGGGCTAAGTGGATTTGAAAGTAATTAGTGTGATAGGCCGGGCTGACGGTGTCCGAAAATTACGAGAAAAATATCGGGATGACCATGACGATGAGAGGCTCGAGGGTACGACGGTCGATCATGCGTTAGGTTTACGAAAAATGAAACTAAAAATAAAAAGTCCAACGTCGAAGTCTAAAGTTATGACGCCCCTTCAATCAAAGTTGATTTGTGGGAGAACGACCCGTGAAATGATATTCACTAAAAATCCCAAAAATAACTACTCTCTCTGAGGGTCACAATGACATATCACTTCACATGTTTCGGATACAAGAGGAGGTCAAATAAAATACGTGTACGAAAAAGAACGTACACGCTAAAATACACAGGATCGAAAAACGACCGTTACACTAATCTTGAAGAAGATTTTAAATGTAATTGACTTGATGTGATGGATGGTTTCACATAATCATAATTTGCATCCATGCAGTCTAGCAGAACACGGCTAGGGAATTGATAAGGCCAGGATCATTATCCCCAGTCGAACTAGGGTGATCCACAACACTAGTCAAAAAACTCTAGACTGGATCATGATCCATGGAGGATACTAATTATTTATGTGTGACATCAACTTGAAATGGCTTCATTAAAACTAGTTAATCCTATTAACTAGTTGAATCCTACAATTCAAAATTATTAGGATTGGTTAATAACTTTTATTAAAGTCTTTATCAACTATAAGGATTATTAGGGTGCTATCCTAATCACGTATTAGGGATTTAAAATTCAAGTTGCAATAATTTAAATCATAGCATGTCCATTAAAAAATTATCATATAATTTTCTGAAAGCATTTAATGGCTATCATAAAAGATTTTCTTGAATTATCACATAATCAACAAGAACTAATATAACCATTAAAAATTTTAACTAAACATTTTAGCATGACAACAGATCAATTAAAATTATCACATAAAATTAGCACGAACTTGAATGATTTATCTCCTAAATTTAATTACATAAATAATTATCATACAATTATTAAGATCTAAAATTTTAAAATTATAATATGATTTTTAAAATTAGATCTAATTTTCAAAAAAACAATTTTTCGAAAATACATCACATGTAACAACAATTTTAATAGTTTAATTAACAACCTCCATCACGGAGAAACATGACGTATCATATACATTTTATAATTGCAAAACCGTAGATCAAGTAGACCGGCTCTGATACCAACGAAGGGTTTTGTAGGTCCTTAGGGCTATAAAATCGACATTCGGTCTAAGTCAGACGGACGACGAAAACATAAAAGCAGCGGAAAACCCAACTTAAAACTATTTTAAGTCTAGCCCTAAATAATTAAACCCTAGCCAGATTCTCTATTATTCTGTGGTTGGGTCCGACCAACCCCTAAGGATAGATCTATCAACCTATTGCAGTTATAAACACATGTTAATAAACTACATACCTTTCACTTCGTTTTCGCAGAATACGAAGCATCGGTTTCAGCAACATTTCTTTATCTCCGAAGCGATGCCCCGTGCCGCTTCTCCCAAGCCGAACCGCGTCCCGAGCCGAACCGAGTCCCGAACCAAACCGCGTCCTAAGGCGAACAACACCCTTTTCGCCGAGCCAACCATGCGCCAAAGAAAGTTTCACCTTGAGTGGATCCCCCATCAAGACTTCGGATCCGATCCGAACTCCTTCATAGCTTTGCTAGAGCCCGATCAGGAGCAATGAAGAATTAGGGAGAAGAGGGAATATTTATTTAAGCTTAGTTCGAGCTTGCTCATGTTTAATGGAGCTACTCAATTCTGGAGCTTTGTACGAGTTTCAAGAAGGGGGTTGGCCCCTATTTATATATGCGACTGACCTCTCCCCTTTCTTTAGCGAATTTTTTCTCCCACATTATTGAGCTTTGCAATCGATATCAATATATCAAATCGAAGAGCACTGAATGTTGATCGCATAGAAACAAACGGGGCTCCAATCCGACTTCGTTTGTCCCCTCAAACGTTGTCTCAAAAATGGGACAAAATCACGTTTTTCTAAAACCTGCAGCCGTCAAAAAATTGTAGGGTTCGCAACCCAAACCGTGTGGGCCCCACTTTTCAAAACACACGCGCAAGCCCAGCTGGGCGCGTGCTGCCATGCGCCCCCCTTATGGGCTCTTTAAAGACAATGGGGCCGGGCCAAAAAGGGACTCCCCCTTTTTTATTAAAAAAACTTGCTTTAACTCTTAAAGCTATTAGGCCTTTTTGACTTTCTTCTATTTAAAACTCCTTTTAAATATGTTTTCTGGGCTCGTTTGGACTCCGATTTGATCACGGTTTTCTCCCCGACTTTCGTGGAAAAATACGCTTCATTTCTATGTATTTATTAGAAAATATATTTGTAAATATTTTACAATAAATATATTTATTTTCTATTGCATCATATGCAACAATCCAAGTTAATAATATTTTTGACTTGTATCGCAAACTCTTTGCGAATTAATTAATTCACATACGGCCAATGTATTATCTCCCTTAATTCTACATATCACTTGACGAAGGTCTCACTCTGTGTGAGACCCTACCGCCTGACCATAATACAAGTGGAGCTCGAAACCCCATACGGCAGTGACCACGAGCATCATGTGTCGTCCCTGTTTCGGTATCATAATTACGTAGTCAACTTATCGACATGAGTATTGTCAGGACCACCCTAATTGTGTCCGTGATGAATGTCGCAGTTTTAGTCCCTTCGTCAAAACTATGCTACCTAATCAAGCCTAGGGTACGGTCAAACTGTCAACCCTAATAGCTTGAACTTGGTTAGTCTCCATCGGTCCTTAGTCAAATAATGTTGGACGTCTTCCAACATACTTTGACTAAAGTTTTTCACTAAAGACCGAACCAACACATGCGACAGTAACTCCCCATACCGGGAGAGACGAATCATTTCTTGGTCATTACTCTCCTTGCATGCTTCAAGTGTCACCCAACTAAAGACCTTTCGACAGGCCTTGCCTCGAAGCTAGGTCAGAGATATAAGTGACACCATTCACGTCCAGGTTCGTACAATGTCCTCAAGTTTACGGACCAACTAGCCTATCATCACTAAGAGTTATAACCGACAGATTTGTTCTGTTAACCATGTGATAATTCTCGTTGGGTCGTTCAGTGAACTCATTCTCCAATGAGCACATGTGTCTCATCTCCGACTTCGCCAAGTCGAACGACCATGAGATCATCGTCACCACTCCATGGTGAAGACAGAGACACAATGGTCTATCCGATGTTTCGATATCCTTTTCTCGAAACATCTACGACCACGAACAATTTTAGATTTATGCGACCAACGGTCAATAATTCTCCATGTTTAACCTCGCATTAATTCTCGGGACTTTACCTACGTTTTAATGTCGACTACATTATTATTAACCTAGATAAATTCTTACCAAACAGCTTATTATTATTTTGAACAAGACGTTTATACACATACACAGAGATATATTGCCTCGAGGGCATACCCATCTCCCAACAATATCAAGCCCACCATTAACTGATCCCTAGAGGCTCGGCAGCTCAACATGCAAAACTTGACTTGGCTTTAACTGGGTAAGTGGTTTACTTTCCACGAGGACTCTCGGACCTTTGGGGCAAGGCCTCATGTTCCTCGTGGGCTTCTTCATTCGAATGAAACATTCTTTCTCCTTTTTATGGGCCGACCGAATGTAGTAACAATGACCCCCATCGCTTGAGCTCAGATGGGGCACCAGTTGAGGTCGAGTGATGTGATGTCTCATTAAATGAGCATGGTAGTCGAAGTGCGAATTTTTGATTTTGACCACTAACATCCCCGCACCTCTGATTTGGTTGTTGCATTAGTACGAATCTTAGGGTATGGATGCCCATATATCATCACCACGTGCCCCCTAATCAGAGGGTTAGGCCCGATCGTGAAGAGATAGTCTGTAGTATAAATAAGGAAAGGATGGGAATGAGGCGAACTTTCTTGTTTGAATGTTCAAAAAGAAACCATTTGCCTTCTCTATTGTTTCGCTCCCCCTTGAGGATCTCCTCCAAGGCTTCTTCTTTGACATCTGGGGCTGCTGAACAATGTGAAGAGATGGAAAGAGTCAAGTTTGCTTCGTCCCAGATCTCTCGCCTCGAAGATCTCCCAAACGTGAAAGAGATGGCCTCTTGTACTCTGTCTCCACTGTGGTCCATAGATCAAGGCTTATGGATTTAAGATAAATCATCATTCTTATTTTCCAAGAGCCATATTTTGTGCCATTGAATATAGGTGGATGAGAATTGGAGTGACCCTTTGGAAACGGAGCTAGAAAATGTTGATGTCATCTCGAGACACTAGCTCTGATACCATGCGTCAAATCATGTGAAGGTAAATAGCAACAATAGAGGAGGGTGAATAATGTTTAAGAAATTAAATTCAAACTTTAAAATTAACTCCTCTAACTATCAATATAAGACTCTAATAAGAGTTACCTTAGTTGGGTCTTAATCAATAATGAAGTAATCTTGAAAATATGAAATAAAGAGAAACAACAGAATAATAACAATTGCAAGAATTAGCCCAAGAGAACAAGCAACACAAACTACAGAATTTACACTGGTTCCGCCAACTCCCTAACTTGCATCCATCATCCATGTTCTACTTGGAAAAATCCACTATAAAACTCTCAACCGAGAGAATTATAAGCATATCAAAACTATGATGATTTTCACAACCACATCAATAGAATGAGAATTTTCTAACACCTCAGTTACTTGAAGATTTTCCAACTTACAACAAGCAGTACCCAATATTTGACCCCCTCAACACTTGAGAATTTTCCTTCTTATAACACAAAAGTGAGGAATGCTTACGACTTTCTCATATGGAAAACAAGCATCCTATATAGCAAAACTTAAAGATCTTTGTGAATAGTGAGGCTACCTTGATCTTTGATCTCTAAAAGATTGAGAATGAAAAACTTTGGAGATCAAAAAAAATGTGGCCAAAAAGATTTTAAGAAAACTTTTAGAACAAAGGCCAACGGTTGAGGGCATTTGAAAGCTTAGAAAACTTGATTTTTCTCAAAGAAAATTGCTAAATTATTGTGAATGGATATGAACCAGAGTCGGTTGACATTGCGGGTATCTTAGAGATACACCATATCTTTGTATCTTATCTTATAACTCTCCTACCATGCATATAAATAAAGGGCAGGGGTTCCTACCCCAGTAGTTGATTCATAACACGTTATCAGTACGAGCCTCTAAAA
Source organism: Scilla litardierei (assembly GCA_030789695.1). Lineage (NCBI taxonomy): Eukaryota > Viridiplantae > Streptophyta > Magnoliopsida > Asparagales > Asparagaceae > Scilla > Scilla litardierei. The sequence goes on from CM061138.1 coordinate 116,205,303, forward strand.
AATTTTCCACAAAAATTTTCGATCGTTGCGAAGGCAAAGGGAGACGGGAGATCCACGCGCGTGGTGCAAGGCTTCCTCAAATGAGCGTCGTCATCTGCGTAGGCTTCGTTCAACCGTCGCTATATCCGGAGGACGGATATAGAGGTAAAATCCGCTAACAACGCTGTTTTATCATACGTATGATTGATCTACCCATAGATCTCGCAAGATCGATATGGTAATTGCTAAACGCCTACAATCGATGATTTGTTTATCGTCCAAAATCATGTTTTTAACATGTTAAAATTCTGACAATAATTATATCATATGGTTTCATCCATATCCCCTCTGTCGGCGGCCTAGCCGCCGGCCGCTCCCCCCTCTGTCTCCCAGCACGCGAATCCCTTCCCCCGATAGGGGGTGACGATTTTGTCGTGTATCGATGCCCCTCCCGAAGAGGGTCGGTGCTTCGCCGTGCATCGCAACCCCCCGAAGGAGGTCGGCGCTCTGTCGAGTATCGATGCCCCCCAGAGGGGGCCAGCGCTTCGCCGTGCATCGTAGCCCCCATGAAGGGGGCCGTCGATCCGTCGTGTATTGTAGCCCCCCCCCCCCCTGAAGGGGGCCGGCGCTCTGCCGTGTAACGATGCCCCCCCCGAAGGGGAGGGTGGCGCCTTCGGGCCTCGGTCACCCGAGCCCCCCCCCCCCCCCCCCCGAAGGGGGGCGGCGCCTTCAGGCCTCCGTCGCCCGAGCCCCCCCAGAAGGGGGGTGCTGCTTCTTGCCCTCCGTCGCCCGAGCCCCCTGGGGGGCGGCGCTTTCGGGCCTCCGCCACCAAAGCCCCCCCGAAGGGGGGCAGCGCCTCTAGGCTTCAGACGCCCATGCCCCCCCTGAGGGGGGAGAGGGGGGCTCCCCTTGCCGTCGCCCGGCGGCAGTACAGTGAGGGGCTGCAGCGGCTAACCCTAGCCGCCGCCCTCAACCCTAGTTTTTGTTGCATGGGCCCGAAGCCAATTTTCGGAAAAAAAACAACAACAACAAATTGAGACTGCGGGCCTGAAGCCCGTAGCCACACTACGGGCTTCAGGCCCGTAGACTACTTTTTCGAGGAAAAAGACAGATTGAGACTGCGGGCTTCAGGCTCGCAGCCTAGATTTTCAAAAAAAAAGAGGGGAAAAGGGCAAATTAAAATTAAAGGGGCTAAAAATAAGCTTTAAAAGGCTTATTGTGGATTTAAAATTCATCAAAAATGGCATTTCGGAGACCCAAAAACTCATGTAAATTATGGGCTATAATGGGTATATTGGGGACTTTTGGGGATCTTTTGGCGATAAATTTAAAAGGAAAACTTCTTCCTTTTTCACAGAACATGTTTAATTGTTGGACTCGTTTCCAATCTTTTTGGATAAACCAAATTTGCACAACCCTTGCATTAAATGATTTCTTTTGTAAAATCATTAATATATGCTTTGCATCATTTTGGCTTATTCTGTGGATAAACTGCGTATGGTTGTGCATATTTTTAAAACTTAATAATTAGAAGATCTTGTGACCACTCTGATGTTAATCAGCTAACCTAACGATGTATGACGTTGCCCAGTGGTCTAATAATTATTAAGTAATTAAATTGTTTATCCCTCTCTGCGAATATAAATGCCTGTGATGAAAATGTCTGTTGAAAATGTTTGATGAGCACAAATTTTTTGCATTGATGGCTAATTGTGGTTTATGGATCGGCTGTTTAAGTCTCACATTTTATTTTCCTGCACTTTTCTTTTATTTTTGAGAGAAATTGTAGTGAGGAATTTATGTAAATGTCCAAGACCGAAGACCACTTTCCATGGAGACGGAGGCCAACAATTGAAGCTGAAGATCGTATATAGGACCAACGGGGTTTTCAAAGTTGTAATTTCTTTTTTAAGCTTTCATTTGTGTAATATGGACTGTAATGGGACTTTGGACTCTTTATTTATGCGGGACTGGCTGATCCACGCAATTAGTCCTTCATATTAAAATTGCCTCCGGATGAAAATGTTTATGTTTAAATTATTAATTCATGCATATTTGTGCTCTGGTAGATAAAATGGCTAAAATCGCAAGTGTCGATTTCGAAGTGCTGGATGCATTAGGGAGAAACTATCTGAGCTGGCAGCTCGATGTAAAGTTCCATCTACGGGCTATGTCCCTTATTTCTGCTGTGACAAAGAATGAAAATGTAAGTGATATAGAAAAGGCACAAGCCATTATCTATATTCGCCGCCATGTGGACAAGACCTTTAAAGCAGAGTACCTTACGGTAGAAGATCCATTTGAGCTGTGGACTGCCCTTGAGGACATGTATAAACATCAGAAAGATGTTATACTACCAAGGGCACGATACGAGTGGGAGAACCTGAGCCTGCAGGACTTTAATTCCATAGCTAAGTACAACTCAGCTCTTTTTAGCATCACCTCACGCCTAAAGTTGTGTGGTGAAAAAGTCTCAGAAGATCGCACGCTGAAAAAGACGTACACATCTTTCCACGAGAAAGATGTGATACTTATGCAGCAATACCGTGAACGAAAGTTCACCAAGTATTCTGAGATGCTGTCATGTTTACTCATGGCTAAACAAAATAGAGAGCTTCTCCTCGCCACTCACAATATGCGCCCCCTGGCACTGCCCCCCTCCCAGAAGCTCATAACGCATCTTCTTCACGAAAGAAAAGAGACAACAAAAGAAAAGAAAGACCAAAGAAAGGGGGACAGAACAAAAGGGCTAGGGAACCAGTCCAACAACGAAGAAATGAAGGAAAGCGCAAGTTCACCTGGCGCAGAAATGACAACAGACAGAATGATGCACCCCCACCCAAAAGGGATTAGGAAGACCAGTGCCATAGCTGTAGCATGAAAGGCCACTGGTCCAGAGTGTGCCAAACTCTACAGCATCTCCAGGAATTGTACAAATAAAATAAGAAAAAGAAAGCTGAAACAAACCTGGTGACATCTGATGCTTCAGTCAAGTTCTCAGCTAACGACTTCGAAAAAGATGACCTGCTAGATTAGCTTTCTACTTTTATCTTAGCATGATGTTCAGGATATTTCCATGTTATGAGAGCTTTCATTTATGTATTTAAATTCGAATAAATAAAGTTTTATGTTCCTAAAATGCAAATGTTTTATTCATCTTTTTAGATGGATCGCTCTCATGACTGCTTGGTAGACAGTGCTTCGACATATACAATCCTTCAGTATAAGTGCTATTTTCATAGCATTATACCATACAAAAGCCCTGTAAATACTATTTCAGGGCCATCGAATATTATTGAAGGTTCTGGGAATGCAACTTTGTTGCTCTCCAATGGAACAACAATTAAAATTAAAGATGCACTATTCTCTCCGAACTCCAAACGAAACTTACTAAGTTTCAAGGATATCCGCTTAAGACTCCAATTGGAAACCATAAATGTAAATGAAAAAGAATTATTGTATGTAACGTCTCAAGAAAATGGAGTAAAATCCATACTTGAACGCTTTGAGAGCCTTTCATCAGGCCTCTACCATACAAATATTCGGAGAGAGGAAGCTACCCTGCCGGAGCACCTGAAGTGCCCGACAGCTACGAAGTTTTTACTTTGGCATGACAGACTTGGCCACCCTGGATCTGTGATGATGCACAGCATCCTAACACAATCCCATGGGTACAACATGAAGAACCAGAAGATTCTTCAGAAGGGAGAATTCCATTGCATCCCATGCTTTAATGGGAAATTAATTACAAGGCCATCACCACTAAAAGTAGATGTCGAATCTCCAAGCTTCCTCGAAAGAATACATGGAGACGTATGTGGACATATCCACCCCCTAGTTGGCCTTTTCGGTACTTTATGGTACTGATCGATGCATCTTCAAAATATTCGTATGTGTGTCTACTTTCAACCCGCAACTTAGCTTTTCCAAAGCTACTGGCACAAATTATAAAGTTGCGGACGCATTTTCCAGACAACCATATAAAGAAAATACGTCTTGATAATGCTGGGGAATTTACCTCCCGGTCATTTCAAGAGTACTACTGTAACGACCGGCTTTCGTAATGACGATTATATGAATGATATTGGATGTTTCCCCTCTTTGTGTGTTTCTTCCCGTTAGAAGTTCTTACGATTAGCTTCATAGCGTCTTAATTTTAGAGCTAGAGTGATATTAGAGGTCATAGGAATCTTCCCGAAGCTTCGCGCTTCTTTCGGCACTTTTGGTGCATCTTAGTTGGTTCGTGAAGGAGAACCAACCGACTAGATCACAGTCTAGTCGGTCGACAACACTTCACAGACCGACTAGTTCATCTTGATAATTTCAGCTAAGTTACTGTTTACGTTTAGTCGGTCTAAGCACATTCTTCGACCGACTAGTTCCCAAACTAGTCGGTTGGGACTTGTACTCAGACCGACTAATTCTGAGTCCTTCTGTACAGCCGAGTTACTGTTTATGGTTAGTCGGTCAAAGAACATCTACCGACCGACTAGTTCCCAAACTAGTCGGTTATAATTCCTTCTCTGACCGACTAACTCTCAGTGCTTAATATCCATCTAATTTTACCCTTAGTCGGTCTATGAACAATCACCGACCGACTAGTTTCCAAACTAGTCGGTTGACGAGCCTTCACAGACCGACTAAATCGGTCAACCTGTACCAACACTGTTCTCTGTTTGCTTTTAGTCGGTCACAGTTGGACGACCGACGGACTAGTTCCCAAACTAGTCGGTCAACCACTCTTCTCTGACCGACTAACTGACCCCGAAACCCTAGGGTTTTCCCAGCCGCCGCAACTTTTTCTATTTAAACTCCCAATCGTTGTTCTTCTTTCTTTCACTTCTCTTGGCCATTCCATTTCCCCTTTTGATCTCTGATCTTCCCCAACCTTCCTCTAGCTCTTTTCTTTCATCCCCGGAGCCCCCACACCCTCATTAGCGCCGGCCACCTTCCTTTAGGCCGTCAGCCAACCCCAAAACCCCACAAATCCCTATTTCTCCAGATTTCCTCGTCGTTTCCAGATCTGAGCCATAGTTCTTTCGGATCGCTTCTTCCGCTACCGTGCTAGATCCGATTTGGCGACGGAAATTCGGAATCCGGCGAGATCTTCTCCTACCGCAGATCCGTAGGCATCTCGATCTTCGTTTCAAAAACGGTTAGTGAATCTACTCTTAAATTTCCATAACCCACACAGTAAATTAGGAAACCCTAATAAAAACGGATTACTAGACGTTATAGGATTCCAATACAAACCGGATTAGAACTCCCAAATCTAATTTTCTATTTTGCCATAACAACGAACCCAATTTCCGTTGGACACCGATCTTGAGACTCTCGTCGAACAACGACTTCGGTACCAGGCAAGTGAAACTTGCCAACCTTGCTTTAGGCCATGTTTTTAGGCCAATACTTTGTTTTAGCGTGAAAGAGACTGGACCGTGAAATGATAGCGGTCTAGGCGCAAATTTCAGTTCCAGCTTGACAACGAAGCTAGAATTGCCTTTTTACATGTCATGTCATGCATTTGCCTGTCACGTTTACTTTCTTTAACGGTACGCAATTTCATTTCGAATAATTGTCATGTGCATCCATTTTACATATCATGTTGCATGTTGCATCGTAGCACACGCTACAAATCCTTGTACAAATCCGTGTTTCCGTGTTTCTGGCTAGGCACCCGTTATGCGGGCATAACCCTATGCCATACGTGTTAAAAACACTTCCTGGCTCGTGATCCAGAAGCGAGCATTACGTGTTCGGGGGTAATGCCCTGGCTCGACACACGTGGAGGGGTAGGGATAAACGGTCACTTGAGCGTAAGAGTTGGCCCGTACAGCCACTCTAGCCAAAGGGCGGAATCTCTGTGCACGACGTGCTTACATACTTGTACTTGTCCTTGTTTACTTGCCATGCTATAATCCATGTTTACTTGCCATGCTATGATCATGCCATGTCATAAACTGCCGTTACTTTACTTGATGTTCTCATTGCATAATATATCCTGTCATAACATACTTTAGAACTGCTAGGTTGTTTCTACCTTCCTTTTGTTTCCTTGCACAAGTCTTGTAGACTTGCTGACATGTGCCCCTTCTCTTTGGGTGTCGCATGTTAGTTGCTGAGCCAGAGATTGCTGTTGAGGGTGACGAGTTTGTGGAGTTCGTGCCCGATCCCGTTGTTGACGTTGAGTACGAGGATACCGGTGACCATTCTTAGTGATCCCTGCTGGGCTCCCTTTTGTTTAGGTTTCCTGTTAAGTTGTCGGTGTGTGGCACATGTACTTGTTTTTGTACCTTGTACTTTTGTTGGCCATGCTGGGGCCCTTAGATTCTTTTCTCTTTAAGCCCGGTGGCTTTTTCTGTGATGTTGGAATTTAATATGATGGATATTCTGAGATTTGCCTTTGTCGCATTTCCCTTCATTATTATCTTTGTTTCGTATCGCGTTGCAAGGACCTGAGAATTTATTGTTGATTGACACTTATCGGGCTTGGAGCTTTGCAGCTTCAAGTCTGAGCGGACCTTCTCACGTCTCGCCTCCACATTTTTGGGAAGCGGGGCGTGACAACTACCAGGCAACGGGAATAGAAATTGAACATCCAGTACCGTATGTTCATACCCAAAATGGGTTGGCAGAGTCACTAATAAAAAGACTCCAATGGATTGCACGTCCATTGCTAATGAAATCCCAGATGCCGATGGATGCATGGGGACATGCAATTCTGCATGCTGCATCGTTAATAAAAATTAGACCCTCTGGAGGTCAGAGTCTCTCTCCAATGCAACTTACATATGGAGGGCCACTGAACATTTATCATCTGAGAATTTTCAGTTGCGCAGTCTACATCCCCATTGCACCACCACAGAGGAAAAAGATGGGTTCTCAACGTTGCCTAGGTATCTATGTAGGATTTGACTCACCCTCCATCATAAGATACCTAGAACCCCAAACGAGGGATGCTTTTAACGCACGTCTTGAAGACTGTGAATTTGATGAGACCGTCTTCCCCAAAATGGGCCCAGAAACTGAGAAATCTGGTGTGAAACACATCATAACATGGGATACAAAAATCTTGACCCACTATGATCCGGTAACGAAACAATGAGAAGATAAGATCATGAAGATCCTCCACATTCAGGACACTATCCACTGATTACCGGACTCATTTACTGACAACCAGAAGATTGTCAAATCACACATCCCTGCTGCAAATACTCCAGCTAGGATTGACATCCCGAGAATGGATGCAATCCACCAGCAGCAGAAGTGGCTGCACCTCAACAAAAAAGAGGCAAACCACCAGGCTCCAAGGATAAAATTCCAAGAAAAAGAAAAATATCCGGAGACCTTGGGACGATACCCCCACAGAGAAATGAGTCATGTCCATAACCTTACCCCTCCCGGAATCCACTACAGAGGAGTTGTCAGGAGAAACTGAAATATCATTAAATTATGTATGTACATTGGAGGTGTTGGACAGAAAGAGTATAGTCGTCGATGATGACTTCGCATTTCACATTGCTATTCACGTCGTCGAAAGCGATGATGATCATAATCCACATTCCGTTGCAGAATGCAAACGTAGAAATGATTGGCCAAAGTGGAATCAGGCAATAGAAGCCGAGATGGACTCGGTTCAAAAACGCAAAGTCTTTGGACAAATAGTCCAGACACCTACTGGTGTCAAATCTGTGGGATACAAATGTGTATTCGTGAGAAAAAGAAATGAAAATAATGAGATCGCATGCTACAAAGCAAGGCTTGTAGCGCAAGGATTTTTCCAGAGACCGGGCATTGACTATGAGGCAACATACTTCCTGGTCATGGATGCGATCACTTTCCGATTCCTGATAAACTTAATAGCAAAGGAAGGTTTAGATATGGAGCTAATGGATGTTGTGACTGCATATCTATACAGTAATCTCGACAAGGAGATATACAGGAAATTTTTTGATGGCTTTTCAATGCCTGCTGAATTAAAAGATAGACCTCGGGACGTCTACTCTGTTAAGCTCTAAAGATCATTGCATGGTCTTAAACAATAGGATGGATGTGGTATAACAGACTTAGTGAATTCCTTGTACAACACGGATTCAACAGCAATGAAGTATGCCCTTGCATCTTCATAAGAGCAAAGGGGAAAGGATTCGTCATAATAGCAGTCTACTAGACGATCTGAATCTCATTAGATCTCCTGAAGAGATCGCTGAGATATCTGTAAGCCTGACAAAAGAATTCGAAATGAAAAACTTAGGCAAAACAAAATTCTGCCTTGGCTTGCAGATTGAACATCTAAAAGACGGAATCCTATTACCAGACCACATATACGAAGAAAATGTTACAAAGATTTCATATGGACCAATGTCATCCACTTAGTACACCTATGGTCGTACGATCTTTGGATGAACATAAAGACCCCTTCCGGCCGCTGAAAGAGGTGGATGATATGCTTGGTCCAGAAGTCCCTTATCTGAGTGCTATTGGAGCACTTCTACATCTGGCCAATTGCACGCATCCTGATATAGCGTTCGCAGTAAACTTACTAGCCAGATACAGTTCAGCGCCTACGCAGTGCCACTGGACCGGAGTAAAGCACCTTCTGCGCTACCTCCAAGGGTCTGCAGACTTGGGACTCTTCTACAAAAATAGATTATCCTCTACACTTGTTGGTTATGCTGATGCAGGTTACAGGTCTTGCAAAGTCACGGACTGAATATGTGCTTACCCATGGTGGGACAGTCATTTCCTGGAGATCCGTTAAGCAAACCATGATGGCTACCTCATCCAATCCCTCTGAGATCATCGCCATCCATAAAGCAAGCAGAGAATGTGTCTGGCTACGGTCAGTTGTAAATCACATCCTAGTGACGATCGGATTGAAGTCTGTGGATCTTGAACCTACCACTATGTTCGAGAACAACGCTGCTTGCATAGCTCAGCTACGAGGTGGCTACATCAAAGGTGACAGAACGAAACACATTTCTCCCAAATTCTTCTGGACGCACGAGCTACAGAGAGATGGAGTGATCGATGTCAGACAAGTACAATCATGTGACAACCTGGCAGACGTGTTCACTAAAGCTCTTCCTACTGCTACTTTTAGGAAGTTGTACAGAAAATTGGGATGAGGCGCCTAAGAGATCTGAAATCCTGAGCGCTTGTACAGATTAGGGGGAGTTGGAAATGTCTGCACTCTTTTTCCTTAACTATGGTTTTCCCACTGGGGTTTCCATAGCCAAAGGTTTTAACGAGGCAACCCACACCAACTTTGGATCCTGAAGTATCCACCCCATGTGAGACTCTTACCATGCTCAGAATCCTGATGTATTCATGAGTAGAGTCGACACATATGGCTGGATAAGGGGGAGTTTTGTGAATGGATATGAACCAGAGTGGGTTGAGATTGCGGGTATCTTAGAGATATGACATACCTTTGTATCTTATCTTATAACTCTCCTACCATGCATATAAATAAAGGGCTGGGGGTTCCTCCCCCGGTAGTTGATTCATAACATAAATAAATTTTTAAAATTAATTTTGAACAACCCCCATTATATATGCCTAAAAACAATTAATCGGATATCCAAAACTATCCTCCAAAATGGTCACAAACGGATGGTTACAGAAATTCTGTAATTGGCAAACGGCGAATTACTAGTCGACTAGAGCAGTCCACTTGGTCGACTAAAGGCCAGCAAGTCGACTAGGTGAAAGCTTCTAGTCGACTAGACTGGACATGTCAAGTGGGATGTTGCTTTCTCTATTTTCAAATCGACTATCATATTCTTACTAGTTGATTATATCTTGAGTTAGTCGACTAGTTCTTGTAATGTAGTCGATTACATCTGACATGCTGCTAACCATCAGTTTTCAGGTCAATTAGGTGTCTGTCTAGTCGACTAGTCCGCCTATAAAATATGTTTTTGAGCTTTAAAAAATTAGAAATGTTTTCAAAAACATTTTAAAAACATTCCAAACTAATTTCTAAGTGTGTGTGAAAGCTTCAATCAGACTTCAACATGAATCTAAAAACAAGCATAAAAATTACATATCTTTGAACCTTGATGTAGTCCATGTTGTCCATCTTCTTGTCTTTGATTTCATGAACTTCTTGAGTCTTGATAGAGCTTCTTATTGACTATGAACTCTTCAACTTTTTGTTAGCTTCATACGTCTTAAAGGAGCTCCATAAGTCCTATATTCACAACTCATTAACACAAAAATTGTTTGTTCATCAACAAAACATATATATGGTGTCTGAATCAAAAATGAAGTTTGATAAACTTTCTCTAAAACAACACAGATGTGCTTATGTTGGAAAATTTTGAATTTTTCAAATGGTTTTCAAAAGGTTGTGTGTGTGGACTCTCCTTTTTTGGTTTTCACTCTATTTGGTTTAGTCCCACATTGCTTGGAAAAGTTGCCTTGTAGGAGTATTCAAGGGAATTGTTGAGCCTTGGGACACATCCTCAAGGAGTACCACTCTTTTGTAGGGAAGTTGACTTACATGAGTTTGAGTTCACCACGCCGACCGTGTCGTGCGTGCGACTATTTTTTTGGATAATTATTTTAAATTATAAACCTTTTTATTATTATTCATTAATCAAATTTTGAATCAAGTTTTGGACGTCAAAGAGTCTTTCCTGATTTTACTCCCTCGCGTTTTCCATTGGCAGAACAATGAAAGCACGCATGCTTGCCAAGTTAGTGAGATCAATCGACCATATCTAAGATTCACAAGAAACATTTCAAGTCTCAGAAACGACTCAACCCAATCATGTGTTCATTTAGAGTCGACTAGTTCTTGTTAGTTTTAGTTATCTAGATTCTAACTTAAGCATAAGAAGAAGAGCTGAATTGTGCACCCCTCCTAGATTCAACCCGTTAACATATTACTGTTCGCGAATCGCGAGGCGCAGGCTTATGAGGAGCACAAGACCTAACATCCTTTGTCCAGGCATTTCATTCTCATTACATCAAGGCCAGAAGCTCACCTAACACCATGCTAACACCTTACACTCAATAACCCACCATCTAAAAAGCTCATACTAGAACTTCCATTTGGTTTTCGTTCATTATAGCTTCACCAATGTAGAGCTATTACATGGATCAAACAGACCAAAAAGAAAAGGAAAGAAATAAAATGTGTCAATCTTTTCTGTCACATATTTTTCCTGCCACCAATTTCATCGAAAAAAATTATATTGTAAACAAATAAAAAGAGCATGCAACCTGCAAAGGCCCTATCATGTTTCACCTATCAATTACTGAAAAAGCTTCAAGAAATTAACTTGATTCTCAGCTCATTTCATACATAAATATGTTTTACCACATACATAAGAAACCAGAAGGAAGCATTTCACAACCAAACCAAGAAGCAAAAGCAAAAGCAAAAGATAAATAAATAAAAATTGAAGGCATACTCAAATGCCTGCAACCTTTAACACATGCAAAGAAGCTACCGGTCTCTAGTAACGTCAAAATCAGTCTTTAACGGCTTCACCAAAGAAGCCCCCGCTACGGATACACCTGCACTAGCTGCAGCAGTAGGAGATCAAGGGGTTGGACACAACTACTCCTGCAAAGCCCCAAATATTAGCATGTATAAGTAAAATGATATGCAACCATTCACCACACATGTACATTTATGTGCATTTTTATTATCAGAGCAACTTATATAGCTATGGAAGATACATACCTCCATGTCGATGTCGATGCCCTTGGATGTGTCCCCTGCAAAGATAGGAAAATTAGTCTCATAAAAGATTTCCCAAGGCTAGCCTTTAAAAATGATGTGTGGTTTAAAATAGTAAATAACAAACAATTTTCCTAATAGAATGTCAGATTAAACTTCGGCGTGGAAGTGTTGGTAAGAGTATATAAACCAAACGCAAAGATCACTCTCAGTTTATCTGCGGTCTTCGCCCCCATCAATTAGCAAAATTGTCTGAGAATTTCTCTTTAAAAGAAAGTGGGAGTTATAGTTGAATTCCCGACTATTAGCAAAATTGTCAAGAGCTTCTTGTTTCAAGAAAGTGAGAGATAAAGTTGAATTCGTTAAGTACATCTACACATTCTAAACAAGAACAGAAGGCCACCAAATTCCACTCTGGATGGTAGCTAGGTCAGGAGAGAGTGGCAAGCAAGGTCTCTAAGAATTTTTTTTTGTTCACTATGATTCAGACCCCAACTGTTAACAAATGCTTTTACAAACCATGACCCGGATTCTGAATGTATTGCTATAATGTACTCGATTGTCTGATGGAGCGCATGGATTTTGCTACATTTTACTGAACAAATACACAATTGGGAGGAAAATAAGTAAGAAGAAAAGAAAAGAAAAGAAAAGAAAATCAATGTCTTTAAACAATCACCTCCCATTTAAACGGGCATGCCTGCTATGCATATTTTTTGTAGGCTTTTTGGGAAAATAGTGATTAGCCTCAAATGAGGGCTAACCTTCAGATTTATATCATCCCTTGTCTTTTCTTTACACACACACCCAATAACACTCTTTACACACACAATACTCCCCCTCAAGATGAGCAAAAGATATTTATCATGCCCATCTTGTTACAAGCATCCTCTACTCCTTTGGAGTTCAACCCCTTTGTAAGGCAATCAGCTAGTTGCTGTCTAGAAGTAATGTAGGAGATCTCCAACTGCTTCTTGTCCAATCTTTCCTTAATGAAGAACCTGTCAATCTCTATGTGCTTCGTTCTATCATGTTGCACTGGGTTGTTGGAAATATTAATTGCTGACTTGTTATCACACAACAACCGCAATGGTCCTTTTCTCAGCAGGCGTAGCTCATGTAGAAGTGATCTCAACCAGATCATCTCACAGGTACCAAGCACCATAGCACGATACTTTGCCTCTGCAGTGGAACGAGCCACCAGATCCTGCTTCTTGCTGCGCCAAGAGACTAAGTTGCCCCCAACAAACACACAGTAGCCCGAGGTCGATCTCCTATCATCTAGGCACTGGCCCAATCCGCATCACAGTAGCCTGTCACATTCATGTGACCATGACTACCAAATAATATGCCTTTTCCTGGACTATTCTTCAGATACCTCAGTATCCTGAAGACTGCCTCCATATGTCCAGTCCTAGGATCATGCATGTATCTACTTACCACACTGATAGCATAGGCAATGTCAGGTCTGGTATGGCATAAGTAGATAAGGTGTCCAACAAGTCTCTGGTACCTTTCTTTGTCTACTGGCTCCCCTGATTGTGAATGCAACCTATGATTCTGATCAATAGGAGTAACTGCTGGACGACACCCCAACATACCAGTCTCAGCCAGTAAATCCAGTGCATACTTCCTCTGTGAGAGGACTATACCCTTCCTGGACCTGGCAATCTCCAGTCCAAGGAAATACCCCAACTGTCCAAGGTCCTTGACCTCAAATTCTCTCGCCAACCTTACCTTCAAGTGAGAGATTCCCTCTTCATCATCTCCAGTGATAATAATATCATCAACATACACAGCCAGAAGAGTAATCCGCTGTCCTGAATGTCTATAGAATACAGTATGATCACCATTACTCTGCTTGTAACCCATAGTGATGACTGCACGCCTGAATCTGTCGAACCATGCCCTTGGAGATTGCTTCAGCCCATACAAAGACTTGTCCAGTCTACACATCTTTCCTATCGTCTGTTGTGTGCTAAAGCCAGGTGGAACCTCCATGTATACCTCCTCCTGTAAGTCTCCATGCAAGAAGGCATTTTTTACATCCAACTGATGCAATTTCCATCCAAAATTCGCTGCACAGGATATCAGTACTCTCACAGTACTCATCTTTGCCACTGGGGAAAATGTCTCATCATAATCAATCCCATAAGTCTGACTGTAGCCCTTGGCAACCAGCCTCGCCTTGTACCTGTCCACCTTCCCTTCTGGAGTTTGCTTTATTGTGAATACCCACTTGCAGCCCACAGCTTTCTTCCATGTTGGAAGTGAGACAAGTCTCCATGTCTTGTTCTTCTCCAGTGCCTCAAGTTCTTCGAGCATTGCTTTCTTCCACTGGGGATGTTGCTTTGCCACTCGCCAATCACTTGGTATAGGGATAGACTGTAAGGATGCAATGATAGCCCTATATGCAGGTGTAAAAGAAGCATAGGAGACATGATTAGCAATATCAGTCTCATATCCATACCGTACAGGAGGCCTGTCGGCATTGATACGAGGCTCCCTACGAGATGCAAGTGGAAGATCTAAACTAGAGGAAGGCAAAGAAAGGTTACCATCTGTGATAGGAGAGGAAGGCAGTGAGGAAGTCGGGACTCGAGCAGGCGTGATAGACTGATCAATCTCGACATGTGGCTGTGGAGCTAGTGGTTCTTCAGTGGGGAAGATGTCTTCTTCTTGTTCTCCATCGCCATGACTATCCTTCTGTCTCTTGCTATATTTCCTGCCGTACAACCTGTCTTCCTCCTCTTCCACCAAGGTCCTTGCCTCCTCCCTACTATCAGGACCAGTACCAGTAGGCCCGACAGGACACGGTATAAGTCCAACCACTACCCTCCTGTCATCAGTCTCCCCCTCTCGACCAACTCCTCCTGTGTTTGGAGAGGCACCAGTATCAAATACTGATGTAGAATCTGTCAGTCCTCCATAAAAAGGCTCAGTCTCCCTGAACGTCACATCCATACTCACAAACAGCCTTCTTTCTGAGGGACTCCAACACCTATAGCCTTTCTGATTTGAAGGATACCCAACAAATATGCATTTAACTGCCTGAGCATCCAGCTTCCCCACAGAAGGTCTATGATCCCTCACAAAGCATGTGCATCCAAACACTTTTGGTGGAACTACAAAAGTGTTCTTTCCCATAAGAATCTCACATGGAGACTTCATACCAAGGATCCGCGAAGGCATCCTGTTGATGAGATAGGTAGCTGTCATCACTGCTTCACTCCACAATATCTTAGGTACATTCATGGTGAGCATGAGTGACCTAGTTACCTCCAACAAGTGTCTATTTTTCCTTTCAGCGACTCCGTTCTGTTGAGGGGTGTTGGGACAAGTGGTTTGATGAGTTATTCCACTCTCAGATAGATAAGATGCAAACTCCTTGTTTACATACTCTGTCCCGTTATCCGTTCTCCAGACACAGATCTTGGCCTCATACACATTTCTGACACTTCTATGGAAGTCCTGAAAACACTTCAACGCTTCGCCTTTGTTTTTCATCATATAAAGCCATGTCATCCGAGAATGACAATCAATGAAAGTGATAAACCACCTGAACCCACTTACTGAAGTCACTGGACAGTGCCCCCAAACATCTGAGTGAATAAGATGAAACCTCTCTACACTCCTCATCCCCACACTAGGATATGATGTCCTAGTGTGTTTCCCAAATTCACATGCATCACATTTCAAATTCATTTCATTCACTCTATTCAAAATATCGAGATACATTTTACTCAAAATATCAAAAGGCAAGTGTCCCAACTGACAATGTAATAAAAGTACATCCCTTTCCTTTTCTCCACCAACGATAGCCAGTGCAGCATCCCCACTAGCTCTGTCAAGGTACAACAGTCCATCACGCCTGACGCCAGTCACAAGCCTCCTCCCAGTCTTCCTTTCCTGCAACACACAATGAGTAGAGTCAAAAGTAATGCTACAGTCGAGATCATCAACAATAGAGCCAACAGATAAAAGGTTGACTGGAAATGATGGGACGTGAAGGACTGAAGAGAGGCGTATGGAGGGAGTGCACTGAATAGTGCCAATCCCTCTAATGGGTTAGGATGTGCCATCAGGTTTCTGAACAGTTTCATGAATGGTATGTGGTTTATACGTGGAAAACTGTCTATATGCACCTGACACATGACTAGATGCACCTGAGTCAATAATCCACTCTATATGATCTCTACCTGAAAGGGCTAATGGGTTACCTGATCCTATGTGAGCGAAGTGGGCAAAGTTACCAAATGGCGAAGCAACATCCCTAGTCTGGTCTGCATGACTCTCCGAGCTCTCAGTAGTAGACCTGGACTGTCTCCGCTGCTTTAGATCTGATGCCTCAGCCGGCGTAGCCTCAATCAGCACTGTCTCCTGTCGTCCATCAGCGGTAGCAAAGTTGGCCCGTGGGCCGTCGCGACCTCGTCCACGGCCCCCACGGCCCCAACGACCTCCTCCTCTGCCTCCTGTGCCACGTCCTCGTCCACTACCCTTCTGTGGTCAGTTAAAGCTCAGGTGCCCCTTCACCCCACAGGTGTAGCACTCTCGATCCTCGCTCACTGCTGCCAGTGCCGGTACAGCCAGTGCAGCCCGAGTGACCTGAGTACCCTCATCCTTCATAACTCTCAGTCTGGTCTCCTCCTGTGCCATTGCAGCTATGGCCTCCTCCAGAGATGGGATGGAGGATAGGTGACACATACTCGCCCTCCTGACCTCAAAGTCTCCATTCAGGTTCCTTAGAAAATGTGTCACACGCCTACGCTCCACTCACTTTCTGTGTATCGCAGCACTCCTAGGATCAGGCAGATCAATAGGGTCATAGTGGTCTAACTCTGACCACAGCCTTTTCAACTCTGCAGAGTAGGCTAGAATAGACATCTCCCCCTGCTTCAAGGTGTCGACCTTGCCCTGAACCTCCATCATGAGCATCACATTCCCTGCTCCAGAATACATTTTCTCCACCATACTCCATATCCCCGCAACACTCTCTATGGCCTCCACCATCCCAGCAATGGGTGGGACCATCGATGTCATCAACCAAGCAGCCACCAGTGAGTTGGTGGTGCTCCAGACTTTCCATTCATCCCCATCCTTATCCACCGGTTCCTTACATGAACCCAGAACGACGCCTTCTAACCCCTTTGACTTCAGGATGAGAAGCACTCTCCTGGACCAACTGAGGTAATTCTTCGTCCCTTCCAATTTCACATCATTGGGCATCAATTCTAGCTTTTGCACGGGTCGTGAAGGCGTCGATCCACTCGAGGATCCCAACTCCTTCGAAGCAAGCAGCTTCGTTATCTCTCCAATGAAGGCCTTCATGTCAGCTGAAGTAAGATTGTCCCCCATCTCTCCAGATCCGCAGATCTCTCCTTTCTCCCTTCTTAGATCCGCAGATCTACTTCTCCTTCTCCTCTTCTAGGTCATACCCTAACCGTAAATCTATGGAGTCCTCTTCATGGCTCTACCATAGATCTAGGGTTAGGGTTTTTTAGGATTCTCTTTTGTAGCTAGTTAGGGCTTTGTGGCGGCTAGAAGAGGACGTGCAAGGGAATAGGAGAGAGGTGGATCAGCAGAGAATCAGCTGCGGCAACGGCAGCAAGGCGGCAGCGCACGCAGGTGGCGGCGGCGCATGCTGCAGCAGGCGGCGGCGGCGCGCGTAGCAGGCGGCGGCGGCGCGCGCAGCAGGCGGCGGCGGCGCGCGCAGCAGGCGGCGGCGGCGCGCGCAGCAGGCGGCTGCAGCGGCGCGCGCAGCAGCGGCAGGCGGAGACGCGGCAAGCGGCGGCTGCGCAGCGGCTGTGCGGCGTGCGGGCTAGGGCAGATTTTAGGGTTTTAGGGTTTTAGGGGTGTTTGGCTCTGATACCATGTAGGCTTTTTGGGAAAATAGTGATTAGCCTCAAATGAGGGCTAACCTTCATATTTATATCATCCCTTGTCTTTTCTTTACACACACACCCAATAACACTCTTTACACACACAATATTTTTGAGGAAAACATTTAAATCATTAGGTATGTTAGAATATAAAAATATCAGCCTCAACCATCAGTAGAACTATTAGAACTAGCGGTAGAGAATTTAATCTGTCATTAGCAACCCAGTTCAACTCCTACCGTGCATGCACTTTAAAAAGCAAATTAAAAATACATCTGCAAAAAACCAGTATTTAGGCCAATAAAAAGAGCACTCAACTAGCAGGGCGTTTGGAATATACATACATTACCCTAAACCCTCATTAAGTTGGGAGTTTTGATGCAATGGTAGGGAGTCTATGGACTTTTATAATGTATATGGTTATATCCCCCCCCCCAAAAAAAAAAAACAAAAAACAAAAACAAAAACTGTTGAAGGAATTTAGAGAAGATTAGAAGAAGTGTAAACTCATCTCCAAAAATCAGGAGTCACCATGGCACAAGCCATGGCTCTCTATATATTCAATTAGAGAATAGGAGTCCAAGGGACTCCCCACTAAGTTAGTGGGGAGTTATGGTGAGATGTTGAGGGGGGGAGGCCAAAGGCCTCCCTTAACTCACAACACTCCCCCTCATCTCTCCATTACCTTGGGTTAAGCATATGAATACTTCAGGATTCAGTATGCTAATGGGGTGGATATTTCTGGATCCAGAGCCACTGTGGTTGCCTCGTTAAAACCTTAGCTGTGGAAAACCCAGTGGGAAAAACCAGCAGCTTAAGGGAAAAGAGTACAACTATTGAGGGACTCCCCCTGATCTATACAAGCTTCAGGCTTGCAGATCTCCTATGTATCTATACAATCATCTCCTATTCATCTATACATCCATCATGTTCTGAAAGAAAATACAATCATCACTCATCTATACAAGTTTCACTCATCTAGCGGCTATAGTAAAACAGTGGCATTCTGGAGTGGAATGCTCTTCGAAGTTTGGTAGATGACGCCACTAAAGTATTCATTGAAGCAGTCTTCAGTGTGTCTGCGAGGTACTGTTGGACCTGACTGAGCGTTTTCAATACTTGCTTCTTGGATGATGAGCTTCTCAGAAGATGTATTCATTGGAGGATGATGTGTAGATATTTAGGAGGTGGGCGGCTTATTGTGTTTTAGTCATCGCGATGATCTTTAAACATGCATATGCGATATATATTCCTTGACCCTTGGAAGTTGCGCAGAAGCAGCTTATCCTTGGTCTAGTGTTGCTCTCCAGGACAACACTATATCTGGTAAACAACTTTACTGGAGACGTTCTATCAAAGATACGTGCAGTTGGCCAGATAAAGAAGTGTAACAAGTACACTAGAGCTAGGCTCTTCGGGACCTAGGATGTCCTCCCTCTATTCCAGCTACTGGAAGGTGTCATACATAAGTATCCATTTTTAATAGGATGCAAGTGGACATCATTCTTCATAAACTTCAGGTGTATGAAAGATATTAAAGGGTTCCACCACGAAGGGGTTAAATATATAAGCCGACATAATACCTTGTTATACCTAGGTTTTTCATTTACAAGGTATGCTTAAAGCTATCTGATATCTAAATGGTCTCTGCAGGAGATCCTATTAGCTTTAAGTCGACCACATATACGGCGAATATTACAAATTCTGTCAACGATCTTTCGAAAAAGATACACAGGCAGAATATTGCTAAGATCAACTAATGATCTTTGTAGCCTTTATGGAGAAGACGTTTCTACGTCTCTCTTTCATCTCTGGGGGTAGAGTATACCCTTCTGTAAGTTTTATATAGATCTCTATATCTATATTGCCGTATATATATGCAGTCACAACGTCCATGAGCTGCATGTATTGGCTTTTGCAGAGAAGTTTAGGCTTAGTAGGAAAATGATCACATTTCCTTCATTTCAATTTCTTAATGAAATCCGAATTATATTCCACAGGTTTTTACACATTCAGGTGTATGGACTACATGTCCAAAGACTTTACTTTTCAAGAGTGAGTACAGCTCTACTCTTATTGCCTCGTCCCACTTTGGCCATTCTATGCGTTTACGCTATAGAAAAGTGGGTAGACATCATCGTCGTATTCAGCGACGTGAACGGTAATAGCGAAAGCAAAACCGTCGTCGACGACTGTGCTATATCTGTCCAGGACCTCTCCAGTACGTACGTAATATACTGATGTTTCTCCTGTTGTTTCCTCTGCAGGGGAAATTAGGAGGGGAGAGGTTGCTGGTCTGAGCTCAGCATCCTGTGGTTGGATCATTTTGATATATCCAGGAATCTTCATATTTTGAGGAATTTTATATTTTGAACCTGGCAGGCGTCCTCTTTTCAATTGAGGTACAGCCAATTCTGATGCCGGTGGATTGCATCCATCTTTGGGAATGTCAATTCTAGCTGGTGTGTTGGCAACAGGGACGTGTGAACGAACAATCTTCTGGTTGTCCGTAAATTTATCCGTCAATTGATGTACTTTAGTCTGAATGTGAAGGATCTTCTGGATCTCAACTTCACACAGAAAAAGTATGCGGATCATAACGAGATGAGGACTTTTGTGTCCCATGATATGGTCTCAGAAGCTTCAGGCTTCTTTAGATTGCGTGCCTATTTCAATGAGATTTTGCTCATCAAATTCACATTTATCAAGACTTGGTGGTAAACCATAAGCAATCGGCATCAGCAATAAGATATGGCAACAAGCGGGCCGTATCGTGATAAGCGATGCAGAATGCAGTGTGATGGTCCCTAAACATCAACAGGCAACTGCGATTTTACAATGGACGTGAAATCCATTGGAGTCTCTTTACCAGAGACTCTGCTAACCCGTTATGAGTTTGAACATGCTGCAGGATGTTCAATTTTAATGCCAGTTGCTTGGCAGAAGTCTTAAATGATATGTGTAGTAAATTCACCCACATTATAAGCTTTTGAGAAAGCTAGGTTGCGAGTGAATATAAAGGCACACATAAGACCATTTAGTAGATGCGTATATCAGTACAGTAATGAAGTACTGAAAATGGGCCATTTGCGGGGTGAATAGGCCCGCAAAAGGTCACCATGTATTCTCTCAATGAAGCCAGAAGACTCTAAACCAACTTTTAGGAGGGAAGGTCTCTCTATTAGTTTTCCCTTATGACAAAAGGGGACAAGGAAACTCAACCTTTTGAAGAATCTTCAGGTTCTCCAATGGATTCATTTGATGATGCGTCCATCATCGCTGATCCAGGATGACCAAGTCCATTTTGCCAGAGTTAAAAACTATGGCAAAGAAAGGCACTTCTGGTGCTCAGTCGAGTTGGCTTTCTATAGGATGAATATCTGTACTTATAGGGGCCCGACGGGGGTCCAATGAAATCGTAAGTAGATGGTCTTCTGGCCATTCTCTTGATGAGTTACATATTGATATTTAATATATATTATCCACAATTTTCAAGTTATCTTCTTTAAAAGAAATATCCTTGAAAATTGGAGATTTCCTATATGTTTAAGAGGAGAATTTGTATCTTATAGCCTCGTTGTATGTGGGAGCAATATCAATGCTACACCAGTGCAACGAGGCACTGTCCACAATATTCCATACTTCATCTATAAGTAAAACAAAATTTTATTTAAGTCAATGAAAAATACATTCAAAATAAAAGTTTGTACTTAAGCAAATTAAAGATGAAGCAACATTGAATTTTAAATGCATAGATAAAAAATGAAGCTTAATTGAGCAGGTCGTCGTTCTCGAAGTCTTTTGCAGTGAACATCATTGAGGGCTGAACAGCCGCCAAGTTTGTTTCAGGCAGAGACTTCTGGCTCGCCTGATATAGTTCCTAGAGGTGACGAGAAGTGCGGCAGATTATGGACCAATGGCCAGTCATGCCGCATCTATGGCATTTATCCTCCCAGTTCTTCTTAGGAAGTGATACTTGGTCAGTGTTCTTTTTCTTCCATATGAAGTTACTGTTGTTTGTTGGACGGGGGTGCTGCTCCTCGTCCATTCTTCATCACAGCTTTCCATGTGTTATTATTAGCCTTCTTCTTATTTTTCCACTTCTGGGGAGAAACGTGGTGGGCTTCAGGGATAGGTGCAGTGCCAGCTGGACGTAAATTATGAGTGGCTAGCAGTAAATCTCGATTCTGCTCTGCCCTAAATAGGCATGAGATCAGATCAGAGAATTTCGTGAAGTTGCGTTCACGATACTGCTGCATGAGGATTGCATCTTTCTCGTGAAACGAGGTAAATGTCTTTTCCAACATGCGTTGTTCTGTCACTTCTTCACCGCACTACTTCAGGCGTGAGGTGATATTATGAAGTGCAGAATTATACTCAGCGACGAAGTTATAGTCCTGAAGTCTGAGGTTTTCCCACTCATAACTGGCACGCGGTAATATAACATCAATTTGATGTTTATACCGTGCCTCCAGCGCTGTCCACTGTTCCTTTGGGTCCTCTACCGTTAAGTATTCAGCACTTTAAGGTCCGATCTATATGTTTCCTAATGTAGATTATGGCTTTAACCTTATCTACATCGGAGACAGTGGTAGGAGTGCTACTGCTAGATGTAGCAGAAGCATCGGCCGCTGCTGGGGCCGATGAAGGAGTCAAAATGAAGCCGAGGAGGGCCATAGAACACAAGTGAAACTTCAGGTCCACTCATCAACTCAGGTAATTATTCCCTGTAGAGTCAAGAAATTCGAAATCGACGCCTGCCAATTTTGCCATTTATCTACGTAATTTAAAATAAGCATGAATTAATTAAAATTGAAATTCACGCATTAAAAATTAAAATATGTAAAATGTGGGGATCGGCCAGATACCCAAATAAATACAAAGTCCAAAGTCCGAATATACAGTCCGTAAACAAAAGAAAATTACAATTTGGAAACCCAGAATGGGTCCCTATATATTCCAATTTTTGCTTCAGTCTTCATTTGTCGGTACACCGGTCTTTGGCATAGATACATTTAATCCTCACTTACAAATTCTCTCAAAAAGAAAATAAAATTGCAAGGAATTTAAAAGGTATCAAACTGGCCGATCCCAAAAATCACATTTTAGCTTATATAAACAACCACGCAGTTTATAATATGCTACAGGCACAAAAGAAACAACCACGCAGTTTATATAACACAGGCAGATATAATATGAAAAAAGAGACTATATAATAATCTCTCGGACCATGGGGAGACGTCATACACCGTTAGGTTAGTTGACTAACGGCAGAGCGGTCGCAGGATCCTTAAGATAATTATATTTTGAAAAAAATCCTAATATTCCATAAATTAATAATAATGCAAGAGTGTTATAATTTTAGCAATATGACGCGACATGTTCATAGCAAAGAATTAAAATAAATTAATATTTTGAATGGGGCTACAGGCCCATAAATATTAATCATTTTAATATATTATTTATCTTGGGATGCAGGCCCATTTGCCAAAAAATAACAAATTAATTATAGCAATTGAATAAACTTGGCTTCAAGCCAAATAAGTCAAATTAAAAAGTTATCAATATTTGGGCTTCAGGCCCAGAATCAAATTTTTATTTAACTTGTTAAGTTTGCACTTGGAGTTACTAGGCTTCATGCCCAAATTTGGTAGTCAAAAATTAATGATTAAGCAAAATGGGGCTGCATGCCCATAGAATCTATTATCATGGTTACAAATGGGCTGCAGGCCCAACAACTAGGCTATCTGATTTATTTAGATTAAACAGAATAGAGCCTTTAAGCCCATTTTTGGGCTGTGGAATGCCAAAACCCCCCAACCCTAATTATGTCCCCTCAAATCCAAAAATGCCCCAACTGTCGGGTAGCTGAAATGTCAGACCCACCCCCGTCTGGTGGTGGTGGCGCTGGGAAATGCCCCCCCCCCCCCCCCCCCCCCCCCCCCCCCTCCCGCTGCCTGGGGGGTTGCGAAATTCGTCAACCCCCCTCCCCTCTGCCGGGGGATGAAGAAACGACGGCCCCCCCTCTGCGGGGGGGGAGCTGCGGATCCCCCCGTCGTCGGGGGGAAGGGGGGAGGCAGAGAGAGCCCCGCGTATAAATCCCCTGCAAAAGGGAGACATCGGTGGCCTAGAAGCGTTTCGCCTTCTCGGGGGAAGGGCGGATCACGAAAGGGCGGATCGACGGTGACATCGGATCCAAAGGGCGGATCGACGAGGCAGAGCCGTTGTCACGCCCCGCTTCCCAAAAATGTGGAGGCGAGACATGAGAAGGTCCGCTCAGACTTGAAGCTGAAAAGCCGCAAGTCCGATAAGCGTCAAATAGAACTACAAATGGCAGGTCCTTGCAATGCAATACGGAACAACAATAATAACAAGAAGGAGAGATAGATAAAATGTTCAATCTCAGATTATCCATTAATTAAATTACAATATCACAGAAAAGCCATCAGGCTAAAAGGAAAAGAGTCTAAGGCCCAAACATGGCCGACAAGGTATAACATACATACAAAGGTGCCACGCACCAACAACTAACAGCAAACCTAAACAAAGAAGTGAACACGAGCGGTCTTCCAGACAGGCCCCTGGTGTCCACTCACCTCCACAGCAAACATCAGCATCAGCAACACCATATCCCCTGCAACAAAGCTCTGGCTCTGGGTCTAACATGTGACACCCAAAAGAGAGAGGGGCACATGTCAGCAAGTCTGGAAAGACTTGTGCAAGGAAACTGGAATAAAGGTAAACTAGCAACCTAGCAGTTATAGTAGGATGTATGGCATGGTAAGTATAGTATGGAAGTGACAAGTAAAGTACAAGTGGTAAGTGTGACAAGTATAGTCAAGTAACAACAAGTACAAGGGATCACCCACACATGGATGCCCTATTGCCCGCAGGCTGTATTCAAGTATCAAGTACAAGGGATCACTCAACGAGTGCCCTTTGCCCGCAGGCTGTGTTCAAGCGTCAAGTACAAGGGATCACTCAACGAGTGCCCTTTGCCCGCAAGCTGTGTTCAAGTGTCAAGTACAAGGGATCACTCAACGAGTGCCCTTTGCCCGCAGGCTGTGTTCAAGTGTCAAGTACAAGGGATGACTCAACGAGTGCCCTTTGCCCGCAGGCTGTGTTCAGCTCGTCTTCTGGAACACGAGC
The DNA here is from genome assembly GCA_030789695.1 of Scilla litardierei. Classification (NCBI taxonomy): domain Eukaryota; kingdom Viridiplantae; phylum Streptophyta; class Magnoliopsida; order Asparagales; family Asparagaceae; genus Scilla; species Scilla litardierei. The sequence goes on from CM061138.1 coordinate 116,230,005, forward strand.
CAGAAAGTGCAAATGGCATAGGATTGTGCCCACGCAAGGTGGGTGCCTAGCCAGAACAATAGTACAAGTATGTAGCAAAGCTACGCAATCACGATGAGTATTCAAGCATGCAATGACATGAGCAGTTAATACGCGTACCGTTAATTGTATTTAAACGTGACAGGCAAAATGCAATGACATGAACAGATATTCGCGTACCGTTTATTTAAATTAGACATGACAGGCAAAATGCAATGGCATGAACAATATTCGCGTACCGTTTATTTAAATTAAACGTGGTAGTTAAAATGCAATAGCAGTTAAGGATGCATGGATGACATGAACATTTAATACGCGTACCGTTAAGGGAAAGTAAACGTGACATACAAGCATGATGAGGGTGACGGACCAAGCTTCGTTGTCAAGCTAGGTCAATGGCGTCTAAACGGCTATCCTTTCACCGTCTAGTCTCTTTTACGCTAAAGCAAGGTAAATGGCCTAAGACATGGCCCAAATCAAGAGATGCAAGTTTCACTTGCCTAGCACCGGGGATGACGATCAACGTAGGCACATCACACAAATTTGTTATCTACGGGAACGGATCACTGTCATGGAAAAACAACATTAGAATGGTAACTAATCCGTATTCACAATTGAACCCTACGATTTCTAATGATCCATTTTATTAGGGTTTCACAAATAGCAAGTGTGGGTCATGAGATTATTAAAGGAAGAATACTACCCGTGAAGAAGCGGAGGAACGATGCCGAGAAACCATGGCAATGGAAGAACGATCCGGCTCAGATCTGGAAATGGGGGAAATCTGGAGAAATGGGTTTGGATGAAGCTTTTGGGGATTTGATGAGGGTTTGAGGTTGAGGAGAGGTAGGATATGTGAAATGAGGGTTTGGATGATGATGGATGAGCTTGGGATGAAGGATCAATGGTTTGGGGAAGAAGGGGGCTCAATGGGGGAGAAATTAGGGTTTGGGTTGATGAGGAAGAAGAAGAAAACGTTTGGGGCGTATTTATAGAAAAGTGTGGCGGCTAGGGCAAGACTAGGGTTTCCTGGGCTGATTAGTCGGTCAAAGAAGGATTGGTGACCGACTAGTTGAGGATCTAGTCGGTCGGTCGTTCAACATGGACCGACTAAGAGTAAACAGTAGCTCGCTCAGGAAAACTGGACTATGAGTTAGTCGGTCTGTGAAGGCTTGTAAACCGACTAGTTTGAGAACTAGTCGGTCTGTGAGTGTTCATTGACCGACTAAAGGCTGAATTCTGAGAGAGATCATGGAAATGTGAGTTAGTCGGTCTGAGAAGGATTCCTGACCGACTAGTTTAGCATCTAGTCGGTCGAAAGATGTTCTTAGACCGACTAAAGATAAACAGTAACTCCAGAATAATTGATTGAATGAACTAGTCGGTTCCAGTTGATTTCCTGACCGACTAGATTGGAATCTAGTCGGTCGGTTGATCTTCTTGAACCAACTAACGTGCACGAAAAGTCTCGAAATGGAGCGCGAAGGTCCGGGATGAATTCTAAGGTTTCTAGGATCAACCTATCGCTAAGATATGATCGATATGAAGCTCGTCACGAGGGACTTACTCCGAGTTCAATGATTCTAAGGAAGAGGCTAGGAGATCACATTAAAAGGAATGAAAACGAAAGTTAGGAAATCTCAACGAGATGAATGAAAGCGAGAATTATGGAAATGGAAACCACACAAGGAGAGAACCCACCATCACAAGCAGAACCCACTGATAATCCAATCATACAAAAACCAGTCGTTACAGCCGTGAATCCCCCCCCCCCCCACCGGGGGGAGGCGCTGATGAACCCCCCCCCCATCGTCGGGGGGGTTGTCGGCCGGAGGCTCCCCTCCTGTCGGGGGGAAGGCGAAGTGAACCCCCCGCCTTCGGGGGGGTGGGGGGTTGTCGACAAAATTTCACAAAATTACTGTAACAGGTACGGTTGCAAGCTCATGACCCAAGGCCACCTTACTTCCAAGGGCCTCTTCCAGACCTTCATGATCTTGCTCAGCACCGGACGCACCATCGCCGATGCCGGCAGCATGACCACCGACCTCGCCAAGGGCGTCGATGCCGTCACTTCCGTGTTTGACGTGCTCGACCGGATCACCGGCATCGAGCCTGAAGACCCAAGCGGCCACCGACCCGAGAAACTGAACGGAAGCGTGGAGATCCAGGGCGTCCACTTTGCCTACCCTGCACGTCCTTACGCCGTGATCTTCACAGGGCTCCCCCCTGCGGGGGGGGTGATCAGAACCCCCCTCCTTCGGGGATGCGCAACCAGGGGCCCCCCCTTCGGGGGTACTTGGAATCTCTCCTTCGGGAAGGAGAAGTTGGAGGGTTTCACATGGTATTTTTTTATAATTAAATTATTTTGATGATTATCAAAAAAGGTCCAGACTAATACAAGCCTATAGAATTGGCTAGGTAAAATCTTCGCTTACTACAATATGTAGTTATCTACGAGATCGAAAAAAAATTACCTCTAGATCAAATATCTAGGGAAGATCGAGTAAATAAAAATCCGTAGATAGTTTCGCTCCCGATACGCTCCGAAGAAAAATCTCCGCAAAGCTTTGCCGCTCGCCGCAACAATAGATTCCTTCGCGCGTAGTGATTGAATTTTTTTTATTATTATTTAGGGGAGACGGGATGAAAAGCTCAAAGATTTTAGAGCAAACGTGCTGATAACGTGTTGAAGGAATTTAGAGAAGATTAGAAGAAGTGTAAACTCATCTCCAAAAATCAAGAGTCAACATGGCACAAGCCATGGCTCTCTATATATTCAATTAGAGAATAGGAGTCCAAGGGACTCTCCACTAAGTTAGTGGGGAGTGATGGTGAGATGTTGAGGGGGAAGGCTAAAGGCCTCCCTTAACTCACAACAAAAACAAAAAACAAAAAACAAAAAACAAAAAAACGCTCTTGACGAAGAAATGCGCACATGCATGTGCATGCACAACATGGATGCGTAATCACGGGTGCACACTACACATGCACACACAAATAGCCAGAGTCACAAGCAAAGAGACCCCCTCACCCACACACGGCGCACCATGTTGATGCATTCAATTTCAACATAGCTGAGAGTCACCATGATAACAAATTCAAGTTGAAAGTCTTGTTGTAAAATTTTTTTATAGATAATGATTGAAGATTAACATCCAATTACCAAATTGTCACAGAACATGACGATCAGAATTTATTGGTTGCAAGGCAGAAAGCATCCACAAGTAACCAAAAAGAAGTTTATAAAACTTACCTCCATCATCTGTCAAATTAGACGCCCACAACGTGAGATTTTCCTTGAGAAGCTGCATTATAAGTGTGCTGTCCTTGTAAGATTCTTCACTCATGGTATTGAGCTCTGAGACAGCTTCATCAAATGCTTGTTGAGCCAAGTGACATGCTCTGCATAAATTCCATAGCAAACACGTTTATAAGAAAAAACTAACTAGGATGAATTCTTTGTTTCCATAACTTCTACACTGAACTAATAAGGTGTTGTTTTGTCAACATATCAAAATTTCTCCATTAGACCAAGCTAAGAAATTAATGCTTAAGTTTGCACTATATACATATCAGAACAAGTGGAGGATATGATGATAAAGATGAGGAAGCAAAAGATGTTGCTACTTACCTGTCAGGTGAATTGAGTATCTCATAGTAGACAACAGAGAAATTAAGAGCAAGACCCAGTCTTACTGGATGAGTTGGCGAGAGATCAGTCATAGCAGTACTCGTGGCAGCCTGTGTTGTTTCAAGTGAAATTTTGAACCACAGAAATGACATCATCCACAAGTAAAAGGACAATGGTAATAAGAATAGCATGATGAAAATTAAAAAATTGAAAGAAAGAGTATACAAGAGAAACCTGGTAGGCCTTAAGAGACTGATCTGCTGCTTCTTTCCTTTCATTTCCAGCCTTAAACTCAGCTAAATATCGGTAATAATCTCCTTCCTAGATTGAAAAGATAATATCATATTAGAAAAGGTGTTTTGTATTAATGTTACAAAGTCCAGTATCCATAAAGTAGCTAATTGCGATATGAGAAATTTCTATATCCCTTTGACACTTGTATTTCATATTAACAAGTAGGTTAAATTTGTGTATACATTGAAAGGCAGGCTAAACAACATTTCCAGTCTTGATGGAAAGATGGGAACAAACAATAAACCATAAAATAACTTTCCAAGGTAGAATCTAACACATTAAATTTCAAGAAAATATATACAAGCTTATTCTGGTGTGTTTGCAAATTGACGACACCTTTTCTAGGCATAATGTGGTTTGACAATTTCAAATAGGAAATTGACATTTGAAAATCATTAAGTCTGACAAGGTAGGTGGCCATTTGGCGAAAAGTGACCAAGTTGGATCATCATATGTGGCAAAAATGAAGAGAATTTTCATGCTCAACTTCATTTTGGAGCAAAAAGGACCTGAAACAATGTAACTTGGACTGAACACGCATCAATAGGCAATAGGTACATCAATAATCCAACCCAATTACTAAACAAGTTGGCAATATTTTTCAAAATGGGATTTAACACTCACATTTTGTAGAAGAATACAACTGACCGGCCCCCACCGGGCGCGGCTCTTGCGCGTCGGATGTGTGCAATGATACGAACGGGGGCGTGGGAATTTAAATATTTGTAACCGCAAACGCACGATGTTGTAGTGTGGCTTGGGGGTCGAACTCAGTGAGGCGAGGATGTGCTTGTGTCAAAGAGGATCAAAATCACCCCATGGGCGAGCTAGCCCGAATCGAATGATGGGTTGTCACGGTAAAGGAATGCAAGGTATAGACAATATGAAGGAAAAAACAGGGACTTTGGTTTCGACCCCAACGAGCGACTCTCGCCGATACGGCCAACGGGTAGGATGGAGATCGGAATTAGGGTCTAATGGTGAGACGTTGCCTCTGAAAGTGGTACCGGCATCTCATGGGACCGATATTCCGGTCGGTGCCCAGGATGATATGCCGGACTTCCCGGGTTCGATCAGTGGGCACTCCCGTGTCCATTAACACTGATCGACTCCGGGAGCACTAAGCTCGCAACGATAACTCCCAACGTCTCATCATGCCGCTCCCGCGCGCTAGGATTCGGCGTCTACGCTAAAGACGTGAGCTATGGCTAGGGAGTCAACCGCCAAGTTTATTCCCCCTTGGCCCAACGGTCAAAGGCGGTCTTTTTCCCGCCGATAACAATAAAACACCCAGCGTAACCGTTAGATTCCTAATCCCTATCGATTTCCTAACCCTATGGACGCATTGGGAAGAGCCCACGAAGGGGTTTCCGCCAAAATCCCAGATTTGGGAACTACTCACACATATTTAGTAAAAAGCGATCTAAACGAAAATGAACCGTAAAAATCATGATCAGACAATAGAAATGCAATGGTAGTAAAGCAATTAAGATAATACTAAAGTTTTACAAAGATCCGAAAACTTACAAAAACTGGAAAATTACAGCCGTCACAAAATGAAGAAAACAGCAAAAAATAACCAACTCCCGAATCTGGGAAACCTAGGGCTCTATTTATAGAAAAGAACATCACCCGATCGGTTGACAAGTCAACCGGTCGGGCGAGCCGCTTCACAGAATTGCAGCGCAATGCGGGATTTCACCCGGTCAGGATGAACCGGTCGGTTGGATCTTGGATGCGGTCGGTTGGATCTTGGTGCCGACCGGTTGGATCTTGGTGCCGACCGAGTGAGGAGACCGGTTGGATCTTCGTGTCTTGGCTGTTGAAATTCAGCTACAGGTGAACCGATCGGGTGAAGGTCACCCGATCGGTTGGCAATTCAGCTCCGAATTCCAGAGACTTTGAGCTTTTGACCCGGTCACTGAACCGACCGGGTGACTTCTTGTGAGCTCCAAGCTGCGTCCGGGTGGTGCACGCGTGCATCACCCAATCGGTTGGAGATGACCAACCGACCAGATGAGGGGCTGAAAGATGCAATCTTCGTCGTTTGACCCCCTGGATCACGCGTGACTCCTCCTGTTGCTCCGGGGACACATGATATCATCGTTTTATGCCCCAAATGCCAGTAAACTCCTGCAAAACACAGAAAACACGAAAAAGTGAAAGAAAACAAGAAAACACGAGAAAACGAATACAAGACGGCGGTAAAATACGGAAAAACCCGGAAGAAAACGTGCGTAAATATATGAAATATAAACGAACGTCAAAATCCCCCAAGCTGAACTCTTCCTCGTCCTTGAGGAAGACGAGTGAGAGTGGGAGCTCGGAGGGAGAAAATAGAGAGAACGAGAGAAAAAGAAAACTCTATATCCTAGATGGCCTGTCAGGGCCAACAAAATCAAAAACGACACACCAAGCAAGCAAACGCCAATTCACATCACTAAACCAAGGAGTACGAGTCCAGACAAGTGTCGTAGGCCCACGCGGTGAAGCGCGAGTGAGTGTGGTCGTGTGCTAGCGGTCGGTGTCACTATCTACGATGTGCAATAAAGCTCGATATACACAAATCCAAGAATTGACCCCAATATCGATTCGATTCGAATTAAGCGGTGAATATATAGCTCAAGCATGCATGAGAATAGAGCGAGAATCGAAACATATCATGCGTCAGGGACTCCACAACTAGGGTCAAGGAAATCACCACACTATAGCCTAGATAATAGCTAAAAAGTTCCTAAGCCAAGTGTTTTCGAAACCGAAGGGGGTTGAGATGATGTGGAGAAGAACACTCGGTGCAAATTCTCGCATTCCCTTTATTCTCGGCAAGTAGGAAAATATTCACACTGGCATTTTTTTGGGTTTTGGGTATTTGTGTATTTTTTTGGATTTTTGGGTATACAATTTTTTTCTCTTTTTTTTCTTTTCATTTCTCTTCTTTTTGGGTTTTTCTTTTCTTTTCTCCTTTTTTGGATTTTTGGGGTTTTTTGGCTATACACATGTGTACTCTCCCAAGTGGGAGAACGGTACACGGCGAGGGGATTTGCATCAAGTAAAGCAAAAAAGAAGTCGGAATCTAAACACTTGGGAAAAGGAAACTATTCTCGCTAAATAGAGCATGGGCTAAATGGGTTATCCTAGTCCTTAATTGTGGAATCCCGACACATGCGAAATGAAGCGTACGATATATATAGCATGCAGAAGAAGCAGACAGTAGAAGTAAGTACCGCATATTCATATCGAAACATGATAATCTAGGTGTCATTCCTGAACAAGCATATAAAGTAAATCACAAAGTAGAAGCACATCACACGGCTAGGCACGACACACGACTCACAAAAAGCTAAGTGGGACCACGATGCGTGAAATGCAAGAGGACTCGATATCCTAGAGTTAGTGAGTGTGATTATTGATGCTATGCTATGTGTGTGTGATTTTGTGGCAATTCATCATAGGGTTCATCTCTAGGAGAAAGAGATAAAAAGAAGAAAAGAAAAATTAAAAACACGATGAAAACGACACAAAAACGAAAAAGAAAGACTCAAATGACGCACAAAGTGCGACTCCCCCAAGCTGAAGCTTGCATTGCCCTCAATGCAATAAGAGTGAGTACGGGAGGGCAATGAAAATGGGGGGAATACGCACCGACACAAAAAGAAATGAAAAACATGGAAAACACAGATACGAAACTGAAAATAAAGAAAAATCACGATCAAACCACACGACACGAAAATAGAAAAAGAAAGAAGGAAAATGAACAAACTACACGACACGACACGACACGATCAAACTACACGACACGATACGACAAAAAGTAAAACAAGCACACACAAACAAAGAGAAAACAAAACACGACAACACAGCAAAACAGACTTCCCCCAAGCTAGACATGACAATGCTAGCAATGAAATATGAACGTGAAAGTGCAGAAATATGCAAGGGGGATGTCAATCGGAGTTGCTGGTGCTAGAATGGTAGGGAGAGGGAGAGGAGGGTGGCAAATAGCGAATGAAAGAATCCTCAGAGGATGAGGAGGGTGTGCCTACAGGGGAAGGAGGGGCGACAGGCTGGAACACGGGCGGATCGATATGTACCGGTGGGTTGTGGTGGAGAATGAAGGTACCAGGTGGGCCTATAGTTGGGTGCCAATCGGGAGGATCCAAGGGTGGTAGATGTACTAATGGAGAATACCAAGGATCCGGGTAAAACTCCCATGGCAGATGAGACGGGGGGTAGGGTAGCCGCAAAGGTGCTAAAGGTGGCAGGATCGCGAAAGGAGCGCAGGCGGGGCTATAGAGATAGACTGCACGATCTTCACCAAAGGGAGTGAGCATATTGAAATCGATCAAGTAATCACGATCAATACGGCTACGTCCAGGTAAAATAGGGAGGTCGGGCGGCACTCTCAAAACACAGCTGACAATAAGAGTGATCATCACACCACAACAGATGGATCCAGAATTGGCGCGGCTAACAGCAAAAATTTCGTGGATGATCCAATGAGCGGCGTTTATGGGCATAGGGATATGCCCAAGGATCCTGTCTTCGGACATGGCATAGAGAAAGAAAATCTCATCCCTGGATACTGTGGACACATCCACGCGGGTGAAAACAGTGTTGGCGAGGATGCAATGGGCGAGGCGGTAACACGGGTGAATTATGTAGGAGGCAAGAGCCTCAGGTGGAAAGGCGGTGTACCGGATAAATCATTGCCAAACACCATCAGCCCGAAATTGAGAGTAGATGTCAGTTCGATCGTGGGTGGAATGTTCAGTATTAAGATCGGGGTGACAGAGATTAAGGATATTGTTCAACTCGATGAAACCCAGAGAATAATCGCCGTTGAAAGCGCGGAAGGAGAAACCCCAATCAAACACCTCGAGGGAACTGAGGAATTCAAGCGTGAGATTTCTGTGTGTATGGGCATGGATGTAAGAAAGGGTATGGCACCCGATACAGTTGAAAATTCTGCCGACGCCGTTCGAAAGCCCTAGAGCTTCGAGTGTGGGGCGATCGGTAAAGAGTGTAGGTCGCATCGGGCGATGAAGTAGTGCTTGCAAACGGTCGGATTGTTCTTCAGTAGATGGGTTTATGCCAAGGAAAGAGGGTGAAAAGGGTCCGTAGAGCGGATTACGGCGTGAAGATGAGGCGGTCTCTTTCCCTTTTTTAGACATGGCGACTACGTGGGTAGCAAAAAGGAAAGTGGGAGCGTGTCTATGATGATTATAAAGCAGGTGAAGCAGGTATAACACCAATTCAGGACATTACAGATAAGGCAAGAGATGTGTAGAGTGGAAAGGTGTTACCCATCAATGTAGCAAGATCAAGCCCTCGGAGGACTCACGCAGTATAAGGGAGCGATTTGGGAAGCCACCGCTCGTTGATCCGACGAGATATAGGATTTTCAAAAATCTGGGGCTAGGGTTACGGTTTGGATGTTTGGTGAGTGAATGTTGTTGATGGGAAGGGGGTGATGGGGGTAGGGTTTGAGAAATGAGTGAGGATGAGGGTTTAGGGGCAATGGGGTAGATGAGGGAGATCGATTTGGTAGTTGGAGGGGGAGAGATCGCGCGACCGGAAGTTTGGGGGTCGGGTCGCGCAAACAGGGATATTTATAGGGGCGAAAGTCACCCGATCGGGTGATGTTTCACCCGATCGGTTGGATAAGTCTTGAAAATATCTCGTCGGCCAACAGCTACAGGTGAACCGACCGGGTGGGAAGTCACCCGATCGGTTGACCGCATCCCAAATTTTTCCCGAGAGCATGTGTCATTTCACCCGAACACTCACCCGTCCGCAGTATTACTCAACCGATTGGTTGATGTGATCTCCAAATTTTCCGAAAGTTCAGCTCTACCCACACGGTCAGCGACCCGGCCTATGTTGTCTTCACCCGACCGGTTGACCAATTCCTCAAAATTCCCGAGACTTCTCATACAAATCACACGGTCAGTCACCCGGTCTCGGTTGGCTTCACCCGATCGGTTCGTTAAGTGACTGATACGGCCATTTAGCTGATACATCCCACCCGATCGGTTGAGTTATCAACCGATCGGTTGGGGTCTTGTTTCCTGCAAAAGTTGCACACATGGCCTCAGTCCTCAACGGAAGTTCTTGCGGCTGGATTTATTTATTAAAAATAGATAAAATAAAGTAAGAAATAATCCTAAAAATTGGTGATAGAGATTTTAGAGCATGGGTTGCTTCCCATGAAGCGCTTTTGTTTAACGTCGTTTGCTCGACGCCTCAAGCGGTGGTCAATTAGGATCCGGAGGGTTCGAGGAAGAGTTGTCAGTCGTTGAGAGTCCGACCGGAGAGAATTCTGGTTCTCCTACTGCATAGTGTTTCAGATGTTGTTTGTTGACTTTAAACGGTTCATCCCTTCCCATTATCTCAATAGCCCCATGCGGGAAAACCCTGGTGACACGGAATGGTCCCGATCACCTTGACTTGAGCTTTCCAGGAAAGAGCTTCAGCTTTGAGTTGAATAGGAGAACTAGGTCCCCTACCTTGAATTCCCTCTTCATGATTCGCTTATCGTGACATCGCTTCAGCTTCTCCTTGTAAATCTTGGCATTTTCATAGGCATTGAGCTGGATCTCGTCGAGCTCGTTGAGTTGTAACTGCCGGTGCCCACCTACCTCCTTGGCGTCGAAGTTTAGATTCTTAATAGCCCAAAATGCTTTATGCTCCAATTCCACAGGCAGATGGCAAGCTTTTCCATAGACAAGCCGGTAGGGGGTTGTGCCGATCGGAGTTTTAAATGCCGTCCTGTAGGCCCAAAGCGCGTCAGGAAGTTTTGATGACTAATCCTTCCTAGAGTTGGCCACCGTCTTTTCTAGTATGCTTTTAATCTCCCGGTTAGAGACTTCCGCCTGACCGCTGGTCTGCGGGTGGTAGACACGTCCCACCCGGTGTTGTACCCCGTACTTTTTCAAGAGAGCCTCGAATTTCTTCTCTATAAAGTGGCTCCCTCCGTCACTGATCAGGACACGAGGTACACCAAACCGCGGGAAGATGTTGTTTTTAAAGAACTTGGCTACCACTCTGGAATCATTGGTTGGACTGGCTATTGCTTCAACCCATTTCGATATGTAGTCCACAGCCACCAAGATACACTGGTTCTTTGAAGAGGAAGGGAACGGTCCCATGAAGTCCACTCCCCACACATCGAAGATTTCTACCTCCAGGATGTAGTGTTGAGGCATCTCATTTCTTTTGGAGATATTCCCCATCCTTTGGCATTTATCACAGGCCTGGACATAAGCATGTGTGTCTTTGAAGAGAGTTGGCCAGTAGAATCCGCTCTGGAGAATTTTCGCGGTAGTCTTGTAGGTGCTCGCGTGCCCTCCACATTGCTGACCGTGGCAGTGGAAAATGATGGAGGTCGCCTCAGTTTCAGGGATGCATCTTCGTATCACCCCATCATTGTAGGTTTTGTACATGTGGGGGTCATCCCAATAGAATTTGCGGACCTCATGTAAAAATTTCTTCTTCTGCTGAAAGCTCACATTGTGGGGGGGACGATGGCACAAGCCAGATAATTTGCGATGTCGGCGTACCAGGGGGTCCAGAAGGAAAAGACTGAGAAAAGATGCTCGTCAGGGAGCGAATCATCGATCGGCGTAGCATTTAAATCGAGGGTAGACATCCTGGACAGGTGATCGGCAACAACATTCTCCGCCCCTTTCTTGTCTCTGATTTCCAGGTCGAATTCCTGGAGGAGGAGAATCCACCTAATGAGCCGCGGCTTAGCTTCCTTCTTGCTTAATAGGTATTTAAGAGCCGCGTGATCAGTGTGCACGATTACCTTGGCGCCAACGAGATATTGCCGGAACTTGTCCATGGCGTAGATGACCGCTAGCAATTCTTTTTCCGTGGTAGTATAATTTCTTTGGGCGGCATTAAGGGTTTTGCTCGTATAATATATGACATGAAGATTTTTATCCTTCCTCTGCCCTAAGACGGCACCAACCGCATAATCACTAGCGTCGCACATCAGCTCAAAGGGTAGATTCCAGTCCGGTGGCTGTATTATGGGCGCGGAAATCAAAGCTTGCTTCAGGGCGCGGAAGGCCTCCATACACTCCTCGCTGAAGACGAAAGGCACGTCCTTCACGAGGAGTTGGGTCAGCGGCCTGGAAATCTTCGAGAAGTCTTTTATGAAGCGGCGATAAAATCCCGCATGTCCTAAAAACCACGGACTCCTCGAAGATTGAGCGGTGGTGGAAGCTTCTCAATCACCTCAACTTTAGCCTTATCAACCTCGATTCCCCTCGAAGAGATGACGTGCCCCAGCACAACCCCTTCTTGGACCATGAAGTGGCACTTCTCCCAGTTTAGGACTAATCCCTTTTCTTGACATCTCTCCAGGACTTTATTTAGATTACTGAGACACGAGTCAAACTTAGTTCCATAGACGGAAAAGTCGTCCATGAAAACCTCCATGATGTCCTGAGAGTAGTCGGAGAAGATAGCGGACATGAGTCTTTGGAATGTAGCAGTGGCGTTACAAAGTCCGAACGGCATTCTTCTATAGGCATATGTCCCGAATAGGCAAGAGAAAGTCGTCTTCTCCTGGTCATCGTTATTAATAGGGATCTGGAGAAATCCTGAGTACCCGTCCATGAAACAGAAATAGTTGTGCTTCACCAGCCTCTCGAGCATCTGGTCAATGAAGGGGAGAGGGTAATGATCCTTCCTCGTTGCCTTGTTCAGCTTTCTATAGTCAATGCACATCCTGTACCCCGTGACGGTCCTCGTTGGTATTAGCTCGTTCTTCTCGTTGCGAACCACCGTCATTCCTCCTTTCTTGGGTACGACGTGTACCGGGCTAACCCAGCGACTATCGGAGATAGGGTATATTATACCGGCATGTAGAAGACTAACAATCTCCTTTTTACAACTTCCATCATTATACCGGCATGTAGAAGACTAACAATCTCCTTTTTACAACTTCCATCATTATGGGATTTAGCCTCCGATGCGGCTCAATCGAGGAGGTTTGCTCATCTTCAAGCAGAATTCTGTGTGAGCAGATGCCTAAGCTAACCCCTTTTAAATCTTCAATTGCATATCCGAAAACTCCCTTAAACCTTTTTAAAACACCAAGAAGTTTGGTCATTTGGTCTTCAGGCAGTGAAGAGTTCACTATGACCGGCAGGGTCGAGCCAGCCCCCAAATATTCATACTTTAGCCCCGGGGGTAACTCTTTCATCTCAACTTCATGAGGCCCCGACGCATACTTCTCAAGCTGAGCATCCTCAAGGGAAAGGAGTTCTTCGTGGATTTCTTGGAAGCTAGCATCCGGAACCTCACTCCCAGCCGCGGTTCCGCATGGCAAAGTCTCGCAAGGTATTATGGGTATGACCGAGGAAGGCACTGGGTCCCTTTCGAGCTCATAATGATTATCCGGGAAGAAGGCTTCTAAGTGAAAACAGGTTTCAACCGTCGACGGTTCCCCACAACCGTTTCTAGCTTCCTCATCGTCCAAAGATCCGGGATGCTCGATAGAAGTCTGCAAGGAATAGATCGGTTCCTGTCCAACGTAACCGACAGACTCAGCCTGATGGTTCTCCTGACGAAACTCCGCGAACAACTCTTCCTCACTAAACTCGGACTAGGAATGTCGATATACGCCACTTCATCATGAGGAAAGAGAGTTGTCGTGGCGAGGTGCTCCTGCGTATCTTGATACCTCCTCTGATTTTCCACGGCGGCAGATGGAAGGGATAGTATATTCGAAGTATTTAGGGATCCTGCTAAGCTTCGTGCCAAACAGCGGATATGGTGTGAGTGATCCCAGATGTCTCCTGAAACTGCATGCAACATCCTCGTCGTGGGGCAAAGAACCTATAAGAAAGGAGAGAGAGAACTGCACAAATAGCAAACACGTCAAAAGCACGGGTTGCATAAACGGGAACTGAATGTAGCGACGGCAGCACGACGATTCAGTCAATTAGTACTATACAATTACTATCTATAATATTTACTAGTGAAATTGAAAAGTGTAGAGTGCGAAAATCATCGCGAGGTAGGGATGAGAGCTATACACAAGGGTTCATGAAATCCAAAAATAACAAGCACGTTGTCTCCCCGGCAACGGCGCCATAAACTTGACCGGCCCCCCACCGGGCGCGGCTCTTGCGCGCCGGATGTGTGCAATGATGCGAACAGGGACGTGGGAATTTAAATATTTGTAACCGCAAGCGCATGGTGTTGTGCTTGTGTCAAAGAGGCGAGGATGTGCTTGTGTCAAAGAGGATCAAAATCACCCCATGGGCGAGCTAGCCCGGATCGAATGATGGGTTGTCACGGTAAAGGAATGCAAGGTATAGACAATATGAAGGAAAAACCCGGAACTTTGGTTTCGACCCCAACGAGCGACTCTCGCCGATACGGCCAACGGGTAGGATGGAGATCGGAATTAGGGTCTAATGGTGAGACGTTGCCTCTGAAAGTGGTACCGGCATCTCATGGGACCGATATTCCGGTCGGTGCCCAGGATGATATGCCGGACTTCCCGGGTTCGATCAGTGGGCACTCCCGTGTCCATTAACACTGATCGACTCCGGGAGCACTAAGCTCGCAACGATAACTCCCAACGTCTCATCATGCCGCTCCCGCGCGCTAGGATTCGGCGTCTACGCTAAGGACGTGAGCTATGGCTAGGGAGTCAACCGCCAAGTTTATTCCCCCTTGGCCCAACGGTCAAAGGCGGTCTTTTTCCCGCCGATGACAATAAAACACCCAGCGTAACCGTTAGATTCCTAATCCCTATCGATTTCCTAACCCTATGGACGCATCGGGAAGAGCCCACGAAGGGGTTTCCGCCAAAATCCCAGATTTGGGAACTACTCACACATATTTAGTAAAAAGCGATCTAAACGAAAATGAACCGTAAAAATCATGATCAGACAATAGAAATGCAATGGTAGTAAAGCAATTAAGATAATACTAAAGTTTTACAAAGATCCGAAAACTTACAAAAACTGGAAAATTACAGCCGTCACAAAATGAAGAAAACAGCAAAAAATAACCAACTCCCGAATCTGGGAAACCTAGGGCTCTATTTATAGAAAATAACATCACCCGATCGGTTGACAAGTCAACCGGTCGGGCGAGCCGCTTCACAGAATTGCAGCGCAATGCGGGATTTCACCCGGTCAGGATGAACTGGTCGGTTGGATCTTGGTGCCGACCGGGTGAGGAGACCGGTTGGATCTTCGTGTCTTGGCTGTTGAAATTCAGCTACAGGTGAATCGATCAGGTGAAGGTCACCCGATCGGTTGGCAATTCAGCTCCGAATTCCAGAGACTTTGAGTTTTTGACCC
Source organism: Scilla litardierei (assembly GCA_030789695.1). Lineage (NCBI taxonomy): Eukaryota > Viridiplantae > Streptophyta > Magnoliopsida > Asparagales > Asparagaceae > Scilla > Scilla litardierei. Next base: position 116,245,278 of record CM061138.1, read on the forward strand.
GGTCACTGAACCGACCGGGTGACTTCTTGTGAGCTCCAAGCTGCGTCCGGGTGGTGCACGCGTGCATCACCCGATCGGTTGGAGATGACCAACCGACCGGGTGAGGGGCTGAAAGATGCAATCTTCGTCGTTTGACCCCCTGGATCATGCGTGACTCCTCCCGTTGCTACGGGGACACATGATATCATCATTTTATGCCCCAAATGCCAGTAAACTCCTGCAAAACACGGAAAACACGGAAAAGTGAAAGAAAACAAGAAAACACGAGAAAACGAATACAAGACGGCGGTAAAATACGGAAAAACACAGAAGAAAACGTGCGTAAATATATGAAATATAAACGCATGTCAACAACAGACTCTTCGGCAGTAGAGGACGGAAGGAGGTGGATGGCAATAACAGACAATATGTCATTGCAAATTGCCACAAGCTCATTTTCGATCCTTTTCATGTAATCTCATATCTTGCTCACCATTAGCTCATTCCCATTTGCCATTTCCTCCTGTTCGATTGACGAGAGTATACGTCATGATGCCCTCCTCGCTCCAATCACATTCTTGTAACCAACTGGCAGTAAATTCCTCTCCTCTGCCACCAGCTCGATATCCATCCGAGCAACCCTCTTCATTGCCTCCACCATTTCTTCAACAACAAGAAGAGCATAACATCAAACTCATTTTCTTCTATCTTCCATTTATTATACCAAAAACATGGTACCAAAAGTGCACTATTTGGCTCCTTGCAAGTACTAGATTTCCCCCTACTAAATCTATATGAAAGCAAGAAGGAACTATCACAGATTCAACATGCAATGGTAGTGTAAATATTGAGTGGAGACACATTTTTTTCTTATATTTTGATGCAACATATTATTTTATTGCATATGAGGATTGATCATTTAGCACAAATAAAAATTATCGATCCTTTGCAATCTTGTTTCCAATTAAAAGCTAAACATGAATTATAATTCTGCGGCAGGAATTATTTTTAAAGGAAAAAAAATTGGTATAAAAAATTATAATGAATCCAATACATATAGAGGAGGGATCAAATGACCCCCAAAAATGACCCCCTATCAAAAATCCTATACCCCCCATTTTTTCAGAAGATCCGAACCGTTCATCTTGATCTCCACCCTCTAAATACCTGACACACAAATTTTCAACCCGATCCCATGTGTTTTGCCCGTTCATCCATCCGACCCAAATTTAACGGTTTCGCATGAACAGACATAATAACTATAGTTATAAGGAAGAAACAACAATTCACAAGGTATCACTTTGCTCAAAAGAACATAGATAACCCTCATATTTACCTCATGATCATAAATAGATCATAAAAATGAAGCAAAATAAATATTTAAAATTACTACAAAGATAAACCCCATATCCAGGAAAAACCCCAAATAAAGGTCTCAAGTTCAAATAATTTCAAAGAAGAGAACAAACCTGCCCCATCTCAATGAGAACAAACCCCATTCAATCCATAAAAGTAATAAAAACCCGTTTTCTGTTTACATCTTTTCTATTGAATTCAACAGACAAAAACAATACAAATAGCCAGTAACCATAGCAAAGTCGTCAAGGTCTCAACATTTTGTCTAGTTTTTATCTTGTTCTTCCGAGCATCGAATTCAATAGTCAAATCAAGATACAAAACAAGTGGTTCCGAGCATCGAATTCATATCTCTCTGCTTGTTCTGCTAGCTTTGCCAGGAACGCTAGCTAGCTTTTCTCTGCCCTCCCTCCCTCCCTCCCTCCCTCTCTCTCTCTCTCTCTCTCTCTCTCTCCCTCCTCAAGCTGGGAAACTCTTTTTGGATGAAGATGTGGCCAGTCATTTTTTAGCGTCTGGGACCGAGTTTGACATGTTGTTTGAGGGGGTGACAGGTGTTGAGCAGAAGCCCAGCAACAGTACACTTGGAAGATTTTTATTGTCATTTTCAAACATCCCCATCCAGCCATTGGAGCACTTCTCCATGTGGCTAATGATATCCGTTTCGATATTGCATTTACAGTAAATCTACTAGTCAGATACAGTGATGCGCCTACAAAGCGTCACTAGACCGGAGTTAAGCATCTTTTGTGTTACTTCCAAGGATCGATAGATTTGGACTGATATTATACGAAAGAATTATCCTCCACACTTTTTGGCTATGCGGATGCAGGTTATAGGTCCGACCCCGAGGATGAGAAGTCACAATCTGGATACGTGTTTACGTACGGTGGGGACATCTATCTCCCGTAGATTTGTAAAGCAAAATATGAAGTCAACATCATCATTTCATTCCGAGATCATCACCATTCTAGAAGCAAACCGAGAGTGTGTGTTTGGTTGCGCCCAGTGGTATATCACATCCCAGCGACGACTGAGTCAAAGACTGGTGATTTGGAGCTGACCACATAGTTTGAAGACCATGACACATGCTCACCCCAGTTTTAAGGAGACCACGTCGGAGGCGACACGACAAAGCACACTTCTCCAGAGCTCTTTTGGATTCAATGTCTGCCAAAAGATGGTGATATCTGTGATTTGCACATACTTTTTTTTGTGGAATGTTATAAATATTATAAATGTAAAATGCCGAAGAGATCTGTAAGCCCAAGATCTTGTACAGATCAATGTGAGCTAAAAGAGAATTTTACTTTTTTTACTTAGCTATGTTTTTTCCCACCTGGGTTTTTCATAGCCAAATGTTTTAACGAAGCAAATCTCATCAACTCTGGGTCACGAAGTTTCCACCACTAGTGAAACTCGTCGGAGGCGACACGACAAAGCACACTTCTCCAGAGCTCTTTTGGATTCAATGTCTGCCAAAAGATGGTGATATCTGTGATTTGCACATACTTTTTTTTGTGGAATGTTATAAATATTATAAATGTAAAATGCCGGATCTGTAAGCCCAAGATACAGATCAATGTGAGCTAAAAGAGAATTTTACTTTTTTTACTTAGCTATGTTTTTTCCCACCTGGGTTTTTCATAGCCAAATGTTTTAACGAAGCAAATCTCATCAACTCTGGGTCACGAAGTTTCCACCACTAGTGAAACTCACATAACACTTAGAATCTAGTAGTATTCATAAGTATGAGTTTACACTTATGATTGGATAAAGGGGAGTGTTATGAATAGTGTTATATAAGCCCATGTAGGACAGATTAGGAGTTTGTATATTACATAAACACTGTATTGTATAAACACTGTATTGTATGAACGCTTTCATATTTTTCTATAAATAGAGGCTTGTGGTCTCCCATAAAAAGCAATTCACAACAAGTTTATATTTTTCCCAAAGTCTCATTTAAGTCTGACATGTTCGGGTTCGGGTGCGCCTTTAACGGATCACAAAATAAGTTAGACCCGATTAGTAACTTAAGAAAATGCCCCTCAACAGTGGAGAAAATCATTGACATGGGACTGACCTTCCGGGCTCGGTCGGGTCGTTGGGTTTTCTCGCCCGTTAAAGGCCAGCCCTGATTTCGTCATTCTCAATTAAATTCGGTGATTATTTTATGTTTGATCTCATAGGGAACCGGGTTCGATGACCAGATCGGGACCAGATCAGGATACGTCTCAACCCGGTCCCAGGAAAAAAATCATCTCGGCAGACCTGAGGGGACCACAATCAAACCTAACAGTCCTGAAACAAAACCTAATGATTTATACAATTTGCTGTAGCAAAAACCATGCTGAAAGGGATACAACCATGCAAATGCAAATGCAAATCGCAAATCGAATGCTTATCAAATTTTAAGAATTTGCCCATGCATCCTGCCTGTATGCAGATCTTGTGCCCACACATCTTTGTATGTGTTAAATAGCTAAATAGCTAACTTTCTTGCAATTCGTTCTGTTCACAAGTTTCATCATTCAATGTCTGAACAAGTTTCATCATTCACACCTGGATACACATGCATATATGAATATACACATGTTCCTGCTCAAATGTAGCCAGAAACAAGGGAATTTCATGTATTATCGCACTTCTTTTAAAAAAAACAAAACAAAAGCTCCAAGCAAGAATGCAACTTCACTCTCTTAACGCAACACTCCATTCCTTAAGCAATAATATCATTCGCAGATTGTTCTTTCTTGTGATCTTGACAAGTCTTTCTTCATGATTCCATTGAATAGAAAACAGAGGTGCTGTGTACACACGAATGACGTATAAACCAGAGATACATTAACAGCGGTTGCACAACTTAAAAGAAAATCATGTGCGAGGTTGCGTATATTGATCTTCCATCCTATAAGCAATGACTTCCTATAGATGTCAAATTTCTCTGAAGAAGATAGTTGAGGCTCCTGTGGAAAATAAAGGACACGTTAAATTTTGGACCTTTTGGAAGTAAAATAAAATAAATCGGACACACACACATTTACATCTGATCAAAGAGTTACTTTCAAGAGTTGGAATTATTCAAACTAGCCTATCAATCAAGTTGGATTAAGTCAATTCCATAAATTTCAGGATTATTCAAATTTGTGGATATTTCAATATGGCAATGGTTTTCTAGTTTCAAAATGTTCTAATATTAAAATTTTCCGCTATGATATATGCCTTCCATTTTTCGCCTTGAAAATTAGCATAAAACAGTAATTAATAAACATGCACCAAATGTGTTTATTAGCGGGGTTGTGAATCCACCAAGAGTCACAAAAACAATGCAAGGGAAGCCAGTAATTGACATCAACGGGAAACAACAATTGCATATAGTGAGATCTAGCAGCGCTATTTGGCATACGGAGTTCTATATAGCATGTCTGGATAGGATTAAGAAACAATGGAATAAAATATTGAGAACTGAGAACAACTACAACGTTTTTTTTTACAGTTAGCCGCAAAAAGAAATAAATCTACAATTATCAGTGAAGAAGGGGATTTGTATTCACGGCCATATATAATCCCCTTTCAAACAAAAAGGCATTATAGGAGGACAGCAACGGAAAATGTCCTAATTTGCAAATATTGAATCTATCAAATCAAAATTTAAAATTTAAACCTTGTTATTATTAACATTCCTGCGGTTACCAATCATAATATCTATTTTCTGGAAAGATTCTGACGTGTTTCATGATGCTTGTGATATACAACTCTGTATATAAACCTCTTGCTAGTTGAAGGCACTAGATGAAGAAGAAGACAATGATGAATGTTCTAATTTCCGAATCTCAAATCTACAATACTATATCACAGCATTAACCTTCTCACTATTTAGTATTTTTATAATTTACCACCACAATATTATTCTGTTTATGTCTAAAGACCTTCTATTGCAAGGTAAAAGTTTAGTGGGATGATCATAAAACGCAAGGGACATTAAACCTCGTAGTTTATATGTTTAATTTGTAATATTAATAGTGGAAATAAGCTTTAAAATCTAAATGTTTTAAAATTAGCAGCAAAATGTAGCATATAAAATGTAATTTTGCAAAACGATGCAACAAAATTAAAAAGCATTGTGTCCGCTAATTACCAAAATTTTCACGATTAGGAGATCCTTCATTATACCATTGAAACTATGGAAATGTTATCATAGAAAGATAGAGAATAATTGAACTAGAGTGATAATATACTTAATTATGTAATTGTAGAATACTCTCGAAAGCTGAACTTGCTTGCATGCTTTATGAGTTCAAGAACTATGGAGTTCACAGGATTCAATGAGCAATGACACTGATACTGGTACAAATAATATAACTTTTCTTGGGAAGCAAATAAACCTTAGCTTTGTGATCCAAGAGAAAATTCAGAAGAAGTTGAATCCTACAAGGGGCTAATTGCAAGACTATACAGATAGTCCTACTTCAGTATGGAGTCTGTTTATTAATCCTACATGAGTTCTATTGTAATTTGTAAAATCTATGAAGAGTCCTTGGACTCCTTGCATCATTAAGAGTCTTGTGTAAATAGGAAACTAAGTAGAGTTCTATTAGCACTGGAGCTATAATATTTAAAAACCACAGTAATCCTACTTTATTGAGGTGTTTTCTCTCCACAAGGAGAGCTTCCATACGTCTGTAATCAACATATTTGAAAAGCAATACATTATAGATTGGAGTTTTTTTATTTATGTTTTTGCATTTTTGGGGAGAAAGGATGCATGGAATTGGGAATTAGATAGTGGATCTGAGATTCCAAAACTGGTTGATTTGAATATAAATGGGCCGTTAGCTAGGCTCACACCAACGGGCTTTGAAAATGACCAATAATATTATGAAAAGGTTTTGTCAATCCTATCGTTTAGCATGGCCCATTCATTACCAGTTTCGTTTCTTACTCATTCATTATGATATCCAATTACTGTTTTCATACTATAACATTTTTATTCCATATCTCTATGGAATATATTTCATGAAACCCATGCATTATACACACAAGATTAAAATAAAATATTTATGTAAGGTGTATGCCGCATGCCTTAAGGCCTACGCATTGTACCATTAGGGAATTGAACACTTTGCCTCACACTTCCAGCTACTTAAACATTGAGTTCAAAAGCTAGATAAATCAATTAAAACATATTTTACGGTTTATCTCTGGCCACTGAATGTGTGTTTTGGCAGGTTGAATCTAACCAACCATGTACTTGACAGAACTCAAATATGAAGTATCACAATGTCCAACTTCAAAGCCCATATCCACAAGTAGTTCTATCACATTGGTTACGACACCATCAATGGATAATGCATCAGTATCTCAAAAAGAAATATGAGCAATCTATGCAAGAGTGCACCTTAAAATTCTAAGGGGTTAGTCAACTTGAGCATTTGGAACTACTACAAGAATTCCACAAGGATATTTTCTGAAACCAGAACTAAAAAGTTAGAACATCCATATGATACTTGTTCAAATAGGAACATCTGGAACTGAAATATTAAAACATTTCCCAAAATATCTGATGATTGGCACCTTACTTATTTTTAGAATATATTATTTATTATTCTCTCTTAATAAAATCGCTTAAGACTATAAAAAATATTGTTCACAAATAAATATTTAACTGAATTATTATTATTTTATTATTAGCAATGATAGTAAGAATTTATCAAGTCCAAGTAATCATGCTCTCTTTCAAAATATTGGTGTTCCACCTTTGTTATTCTACAAAAGGAATAAAAAAACACAAAGCTTTGATTTCTATTCAAAAAGATTAGATCTTTCAGGCAATTCAGTTAGAACCATTAACAAATCTATCAACTAAATAAATCTATGATCAAATTCTAAAAACCGAAAAAAAATATAAATTAACTAATTCAACTTCATGTAGACAGAGCTTGTCGACAAGAATGCATGGCAAATGAGATCTATCTTGCAGAGGAGTCGTGGCTGTGTAGTCAAGACGGTGGAAGGATGCATTTGATGCGCATGGCTTTTTTAGAACTTTTTATCGCAGAAAGAAACGAATGCAAATAATGGAAAGGGAGAAGATATTTTTTGATCCACTCTACTAGAAATTAGGGCTTAATTGATAGAAAAGCGAAAGGGGGAATATAGAAATTAGGGCTTAATTGATAGTTTTGGTTTTATTTTATTTGATCCACTCTACTAGGCGGGATATTTTTTGTGGTTGGAACTTGGAACTCTCTTTTTCTTTTATACTAGAAACTGAAAATTGAAATGTAATCATATTCCTTAGTTCCAGTTCTGATCATGACTAACACTACCTGAAACATGTTTCAGCTCCAGTAATTGACTTAAACCTAAACAAAATGTTTTGATTTAGATTTTGGAGTTCCAGTAAAAAGTAAACTAGTACTTTGGCTCGTGCGATGCATGTGTGACTAATAATATAGATGACTAATAATATAGACGAGAGAAACTTTAAATGCGACAAATAAAATATTTTTAAACAATAATACCAATTTTTTAAAATTTAAGAAAATTAAAAATGTATCGTCAATAAATATGTTGACATTTCAATGACATAGTATTTTCGCACGTTTCTTTATTGTCAATTATGCCAGTGTGTATTTGATGGTTTAATAAAGGAATAAGACCTGAAAAAGACAAAATACATTTAAACAAAATAAGCATATTGTAATACTAATAACATCTTATCCTACTTTTGAGTGCAGTAGTTGATTCATGAGAACAATTGGGGGTCGTATTTATAGCAGAAATGTCACTATCCCCCCCCCCAAAAAAAAAAAAAAAACAAAACAAAACAAAAAAACAAAAAAACACACAAAATAAACCCACAAGGAGGCTATCTTATTGGAAACATCATGAACGAGCTGAAACCATTTTTAGTCGTTACAATTGGCTTCCACAAAAAAACCCACAAGGAGGCTATCTTATTGGAAACATCCTGAACGAGCTGAAACCAGTTTTAGTCGTTACAATTGAGGTAGCCAACAATAAGCTATAAATATGAAAAAAAACAACAAGGGTTCTAATAGGGCTGACAAGTTGAAAGGAAAAGCATAAAGAAAGAAGGGCAAGGTAATCCTAATAGGGATGACAAGTTGAAAGGAAAAGCATAAAGAAAGAAGGGCAAGGTAATCCGGAAATCCAATGTAACTTTGAAAAAATTTCTTGCATTTAAGAGAGGTCAAAACAAGAAGGGGCTGGTACGTTTATCTCAAGCGATATACAAAAAAGGTCAACAAAAGGCAGGTGAAAGTTTGCATTGCATTCAATGGCGGCTTAAGAGTTCCAAAAACTATTCATGGCTAATAAAATCTATTTGACAGTGAAGCTGGATGTTTCGATCCTGAGATGTGTGGGAATCTGTTTATAAGAAAATACATGTGACAATGATAGAAGTAATTGTTGATCCAAGAACTAGTTGAAAGGTAAGTCAGGCTGAGATAAAGGCAAGCAGGGGGAATCAAAACATCAATACAATGCAAGTTGAAAAAAATTTATATGAACTCAAGTCATGCTGTCATGGGTGCTTTATCTAAAGCTAAACCTGATAGGCGACAAGGAGGTCAGAAAGACAAGGAAAAGTTTGCATTGCATTCAACGGGTGGCTTAAGAGTTGCAAAAATGATGCAAGGCTGATAAAATTTTTCTGAAGATAAGAGATTCTACTACTTTCAATTCTGAGATGCGCAAGGATTTTTTAATCGAAAAATATAAGTGAAAAAGAGGGATACTGAAGTAAATTTCATCCTGCAGCCAGAAGTGATACTGCACTGTACTGCACTGTGCCGACCTTCAATGATCACTCGGTTGATTATTTGAGTGGACAAGCCCAGTAAGGCCCACAACTCTGGCCCAACAATCCGAAAGCATCCTCATCAGCTGACACCAGAGCTGATATCAATATTGACTGCTAAGCTCGTTATCAATAAGGGCAATCAATAACCGACCATTACGTCCTTCATCAATGGCGACAGCTCAACAAATCTAACGTCCCGCCTATAAGAAACCTCTCGGATAACGAGAGAGGGAGATGCTGGAACCAACGTCTTCAGACAACTCGAGCTGAGACAACTTCTTCGATCGTAATTTCTTAGACAATCTCCAGTCAAGTATGTCTAAATTCAGAATCTGCTCTGACCTAGCTTCCTACTCCATAGCTCGGTGCGTTAACTATCGGTCGATCTCCCAACAGATCGGTCATAATTGTGACGAGCCTCCTTCGAGTCATCATCTGAATTAAGCATCAAAAGGTATTAGATCGGACCTCAGATCCGACCTCTCTAACAAGCTTTGTGGTGCATGAAGTAGAAAGGAACCCTGGGTCAGAGATAGTCGGGAACAGCTCGGGCCTGGCAGACGTAGCTCAAATTTGGCAGAGGTCGTTCGAACTCGACAAAGATAGCCCGAACACGACTATAACCGCCGGAGGCAGCCCGCGTATAGATCGGATTTGTCCTCAGCAGCTCAAGTCAGGGCTCTTCCAATAACTCGGTCGGACTCCTACAAGCTGCCAGTAGCTTGGCCGATCTTCTGCAAACTGCCAGTAGCTCGCCAAGTCTCCAACTAATCGCCAGAGCTCGTCCAGCCTCCAACCAGATCAAGGCATGTTCAGCCTGTGGTTAGCTCGTATAGGGTTCAATTAACCGTCAAAGTCATCATACAACTAGCTACTGCTATTGTACCTTCATGTAATAGTATACGTAATGAGAAAACACACGTAACAAGAAATACATTGTTTCAGAACCCTGAGGGCAAAAATGGGATTGACTACAACACCAAATCTAAAAAATGCATATTCTAGGGTGTATTGAAAAGATGTGAGGGGCATCACTCGCAGTGTACTTCCAGATTTTGTTATTACTGATAAGTACAAAAACGAAAGACATGTAAGATTGTTCCTCTTAATATTCATTCAGTTATACGTAGCATTATGTATGCGATAGGATGCTATATTCTATGAAAGATGAGAAAATAGAGCTTACAAATCAAGATAATTGAATACAAAATAGGTGTATCCTCCTTCAAGACGCCAATAAGAGGACATCCGCACTCGTCTAATCTAAGATTTCACTCACAAATCGATAATAGCATAAAAGAATCGCGACGGCTAGTCGTCAATTAATAAAAATCTCACACCTAATCCCAATTACCAAAATACCCCCCCCCCACTAATCAGAAATAGGGTTAATAGGGTTTAGATGGCGCGCGCGGCTAAGGGGGTGCAGATTGGGCGCGGGCTCGCCTGCGGGTGTAGACCCGCGTCCCATCAACATCACATTCAGTTAATTGTTGGAAATCTGCAACTTCATAGTTCAAATTAATGTTTTTGTAATATATTTGTTACGTGATTCGCTCAAAAGCCCTACACAATTATATTTTAACTTGATATGCACATGCCAAAAATCTAATTTGTGCATGTTGAAGACTCAAATAAAACTATTGCAGAATTAACATCTTTCTAACACTTAAAACCTAGGACTGACATAGACTTCAAGCAATCTTAAACCCTCCATTCATGGACAGATTTCTTTAAATGACCTTAACTTCCTTTTTTTCCCATCTATATAATTTATAGGAGCAATCTTGTCAAAAACGATTCTCAAACTATGCTTTATGATAACTCCATGATGGGTCATTCAAGCATCTAATATTACCTTTTCACATGATAGATCTGGAAATGATGATTTTGTATTCAATTATTTTGATGTGTGCTACTTTTCTCTATAAAGATTGCATCTTTGCTTCCAGATCTATCATTTTGGTACTATAACTGGAGCATAACCCTATTTAATGCCCCTTAAATAGGGTTTAAGTAATATAACTGGAGCATAACCTGAACAAATGTTGTATGTAGTCAATCACATTATCTGATTTTAAGTATTACCAAATTTCGCATTAAAGAATTTGTCAACACACAAACCCATGCATTTTGACACAGTCATCCATGTGATTCTGCTATCAACATTTATGAGGTCAAACTACAAAACCAATATGGTAGGATCAATGTAATGTCATAATAGGAACAGCTAAAAGGAAGTGCAATGACTAAACAGTATATAAGTATGGTAAGCTCTTGCATAAAGTTTCACACAGCGGTAAACACTTGTAGTTGGAAAAAAGCTCTTAAAATGTTGTATAGAGAAGAAAATAAGGAAACTAATACCTAAGCATGCATTTCAAACCATGTCAAAAGGTTGAATCCACCTATGTCCGGAGTAGAGAGAAACTAACCTGAAGCAAAAATTGTGAACAAAGATTATGACATTCTCAATTTAACCCTCAAAACAGGTTCTCTTCAAAACTTTGGTATATCCAATTAGGCTCCAAGGTAAAATGAGAAGACGTATAATAAGCATTTCTCCATATTCACCTTTAGAAAAGAGACTGCATGGGCATAAAGCAAGTTGCAAAAGCATCACATTCAAATGACATTATAATTGCAAATAACATGGGGCCACAATTGCCAGGAAGATGACGACTAAAGTACCACAGCATGGATGTGAAGAGTAATTTCCTTCTTAAAACAAGTAAATGCAGGATTAACAAATGGGGCATTCTAACAAATCAATGTCAGTCAGAAATAAGATTTTATATCATTTCATTATAATTTTTTGGAGGTGGTGGGGGTACAGTGACTCAAATATTAGTTTCTTTTTTCAAGAGAGAACGTCTAATTTGGCACCCAAACCCTAGTCAAGTGGTCTGGGTGCTACATCTGCCCAGGTGGGTGTCCGTTGCCTCTTTTACGACACTGAAACAAGCATGATTGCGCACAAAATATTCCAGTTTCTAAATAACACAAGTTTTCCGTATTTAAACAAAAAAATGTAGCTCCAGACACAAAGACATTGCACAAGTGTCTAGTGTTCTACAGTAACTACACATATTCCACCAATCTCAACTTTGCATTACAATGACAGAAACTAAATAAATATCTAACAAATTACAATAACAGAACAAAGTTATTCACTAGATATGGAAACATTTTAAAGAAAATTTGAAATCAGATAATACCAGTGTCAGGATTTAGGAATCACATTCAGCCGAAAGTACGAAGACGGTAAGAAGAAAGGCGAATGGGAAATCGATAAAAACATGAACAAAACATCTCCAGAAGAAAATTAAGAAATGACTTGCTTCAATAAATGGCAATATACTGTATTTCAGGTTGTCATCTGAGCTTCTTATGCAGATAAATGATCATGTAAGATAAGAGGCACACCGTCAGACAAGACATTCAACTTAAAATGATTGGGGAATATAATAAACATAGCAAAAATCAAGGCTTTAAATATCAAATATCGGGATCATATCAGATGGGAATTTTTGATACTGGATATCAGATAACGGGAAGTATATATTGGGGTACGCATGTTAGAGATTACATCTATATAAATATTGATAAGTAAAGAGTTGTTATAATATCTTAGATATCAATATGTTATCAAAATACCACGAATAGGGTTGAATGACATCAAGATGCATATATTTTGTACAAAGTTATAAATCATAAGTTTAAAGTCTCATTCAATACCTTTCAAATCAGTACAAGACATGGGATATGCATCACAAATCATTGCAAAAAATAATAATAACTTAAACCTCATTTAAAAATATTAAAATTTTGTGCGTTGTGACAGAGGCATCACAGATAACTATAAAAGTCATTGCCGCTTAAAATCTAATCCATACAATATGCAAAACTGTGTAAGTTATGACAGGCATCACAAACTACTAAAAACAACACAGTTTCAAAAACTTTCAAAGCGATATGAGCTATGACAAAGACATCACAAAACGTAACAAAATAATATCGGTTTTTTTTAACATCTCATTCAATACGTATGAGTCGTGGTAAAACTTTATCTTTCTTTCCTATCCTTTTTTCTTCTGTTTCTTCGGTTCTCTCCTTTATCCAGCAATAAAATTAGCTATTACTTTTTTGTTATATCTATAATTACTGCAAGGTAATAAGAACCATAGCTACTCTTGTTGTAATAAGCTAAGCTAATCGAAAGAAACAAAAAAGCAATAGTGGTAAACAAGAGCAGTAAAAAGTAATAACAATGTTGAAAAGAAAAATGAGAAAAAACATCAACAGGGAGGATGTAGAAAACAATGTCAAAGGTATGGTAGCAACAATGACATAAGAAGCAATGCAATTCTGATAGAAAGAATCCAATCGGCATTTAAGATATCAAGATTTCCATATAATTATTTTAGGCACCGTACATTTCTTGATAAATGATGAAAACTCATTAAGATTCTTGTCGATATCATTTACATCAATAATCATTATTAATCTCGTGTACTCGTCACAAATATTTTCTCTTTATTTCTATCAAGACAGTTTTATCATGTCATGAATTAAGATAGAAAATCATTACTAATTTGGAAAAAAATTACTTATATTAATAGCTTTAAGCATAGAATTTAGGACCACACTAGTGTTTTTGAAAGTAAAAATACTGCAAATAACAAACATGAACCATATCGACCGATAGGAGATCAAAAACATATGACCTTTTTTTGAACATATCGTTTTGGTCTTATCCTATTATTTTATATCCAAATGAGATATCACAACCATATCTGGAGATATTTAAAACAATGGCAGGAAATTAGAAAAAGGATCAACAAGCATTTTTGTATACTCTACACACTATAAACTTCCTTTAAGTAAAAATTAAAGGTCAAGCAAGAGATGTTAGCAAGAAACAAAGAAGAATAACTTCACTATTTCCAAAAGCCTGAAATAATAAATTACCAAACATAATAAAGGAAAAAATATATAATAACTTTTCTAATTCTACCCTCCCTAGATAGTCTTCGACGTGTAAGCTGCAGAGTGGGTCTGCATTTTTAGTGGGAATTATGATTTTATAGTTAATCATACCGAAGACCTCTACATCACAAAAGAGGGTTATTTATACAGTAGGCTTTGTCTAAAAGGGTAAGACCAAAATTGATCTTTCTGATACAACGTTGTTGATTTGAGTAAATCCTGGTAAATATTAATCTATGTAGCACAGACACTCCTATCGTAAAGAATGACATGTCACAAACGTGTCCAACATGCATATGTACTTTTTAGTTTCAGTGGCATGTCGTCATGTCATGACCAAGTTGGGTTGCTGTGTCTGTGCAATATAGATCATAATCAAGGCATGTGACTATATGGTTCATAATCCCACAGTTGGCATAGAATGAACATGCAACATGGAGACAAAAACCAATAAAAATTAAATGAGAAATACTAACATTCAGAACTGACATAGAGATACATAATACATGTTCTTTAAGTAGTTGCGATGAGTTGAAAATGGCACATATCAATTGAGTCCACCTGTAACACGCAGATAAGTTGAATCAATTAGAAGATATAGTGATTCCCAAACAGATTACATTGATAGATATTTACAGGTCATAATACTCCTACTCCTGGAGGGGGTTTGGCTCGATTGAAGTTGGAAAAATGTGAATCACCTTCAATGATTTTTGTTGTGTGTGGTGATTATGGTAGTGACTGAACGGAGGAAGTCATTTTTGCTACATGGGATAGCTTTCATGTTTAACTTCCCTTCTAAAATCCCCAGAAGTTGTTGATGCAACTTTAAAGGAGAGAGGTAATATTTATTAGTTATGAAATAATTATTCTCTTTTCATATTTGTGAATATTTATATACCAAAATATTTTTGGATCAAATTACTTTATGAATTTCCTATATTCTGACACAGATTCCTTCCTATACTTTCTTGAAAAAAGTTCCTTCTACACTTTCACTTTGCTTCTAAATAGCCAAACACCCCCCTTAGTGATGGAGAAAGATTCTGCAACTTATCATTTAAGTGTATAAACTTGAGAAGTCAATGACAATCCGCAAATCTTTATTCCTTTGGCAGATTTATTATCTTCAGTCATGAATAAAATGGAATCACATATTTGGTGGTTTTGTTAGCAGATTTTGGCTGGTTTTCAGTTATTGACCTCTTTGTTTATTTTTATCTAAGTAATTTAAACTCTCCAGGAAACCTGAATCTAATGTATATGCAAAATATTAATAATATATTGAACCACATATTAGATCTGGAGTTCATCATGATATCTAATGGCGATTTCAATTACACACAAGTTCACACAACAGAACGCACGACAAGAGTTTTAAAAAGAAAGAAAGAAAATGAAGATTTTGTACTAAGTAGTTACCATTGCTATTTCAAGTTGAAATTTCTGCTAACTTGCAAGCAATCTAGGGCCTGGTGCCTTCTGCAATGGCAGGAGCCTCTTCTTTTCCAAGAGCAACTACTGCTTTTTTGAGAAGAGCTTCCACTGGCAAGTGGGAGTTCTCCACAGCTTTAGAAATTGTCGTCCACCGTTCACCATGCTTTGGCTCTGCCGCAATGCATCTCTTCAGAACATCCTTCTGATTTTCATCACTACCATGCTGAACTTCAAATTTGTAGTACAGTGCCCAGAAATCACCAATATCAGGCGCAAGAGTGACTGCCCTGTTGAACCAATTCCTTGCCTTATCCACTTTCCTGTCATGCCAAAATAGTTTAGCTACCGCTGCAATAACATGAGGATCATGGTCACACCTCTTGAGAGCATCTGCACTCTTTGTCTTGCGTTGGGGGCGTGGTACCATCTCAATAGAAGCAGCCCACAAAATTCCACAGGTGGGGCATTCCTGCAAAGCTTTAGCCATCAAGTTATCTGCTTCTTTTTTGTTCCCATGCCTGGATTCTGCACGGATAGCTGCAAGCCAAAGCTCAGGGTTCTGGGGGTTCTTCTTTCTTGCCATTGTAAGAACAGCACGAGCTTTGCTCAGACCATTCATCCTCTCTTCTAAGCTAGCAAGTGAGAGCCAAAGAGAGATACAAGCAGGGCAGTGCTTCAAACCCGATTCATAGGCTTTTCTTGCCTGCTCTACATGACCCAACCGGTCTTCCATCTGCCCGAGCATCAACCAAAGCTTAAAGAATGAAGGGAACTGCTCCAGGCCTTCTTCCAACAACCTCCTCTCATCAGTAGTATTACCCAATTCCCTCTCAACAATAGCAGATTTCATCCACACCCTTTCTGTCCCTCCCTTCTCCCGAGCTTTGGCCAGAAGCATCCTAGCCCTCTCCGGTTCATGGTTCTCAAACTCGAGCTTGAAGGCTGCCAGCCAAATCTCCTCAGAGTCAGGAATTGCAGCATAAGCTTCTTGAAGAATTGCTCTGGCAGCAGGGACGTCTCCTGCAAGCCACTTTTCTTTCGCACCCATCAACCACAATACCTCAGCTTGCGGCCTATAAGTCACAGCTCTCCTTAAGAGGGCATCGAGTGACTCCCTTGTCCCATGACTCTTTTCGAGCTGTGCTGCCTTTAGCCAGATGCTCTTCTTGGTAAAAAAGACGGTAAGGGCATGAGCATAAATAGCTCTTGCAGTCTCAATAGAACCCCTCTTCTTGCATTCCTCAGCATCCGCCACCCAAGTCCTCTTTCGGTCTTCTTCCTCCACACCAAGGCCAATTGTATTATGAATTATAGCCTGGCAAGTCACCACAGATCCTGCTCTCTCAGCGGCCTCTGCCTCCTTCATCCATGCTTCTCTATCAATATCCAAACCTTCTCTCTGCAATGCTCTGATACCTCTCTCTATCACTTTGCCAACTGAGGCAGTATTTCCATTAGCTTCCTCGAGTTTTGCAGCAGTAATCCAAATCGTGGGCTCCTTTGGAAGCTTCTCCCTCGCCTTGTTCAGCACTTTCTTTGCCTGCTCATAAGTCTCCAGTCTGGCAAGAGCAATCCACAACTCAACATGCAGAGGACAACACTCTACGGCTCTATGAAGCAAAAGTCTGGCGTCCTCCTCGTTTGCAAGCTCCACGACTGCCTTCCATAGCCGAACCGAATCCGGGATGTGCTCAAGACCCTTCCGCAATACCCTGCTTTTGTTTACTTCGCTAGTCTCCAATTTGGCAGCCTGCATCCAGAGCTTCACAGAGTTAGGAATTGCCTTCACCCCTCTAGCAATAACCGCCTTAGCCTCATCCGGGCTTGCCAGCCGACAAGCTTCGAGCCAAACATCCTCATTCTTAGGGCACTCTTCGCACCCTTTCTGAATCAACTGCCTTGCCGCCTGTATCTTCCCAGCAACCTCTTCCAGCCTAGCTGCAGCAATCCAACCAGGTGGATGCTTTGGATTAGTCTGGGTCACTGATTTTAGAAGCAACCGAGCTTTCTTAATATCCGAAATCTCAGCATCGCTGGTAATCTTCATGCTCTTGAGGTCAGTCAAGTAACCCTTTGGATCGACCACGGTCAGCCCCGAAACGGAATCCGACAACCTATCCAGCTTCAAAGAAAGCACAGTGCCTCTCCCTTCTCCTACAGCAGTCAAATCCGTGACTGGAGTTTGAGACCATGGCGTCTCGGTCCCACCAGCAGCCCTGCTCTTGGGATCAAGCGCAGTGACATGCTCCTGCTCCTTCCTTGCCTTCTCAAGTAGAGTATCGGGCACTGGGACGAAACTTTCAAATCTCTTCTTCTTGTTCCTCAGCGAATAATCACCAATCTCTGGAATGCTATCCCACTGCTCCGGCGTCAAATCCGCCAGCTTCCTCTTCAAATCCGCAAACTGCTCGGTAATCTTGGGATTCGATGCCCGGTACTTCTCTATCTCTTGCTTCAGCCTGGCCTCCCTCCGATCTTTCCGCCTTGAATCCATCCTCTTATCTATGCTCTCCCAGACCGCATCGGCCTCTTTATCATCTTCATCGTACTCGGCCGAAGCAAACAGCCCAACATCGTTCCCTTCGAACTCATCAAACTTCTGGTTCTCGTCATAACCCTTGTCGTCGGCCTCTTCTTCCTCTTCCTCATCGCCAGGCCCCTTGCCTCGGCCTCGGCCGGCAGAGGTGGCGGCGGCTGCGGCGGCCGGGGCACCGATGGAGCGGTCGGGGAGGTCGGGGGCGGCACGGGCCGGGCCGATATCGGATCGGGTGGTGAAGCCAGTGGCTCCACGGCCGAGACCGGCAACGTAGTTGGGAGGAGGCTTAGAGCTGAGGAACTCAAGGCGAGGCGGGCGGGCGGGGGCGGCTGGGGGCTGGGCGCCACCGCCGGATAAGGGAAGATGGAGAGTCAAGGTCGAGTTTGGTTGGATGGAGAGTTCGGAGAGGAGGGTGAGGTCACTGCCGATGAGGCGGCGGGATGAGAGAAAGAGCCGCTGGAGGGGGGGAGGGGTGCCGGATTTGGCATGGATCGCGAGGAGTAGGGAGAGGAGAGTGGTGGTACTTGGGGGGAGGTCTAGGGATAGGGTTTCGCCCTCCAGAGTTTTGACGAAAACCATGATTGGGCGAGCGATGCTGCAAATTTTTTGACACCGCCACGAATTGGGGGCGTTACATGGGAAATGGGAATTGACTTGCGAACCCACCGTTTTGGTGTTACACGGGTACCGGGTACTCAGATGGCCGATCGGAACATACCCTAACGAGTAGGTATAGTTATCGGTTTCGGGTAGGTTTCGGATAGGAAAATTTGGAATCGACGGGTATCGGGTCCAGTTCCGATTCTTGCCTATAGAAAGCGGGTACCCGGAACCGGAACCGATATTTTAAATATATAAATTTTTTTATATATTATAATATTAAGGATCGAAATATACAAGAGTGATCCACCCTGCATGTATCTAAATTGAACTTATAATATTAGGGAGTACAAGTTGTATCCTGAAGTTCTGAGCAACGTGTAAGTTCATTAAACAATGCATTTGAATCAAAGATCATATTATTCTCTTATGCGTTCAAAAGAGCAGTAGAGGTAAACGTGAATCATTCTTCCATATGTCTAGCTTTATCTAGTAGAAATGACTAGTCAGTATATATTTATTACTAAGAAAGAGACTAGAGACAATATTTTACTTCCAGATTGATTTTTATTCATGCGTATTTGAGGTAATTGTCACACACAAAACATTTGGAAATCATTGTTAGTAATGCATCACAAATTTGATTTTTTTTACAGGGTACCCGGAACCTACCCGGAACCATGGGGTTTGGGTAGGGTCCGGGTATATGGTTCAACTGGGTAGGTTCCTGCTTCAAATTTTAGGAACCGGTCCATTACCGGGTAGGGTCTGGGTAACATAAAAAAACAGTGTACCCGGACCCACACACACCTAGCACACATCAATTTTTTGAAAAGTAAAGACGTGTGTTTTTTGGAATATGCCCTCCACATGGATCACGTTGTATCTTATTCAAAAAAAGCCACATAAATTATATTATTTGCGATTTATTTCTTTAAATCATATAAATTACTCGAAAAAAATTTCTTTTTTAAGTACCTAATTGCAATATTATTTTTAAAAATCGGTCCTCAAAGAAGTCTCTTTTCGAGTAATTTATATGATTTGGAGACTAAATCTCAAATGTTATGATTAAGAGACTCTTTTCGAATAAGACATGGTGTGTGGTGCTATTCTTAAAAAAACTAATAAAGAAACGAACATTTCCAAGCACAAAAAATCCTGTCAAAAATTACTTCGTGCACATACCAAATTACTTATCGTGCACATCAGCCCCAAAAAAATTACTCCGTGCACATGCCAAATTACTCACCGCCCACAATAGTTAAAAAAGTTTACTTATGCGCCGCGCTGAGTAATTTGATATGTGAATTACTTTTTGTTCACCGAGTACAACAGGCTACAATTTTGTTAACAGTGAGTAATTTGGTATGTGCACCACTTTTTGCTCACCGCGAACGATTGGCAAACTTTTTACATGTTGTGCACGATGAGTAATTTTGTATATGCATCACTTTTTGCTCACCGTACACAACACCCAAAAATTTAGCATGCTGTGCGCGGTGAGTAATTTTTTGAATGGTGTGTGTTACGCCTATTTGGCCAGGGCCCGAAAGACATGAGCCCAGGAACCCGACCGCCGATCAAAAGCCCATCTGCGCACTCCGGCCCGCTCGATGAAGCCCTATGGGAGACTCCCCCGAATGTCGATCCGACCCGGCCCCGATGACACGCTGGTCACTCGCCCACTCATGCGATAACCGCTCCCCCGATCCCGTTACCACTTAATGGCAGTTACGGGGGTGCTGGCATGGCGGAGGGAGCGGCGACGGGGGGCGGATTGAGGGGGCACGATCGAGGGCGGACGAGCGACGTGGGCCAGAGGCCATCACGCTGGGGGCTCTATAAGAGGGCTAGGAAGACGACGAAAGAGGGGGATCGCATCTCAGGTATCTAAAACCTAAGGTACTCCATCAACGACCTAATTCCCCCATTTCATCTCCTTCCTCCCCCGCTCGCGCCGTGAGACGCCGTTCCGATCTCCTCACGAGTCGAACCGTCTCCGCCGGGCCTCCTCTTTCAGATCTCTGTCTGACTTAGGCATCGGAGGGGATTTGGCCGGAACCAAGGTCCGGCCCCCTAACGAGCGTTCTCGTCTTCGCAGGAGGACAGCTGATCAACGGGCCGAGGCTTCCCCTCGTCCCTCGCCGACCACACACCCAGCTGGACGAGTGAGGCTTCCCCTCACCGTCCGACCGCCGAGGCCGAGCACATCCTACCGAGGCCGAGCGTCTCAACTAGGGCCGAGGCTTCCCCTCGCCCTTCGCCGACCACGCATCTAGCTGGGCGACCGAGGCTACCCCTCGTCGTCCTACCTCCGAGTCCGTGCACGTCCGTCTGAGGCCGAGCGTCTCAGTCAGGGCCGAGGCTCCCCCTCGCTCCATCTGCACCGACTCGAAGCCCCCGAGGGACCCAAGCGGGCCCCTTGACCACGTTGACCGTGTTGGGAGCAACGATCTAGGATCTTGGTTTGATGATGACAAACTTGTCGTTATATCTGACGTGTGTGCTTAGTGTGTTTCAGGCTTGACAAAACACTATATTTGCACTATTTGGCAGAATTGCTATTCGTATAGCAATTTGGGAGAAAGGAAGTGTGTGCACACAAAGATGTTTGACTTGGTCAACATGGAGGGAGATAGAATCAACTTGGGATTCGGTCAAATCAATTTGAGATCTATTCCAATCATAATTATCTCTATTCAATTCAAATTCCAATTCAAATCCTACTACATCTCAAAATCCTTTAATCTTGGGATTCTCCTTGATCATTATTGATCCCCTCCTAATCCTATATAAACATCATCTCAAAGAGGGGATGAAAGGTGGCCATAGCAATAATATCAACCAAAAACCCTAGCAGCCGAAATCGAAGAGCCGCTCGAATCCTTTAAAGTCTCAGCCGCACATTCTTATGAGATTCCCAAAAATAAAAAATAAAAATGAATGATTAGCACCCCACTTTAAAATCTCAGAAGGAACATGGCATAATTATTTTTGTATGGGTGTTTGATTGGCCGGCCATATTTCTTTGGGCAAGGGGGTTTTCTTTTTTGCTTTTGTTTTTTCATAACAATTGTTTTTAACATCTCTCCCCCAAAGAGAGATCCCCAAGACGCACTAAGCTTGATCCCTAAGAGCCGCAAGTTCCAAGCCCTGCCGTTTTTTGTGTGTGGTCTTTTTAATACTTTGTTGTTTGATTGCAGAGGAAGAAGCCGGATTTTATTGGGGAGAGCTCATCATCAAGAGCTGCATGGGTTCACTTGCAGTGCATGATTGAGCGACGTCCCTATCGTGCGAGATCGAGCACCGCCTCGTGCCCAGAGGTTTGCCGATCGACGCCCACAACGCGCCACGCTGCGTAGTCGTCCACTGCATCAACAAGCTTTGACGATCGGACGTTTTCATCGAGCAAGGGGCCTCATCGACTGAAGGATCCAAGTGTCCCCTCTCGATTGATGACTCGCCTTTGACCAAAGATTCAGACGACGTGCTCACAATGAATTGAAGGGAGTACCTCTTTTAACATCAAAATTGATTTTGTGTATTCTCCACTTGTTTGATTCTTCTGTGCATGCAAGCACATTAATTAGGGTAGCAAGAAAAAAGGGTCTTCATAATCTCTCTTGGCCACAGAATTACTTGTTTACAGCACTAACTCTATCCCTTTTGTTTTGTAGGGACCTGGCACAAAAAGGCAAACGAAGAGGGCACAAAAATTTATTCAAGAGCCTAGTTTGTTTTTCAAAACATAAGGGCGCATTAAATCAAAGAGGGCAACAAAAATTCTGAGGGCCGCACAACATAATTTACAGGAGCTGGCCGCATTAAATCAAGAGTCAAAAAGGAGCAACTGAAATTTCTAAGGAGCAAGGGCACACGCACAAAGAGCCGGCCAAATAATCCAGTTGCATAGCCGCATTTTTTGGCAGCCGGAAGTATTGGAGGCACATGTTTAAGGGTGGCCGAAAAATCTCAGAGAGCAAATTCTAGAAGGACATTGCCGCAACATTGAAAGGAAGGACAGTGCCGCAACATCAGAAAGTGCCGAGGCCACAACTTGAGTTACCGTCCCCGAGGATATCACTACTACTTGCCAGCCGACTTCTGGCCTGTGCTGATTGACGAAGACGACGCCTCTACACAAACTGAGCCTTCTAAACTCTACTGTTTATTATTTTGTGTAGTAGTTGCTAGATCTTCGTAGGGGAAACTTTACCTGTTTTTGGTGACTATTTTGGGACTTGTCTAGTTGGGACTAGACAAGTGGGACCTAGCTAGTTTGGGACTAGCTGGTAGAAAGCTTTGCTAGGATTGATAGTGAGAGGAAACACTGTGTGTGGGGTACTGAGAGTCCGGCGAGTGTAGAGACGTAGCGGGTGCTCTGAGCGTGCTCTAACTTGTGACTTTGTACCTATTGCACTATTCAATCTAGTATTAGCTTTGGGGACTGGAGTAGGTCGTTGGGACGGCCGAACCAGGGTAAATCTGCTGTGTACTCTGTGTCTGCTTTTCATTACTCTGGTTGTGCTTTTAACTGCGTGTGATTTCTCGTGGGTTGCACGAGAATTTTTTATTAGCCTATTCACCCCCCCTCTAGGCTAGGATCCAGATCCAACAGACCGGGTTGTCCACGGTCAACGCTTTGTAGTGAGAAAACACTCTGAAACATCTGGCGCCGTCTGTGGGAACGAACGGTCCCATGAAGAAACAGGCCCAACGCGAGGATGATCATGAAGAGAGGACCGGGGGACCCTCACCGTCCCTACCAGTCGTAAGACCGAGCACGTCTGTAACGGCACGCAGCTCGGACGTAGCCTTGGTGGTGTCGGTGATCATAGACACAACCATGGTACGACGACTGCTCGTCGACACCGGTAGCTCCTGTGACGTCCTCTTCATGTCAACCCTGGAAAAGATGGGACGACGGAGGGAGGACCTGCGACCTCGCTCAGGTCCCGTGGTGGGATTCACAGGTCATTCCACCCCCATCATCGGGACGATCCATCTCCCGGTGACGCTCGGAGGCCCACCGGACTCGGTGACCCTGGCGGTGGAATTCATCGTACTGGGGATCGGATCGGAGTACAATGGGATCATCGGCCGACCCCTTCTCAACGCCATCGGCGCGGTGGTCTCGACCCTCCATCAGACTATCAAGTTCCGAACGCCCGGGGGGATGGGTCAAGTCGAAGGTGACGCGGGAAGACCGAATGCCTGCTATCAACTGGTGGAGGGGAGTTCTGAAGGTCGTCTGGCCGACCGGATGGCCGCGCTCGACCTAAGGGACGGGCCGAGGCCCACCCCGGCGGAGGAACAGGAGCAGATCCCAGTCACGGACGTTGAGGGCCGGTTTGTCTCGATCGGGAAAGGGCTAAACCATGACCTGAGGGATCAGCTGGTCGAGTGCCTGGAGGCAAACCTAGACATATTTGCTTGGTCACCGGAGGACATGCCCGGCGTAGACCCCCAGGTGATCGTCCACCAGATCAACGCCGACCCCAACTTCAAGCCGGTCAGGCAGAAGAAGCGGAACCTGGGCGGCGAGAAGATGAAGGCGGCCTCCGAGGAGGTGGAGCGTCTCCTGGACGCCGGCTTCATACGATCAAAGAACTGCAGAGGCTGAACGGGCGCATCGCAGCCCTGGGGCGATTCCTTTCCAAATCAGCGGAAAGATCGCTCCCCTTCTTCAAAGTCCTGAGGAAAGCGATCGCGGAACCTTCAGACGGTGGGAAGGCGATATTATGGGACGAAGACTGTTCCCGGGCGTTCGCGGATCTCAAAGAATACCTCCGCCGCCCGCCTCTCCTGTCCAAGCCACGGGAAGGGGAGTCACTAAGCCTCTACCTGGCGTGCGCAGAGGAAGCAGTGAGTTCAGTGCTGATCCGGGAAGACGGCGGGGTGCAGTGGCCGGTGTACTACACGAGCCGGATCTTGAAGGGAGCAGAGGTGCGGTACTCGCCCATGGAAAAACTGGCGTACGCCCTCGTTCTTTCAGCGCGAAGGCTCCGACCCTATTTCCAAGCCCACACCATCCTGATCCTGACCGACTCACAACTGGAGCAGAACCTCAAAAGGTTCGATCGAATGGGGAGGATGCTAAACTGGGGGGTAGAGCTGAGCGAGTTCGACCTCCGATTCAAGCCATGCACGGCCATCAAAGGGCAGGCCCTGGTCGACTTCAACGCTGAGTGCACAACGCAAGGAAATGCCCCCCGGAAGAAGAAGGCTCAGCAACGGTAATTTCCCGACCCTTGTCCTTTCTTTCGGCTGACCACCACCAGCCAGGAGTTCCAGGAGCGTGGATCGTCCATGTGGACGGATCGGCCACCCAGACGGGAGGCGGGGCGGGGATCGCGATCCGATCTCCGGAAGGGAACATTGTGGAATACGCGCTGCGGTTCGAGTTCCCCGCCACCAACAACGTGGCGGAATACGAAGCGGTAATCAACGGCCTAAGGCTGGCCCTGGAGCTCGGGGCCGAGTCCATCCGCCTCCTCAGCGACTCGAAACTCATTGTCAACCAACTCCTGGGGAGTTACGAGGCACGGGAGGAGGCGATGCAGAGATACCTCGCTGTCGCCAGAGCTGCATTGTCCAGGTTCAAAAACGTGGAAGTCTTGCACCTCCCACGATCGGAGAACGCACGGGCCGATGCGTTGTCGAAGCTAGCCTCGTCCTCACCAAAGGAGCTGGGCCGCACCATCTACGTGGAAAATCTGCGATCCCCCAGCACGGAAGAGCAGGAGATGATGGCAATCGACCAAGAACCGACCTGGATGGACCCGATCATACGGTACCTCACTCACAGGGAGGTGCCAACAGATTGGGACGAACGCCGAACCTTAGAGAGGAAGGCGCTCCGATACGTAATCCATGAGGGGACGCTCTACCGGAGACGCTGGACCAAGACGGATGTCCTCCCATACTTGAAGTGCATCGGGCCGCAGGAAGCTGACTACGTCCTACGGGAGGTTCACGAAGGGATCTGCAGGAATCACCATGGGGGCAAGATAGTCGTGCAGAAGATCTTGAGGCAGGGATACTACTGGCCGACCCTGGCCCAAGACGCAACAAGCTACGTTCAAAAATGCCAAGAATGCCAGAGGTATGCCCACCACACCTCGACTCCCCCGTCAGAACTCATCCCTATCGTGAGCCCCGTCCCCTTTGCGAAATGGGGGCTCGACATCCTCGGACCGTTTAAACCGGGCTGAGGGCAGCGAAAATATCTGATTGTGGCGGTGGACTACTTCACCAAATGGATCGAGGCCGAACCGTTGGCAACCATCACGTGGAAGAAGGCGAAAAGCTTCGTGTGGAATTCCATCATCTCCAGATTTGGAGTGCCACGGGCCATCGTCACTGACAACGGGAAGCAGTTTGACTCCGCAGGGTTCAAGGATTTTTGCGAGGAATGGGGAATCAAGCTTCTCTTCGCCTCTGTAGCGCACCCCCAGACCAACGGAATGGCGGAAGCGGCCAACAAGTGCATCATAGAGCCCCTCCGAAAGAAGGTGAAAGACGCCGAAGGGAACTGGCCAGAGGAGCTCCCTGGGATACTCTGGTCATACCGGACGACCCACAAGGAGGCCACTGGCGAGACCCCGTTCATGCTCACCTACGGGGCCGAGGAGGTGGTGCCGGTCGAATTGGGCGAAGAATCTCTCCGCCTCAAATACTTCGACGAAGACAGGAATTCGCAGGGTCTGGGGCTCAGTCTGGACCTCCTCGACGAGCGACGGGAGCAGGCACTGGCCACCATCATCCGCCAGAAGCAGAAGGTGGCCCGATACTACAATGCTCGGGTCCGAGGAAGAAGCTTCCACCTTGGAGACCTGGTCCTCCGGAAGGCGGGCTTCAACCCCGATACCGCTCACAAAGGGAAGCTCGCGGCTAGATGGGAGGGGCCCTACAAAGTCGTCGAGGTCCTCGGACCCGCAGCCTACCGACTAGCCAATATGGAGGGGAGGATTCTCACTCACACCTGGAATGCCGAGCATTTACGCAAGTACTTTCAATAGATGTATCGTTTACTATGAAATAAATCTATTTTGAATTCATTCCTTTCCAGATAAAGCAAAAAGATATACAGAGAGGTGCACGAAGAGGCCGAGGGGCATTCCCCTCCCTCATTCTTCTCCGGGGGCACCGGTGGAGCCACAGGCTGGCGGTCCACTAGGATCTACCCCCACACTCCATTTGACGTCAGGGTACATCCGGAGATCCTCGAAGTTGACCCCCGAGAGCGGGAACTTCAGTTGGATCTCGGACTGACACCGGGCGAAGCCCTTCTCGAACGCCTCCGACAAGGCGGTCTCCACGAAGGAGGTGGCATACTCAGCCACGGCATCCTCGGCGATCCGGGCCAGATCCACCTTCTCGAGCCCACGCATCCGGGCCTCTAAGGTCTTGATCTGGCGTTGGTGCTCCGCCCTCTCCTTCTCGATCTCCCAGGACCTCTCGCCAAGTTGAGCAAGGAGGACCCTCGCCTGCTCCTCCGCCGCTTCCAGACGATCGGAGAGCTCCAAGGTCTCAGAGGCAGCAGCGGGGACGGGGGTCTGCTCGGCTCCCCCAGACGTGTCGGTGCCTCTCAAAACCTCGGCGACCCGCGCCTCGGCCTCCGACCTTGCAGTCAGAGCCAAGGCCCTCTCCCGGTCCGCCTCCTCCAGGGCAGAGGACATCTCAGTTATGCGGGACTACAAGGACTGGACCCGCGCTTCCTCTAACTGACCTGCCTGCCCCTCCTCGCCGGGGGCCTCAGGGCCCCGCCCGACATCGGATCTGGCTTTGGGAAGCGCCGCGAATTGACGCCTCATTGAGAGGCCCACCGAGGACAACTGCACCAAGGCAACGAAGGTAAGACAGCGAAAGCGGCTGGAGGAAGGGAGGACGGGTAGAGACACTCTACCTGTTGGCCAGCCTGAATCACGAAGGTGGCCAAACAGTCACCTCTGACTCTGTCCAACGCAGCCTGATCGGGAGGGAGACAACTGTTCTCGGCCACTCGAGCGGCGGCTCCACGGCTCGAAAACACCGACTCATTCTCCCCCACAGGGAAGCGTGGACGAAGAAGACCCTCCCCCGACGAAGGGAACTCACCAGGAGTGGAGCGGAACGCGCCAAGATACCGATCGTAGGCATCAGGGAGAGAACCATCCGGGAGAGGTGAAGGGCCGACCCACGGCCAGGCAACCTCAACGGGGGCAGGGTGAGGTTGATCAGCAGTCAGTAGGACGTCAACCCCCTCAACCCCCTCACGGATCCTCTTGGAAGACCCCAACAAGGGGAGAGAGGGGGACGGCGCCTCCTTCCTTTTGGAGTGGCCACGACCCGTTGCGGCGCGGATCTGGATCGGGGACCCGCACGTAAGTGCTCTCCAGCATGTCCTTCACGGGCGGGAGCTAATGTTGCAGACAACAATGAACCCGACGAGGAGCCCGACGGCGTTGGGGCAGAATTGACACAGGCACACGTTGTGGGCCTAAAGGAATTCTCGTCGGCCCCAGAGGCACGAGCCGAGTAAGGCGGAAGCAGGTAGGCGGAGCGCAGACTCCCGATGGCGGTGGCACAGATTGACGAAGGCCATGACAAGACCTCTGTGGGCACCCCAGAAAGATCACCCCCGTGCCGACGAATCGCCGAAGGAGGGCTACCTGCCAGGCCCGGAGCGGCGTCGCGCTCCGGCCGACCCGAACCCGTGGCAGAGGAAGACGACATGAGGCAGAGCTGAGGAAGAATAGGGATCAGCGCAAAGAAGAAGAAGACGAGATGGCGGCTCACGAACCCCTCGGTTTCTCAACTTAAGACGACCCCGCGAGCGGTGGGGATAAGCTTGCCGCTACATGTGGCAGCATCAGAGGACCGACGGCGCTTCGGAGCCCGCGCCTTAAAAGTATCGAACGGGCCAACTCATGATGACG
This sequence comes from Scilla litardierei, assembly GCA_030789695.1. Lineage (NCBI taxonomy): Eukaryota > Viridiplantae > Streptophyta > Magnoliopsida > Asparagales > Asparagaceae > Scilla > Scilla litardierei. Next base: position 116,273,929 of record CM061138.1, read on the forward strand.
ACTAATAAATGAGTCGGCATCGACTGGCGAGCCTGTCCAAGTCGGCAGAAGTCACATCGGCCGAGCCGAACCGACCGAAGCCGATCAACCCGACCAATGGGGGCAATTGTTACGCCTATTTGGCCAGGGCCCGAAAGACATGAGCCCAGGAACCCGACCGCCGATCAAAAGCCCATCTGCGCACTCCGGCCCGCTCGATGAAGCCCGATGGGAGACTCCCCCGAATGTCGATCCGACCCGGCCCCGATGACACGCTGGTCACTCGCCCACTCCTGCGATAACCGCTCCCCCGATCCCGTTACCACTTAATGGCAGTTACGGGGGGTGCTGGCATGGCGGAGGGAGCGGCGACGGGGGTCGGATTGAGGGGGCACGATCGAGGGCGGACGAGCGACGTGGGCCAGAGGCCATCACGCTGGGGGCTCTATAAGAGGGCTAGGAAGACGACGAAAGAGGGGGATCGCATCTCAGATATCTAAAACCTAAGGTACTCCATCAACGACCTAATTCCCCCATTTCATCTCCTTCCTCCCCCGCTCGCGCCGTGAGACGCCGTTCCGATCTCCTCACGAGTCGAACCGTCTCCGCCGGGCCTCCTCTTTCAGATCTCTGTCTGACTTAGGCATCGGAGGGGATTTGGCCGGAACCAAGGTCCGGCCCCCTGACGAGCGTTCTCGTCTTCGCAGGAGGACAGCTGATCAACGGGCCGAGGCTTCCCCTCGTCCCTCGCCGACCACACACCCAGCTGGACGAGTGAGGCTTCCCCTCACCGTCCGACCGCCGAGGCCGAGCACATCCTACCGAGGCCGAGCGTCTCAACCAGGGCCGAGGCTTCCCCTCGCCCTTCGCCGACCACGCATCTAGCTGGGCGACCGAGGCTACCCCTCGTCGTCCTACCTCCGAGTCCGTGCACGTCCGTCCGAGGCCGAGCGTCTCAGTCAGGGCCGAGGCTCCCCCTCGCTCCATCTGCACCGACTCGAAGCCCCCGAGGGACCCAAGCGGGCCCCTTGACCACGTTGACCGGGTTGTCCACGGTCAACGCTTTGTAGTGAGAAAACACTCTGAAACAGTATGCGCAGTGAGTAATTTGGTATGTCCGTTACTTTTTGCTCGCCGCGCGCAATAGGTAGAAATTTTGCCGATTATACATCACTTTTTCCTCACAGCACTGCCTGTTGTGTGATTCAGGTTTAATATTGCATATTTATCCCCTCATTTGTTATTTTTATGCATATATGGTGTTTATTTGGTCTCTAATATAATCATTTTAGAACATCATTTTATATTATAACAAAACCTTTCTTTGTGTACAAAACATCATTTTATGGCTTATTTTTATATTCTCTTATTTTTCAATGAAGATGGCAATTTTCCGAGTCCGACGTCTATTTTTCCAAATTTTTCTGAGCTCGGTGCTATTTTCTACAATTTTTGAAAGGCAAAACAATATTTAAAAATAAAAATAAAATAAATGGGTTGCACGTGTGCCACACGTGCCTTTCGCCTCACATCATCGGGACGACGTGGCTCGTACTGAGCCGTTGTGCCCGATCAGACGGGATAGACAAGCAAGCAACGTGTAGCGATTAGAGCAGCGACGCTCGATTCAACGGTGTAACGGCATGAATCCATCACTATGTGTACTTAATGCTAAATGATTTCCAATAGGTTCATACGATGTTTAAATATTTTTTAATAATTTTTCCGTATTTTTCCGAGGCCAAAATGGCTCTAAACCCGCAACCCACGACCGATAAATATGTTTTACCTCAAAACCTATATTTATGTACCTCAGAAATTTAAACAAATATTATTTTCATGATCCTTACTAATTTAGGAACACGAGTCATCTTTTTCAGAATTTTTTGGAAACAAATTAATAAAATGATATTTAAATAAATTATAATATAATATAAAATAATTTATATAATTTAAACTGATCGACATCACATTGGCGGCCCACGCGAGGAAATAATTTTTCTCCCACTAGTCAACAACAACTAACCCTGTATTTGATGCTTTAATTAATCAATTAATATTAAATTAAGTAAAGCTAATTATATAAACACTCCCTCTCCCTCGTTTACAAACACCGACACACAGATCCCTCTCTCCCTCACCCTCGCTCTCATCTTCCTGCGGCCGACGTTGATCGCCGCCCTTCTTCGGCAACGCCAAGCAAACCCCCCAACGCCGTGCAAACCCCCCAACGCCGAGCTGCAAGCCGCTGCAAGCAATTCCCTCGGCCCCGCCGAGCTACAACGCTGAGCTGCAAACCTCTGCAAGCAGTTCTCACGGCCCCGCTGTCCACTCCCTCACTCCTCCTTTCCCCTCGTCGGCAAACCACGCCCCACATCCACCCAATAACCAAACAACACCCTCTGTTGCCCCATCCGTTGTGCGCCCGAGCGAGGAACCCCAGCAATCTCTGGCTCCAACCCACCATCCAACATGCGCCGCCATGAAGAAGCTCACAGCTCTGTTGGCCTCCCCACACTCCGCTCGCAACAAGCCGATGGCAAACCCCGACCCCCTCCTGCCTTCTCTGTCGCTTCCGTGAGCCTCGACCACGCTCACTACCAGCTCGACGAACCCCACCTAGCTCAGTCGCTTGGCCCATGCACAGCCTGGCTCCCTTCTCTTTCCCTCGCCGCTCATCGCTCGACGTCCGTAGCAGCCACAGCCGTTCTACCAACCCATGTACACCCACTCATCCTCCGCCGTCTGCCACTTCCCTCCGACTCTGCCCCCGACGTCGCACTGGTGCCATAACCCCCCCCCACTCCCCTCCCCCGTGACGTGCGTGAAAGAAGAGATAAGAAGGAGAGAGAAAAGAAAGATAGAAGAGAAGGGAGAAAGGAGAGAGAAATAAAGTATAAAAATTAAAATTAAAATATATAAATACACTAAAAATAACCTAAAACTATCAGAAATTTCTACGCATTTCCTGGAGCGTGTTGACACTCAACTCGCCAGAATCAGCCAAGTATCTTGTCATTTATGAATTTTCTAAGTTATCGCTATTTAATTTTAATTTGATTAAAAATGTATATTTTTTTCATTAAAAATATTTTCCTTATACTATTCACTTTCAATTTCATTTAAACAAAATAAAAGGGAGTTGCTACGCGCACGTATCGAATTGCTCTGCGCACGTCCAGAGTTCGACATATTTACAAATTTGCCAATCAAAATTACGCATCCATGCAAAACAAATATTAATCCCCAAATTGCCCCTGTTGTGCGACCCGTTGTGCGCGGAGAGTAAAAACCCACAACTACCGTCTCTTTGCTCAGCGCGCACAACCGAGTTCTCACTCTTCAGCACACACAACCGCACTTCGTCGGTGAATTCGTCTTCATCTCATCTCATCAAGCCCTAATCTCCAAATTCAAAACCCATCTCCTGATTCCAATGCCAGATCCGAACCCGTCCCCCAAATCACAGGCGCCGCCTCGAGACAGCCATTTTCTTCTATTTCTCTCTCGATGTTCTCATCGTCACGACAGTGGCCACGAGCATATCATGGACATGGACGACGACGACGAGTTCGGCGATCTATACACAGATGTCCTCTGCCATCTTTCATCCGCTGCTCCTCATCTTTCACCACCAAGCTTTCGCCTGATCCCCGTCATTCGGCAGAAACAAATTTTGGTGAGTTGGTATTAATCTTGTTGGAGAGAGACCATCCAATTGATTGGAGGGAGTTGTAGGCGAGGAGATACAGCTTCGATTGTCAAAGCATCCTACAACGGCAGAAACGAATGACTGGGGGATCGTCGGTCGATTCAGGGAATTGTGGGTCGGCGGCGATGGTGGGGATAACGGTTGAGCGCGTTGAGCAAAACCATGGCGGCAGTGGCTTTTTTCCTCAGCACGCACAACGCTGTATGGGACGAGGGTAAAGGTGGAGTAATTTTTTAATGTCAAGCTTGAGAATAAGTGGTTGTGCACACGAGAAATTCGGTACATGCATGTAGCAACTCTCAAATAAAAATCCGCCTTAATATGCTTTGTTCGTTCAAGGAAGACATACAAGTTAGTTTGTCTTTTGATTGTCGATCGACGACGGGCTGCCGTATTTTTATTGGATGCAATTTGGTATCTAAACAGAGTAAGGAACAATAAATCATGTCTCAATCCAGCATAGAGTGTTCTCATTCCAATGCAGAGTGCAGAATACATAGCCATGATCAACATTAATGTTGTAAGAGTTAGGACTTATGACACGTACACCTATAAGGTCGTATTACAATAATAAGGTTATTATATTACTCTTTTTCCCATTGCAAATCAAGCCAATGAACAAAATAATAATTCTTTTGTGTTTTCTGTTAATTAAACCAATGTTCAAAATAATTACCCTTTTTTGTTTACTGCAATCATCCTTTGACTTCTTGTTTTCAAAAATAATAAAATTTCCTAAAACAACTATAATCAGGCGCTAATCCAACTTAAACACAATTTACCCAATAGGTCGAGGGTCATAGCTCCAATTCGGTTCAACAACAAGAGAAATAAACAAAAAAAACAAGATTTTACATGCTGTTTCAGAGTGTTTTCTCACTACAAAAGCGTTGACCGTGGGCAACCCGGTCAACGTGGTCAAGGGGCCCGTTTGGGTCCCTCGGGTGTGTCGAGTCGGTGCAGACGAGGCGCGAGTCGGAGTTGCAGACGGTGTGGAGCGCGTCGGCTGGGCTGAATCGGGGTCCTCGGTCGTTGGTAGGGCGAGGGGAAGCCTCGGCCCGGGTTGAGACGCTCGGCCTCGGTCGGTCTTGCTCGGCCTCGGCGGTCGGACGACGAGGGGTAGCCTCGATCGTCCGGCTGGTTACGTGGTCGGCGAGGGGCGGAGGGGAAGCCTCGGCCCGTGGATCAGATGTCCTCCTGCGTAGACGAGAACGCTCGTCAGGGGGCCGGACCTTGGTTCCGGCCAAATCCCCTCCGATGCCTAAGTCAGACAGTGATCTGAAAGAGGAGGCCCGGCAGAGACGGTTCGACTCGAGAGGAGATCTGAACGGCGTCTCACGGCGCGAGCGGGGGAGGAAGGAGATGAAATGGGGGAACAAGGTCGTTGATGGAGTACCTTAGGTTTTAGCTACCTGAGATGCGGTCCCTTGTCCAGCCGTCTTTCTAACCCTTTTATAGACCTCCCGCCGTGATTGCCCCTGACCCACGTCGCTCGTCCGCCCTCGATCGTGCCCCCTCGATCCGCCCCCCCGTCGCCGCCTCCTGTGCCATGCCAGCACCTCCCCATCATAGCCATTAAGTCGTAGCGGGATTAGGGGAACGGTTACCGCTGGAGTGGGCGAGTGGCCAGTGTGTTTATCAGGGCTGGGTCGGATCGATATTTGGGGGTCCTCTATAGGGCCTTGTCGGGCGGGCCAGATCGCGCAAATGGGCTTCTGATCGGCAGTCAGGTTTCTGGGCTCGTGTCTTTCGGGCTTCGGCCAAATAGGCGTAACAATTGCCCCCATTGGTCGGGTCGATCGGCCTCGGCCGGTTCGGCTCGGCCGATGTGACTTCCGCCGACTTTGACAGGCTCGTCAGTCGATGCCAACTCATTTATTAGTCGTCATCATGAGTTGGTCCGTTCGATATTTTTAAGGCGCAGGCTCCGAAGCGTCGTTGGTTCTCTGATGCTACCACGTGTAGCTGCAAGCTTATCCCCACCGCCCGCGGGGTCGTCTTAGGTTGAGAAGCCGAGTGGGTTATGAGCCGCCATCCCATCGTTTTCTTTTTTTGCGCTGATCCCGATTCTGCCTGAGCTCTGCCTCATGTCGTCTTCCTCTGCTACGGGTTCGGGTCGTCCGGAGTGCGACACTGCTCCTGGCCTGGCGGGTAGCCCACCCTCAGCGATTCGTCGGCACGGGGGTGAACTTTCAGGGGTGCCCCCAGAGGTCTTATCGTGGCCTTCGTCGATCTGCGCCACCGCCATTGGGAGCATGCGCTCCGCCTACCTGCTTCCGCCTTACTCGGCTCGTGCCCCTGGGGCCGATGAGCGGATCTGCCTTCCCGTCCCAACGAGGTTGGAATATACGAGAAGTGCTTCCGCTTCGGGCTTCGTTTCCTGCTACACCCTTTCATCATTGAGTTCCTTCGGGCCCACAACGTGTGCCTGTGCCAATTCTGTCCCAACGCCGTCGGGCTCCTCGTCGGGTTCGTCGTCGTCTGCATGCTGAGGGGAGTGGCGCCCTCTCTTCGTCTCTTCGCCCAGTTCTACCGCCTGAGCCACCACCAATCGGGGGCGTGGATTTACATCAGCGCCCGCCCGAAGATGACCCTGGTGTTGGGGTTGCCGAGCTCCCTGAAACGCTGGAAGGGGGAATACGTGTTTGTCACGTTCCCGTCGAGTGTACCTTTCCCAGTTCGGTGGGAGTCGGCCGGCGCCGTCATCCTCGATCTGGGTGAGCCGACCGTCGCCGAGCAGCAGATGGCGAAGGACATGATGGCGATCCATGCGAGGGAGCGGTCAATTGACGTCCTCTTTAGTGACCATAACTTGCGCAAGCCGGTGTGGCCCTTGGGTAAGCTCCCCGAGCATTCGCCATTCGATGTTGCCTGGGCTCTGCTTGGTCTCTTATTTCTTCGTTGACTGCAGGTGGATTCCCTCTCGGTTCTTCCCCCGCCAGCACTCACGTGCAGGCCCCAGATCCGGATCCGCGTAGGAGGGATCATGTGCTGGAGGTCCGGAAGAAGCAACGGGCTGTGACCTCGACGGGAGGCTCTAAAAGGAAGAAGGGGCCGTCCCCCTCTGTCCCCTTGTTGGGGTCTTCCAAGAGGGTCCGTGAGGGGGTCGAGGGAGTTGATGTCCCGTCGCCCACCGATCAGCTCCGACCCGCCCCCGTTGAGGTTGCCTGGCCGTGGGTCGGCCCTTCGCCTCTCCCGAATGGTCCTCTCACTGATGCCTACGATCGGTATCTAGGCGCGTTCCGCTCCAACCCCAGCGAGTTTCCTTCGTCAGGGGAGGGTCTTCTTCGTCCACGCTTCCCGGTAGGGGAGAAGGAATCGGTGTTTTCGAGCCGCGGGGACGCCGCGCGAGTTGCCGAGAATAGTTGCCTCCCTCCCGATCAGGCTGTGCTGGATGGAGTTAGAGGTGACTGTCTGGCCACCTTTGTGATTCAGGCTGGCCAACAGGTAGAGTGCCTCTGCTTGTCCTCCCTCCAGCTGCTTTTGCCGTCTTACCTTCGTTGCCTTGGTGCAGTTGTCCTCGGTGGGTCTCTCGATGAGACGTCAGTTTTCGGCGCTTCCCAAAGCCAAGGCCGATGCCGGGCGAGATCTGGAGGCCCATGGCGAGGAGGGAGAGGCAGGCCAGTTAGAGGAAGTGCGGGTCAGGTCCTAGGAGACCCGCGTAACTGAGCTGTCCTCTGCCTTGGAGGAGGCGGACCGGGAGAGGGCCTTGGCTCTGACTGCAAAGTCAGAGGCCGAGGCGCGGGTCGCCGAGCTCTTGAGAGATGCCGACACGTCTGGGGGAGCCGAGAAGATCCCCGTCTCCGTTGCTGCCCCCGAGACCTTGGAGCTCTCCGATTGTCTGGAGGCGACGGAGGAGCAGGCGAGGGTTCTCCTTGCTCAACTTGGCGAGAGATCCCGGGAGATCGAGAAGGAGAGGGCGGAGCACCAACACCAGATCGAGACCTTAGAGGCCCGGATGCATGGGCTTGAGGAGGTGGATCCAGCTCGGATCGCTCAGGATGCCGTGGCAGAGTATGCCACCTCCTTTGTCGAGACCGTCTTGACGGAGGCGTTCGAGAAGGGTTTCACCCGGTGCCAGTCCGAGATCCGAAAGAAGTTCCCACTCTCAGGGGTCAACTTCGAGGATCTCCGGATGCACCCTGACGTCGAGCGGAGTGTGGGGGATGACCCAAGTGGACCGCCAGCCGGTGGTCCCACAGGTGCCCCTGGAGATGAATGAGGGAGGGGAATGCCCCTTGGCCTCTTCGCGTGTTTCTCTGTACATCTTTTGCTTATCTGGAAAGGAATGAATTCAAATAAATTTATTTCACAGAAACGATACATTTATTGAAAATACTTGCGTAAATGTTCCGTATTTCAGGCGTGAGTGAGAATCCTCCCCTCCATATTGGCTAGACGGTAGGTTGCGGGTCCGAGGACCTCAATGACTTTGTAGGGTCCTTCCCATTTAGCCGCGAGCTTCCCTTTGCGAGTGGTATCTGGGTTGAAGCCCGCTTTCCGGAGGACCAGGTCCCCAAGGTGGAAGCTTCTTCCCCTGACCCGAGCATTGTAGTATCGGACCACCTTCTGCTTCTGGCGGATGATGGTGGCCAGGGCCTACTCCCGCCGCTCGCCGAGGAGCTCCAGACTGAGCCCCAGACCCTGCGAGTTCCTGTCTTCGTCAAAGTATTTGAGGCGGAGAGATTCTTCACCCAACTCGACCGGCACCACCGCCTCGGCCCCGTAGGTGAGCATGAACGGGGTCTCGCCGGTGGCCTCCTTGTGGGTCGTCCGGTACGACCAGAGTATCCCGGGGAGCTCCTCTGGCCAGTTTCCTTCGGCGTCCTTTACTTTCTTTCGGAGGGGCTCTATGATGCACTTGTTGGCTGCTTCCGCCATTCCGTTGGTCTGGGGGTGTGCTACAGAGGCGAAGAGTAGTTTGATCCCCCATTCCGTGCAAAAATCTTTGAACCCTGCGGAGTCAAACTGCTTCCCATTGTCTGTGACGATGGCCCGTGGCACTCCGAATCAGGAGATGATGGAATTCCACACGAAGCTTTTCGCTTTCTTCCATGTGATGGTGGCCAACGGTTCGGCCTCGATCCACTTGGTGAAGTAGTCCACCGCCACAATCAGATACTTCCGCTGCCCCCGGCCCGGCTTAAACGGTCCGAGGATGTCGAGCCCCCATTTCGCGAAGGGGATGGGGCTCACGATAGGGATGAGCTCCGACGGGGGAGTCGAGATGTGGTGGGCATACCTCTGACATTCTTGGCATTTTTGGACATATCTTGCTGCGTCTTGGGCCAGGGTCGGCCAGTAGTATCCCTGCCTTAAGATCTTCTGTGCGACCATCTTGCCCCCGTGGTGATTTCCGCAGATCCCTTCGTGAACCTCCCGTAGGACGTAGTCAGCTTCCTGCGGTCCTATGCACTTCAAGTATGGGAGGACATCCGTCTTTGTCCAGCGTCTCCGGTAGAGCGTCCCCTCATAGATCACGAATCGGAGCGCCTTCCTCTCCAAGGTCAGACGTTCGTCCCAATCCGTCGGCACCTCCCCGTGAGTGAGGTACCGCATGATCGGGTCCATCCAGGTGGGATCTTGGTCGATCGCCATCATCTCCTGCTCTTCTGTGCTGGGGTACTGCAGATTTTCCACGTAGATGGTGCGGCCCAACTCCTTTGGTGAGGACGAGGCTAGCTTCGACAACGCATCTGCCCGTGCGTTCTCCGATCGTGGGAGGTGCAAGACTTCCATGTTTTTGAACCTGGAGAGCGCAGCTTTGGCAACGGCGTGATACCTCTGCATTGTCTCCTCCCGCGCCTCGTAACTTCCCAGAAGTTGGTTGACAATGAGCTTCGAGTCGCTGAGGAGGCGCACGGATTCGGCCCCGAGCTCCAGGGCCAGCCTTAGGCCGTTGATCACCGCTTCATACTCCGCCACGTTGTTGGTGGCTGGGAACTCGAACCGCAACGCGTATTCCACAATGTTCCCTTCCGGAGATCGGATTGCAATCCCAGCCCCGCCTCCTGACTGTGTGGCCGATCCATCCACATGGACTATCCATGCTCCTGGAACCCCTGGCTGGAAATGGTCAGCCGAAAGAAAGGACAAGGGTTGGGCAATTACCGTTGCTGGGACTTCTTCCTCCGGGGGCAATTTCCTTCCGTTGTGCACTCAGCGATGAAGTCGGCCAGAGCCTGCCCTTTGATGGCCGTGCGCGGTTTGAATCGGAGGTCGAACTCGCTCAGTTCCACTCCCCAGTTTAGCATCCTTCCCATTTGATCGAATCTCTTGAGGTTCTGCTCCAGTTGTGAGTCGGTCAGGATCAGTATGGTGTGGGCCTGGAAATAGGGTCGGAGCCTTCGGGCTGAGAGAACGAGGGCGTACGCCAGTTTCTCCATGGGCGAGTACCGCACCTCCGCCCCCTTCAAGATCCGGCTCGTGTAGTATACCGGCCACTGCACCCCACCGTCTTCCCGGATCAGCACCGAACTCACAGCTTCCTCCGCGCACGCCAGGTAAAGGCTCAGCGACTCCCCTTCCCGTGGCTTGGACAGGAGAGGCGGGCTGCGGAGATACTCTTTGAGATCCGCGAATGCCCTGGAGCAGTCTTCGTCCCATAGTATCGCCTTCCTACTGTCTGAAGGTTCCGTGATCGCTTTCCTCAGGACCTTGAAGAAGGGGAGCGATCTTTCCGCTGATTTGGAAAGGAATCGCCCCAGGGCTGCGATGCGCCCATTCAGCCTCTGCAGCTCTTTGATCGTCGTCGGCTCACGCATGTTGATCAGCGCCTCGATCTTGTCAGGATTAGCTTCAATGCCACGGTTAGTTATCATAAATCCCAAGGATTTGCCAGATCTTACCCCGAACGTGCACTTCGCGGGGTTGAGTCGAATGTGGTGTCGCCGCAACCGCTCGAAGGTCGCCCGCAGGTCGGTGATGTGGTCTTCCGGTCGTCTTGACTTGACAAGCATGTCGTCGACGTAGACTTCCAGGTTCCTTCCGATCTGGGAGCTAAAAACCTTGTTGACCATTCTCTGGTAAGTGGCCCCTGCGTTCTTCAAGCCAAAGGGCATCTTCTTGTAGCAGTAAGTTCCCCGGTCCGTCGTGAAGGCTGTCATTTCTTCGTCCCGGGGATCCATCTGGACTTGATCGTACCCCGAGTAGGCGTCCATGAAGCTAAGCATCTCGTACCCCGAGGCGTTGTCCACCAGGTGGTCGATGCACGGCAGGGGGTAGCTGTCCTTGGGACAGGCCTTGTTGAGGTCACTGAAGTCCATGCACATTCACCACTTCCCGTTGGGTTTCCTGACCATCACCACGTTCGACAGCCACTCCGGGTACCAGTGATCGCGCCCCGGCGTACACGTCCCGAGGCGACGGTTGTAGTTTTACCGCAAGCGCACGGTATAGCGGCGAGCGGGTATCGAACACAGGGAGGACGAATGACCGTGCTTGCTCCTAATCAACCTGGCTATTCAGAGGGATAATTGCCTTGGGCGATCCTGTCACAATCGTCAGACAAAAGTACAAAATATCAAATCAAATAGAGAACGCCTAGGGAATGGGGAATCCCCACTACTCACCGTATTTCACAATTGTGGTTCGCCGGTATCGAAATCGCTAGGATGAGAATTCGGATGAACTAGTTGCAACTAAATGTGGAACCAGGCTCACGCTCTCGCGCTGTTGCCGGTCTATAGCTATCCTGGGTTTGGGTCCAATCTCTTGCAAACCCTAGCCTAGGGAAGCTAGCATTAGGATCAACATCATCGTCCAATTGCGCACCGAGCCCAATCTCTTGCAAACTCGGTCCACAATCTAGATTAGGATAGTTCCTACCCGTCCAATCTCTTGCAAACGGGTATCGGCACGGAATTGCAACCGGAGATCCTAGCATCGGTCCAATTTCTTGCAAACCGATACTTCGAAAATCTGACTCCAACCCAATTCGGATTTCTAGGGCTTCCCATCGAATTGGGATCCAATCTCTTGCAAATCCCAATTGATGTGAATACCTAGCTATCCGTAGTAATTCGATCCCAATCTAATCCCTAATAACAATCCTGGCTCAATTCCTACCAATTCAACACAAATACGAAATTGGGCTCGTAGGGTTCATCCCCACGCCCCAAGACGTGGAGACTACTCACTAATCATAGCAATAGCACAATAATTGGCGAAGAAATAGACAATGGAATTCATCACAACAATGATATAAACAATAAAAATAGAGTTTTTGTGGAAGAGAAGTGCAAACCAATGTAGATCTTCAATCAACCCAACAAAAATCCAAGTTTTTCTCTTCACCAATCACAATTAATAAAACTAAAAAGTAGACTCAAAAAGCTGCAAAAAAATCTGAGAGGTGGCTCTCAAAACTAGGGTAAAAACAGAGCTTAAATAGCCCCAAAAATCGTCTAAAAATCCTGACCAAAACGCCCCTGCACAGCCTGTTTTCCGCAAATTTCGCTACAGGCAGCGCATCGCACTCGGCCGAGTGACAAAAGTCGCTCGGCCGAGTGAAAACCCTGTCAATTTTCCAGTAAGTCGGGGACTTCAGGGGTCTTCAGTTCGGGGGTGGCTCGGCCGAGTGAGTTGTCGTCACTCGGCCGATGGCTTCACTTCACTCGGGCGGACGGGATTTGCCACTCGGCCGAGTGGGTCTTCTGAAGCTCAGATGGCCGAAAAACAGTAACTTCGGTCTTTTTGAGGGCCTTCGTCTGGGCGCCACTCGGGCGGACGTGGTATCGTCACTCGGCCGATGTGGTCTCCTTCGCTCGGCCGAGTACACATGGAAGTCGTGTCTGAACGGGTCGGCCGAGCAGTGTCTCGCTGGTCGGCCGAGTGGCTCCTCCACTCGGCCGAGTGGGACACAAAAAATGCCCAAACTGGTCGTTTTGGCCTCCTCGTCGCTCCGGCGACGTCCATTCTTCTTCCGCTCCTCTCCAACAGCAAAATACCCCTCGGGGAGGTCGTCGGTGGCCGTCTAGATTACACGCATCTCGAGATCACTCCTAATCGCGCCAAATCACCTGAAATGCGACAAAAACAACAAATCGTGAAAAGCATCGCAATATCGTCGATATATCGTGAAAAACATGATTTGGGCGATCAAAATGGCATGCAAACATGCGGGAAAAGGGTGTAAAATAAGGAGTGATCAAAATCCCCCAAGCTTGCCTCTTACTCGTCCTCGAGGAAGATAAGTAAAAAGCGAACCCGGTGGATTCGGAAAACGAAAACGGCGACAAACGAAAAAAAAATGAAAAACGAAGAAGAATGAAAACCAAACGAAAATAAAGAAAGAGAGAAAGAAGAGGTAGGATGCTAGATCATTTTCTCAGGACGTGGGTTTCACCTACTCTTATAGCATGCACCGAGTGAGAAATACATGTCAAAGAATCTCATTTTGATACCATAGTAGAATAGTGCAAGTAGAAAATAGAAAACCCACGAACAACGGTATAATCATGAAAAACGGAATGATTTTAAAATTAACATCGCCTGAATCATCTAAAGCGGTGTACAAGTCTCAGATCACACACTTTTCAATTGAACGCTTTCTATCTGGAGTATAAGAGTATCACATCATAGAATAGAGAGAATAGAAAAGTATGGGTTTCATGAAATGAATGCTAGGCTTAGATTTCTGGATTTCGTAAAGCTAGAAACAATCTCACCGAGTATAGAATATTACTTAGCCTAGGTTGTCGTGCAATGTCAAGTAGTCGCTCTCTCACACATCAATGGATCTCCTCCCCCAAGCTTATCTATAAGCGTGGTGGCACAAAAATATTTACATCCCCATTTTTATATAGCTCCAAAGGCAAAGAAGAGGAAGAAGAAAGAAAATAAGCGAGATGGGATCTTTTATTGAGGATTTTTCCTCTTTTCTCTCTTTTCTCTTTTTTTTTTCTTTTTTTTTTTCATCTATACAATGATCCCAACTCAAAGAGAGATAATGATATACGAGAATGTTCTTCTCTCTTTTATTATATTTTTTTTGGAATAAGAGGTTTGGAGCTAGGAATTAATAGCGGGGGAAATGCCATAAAATAGAATCACTAAGGGGAGATTCACCAATGATTTTAAAAGTAGAGAAATGATGTTCAAGATTTGTGGAGAAAGAAATAAATATAACTCTCGGCTCACTCTATAAGACATGCACGACAACTTCAGCAGGGTAATCTAATCTACTCAGTTTCGATCACAAAAAAGCTAACTAATCCAGATATATCATAGCTAACCATCATTCAATCATCCGGAAGTGAAGTGTACAATTCATGCATATAGAAGTGATAAAGGAAAAGAAGTCAGTACTCCAGATATAGGCATTCAATGCGTGAATCTTGGTGTGTTTTCTGTGATAGCATACATATGAATATTCAGGCTCAGCTAATAATAAAATTTCATCCATTTTCATGAGGAAAAAGTGTGGGCTCCTATTTCTAAATGCAAGCGAGTCATAGCATATGATATCAGAAATGAAATCTAAGACACGACAAATATAGCATGCATATAGAATAAGCTAACTCCACGTAGACATCATCACAGAAAATTCATCTCTAGCATGAGATGAAAAAAGGAAGAAGTAAAGATAAAAGGAAAATAGAACTATGCAATGCGGCACACAGGAAAGTAAGGAAAACGTGATGCATGGCAAAACAAAAGGAAAATAACGAAAAATGAGTGCAAAAGTGAAAAGCGGTGTGAAAAACTGAAAATAAAGGTGGCAAATCGAAAAAGAACGTGAGAGCTCACTCCCCCAAGCTAAACGGCATAGTGTCCTCAATGTGCAAAGTGTGGCACACAGAGAGACAGGTAATGAGAGGGGCAAGTGAGGATGCATGCATGATGGAAAGAAAAAGGATAATAAAATGAAAAATTAAGAAACGAAAATATGATGCGGATATGATGCATGCACAGATATGAGTGATACGAGTATAAATGGGTCACCAAAAGCTCTCCCTCTCTCCCAAAAAAGATATATAAAGAGACGGCAAGTGAGAATCACAAAAAAAAATGAGGGGAGGGGGGGGGGGGGGTGGGGTAAAAGTGCATCAGGACCCAGCAGAGACGGGCAGCACAACGACAGGAATGGAGAAAGGCATCAAGAGTGCCTAAGAAGGCGGTGTCGCGCCGTCTCCGTCCTGAGGCGGAGGGGGTGGTGGTGGTGGTGTAGGCTGCTGAGCTGGGGTGGGTGGGAGTACGCGCGGGAGACGCTCTAAGATCTGTGTCAGGCAGTAGTGGATCTGAGGGATCAGGTCAAAGCGTCCAGCCATCGTAGAGACGGTGGAGGACAGGGTCCGAAGGTCTCCTCTAAGACCACTCACCGCCACCTCAAGAGCACGTATGCTCTGCAGTACAGTGTCGGGCGGGGGTGGTGCAGAGGGACGCACCGGTCTAGGCTGCGCAGGGCGAGGCTGGCGTACGCATGTGGAGTATGTAACGGGCAGAGCAGGGAATGGGACAAAAGGTGCCGTGCCAGGAAATGTGGGCCGGGCCTCAGTGTGAGGCCGGGGCGGTGAGAAGTGGAGGCAGCGGCAGCGGAAGAAGAGTACAAAAGCGGCTGCGAGGCGGCTAGTGAGGTCGGTGGCACAGAAGTGTGGACAGACGCCACGACGCTCTCGGAGAATACGGCAGCTGTGGAGACAGAGGAATCTCCCGCTGGGGCGGAAGTGTGTGGACCAAAAGGCGCAATCCCAGCGGAGATCATGCTAGCCATGGTCTCCACGACCGCGGCGAACGAGGGCTCTCCACTCTCAACAAAGGTCTGCGGGCGCTGGGGGAGAGCGGAGCAAAGAGGCTCCACGGACAGAGGGCCGGAGGTGGCAGCGGGAGTGGTGGGGACAGCCTCGGAAGTGGTGACAGTGGTGGAAGTGGGCTCAGCAAAAGTACTCTCGACACAGGCAGAGGTAGGGACAGAAGTGTCAAGAGCAGTGGAAACGTCAGGAACAGGCTGAGAGGCCACAGGGTCGACGGGGTGGGCAGCAGGCTCGGCAGGGTGCGCAGCAGGGTCTGCGGGAGCAGCCTGGGCAGCGTGGGCAGCGGGGCCCTGCTCGGCCTCCTCGGCCTCGAGCACGTAGGCGGTGGGGATGAGGACATCCATATCTGGGAGCCAGTCAACGTGGGCCGGTGCAATCTGGGTCCGAGCAGGGCTCGGGAGAATCATGTAATCGGCCCCATAGGGGCCGTGCAACCAGACCCAGTGACGCTCACCGTGCGGACGCAACATCTTCATCCGGGCCATAACGTCTATCGACAAGGAAGTGGGGCCCGGAACGCGTCGCAGGTCGTCGGGGAAATCCTCGCCGGTCATAAGAGCCAGCAGGGTAATCAGGCCGCCGCAGCATATCGGTGAGCGAGCGCCCACCGATACAATGATGCGGTCTAAGTGCCATGCCGCGATATCGATCACGACGGCGGGGACAAGCTCATCTCCATCCCTAGACAGAGCTCTGGGACGTGTCATCGCATAGAGCATGTAAAGCTCTGGCGTAGACATCGTGCCCGGCTCATATCTGGCCAAAAAGGTAGTCGCCATGAGGCGCTGGGCAATGCGTAGGCAGGGATGTACGATGGCCGAGGCCTTGGCCCTACTAGGGTCAAAGGCGGCGTGGAGACCCGTGATACGTGCCCAGAAGGCACCGGCGTCGAAAGAGGGTGGAGGGATATGTGTGGGGCCATAACCGCGATCGGCTCCGGGGACTGCGGGCCGAGAGAAAAATGCTCTCATCATATCGAGAGTGACCTGGCACTCTCGATCCATGAACCGGAATGAGCATCCCTCATCGGTCCGGGCGATCGAACTCAAAACCTCAAGTGTCGGACGGGTAAAAGTATCCGCCGACACCTGGAAAAAATCTCGCCAGCCCACGTTGTCGTACAACGTGAGCATCCCCTCAAGTACCCCCAGGCGTCCTAGGTCAGCGAGGTGTGCGAACCTGGAGGGTACGATCGAGCGCTGGGAGATACGCTCGAAGACGGCGCGGTGTGCGTCGTCTCGGAACGTAATCCCGAGCGGCCCGACCAGTGGAGCCGGTGGTGGTGGCTGTGGATCGGCGGGGAGAGGCTGTGCGGGCTGTGGGTGCGCTGCAGGCTGTGCGGTGTGTGCGGAGCCTGCAGGCTGTGCGGGGTG
Organism: Scilla litardierei; assembly: GCA_030789695.1. Lineage (NCBI taxonomy): Eukaryota > Viridiplantae > Streptophyta > Magnoliopsida > Asparagales > Asparagaceae > Scilla > Scilla litardierei. The sequence goes on from CM061138.1 coordinate 116,290,746, forward strand.
TGCGGGGTGTGTGGGGGACGGTGGAGGAGAGTCCTCCAACTCGTGGGAGGGGCCGGCATCATCCGACCGCTTCCGCTTGGCGGAAGCTCTCTTCGACCGCGGCCGTGTCCGGGGCGGCATATCTGCCCCGAGCGCGCGCCGAAAAAGTGAAAAGTGCGGCGTGTGCACAAAGAGTGGAAAGAGTTTACCCAAACACGCCGCGAGTGCTAAGTAGTGGAAGCGTGCGAAGTCCGCGCCTCCACGAAGTCCTGAGCAGCCCGTAGAAGCTCCCCTGAGCTCCCCTAAGCTCCAAAAAGCAACCTGCGCATGGAAAAGCGATATCAGCGAGTAATAATCAAAATGTATGGAGCAATAGGGGTATAACAGATAGATATGTGACTTGATTCGGGTTAGGGGTTCGATTGACACACAGATCCTCAAAAACTACGCAAAAAGAGAAGAAAATGGTGAAAATAAGCGAACCGGAGGTGATCGGAGACGGGGGTTGTCGGCGGCGACTCGGGCGGGTGGCGGCGGCGGTCGGCCGGCGGTGGCAGGCCGAGCGGCGGCGCGCGCGGGCGAGTGGATGTTGGGCGAGGCTGATCGGGCGAGGGGAAGCTGAGGGGGCGCGGGCGATCGGGTTTTTTCGTTTTCGAAAACTGCGCCTCCCCCTTTGGCTTTATATTAAAAAGTTACGACTCGGCCGAGTGACGTGATCACTCGGCCGAGCGAGGCAAATAAAAATTTCTCCCCGATATCGCTTCGGCCGAGTGGCTTTGCCAGGCTCGGCCGAGTGGAGTAAGTCCATTCGGCCGAGTGACTCAAGCTACTCGGCATGACTCGCCCAAGGAGGGTATCCGTTTCACTCGGCCGAGTGAATATATATACTCGGCCGAGTAGCAGTTATAATGAAATGAGGAAAATAGACAGAGAGTTGGGTACAGCAGACTTCCCTTGTTCGTGAGCGGCTCGGCCGGACGAACTTCTGTACTCGGCCGAGTGACTAGTATACTCGGCCGAGTGAGCCTTGCATTCTGCTGTTTGTCTTCGTTTAGGCTCTAAACTCCGTCTTTCTTCCTCCAGTCGATTTCATGCTCCTCCTAAGCGTCGAACGCCTTCTTAGGGCGCTCCTCATCGTCTCGTTCAACCTCCTCATGATGATCTACCTATCTCCTCTCCTGTCAAGAAAAATAGGACCCGTTATCACAAAATTTTTGATCGGATGACTCAAAACACTAAAAATTTCTAAGACGAAAATAAAGAAAAAGCGAAAATAAAGCAAAAACCGTCGGGTTGCCTCCCGACAAGCGCTCGTTTTAGGTCGTGAGCTCGACCCCCTATAATTTTCAATCAATGCGGGATGTTTGGTGCATATGAGATGCACCCGTCAAACTTTCCGGGGAGCGCGCTTGGATTCGGACGTGGCGGCGAAGCGTTCTCCCGCGGTGGTCTCCTATCTCGAATAGTGTTGGGGGGAGGCTCCCCCAAGCTAGCATTTGCCCCGGTCAACGGCTTAGCCGGCGATGCCGATTTCCGTACCGGCGGAGCTTTCTTTGGAGACTTTGATTTCGAGAGCTTGCAGAGCTCTCGAATTCTTGCGACATCAGCGTCGCCTTCATCTTCATCAGCGGAGAAGTCGGGGGAATCATCATTATTGTCCTCATGGCCTAAATCCGGGCCTTCATCCAATTCTTCATCAAAAAGGGCACCAATTGAGTGAGGAATCGCCTCCTCTATCACCTCATCAAGGAGGTCCGAGAGATCATCCGGCCGCTCTTTAAGCAAATATACTCTATTGATTTCGCCCGTCGGGATCCCCTCGGAATAGTGCTTTAGCCTTTGCCCATTTACTTTGAATGTGGTACCTTCCTTGCTTTCCAACTCGAAAGCTCCTCCCGGTTGTATGTGCTTGATGGTGAAAGGTCCCGACCAACGTGACCTCAACTTACCGGGAAATAGTCGGAGTCGGGAATTGTAGAGCAAGACCTTGTCTCCCACCTTGAAGTCCGTGACAGTTATGCGGGCATCGTGGAAAATCTTGGTCCTTTCCTTGTAAATTCTCGAGCTCTCATAAGCGTCCCTCCTTATTTCATCAAGTTCGTTGATGTCCAAGAGTCGCCTCACCGCCGCACTCTTATAGTCGTAGTTAAAGGTCTTGATGGCCCAATATGCGCGGTGTTCCAACTCTACCGGCAAGTGGCAAGCCTTCCCATAAACTAGGCGGAACGGTGTAGTACCGATGGGGGTGCGAAAGGCCGTGCGATAGGCCCATAGAGCATCGTTTAGCTTCATTGACCAATCCTTTCTAGACCGATCTACTGTTTTCTCGAGAATTTGCTTGATTTCTCTATTTGAGACTTCTACTTGGCCGCTTGTCTGGGGGTGATAAGCCATTCCAACTCTATGATTTACCCCGTACTTCTTTAGCATGGCTTCAAACTTGTTCTCTATGAAGTGGCTTCCCCCGTCACTTATCAAGGTACGCGGCACTCCAAAGCGCGGAAAGATATTTTGCTTGAAGAATTTGGAGACGACCCTCGCATCATTAGTAGGGGTGGCAATAGCTTCCACCCATTTGGAGACATAGTCAACGGCCAATAGGATGTACTTGTTGCTATTGCTCGACGGAAAAGGCCCCATGAAGTCTACTCCCCAACAATCAAAAAGCTCAATCTCCTGGATGGGTCTCATCGGCATCTCATTGCGCTTGGAGATATTCCCGGTCCGTTGACATCTATCGCAACCCTTCACAAAAGCGTGAGTGTCTTTAAACATTGTGGGCCAGAAGAATCCGCTCTGCAAGATCTTAGCGGTTGTTTTAGAGGCGGCATGATGTCCCCCGCATGGTAGACCGTGGCAATGCAAAATGATAGACGTTGCCTCCTCTTTAGAAACACACCTACGAATGACACTATCTTTGCATATCTTGAAAAGGTAAGGATCTTCCCAAAAATAGCTACGGACCTCATGCATAAATCTCCTCTTTTGTTGCGTGGACATCCCATGCGGTTTGATTCCGCACGCCAGGTAGTTGACGAAGTCCGCGTACCAAGGTACTTCCTCGGTCCTTACCGCATATAGCCTCTCATCAACAAATGTGTCGTCAATAGGTAAACTCTCATCCTCCTTGTCGCGAATGAGCCTAGATAAATGATCCGCCACGACATTGTCTGTACCCTTCTTATCTCTGATCTCTAGGTCGAATTCTTGCAACAAGAGTATCCACCTAATCAACCGGGGTTTGGCCTCCTTCTTGTTTAAAAGATACTTCAATGCCGCATGGTCGGTGTGGACAATCATCTTGGAACCGAGGAGGTAGGAGCGAAACTTCTCTATGGAATAGACGACCGCTAGAAGCTCCTTTTCGGTAGTTGTGTAGTTTTTCTGCGCGTCATCCAATGTCTTGCTTGCGTAGTATATCGCATGAAGCTTCCTATCTTTCCTTTGTCCCAATACCGCTCCAATGGCTTGGTCGCTAGCATCGCACATTAGCTCAAAAGGGAGGCTCCAATCCGGCGGTTGAATGATGGGCGCTGAGACTAGCGCTTCCTTCAAGGTGTTGAAAGCTTGCAAGCATTCTCCTGAAAAGTCAAAAGGAACATCTTTAGCGAGTAAGGAAGTAAGTGGTCTGGCAATCGAGGCGAAATCCTTAATGAAGCGGCGGTAGAACCCCGCGTGACCAAGGAAGCCTCTAATGCCCTTAATATTAATAGGAGGAGGAAGTTTTTCGATTACCTCAATTTTAGCTTTATCTACCTCGATTCCTCTTGAGGAAACAAGATGCCCGAGGACTATACCTTCCGTGACCATGAAGTGACACTTCTCCCAATTGAGAGTGAGATTGTTTTGTTGGCACCTTTTTAGGACTTTAGTGAGATTTTCCAAGCAAGAGTCAAACTCACTTCCGTAAACCGAGAAATCATCCATAAAAACTTCCATAATATTTTCAATATAATCGGAAAATATGGATGTCATACATCTTTGAAAAGTGGCGGGAGCATTACAAAGGCCGAACGGCATCCTACGGTATGCGTAGGTGCCATAGGGACAAGTGAAAGTTGTCTTTTCTTGGTCATCTTCGTGCAAAGGGATTTGGAAAAAACCCGAATACCCGTCTAGATAGCAAAAGTATTTATGGTTCGCGAGGCGTTCAAGCATTTGATCGATGAATGGCAATGGGTAATGGTCCTTTCGGGTGGCTTTATTGAGTCTCCTATAGTCAATGCACATTCGCCATCCCGTGACAGTGCGCGTGGATATTGGCTCTCCTTTGTCATTTTTTATGACAGTCATCCCTCCTTTCTTGGGGACGACGTGGACGGGGCTAACCCATCTACTGTCAGAGATAGGATAAATTATACCGGCTTCAAGCAATTTTAGGATTTCCTTTTTAACCACCTCCTTCATGTTCGGGTTCAACCGCCTTTGAGGCTCTATGGAGGTGGCTTCGGTATCCTCCAAATGGATCCGATGCGTGCAAAGCCTAGGGCTTATCCCTTTAAGATCGGAGATAGTGTATCCCAAGACATATTTGTGGCTCCTAAGGACGTCTAGGAGTTTTTCAAGTTGATCTTGTGTGAGGTGGGAATTGACTATCACCGGAAAAGTCAATTTATTACCCAAAAAGGCATACCTTAGATTCGGCGGTAATTGTTTAAGCTCTACCTGAGGTGGCACTGCTTCTTCCACCTTTTCAGCTCGCATGAATTCGGCTTCTTCCTTGTCATCCTGGTTTAGCTCATCTTCAGGTGGAATGCTTTCTTGTGACGAGTCAGACTCGCTACTTAGTGAGGATGAGGCATCGAAGTAGGCGCCCTCTGATTCAGTGCTAGCATCGCCAAAACCTTCACTCTGCTCCAGTTCGTACCTGGAATCAAGAAACACATCAGACGATTCATAAAAACAAGAGTGAGCGTCATAAAGTGTAACACCCGGAATGTCGGTTTGCTCGAAGGGTTCTTCGGGAGCATAGTGCTCTTCGACATTTGCTCTATTGTCTTCGAAATACAATTTGTCGTCGACCACGTCAACTCTGACATTGCCTCCGATAGTTCCTTCCGGGGAGATTTGGTCCATCACAAAGCTAGCAAATAGTTGTTCGTCGGGGTCCGTGATATTGATAGCAAATGCTCCGGTAGCGTGGACCTCGTCGACAAGCTCCTTAAGGAGGTCTGTGAAGGTGTCATAGTCTTCTCGACTGAGTTCTATTGTTGGCGTTGCATCCCCCATTCTCCCTGTTAAGATCTTATGCGAAATGCGGGGAGAATATGCAAATAGGGCTACGAATGAAGTTAGGATAAAATAGAGAGGGAAGTAAAGGAAGAAAGTAAGAAGAAATAACCGGGTGGTCGGTGCCGAGCACCGTCAAAATGCCCGTCCCCGGCAACGGCGCCAAAAACTTGATCGCGCCCCGGCGTACACGTCCCGAGGCGACGGTTGTAGTTTTACCGCAAGCGCACGGTATAGCGGCGAGCGGGTATCGAACACAGGGAGGACGAATGACCGTGCTTGCTCCTAATCAACCTGGCTATTCAGAGGGATAATTGCCTTGGGCGATCCTGTCACAATCGTCAGACAAAAGTGCAAAATATCAAATCAAATAGAGAACGCCTAGGGAATGGGGAATCCCCACTACTCACCGTATTTCACAATTGTGGTTCGCCGGTATCGAAATCGCTAGGATGAGAATTCGGATGAACTAGTTGCAACTAAATGTGGAACCAGGCTCACGCTCTCGCGCTGTTGTCGGTCTATAGCTATCCTGGGTTTGGGTCCAATCTCTTGCAAACCCTAGCCTAGGGAAGCTAGCATTAGGATCAACATCATCGTCCAATTGCGCACCGAGCCCAATCTCTTGCAAACTCGGTCCACAATCTAGATTAGGATAGTTCCTACCCGTCCAATCTCTTGCAAACGGGTATCGGCACGGAATTGCAACCGGAGATCCTAGCATCGGTCCAATTTCTTGCAAACCGATACTTCGAAAATCCGACTCCAACCCAATTCGGATTTCTAGGGCTTCCCATCGAATTGGGATCCAATCTCTTGCAAATCCCAATTGATGTGAATACCTAGCTATCCGTAGTAATTCGATCCCAATCTAATCCCTAATAACAATCCTGGCTCAATTCCTACCAATTCAACACAAATACGAATTGGGCTCGTAGGGTTCATCCCCACGCCCCAAGACGTGGAGACTACTCACTAATCATAGCAATAGCACAATAATTGGCGAAGAAATAGACAATGGAATTCATCACAACAATGATATAAACAATAAAAATAGAGTTTTTGTGGAAGAGAAGTGCAAACCAATGTAGATCTTCAATCAACCCAACAAAAATCCAAGTTTTTCTCTTCACCAATCACAATTAATAAAACTAAAAAGTAGACTCAAAAAGCTGCAAAAAAATCTGAGAGGTGGCTCTCAAAACTAGGGTAAAAACAGAGCTTAAATAGCCCCAAAAATCGTCTAAAAATCCTGACCAAAACGCCCCTGCACAGCCTGTTTTCCGCAAATTTCGCTACAGGCAGCGCATCGCACTCGGCCGAGTGACAAAAGTCGCTCGGCCGAGTGAAAACCCTGTCAATTTTCCAGTAAGTCGGGGACTTCAGGGGTCTTCAGTTCGGGGGTGGCTCGGCCGAGTGAGTTGTCGTCACTCGGCCGATGGCTTCACTTCACTCGGGCGGACGGGATTTGCCACTCGGCCGAGTGGGTCTTCTGAAGCTCAGATGGCCGAAAAACAGTAACTTCGGTCTTTTTGAGGGCCTTCGTCTGGGCGCCACTCGGGCGGACGTGGTATCGTCACTCGGCCGATGTGGTCTCCGTCGCTCGGCCGAGTACACATGGAAGTCGTGTCTGAACGGGTCGGCCGAGCAGTGTCTCACTGGTCGGCCGAGTGGCTCCTCCACTCGACCGAGTGGGACACAAAAAATGCCCAAACTGGTCGTTTTGGCCTCCTCGTCGCTCCGGCGACGTCCATTCTTCTTCCGCTCCTCTCCAACAGCAAAATACCCCTCGGGGAGGTCGTCGGTGGCCGTCTAGATTACACGCATCTCGAGATCACTCCTAATCGCGCCAAATCACCTGAAATGCGACAAAAACAACAAATCGTGAAAAGCATCGCAATATCGTCGATATATTGTGAAAAACATGATTTGGGCGATCAAAATGGCATGCAAACATGCGGGAAAAGGGTGTAAAATAAGGAGTGATCAACCAGACCTCTCGTATGAAGCCGGCGTCAAGGAGACGCTCCACTTCCTCGGAGGCCGCCTTCATCTTCTCGCCGCCCAGGTTACGCTTCTTCTGCCTGACCGGCTTGAAGTTGGGGTCGGCGTTGATCCGGTGGACGATCACCTGGGGGTCTACGCCGGGCATGTCCTCCGGTGACCAAGCAAAGATGTCTAGGTTCGCCTCCAGGCATTCGACCAGTTGATCCCTCAGGTCATGGCTTAGCCCTCTCCCGATCAAGACGAACCGGCCCTCGACGTCCGTGACCGGGATCTGCTCTTGCTCCTCCGCAGGGGCGGGCCTCGGCCCGCTCCTTAAGTCGAGCGTGGCCATCCGGTCGACTAGACGATCTTCGGGACCTTCCTCCGCCAGTTGATAGCAGGTACTCGGTCTCCCCGCGTCGCCTTCGACTTGCCCCATCCCCCCGGGCGTTCGGAACTTGATGGTCTGATGGAGGGTCGAGACCACCGCGCCGATGGCGTTGAGTAGGGGTCGGCCGATGATCCCATTGTATTCCGACCCGATCCCCAATACGATGAATTCCACCGCCAGGGTCACCGAGTCTGGTGCGTCTCCGAGTGTTACCGGGAGATGGATCGTGCCGATGATGGGGGTGGAGTGACCCGTGAATCCCACCACGGGACCCGAGCGAGGTCGTAAGTCTTCCTTCCGCCGCCCCATCTTTTCCAGGGTTGACATGAAGAGGACGTCACAGGAGCTGCCGGTGTCGACGAGCAGTTGCCGTACCATGGTAGTGTCTATGATCACCGATACCACCAAGGCTACGTCCGAGCTGCGCGCCGTTACAGATGCGCTCGGTCTCCCAACCGGTGGGGACGGTGAGGGTCTCCCGGTCCTCTCCTTATGATCCTCCTCGCGTCGGGCCCGGGCCCACTCTCGCCAACGATGGCGGGCCCTGTCGCTTCGCGTCAGAGCCTTGCTCTCCTTTCATCGAGACGGGTGAAGATGCTTCATTGCAGGTGTGGTTTGTTTCTTCGTGGGACAGTTCGTTCCCACAGACGGCGCCAGATGTTTCAGAGTGTTTTCTCACTACAAAAGCGTTGACCGTGGGCAACCCGGTCAACGTGGTCAAGGGGCCCGTTTGGGTCCCTCGGGTGTGTCGAGTCGGTGCAGACGAGGCGCGAGTCAGAGTTGCAGACAGCGTGAAGCGCGTCGGCTGGGCTGAATCGGGGTCCTCGGTCGTTGGTAGGGCGAGGGGAAGCCTCGGCCCGTGTTGAGACGCTCGGCCTCGGTCGGTCTTGCTCGGCCTCGGCGGTCGGACGACGAGGGGTAGCCTCGATCGTCCGGCTGGTTACGTGGTCGGCGAGGGGCGGAGGGGAAGCCTCGGCCCGTGGATCAGATGTCCTCCTGCGTAGACGAGAACGCTCGTCAGGGGGCTGGACCTTGGTTCCGGCCAAATCCCCTCAGATGCCTAAGTCAGACAGTGATCTGAAAGAGGAGGCCCGCCGGAGACGGTTCGACTCGAGAGGAGATCTGAACGGTGTCTCACGGTGCGAGCGGGGGAGGAAGGAGATGAAATGGGGGAACAAGGTCGTTGATGGAGTACCTTAGGTTTTAGCTACCTGAGATGCGGTCCCTTGTCCAGCCGTCCTTCTAACCCTTTTATAGACCTCCCGCCGTGATTGCCCCCGACCCACGTCGCTCGTCCGCCCTCGATCGTGCCCCCTCGATCCGCCCCCCCCGTCGCCGCCTCCTGCACCATGCCAGCACCTCTCCATCATAGCCATTAAGTGGTAGTGGGATTAGGGGAACGGTTACCGCTGGAGTGGGCGAGTGGCCAGCGCGTTTATCAGGGCCGGGTCGGATCGATATTTGGGGGTCCTCTATAGGGCCTTGTCGGGCGGGCCAGATCGCGCAAATGGGCTTCTGATCGGCAGTCGGGTTTCTGGGCTCGTGTCTTTCGGGCTTCGACCAAATAGGCGTAACACATGCCAAATTAGTTCTCGTTGTTAGGGGGAGACCTTTGGTCTCCCCCCACTTACATCCATTGTTACACCCACTACTAAGTGTGTATCTATTGGGATCATATACTTATAACTCCTTCTATTATCAATATATATGGCTATGGTATCAACCATTAGCATACACCTTCATACTATTTCAACACGTTATCATCACGCTTTTCAGCTGAGCCGAATCCCTGCTGACAGACGAATCACGAGGAGGCAGATAGGGCTTCCTTCTCCGAACTTTGCTAGATCCGGAGGGTAGGATCTAGAGGTAAATTCTAAAGAAACCCCTAGATCAACATCTTTACATCGGCGTGCTGAAAAATCTGTGCTATAATTTTTTTCCTAAGTGATCTATAACAATATCTTTAGAATATCACTTTTCAAATACACAGTTTTAATAGATTTATAAAAAAATAAAAACAAAAAAAACGTGGGCAGCCGTAGCGTCGGACCCCCTGGGGGTTCTTTCAGATCTCCGGCCACACCCCCTTGTCGGGGGCTTTCTGATAGCCACCACCCCCCAGTCGGGGTTTGGCCTCCCGGAGCACGCCTCCCGATTCCGATCCGCCGGCGCGACACTTCCGAACCGCCGCCCCGCCGCCCCAGTCCGGGGGGGATTTTTTCCGGTGTCGAAACGCCGCTGCCCCATGTCGGGGGGCCTCCCGACCCCTCCCGGAGTGATCACCGGCCACCCCCTTCAGGGGCCTGCCTCCGAATCGTCGTCGATGGGGCCTGCCCGACGCGGGGGACCTTTAGATCGCCGCCCCTCCCAGCCGGAGGGCGGCCCTCCTCGCCCGCCTCCCCCTTGATAGGGCTTGCAGTGCTGCCCCCTCCCTGTCGGAGGGGGGCCTCTTTGCGCGACGCCCCTTCTGTCGGAGGGGCCCTTGGAGCCGTTCGATTAGCTGATCTGACATTGTCCCTGCCCCCCTGTCGAGGGGTACCTCTCTATTCGCCACCCCTCCTGTCGAGGGGGGCTTTTCCCCATGCCATGGGACCATATCACGCCGCCCCTGGCGACTGCCGGTATTCAGCCACTCTCCTTAAAGCCCTAACCCTAGGGTGAGGGGGAGAAGAGGCATGTGCCTCCCCTGATGGGCCGTGAGCCCAGTAAATTACAAAATAAAAAATAAAAACAAATGGGTATTTTTTGGCTAACGAGCATGTAGCCCGCAATTAGCCCGCGGGCCTCTGGCCTGTGACCGCCCGTCCGTTTGGCACTCAAGTCGGGACGGGGATACTATTATTAGAATTTGTAAACAGCAAGCGCACGGTGTCGAAGTTTGGCTTGGTGGTCGATCACAGGGAGGCGTGTGTTGTACTTGTGAGCATTCGGGAACCGGATCACCCGGTGGGTGAGGTAGCTTAAACTCTTGTTGGATGTCACGATAGTAAACTAATGAAAAAGGCGTAAGAGGAAAAAAGGGAAACCTAGGACTTTGGCTTCCGTCCTATCATGAGTTCTCACAATTATGACCGAAGGATAGGAGTGTGATCGGTTTCTAGGGTTTATCGGTGAGACGTTGCCTCTAATAGTGGTACCTAGTATCCCATAGGCCCAATATTCCAGTCGATGCCCAGGATGATACACAAGGTCTACCCGGGTTCGGACGGTGGGTGATCGCTCCTTATTTTACACATTTTTTCTACATATTTTCATGTCATTTTGATTGCTCATATCGCGCTTTTCACGATTATTCGACGATATCGCGTTGCTTTTCACTATTTCTTGTTTTTGTCGTATTTCAGGAGATATGGAGCGATCTGGAGCGAAAAAGAGATCAAGAGACTTTCACGCACACCGGAGCATCGTCCACAGCTTATTTGAGGAGTTAGCATCGCTAGAGGATGAGCGGAAGAGGAAGAAGTTCGATAGAATTGACGAGGAGGCGAGCAGGAGAAGAAAAGAGCCCAGAAGCAGCTCACTCGGTCGAACAGAGTGTTCACTCGGCCGAGTGACGGGCTACATTCGGCCGAGTGAAACGGATACGTACTGCTGATTTTTCAAAGTTCACTCGGCCGAGCAAGAAAGTCCACTCGGCCGAATGGAGAAGACCACTCGCCCGAGTGGTAAAGAGATTTTCTTCCAAGAAGGGGCCAACTTACTAGAAATTTGAAGAGGCCCACTCGGCCGAGCAAGATTGCTCACTCAGCGAGTGAAGAAGACCACTTGACCGAGTCAGATAGAGCGACAGATCCCCGAAAACCCCAGATTCTCTGTTTATTATTGGGTCTGTCACTTGGCCGAGTGACGCAGTCCGACTGCTACACAAATTGGGTTTTCTGGGCTGCGCAGGAGCAATTCTGTCAGGAATTTCTGGACGATTTTGGCTTGTATTTAAACCTAGTTTTATTCCTAGTTTTAGGAAAGACTTGAATTAATTTTTGACGGCTATTCCTTTTGTAAATCTCAGCTGGAGATCATAGACGCGCAATTTGGTTTGTTCTTTCTTGCTAAAACTCTTATTTTTATGAATTGCTTTCTCTCTACAATGAATTGTGCCTTGATCTATTGCTTTATTTCTGAGATTTCTATGATGAATTGTGAGTATTTTCGTCATTCTAGGGCATGGGGATGAACCCTATGGATCCGATCTTTGAAGTGTGATTAATGAATTGAATTGTTGATAGGATTGAAGAGAGGTTAAGTTGTGATTGATTTATTGCGAGTACCTAGGAATTTCCTTCGATTGGGATTTGCAAGAGATTGGATCCCAATTGATGGGAAGGCCTAGATATTCGACTTAAGTTTATAATTGAGATTCTCTAGATTTGGTTTGCAAGAGATTGGACCAACTAGGATTTTTATTATAAATCTATACTAATATTCATTTGCAAGAGATTAGACGAATACGAACTATTATAACCTAGATCATAACTCGAGTTTATGTCATGCCCCGCTTCCCAAAAATATGGAGGCGAAGCGTGAGAAGGTCCGCTCAGACTTAAAGCTACAAGGCTGCAAGTCCGATAAGCGTTAATCAAATTTAAAACTGCAGGTCCTTGCAACGCGAACGAAACAAAGATAATAATAATGAAATGAGACAAAAGAGATATCTCAGAATATCCATAAGTATAAATTCCAACATCGCAGAAAAGCCACCAGGCTGAAATAAAAGAGAGTCTAACGGCCCAAACATGGCCAAAGTACATCGTACAAAACAAGGGTGCCACGCACCGACAACTAACAGAAAACCTAAAACGAAGGAAAGCTCAGCAAAGTCACCAAGAAAGATCACTGGCATCCACAAAACTCCTCCTAGGCAGTCATGGACTCAGGCTCAGCGTCAGCAACACATCACGTACTCAGCAACGGTCTCTGGCTCAGGGTCTAACATGTGACACCCAAAAGAGCAAGGGGCACATGTCAGCAAGTCTACAAGAGACTTGTGTAAGGAAACTGAAGGTAGGTAAAAGTAAAGCAACCTAGCAGTTCTAGCATGATGCAATGACATGGCAGTTAAAGTAATGAGTGCAACAGGTAAGGTAAAGTAAAGTAAAGTACGAGCATGGCATTTAAACATGGCATGGATGACAAGTATTGCATGAATCATTCACAAGACAAGTACAAGACAAGAAAAGTAAGCACCTCGTGCACAGAGATTCCGTCTTTTGGCTAGAGGGCTGATCAGGCCACTCCTAAGCTCAAGTAACCGTTTATCCCTACCCCTCCACGTGTGTCGAGCCAGGGCCTTACCCCCGAACGGGAATGCTCGCTTCTGGATCACGAGCCAGGAAGTGTTTTTAACAAGTATGGCATAGGGGTGCACCTAGCCGGTCCAGGAAACCGGGCATTGGCTTTTGACCAACACATGAGGCCCGTTTCCCTGGAAGTAGTATTCAAGGAGTACAAGTATTGTAGCGTGTGCTACGAATTGTAGAATGCAATGCCTTAGCTTCGTTGTCAAGCTAGATCAATTAGGTGACGGATCTAGTTTCGTTGTCAAACTAGATCAAGTAGGCGTCTAGCCAGCTATCATTTCACTGACTAGTCTCTTTTACGCTGAAATCAAGGAAGTGGCCTAAAAACATGGCCCTACACAAGAGTTGGCAAGTTTCACTTGCCTGCAAATACAACGTCTGAGCACACCGTCCAAGAGAGTCCAAAATCACAATTATCCTACGTGCACAAGTCCACCGGCATAGAGTCCATATTATTAATCTTGATTAGTGAATTTAAAACATTTAAAATACTTTAAAAACATCAATTTTAGTCTTGATTAGCATGCAATTGGGTTGGGGTCCTAGGGGTGCAAGAGTTACCTCAACACGACGCGAAAGCTACACCGGCGTCGGGTAGCGACACCGAGGGTTGGAATAATAGATCGCGCTCCAAGTCCAGATTCCAATTAGATTCCTCGTTGGAAATTTCAAAGCAATCAACCGGGGCGACGATTCCAGATTCCAAAGCTAGCACGTGCGACGACGGGCTACGACGTGCGACGACGTCGTACGCAGCAAATCGTCGAAGAGAACGCACCTAGGTGGGGCCCACAGTAGTCCTAGGGACCTTTGGGGGACCCACAATACCTCTGGAGAACTTGGGGGGCCCACGGTGGCAAGCGATGCGACGGGTGCGGGGTTGCGACGAGTGACTCTCGGTCGTACAGCCTCGGTGCGGGGAGATCCCTCGGTCGTGCACAGAGGATGCGGGGTTGTAATGCTTGGGGGGTGCAGCAGCGGGGTGCGGAGCTTGGTGCGGGCCTTTTCTCGGTCAGTGCGGAAGAGGGGCTCGGTCAGGCGCTTGGATGCGGGGGGCTGTGATGTTGCGACGTTGCAATGCTTGCAACGCCGGTCGGTGCGGAGATGCGGGTCGGTCGGGCGCGGTGCGGAGCGGGGCGACAAGGCGGGGGTTGGTGCGGGCGTTGTGCGGAGTTGAGGCCTCGGTCTGACCGAGGGCCTCTCTCGGTCAGAGCGGGGGAACGGGCGTGAGCGGCAGCAGCGGGGTGCGGAGCGGCTGTGGTGCGGGGTTGGGCTTCGGTCGGAGCGGGGGAACGAGGGTGATTTCTTCGGTCGTGCGGCTGCCGTTCGTCGCAACGTTGCGACGAATCGTCGCAACGTCAATTTTGGGTTTTGGAAGAGGCTAGGGTTAATTTCTTGCGAAAATAGGTCTTCCTAGGGGTTGTTTATATAGTGTAGATGGGTTGACTTGGTCTAGGGCTAAATCTAATAGGATTAGAAGTTTAAAATAATTTAAAATTTGAAATTCAACTTCTCCAACTCACCCAAGGATTTGACTTGGTCCAAATGAGCTAGAAATTGGCTCAAAAATTCTTTAATACGTTTAAAACTCAAATAAATTTTATTTGGCCGAAATTAATTTAAAAATTTAATTATTAAAAATAATATAAAACTTGTTAAAATTATAAAAGTGGTCAAATGAACTCCAAAAATTATAAAATAAATATCGTGGTGATCGTGATGACGAGAGTGAGCTAAATAAGAAGACGGATCTCAATTTTGACGTCGGACGACGAAACTAAAAATAGAAACGTCTCCCGTCAAAAGAGAAAATCGCCACGTCTCATCGAATAAGTTTAAATTATGGGAAAACGATTCGAGAAACGTCGTTCCAAAATAGTGCCACTATTTAATATTCTCAGAGACGTTCACAACGGCATATCACACGAAAGTGTTCACAAACAAACAAAGTCTAAAACAAACACGTGCACGACCAAAAGCACGTGCACGAACAACGCACAACGAAAAGTGGTCGTTACATCCTCCCCACCTTAGAATAAAGTCCGTCCTCGTACTTTCTAATATATCTAGTCGCTCTAATAACTACCCCAAATCAAGTCACATTATATTTCAAACCAGGTATAGTCATTACAGGTGCTCATATACGCACTAGGTAGTCAAACATTAACACTACCAACACGTATATATATACATTCACATACGTATACACTTATACCTATTATAGTCAGTCAAATTCATACATGTATTTCAATCATATATATAAACATACATCCCTTATATAACTACTACTCACAAAACAATAGTTCAGATACTTATATAAGGATAGTCTCACTCTTAGCCAATACAATCATTGCTCTACCTATATGTAGCTACCTATGCACAAACATCAAGGGTATACTACCCTCTAATAATCCCTAGTATTCATCCAACACCAAACACATCAACACTTGTAGTCACACCATACCATAAATAAATCCAGTTTCACTATATATATATATACACACACACACACACACACATTCATCACCACTTTTCATTCACGTGCACCAATCATATCATTATATAACTACCACACCTACACACCTAGTTTTAGCTAGTACACATACGTTCACACAGGCAAGTCCTTAGTAAATAACTATACCACAAGACCAACACCTATAACTATATACTGGTATAGCGACCCACAATCATGTGCGTAACTCAACCAGGCACAAACACTTCTATCACTATACCTACATCACGCATTGCTATATTCAAACTACAATCATACATTCAATACACTTAGAGTATACTCACTCAAGCTTGAGTGAGACTCAATACACATATCAGAATATTCTATATACGTAACACGGCATTCATACCTATACCAATACCACTCCAATATTCATACGTCTACCATTACAACCATATACATACCATAGGTCAATCACACTTAATATTTAGTCAGATAACACCCACATAGTTAAATCAATTTATATACCATAATAATAATAATACAGACATCAACACTCGTATAATTATAATACACTCCCTAATACATGCATACGTATTCATCGTAAAGTCACACGCACATGTAACTTATATATATATATATATATATATATATATATATATGAGGTTAATGGGCCAATGCTGACAGCGCTGGAAATTTTTCCAGCGCTGTCCGCATTATGGGCGATGTAAAAATATTTTTTTTAAATTTTTTTTGCAGTAGTTAGATATACGTGTTAGGAAGCTCCCCACAAAATTTCAGCTCAATCCGACACCGTTTGAGCCTCCGTTCATCGATTTCAAAAACGTTACGCAAATCTGTCCACAGTTTTGCGTAACGTTTTTGAAATCGATGAACGGAGGCTCAAACGGTGTCGGATTGAGCTGAAATTTTGTGGGGAGCTTTCTAACACGTATATCTAACTACTGCAAAAAAAATTTCAAAAAAATTCCTTTTAGGTCGCCCACAATGCGGACAGCGCTGGAAAAATTTCCAGCGCTGTCAGCTCTTCTCCATTTTTCACTATATATATATATATATATATATATATATATATATATATATATATATATATATATATATATATATATTCACACCATAGCCTACTACCTATAATTAGTATACTAACACATCCACACATGCATAATTAAGATGTGCAATAGTCGTGTATACCCCACGGTATGCACGCATGCAACATCCCGTAAGAGCAAGCAACATCAATCAAGATTATAATCCTACTACCATATGTATATCACATATATACTCAGGCAACAAAACATAACTACTTACATATAAGCACCATACCTATCTACCTACGAGCACATACTCATGCGTACTAATATATGGGTCACTCAATAGGCCTACTCTCTTAACTATACGTACACTTATTATTATCACACCTATCATACACATAGCTTCACCAAATCAAATTATTTCAACCATTATAAGTATCTCTTACTACATACACAACTTAGATATTTCAACGCTAACTCTTATATACACAGGCATCCCTAGTATATTATAGCTATCCACACAAAAATCTATAACTACTAACACACAGCAACTTCATACTATTACGAATAACTCCGAGTATATATATATCACACAATAGGCAAGCACTAATATACTATGGGGGTATACTCATTCAAGCCCACGTACACAAGTTAGGTGCGTGCACAACGACACCTCTCAAAGGTCCAAGGGTCTACTTACAACTTAGAGTTGACACAGACATTGACGGGCACCTAAGCCTAAGCAATAGAGGGGGGTCGAAAGCGTGCCGAGAGAAGGATCGATAAGCATGAGTTCGGATAGGACGAATACAAGGAGACAGCTTGGTTAGACGAAACATTGACTCAATGGTGATGTTTAGGTTGAGGGAAAAGGGAGATGTAGTGATGCTTAAATAGGATACAGAAAAGAAAATAAGGTGAATAGCATAAGCTAAAGTACGTGGATTTTGAAAACTGTCGTACTTCAAAAGTTGAAATCCCAGTCTGAAAAGAAATATTTGGAGATCGATAAACGAGTTGTTCAAAATAAATTTGAGTCGAACATTCATAATAAGAGAAAATGGTCTATTGGTTTTAAAAATCATTATAAAAGGAAGTAAAATCATTTACACGAATATTAAGGACGTGGTTTAGAAAATTTATACGTCAGTGATTTAATATAATGTTGTCAAAAGGTTTTGGAAAGTCGAAGAATGAAGTCAAGTAACGGAAAAATTTAAACTCAGGTTAAATGCTTTCAAAACTTTTAGGCTACGGAAGATTTAAAATAATCAATTTTGAAACTTCTTTTAGAAAACCATGGTTTGCCAAAATTGAGAAACTGATTTACACAAGGTTCTTAATATACGAGCACAACAAGTCTGGTACGGACATAAAAATAATTGAAAGTATGTATGGTGCACGGAAAAATAATATTATCTTAGTAGTAGAATTATCGAAATCGAATAGCAAGTCTTTAAAATCAAATCATGGAGGGTCTAAATCAGGAAGTGGTTATGAAAATAGTAATTTTGCAAAAATCTGAAATAGCGAGAACGACCAACTTGCTGAAAGCTGAAATTCCATGTGTCTTGAAAAGTATATGAATGGCATAAATCAGGAGGGAAAATTACAAGTTGAATCAAAGTACGATTCAGAATAAAATTAATATATGAAGGGACGACGCATTTGCATAAGTACGAAAAACATAGGCTGGGAAAATACTATAAGCTAGTATTCAAAAATCCCGACAACGTTTTAAAAAAAAATTAAATCAATGAAGGAGAATGAAGTATAAGTATATTAAGATTTTGAACAAAGTTAAACTTAGTGGAAGAGAAGATTGAAAAATACTTTCAGAAAGTTCAAGATTTGCAATGGAGATGTTTGAAAATTGACGACGATCGTCATGAGGCGATCTCGTGAATCGAGGCAAGGAAATTTGGTCAGGTGATCAGAACATACATACGCCTAGGATATGAATCAGGAGACTCTACGGGGAAACTCATACGTTTGACCAACTAAAGATTAAGAACTAAGCGCTAAGACTTTCTAAGGAGCTAGACGGAAATGAAATGCGTTCAGCTTGGTCCGAAATCGATGAATCCAAGCGAACAACAAAAGGAAATTTTAGAGGTCTAATATGGTCAGGGTTAGGCAATAATCACTAAGGTAACTCCTACGACGATTAAATCAATTGCTAAAAGGGAGTCTAACTACAATCAGGGCCTCTAACTAGCAAGCACAGACGTCTAACTAAGCCTTCCTATCACATAGTGTCCTAAGAAAACGACTAGACTCGGGGCTTATGACTCGGATGTTGCAATTTATTTAATGGACATTCCGTTATTATCGTTGTTTCGTTAATTCGCAATTGCAAGACTGGACCTGCATGGGCCACCAACAAAACCTGTCACGCCCCGCTTCCCAAAAATATGGAGGCGAAGCGTGAGAAGGTCCGCTCAGACTTGAAGCTACAAGGCTGCAAGTCCGATAAGCGTCAATCAAATTTAAAACTGCAGGTCCTTGCAACGCGAACGAAACAAAGATAATAATAATGAAATGAGACAAAAGAGATATCTCAGAATATCTATAAGTATAAATTCCAACATCGCAGAAAAGCCACCAGGCTGAAATAAAAGAGAGTCTAACAGCCCAAACATGGCCAAAGTACTTCGTACAAAACAAGGGTGCCACGCACCGACAACTAACAGAAAACCTAAAACGAAGGAAAGCTCAGCAAAGTCACCAAGAAAGATCACTGGCATCCACAAAACTGTTGGATATGGAAGACGTTAGTACACCCTTGTAGGGGATGTACGAGGGAATACGGACCTCGAACGTCGCGTACACGAAGTCGTACGCAAAGGGAATATGTTCCCTTGAGGAGAGGATCTCTAGATTGATGGGAAAGTCATATTATATGTGCATAAGTGCATGCGACATATGGCTAATAAAGGGGTAATATCTTAAGCTTATATTGTACCATGCATATGGTATAACTTAAGCTTATAATATGCCATGTACGATGGTACACCTTAGTTAAATTGTTCCAAAGGAACAATTGATCCTAAAATAACTACATTGGGGGCTATAAATAAGACCCAAGGGTTAGCCATTTCCTCACACTTTTGCATGGCATTCTTGCATGCATTTTCATTCTAGCGAAGCTCTGCCGAAATACTTCCTCTCCCTCTATCCAAGTTCTTAATCTAAAGTAGAGATTTAGATTGTGGATTTAGTAGCCTTACTCCGTTCGTGAGAAGACTCGATCCGTCGTGGCGAATCCGAAGACAAAGTTCCGACACTACCGTGCCGCATACGCAAGCGTAAGTCTCAACTTTAATTATCGATCCTAACTCTGTTTTGGCAGGCTCCTACAAAAACTCCTCCTAGGCAGTCATGGACTCAGGCTCAGCGTCAGCAACACATCACGTACTCAGCAACGGTCTCTGGCTCAGGGTCTAACATGTGACACCCAAAAGAGCAAGGGGCACATGTCAGCAAGTCTACAAGAGACTTGTGCAAGGAAACTGAAGGTAGGTAAAAGCAAAGCAACCTAGCAGTTCTAGCATGATGCAATGACATGGCAGTTAAAGTAATGAGTGCAACAGGTAAGGTAAAGTAAAGTAAAGTACGAGCATGGCATTTAAACATGGCATGGATGACAAGTATTGCATGAATCATTCACAAGACAAGTACAAGACAAGAAAAGTAAGCACCTCGTGCACAGAGATTCCGTCTTTTGGCTAGAGGGCTGATCAGGCCACTCCTAAGCTCAAGTAACCGTTTATCCCTACCCCTCCACGTGTGTCGAGCCAGGGCCTTACCCCCGAACGGGAATGCTCGCTTCTGGATCACGAGCCAGGAAGTGTTTTTAACAAGTATGGCATAGGGGTGCACCTAGCCGGTCCAGGAAACCGGGCATTGGCTTTTGACCAACACATGAGGCCCGTTTCCCTGGAAGTAGTATTCAAGGAGTACACGTATTGTAGCGTGTGCTACGAACGCAACAATCAACTTGGATGACATGTAGAATGCAATGCCTGTCAGTTAAAAGTGCGTACAGATAAGGAAAGTAAACGTGACAGTTTAGTATGCATGAACAACAAGTTTAAAGGGTTGGATCTAGCTTCGTTGTCAAGCTAGATCAATTAGGTGACGGATCTAGTTTCGTTGTCAAACTAGATCAAGTAGGCGTCTAGCCAGCTATCATTTCACTGACTAGTCTCTTTTACGCCGAAATCAAGGAAGTGGCCTAAAAACATGGCCCTACACAAGAGTTGGCAAGTTTCACTTGCCTGCAAGTACAACGTCTGAGCACACCGTCCAAGAGAGTCCAAAATCACAATTATCCTACGTGCACAAGTCCACCGGCATAGAGTCCATATTATTAATCTTGATTAGTGAATTTAAAACATTTAAAATACTTTAAAAACATCAATTTTAGTCTTGATTAGCATGCAATTGGGTTGGGGTCCTAGGGGTGCAAGAGTTACCTCAACACGACGCGAAAGCTACACCGGCGTCGGGTAGCGACACCGGGGGTTGGAATAATAGATCGCGCTCCAAGTCCAGATTCCAATTAGATTCCTCGCTGGAAATTTCAGAGCAATCAACCGGGGCGACGATTCCAGATTCCAAAGCTAGCACGTGCGACGACGGGCTACGACGTGCGACGACGTCATACGCAACAAATCGTCGAAGAGAACGCACCTAGGTGGGGCCCACAGTAGTCCTAGGGACCTTTGGGGGACCCACAATACCTCTGGAGAACTTGGGGGGCCCACGGTGGCAAGCGGTGTGACGGGTGCGGGGTTGCGACGAGTGACTCTCGGTCGTACAGCCTCGGTGCGGGGAGATCCCTCGTTCGTGCACAGAGGATGCGGGGTTGCAATGCTTGGGGGGGTGCAGCAGCGGGGTGCGGAGCTTGGTGCGGGCCTTTTCTTGGTCAGTGCGGAAGAGGGGATCGGTCAGGCGCTTGGATGCGGGGGGCTGCGATGTTGCGACGTTGCAATGCTTGCAACGCCGGTCGGTGCGGAGATGCGGGTCGGTCGGGCGCGGTGCGGAGCGGGGCGACAAGGCGGGGGTTGGTGCGGGCGCTGTGCGGAGTTGAGGCCTCGGTCTGACCGAGGGCCTCTCTCGGTCAGAGCGGGGGAACGGGCATGAGCGGCAGCAGCGGGGTGCGGAGCGGCTGTGGTGCGGGGTTGGGCTTCGGTCGGAGCGGGGAAACGGGGGTGATTTCTTCGATCGTGCAGCTGCCGTTCGTCGCAACGTTGCGACGAATCGTCGCAACATCAATTTTGGGTTTTGGAAGAGGCTAGGGTTAATTTCTTGCGAAAATAGGTCTTCCTAGGGGTTGTTTATATAGTGTAGATGGGTTGACTTGGTCTAGGGCTAAATCTAATAGGATTAGAAGTTTAAAATAATTTAAAATTTGAAATTCAACTTCTCCAACTCACCCAAGGATTTGACTTGGTCCAAATGAGCTGGAAATTGGCTCAAAAATTGTTTAATACGTTTAAAACTCAAATAAATTTTATTTGGCCGAAATTAATTTAAAAATTTAATTATTAAAAATAATATAAAACTTGTTAAAATTATAAAAGTGGTTAAATGAACTTCAAAAATTATAAAATAAATATCGTGGTGATCGTGATGACGAGAGTGAGCTAACTAAGAAGACGGATCTCAATTTTGACGTCGGACGACGAAACTAAAAATAGAAACGTCTCCCGTCAAAAGTGAAAATCGCCACGTCTCATCGAATAAGTTTAAATTGTGGGAAAACGACTCGAGAAACGTCGTTCCAAAATAGTGCCACTATTTAATATTCTCAGAGACGTTCACAACGGCATATCACACGAAAGTGTTCACAAACAAACAAAGTCTAAAACAAACACGTGCACGGCCAAAAGCACGTGCACGAACAATGCACACCGAAAAGTGGTCGTTACAGTTTACACGAGAGTGGGCTCGAGGTACGATTGGACGATGATGTCAATCTTCATGCTAGCGGCTTAGGCTAGGGTTTGCACGAGAGTGGGCCCTAATCTAGGTTGCTACAGACCAGCAATAGCGCGAGAGTGTGAGCTTGGTTCTACATTAAGTTGCGACTAGTTCACCTACATTCAAGCTTTGCAACACTGAGATTCATGATCCACAAGGTTAAGTGACGATCCGTAGTAGGGATTTCCTATCCTTAGACGCTTTATTGTATTGAATTCTATTTTCTATTTGAACGATTGTGACACAATATTATCCAAACCATTCCATTATTCCATCGATAGCTAGGTGATCAAAATAGAGTACTGTCAATTGTCCTCCCTGAGTTCGATACCCGCTCGCCACTACGTCGTGCGCTTGCGGTAAGACTACAATCGTTTTCTGGGTGTTTATCCGGGCGCGATCAAGTTTTTGGCGCTGTTGCCGGGAGATTAACCGTATTCGATTTTGCTCACCCGGCATCTCACCTTCTATCTTTCTTTCTTTTATTCCTTTTTGACTTCATTTGATGCTCAAATTGATGTGCTCTTCCAGAATTTTCAATAGAATCTTAAGCAGGTAACATGGGAGTCACGATGATGAGAATAGAGTCTAGCCTGGGAGATGATGATTCCGTCGTAACTCTTCTGAAAGAACTTGTTGATGAGGTCCAAACCATAGGAGCTTTGGCCATCGACATCGAGGACCCATTGAGCAACTATTTGTTAGCTTTGTGATGGATCAAATCTCTCCGGAAGGGACAATCGAGGGCAACATTAAAGTCAACGTAAGGGACGGCAAGTTACACTTTGAAAGTAGTAAAGCATGCATCGGAGAGTTCTATACTCCTGAGGAGTCCATTTGGCATGCCGAGATTCAGGGAAGTACACTTGACGATCCTCTTTCCGACATTTATGAACGCACTGACCTATCTCTTGATTTCAGGTGTGGACCGGAGGAAAATGGTAGTCCCGTCGATGTTAATGCGGAGTTGTGCAGTGTCCATTCAAATGCACCCTCCTTACCAAGAAGCGAATCCGAGCTGGCATACGAGAGCCCACTCCCAGAGTAGGAACTAAACTCAGGCGTGACTGAAGACGCCATGCTTTCACAGGAATAGGAGGTAGGGGGTGCATCGCCCCCTGAGGTAGTACTGAAACAATTACGTCCTAATTTAAGGTACGCCTTCTTAGGAGAAAAACTAACATATCTGGTGATTGTTAATGCCAGTCTTGACCACACCCTACTTGAGAGACTTCTTGATGTCCTTAGGAGCCATAGGGACGTCCTTGGCTACACCATCTCTGACCTCAAGGGAATAAGCCCGAGACTTTGTACGCATAGGATCCACCTTGAAAATATTGAAGCCACCTCCATAGAGCCTCAAAGGCGGTTAAATCCTAACATGAAGGAGGTGGTTAAGAAAGAAATCCTTAAACTGCTTGAAGCCGATATCATTTATCATATTTCTGACAGCAGATGGGTTAGCCCTGTGCATGTCGTTCCTAAAAGGGGGGTATGACCGTCATAAAAAATAATAAGGGAGAGCCTATATCCACACGCACCGTCACGGGTTGGTGGATGTGTATTGACTACAGGAAATTGAATAAAGCCACCCGTAAAGATCATTACCCATTGCCCTTCATTGATCAAATGCTAGAGCGCCTCGCTAAACATAAATTCTTTTGCTATTTGGATGGGTATTCGGGATTCTTTCAGATTCCCTTACATGAAGATGACCAAGGAAAGACTACTTTCACGTGTCCTTATGGCACGTATGCTTACCGTAGAATGCCCTTCGGACTTTGTAATTCCCCCGCCACCTTTCAAAGGTGCATGACGTCCATCTTTTCTGATTATATTGAAAACATTTTGGAAGTCTTCAAAGATGATTTTTCCGTCTATGGTAGCGAGTTTGACTCATGTCTGGCCAATCTTACTAAAGTTCTTAAAAGATGACAACAAAATAATCTTACTCTTAACTGGGAGAAATGCCATTTATGGTCACAGAGGGAATAGTTCTTGGGCATCTTGTTTCATCTAGAGGGATTGAGGTTGATAAGGCAAAAATTGAGGTAATCGGTAAACTTCCTCCTCCTATTAAGGTTAAGGGCATTAGGGGATTTCTTGGTCATGCGGGGTTTTGGTCGAGCCCCGGGAGTACACACACCCGGGACAAATGACTTGTAGTTTTACCGCAAGCGCATGGTGTAGCGACGAGCGGGTATCGAACTCAGGGAGGACAAATGACCGTGTCTCCTTCCAATCTCCTAGCTATCAAGAGGATTGAGAATAGTTTGGGGTAAACAGTCACAATCGTGCAAATATCAAGAGAAAGTATCGATTCAATAAAACGTCTAGGGATAGGGAATCCCCGCTACGGACCGTCTCTCATCATTGTGATTCATAGGTTTCATCATTGCTAAACTTGAATGTGGGTGAACTAGTCACAACTAAATGTAGAACCAAGCTCACGCTCTTGCGCTATTACCGGTCTATAGCAAACATAGGATAGGGCCCAATCTCTTGCAAACCCTAGCCTAAGTCGCTAGCCTGAAGAACGACATCATCGTTCAATCGTATCTCGAGCCCACTCTCGTGCAAACTCGAGCTACGACCTAGGTTGTGATAGTTCCTATCCGTCCAATCTCTTGCACACGAATATGTGTATAGATTCACAATTGAAAATCCTAGCTTTGGCCCAATCTCTTGCAAACCAAGTCTAGAGAAATCCAATCGTCAATCTAAAATTTCTAGGCCTTCCTATCAATTGGGACCCAATCTCTTGCAAATCCCAATCGATATGAATTCCTAGCTATCCGTAATTAATCAATCCCAACCTACCCCTAATCAAGTCTAGCAACAATTTCACAAATTCATCACAATTTATAAATAGGGTCCATAGGGTTCATCCCTACGCCCTAAGACGATGGCACTACTCAATATTCATCATACAATTCTCAGAAAAATCAATAGTAATATCAACACAATTCATTGCAAAAGAGAAATTGTTCATAAAAATAGGGTTTTTGATAGGAAATAGACAAACCAATGAAGATCCAATGATATCCAATGAGAATCCAATATAATTCAAATCTCCAAAAAGAAAGTCTAAATCTAATAATCTAAAAGTTCTGAAAAAGCTCTGAAAAAGGCTGCAAAAAGCTCCTCTAACTAGGGCAAAAACTGGGTTTAAATACCCCCTAAAATCGCCCAGAAAATCGTGAACAAACTGCCCCTACGTAGCCCAGAAATCGCAACTCTCGCAGCAGGCGGAGCGATTGTCACTCGGCCGAGTGACAGACCCTGTAAGAAAACAGTAAGTTCGGATGTTTCAGGGTTTGTCTTCTGGGGATGGCTCGGCCGAGTAGACTTATCCATTCGGCCGAGTGGCTTTATCGTTCGACCGAGTGAGCTTTGACAAGATCTCTGAAAATTACAGTAACTTCGGCCTTTCTCTGGAAAATTTCGTTGTACCACTCTGGCGAGTGAGATTTCTCATTCGGCCGAGTATGCATTCTTCGTTCGGCCGAGTATACGCTGAAATTGACTCTGAGTGTGTATCGGTTCCGGTCGGCCGAGTGGGCTTTCTTGCTCGGCCGAGTGAGTGCTCTGATCGCGCCCCGGATACACGCCCGAGGCGACGGTTGTAGTTTTACCGCAAGCGCACGGTGTAGCGGCGAACGGGATATCGAACACAGGGAGGAAGAATGACCGTGCTTGTTCCAATCAACCTGGCTATCTAAGAAGAGAGATTTGCCTTTGGCGATCCTGTCACAATCGTCAGACAAAGCGCAGAAATATCAAATCAAATAAAGAACGTCTAGGGAATGGGGAATCCCTGCTACTCCCCGTATCTCATAAATGTGGTTCATCGGTATCAAAATTGCAAGATTAGGATTTTGGATGAACTAGTTGCAACTGAATGTAGAACCAAGCTCACGCTCTCGCGCTGTTGCCGGTCTATAGCTATCCTAGGTTTGGGTCCAATCTCTTGCAAACCCTAGCCTACGAAAGCTAGCATTAGGGTCAACATCATCGTTCAATCGCTCACCGAGCCCAATCTCTTGCAAACTCGGCTCGCGATCTAGATTGGGATAGTTCCTACCCGTCCAATCTCTTGCAAATGGGTATTGGCACGGAATTGCAACCGGAAACCCTAGTATCGGTCCAATCTCTTGCAAACCGATACTACGGAAATTCGATTCCAACCCAATTCGGATTTCTAGGGTTTCCTATCGAATTGGGATCCAATCTCTTGCAAATCCCAATCGGTATGAACTCCTAGCTATCCGTAGTAAATCGATCCCAACCTAATCTCTAAATATCAATTCTAGCAAAATTTCTACTAATTCATCACAAATATGAAGTTGGGCTTGTAGGGTTCATCCCCACGCCCCAAGACGTGGAGACTACTCCCAATTCATAGCAAGATCACAAGAATAAACAATGAAATAAGCAATAGAATTCATCACAATATTGAGATATGCAATAAAAATAGAATTTTTAGAGTAGAGATAGACAAACCAATGGAGTTCTTCAATTAATCCAACAAAAATCAAAAATTGTCTTCTCTCCAATCTCCAAAATAAAGCTAAAAAGTAGATCTAAAAAGATGCAAAAAATCTAAGGAGAAGCTCTTCAAACTAGGGTAAAAACAGGGGTTAAATAGCCCCCAAAATCGTCCAAAAACTG
Source organism: Scilla litardierei (assembly GCA_030789695.1). NCBI lineage: Eukaryota > Viridiplantae > Streptophyta > Magnoliopsida > Asparagales > Asparagaceae > Scilla > Scilla litardierei. The sequence continues at coordinate 116,317,794 of CM061138.1, forward strand.
TGACCAAAATACCCCTGCACAGCTTGTTTTCCGCAGTTTTCGCTACAGGCAGCGCATCGCACTCGGCCGAGTGACAAATGTCGCTCGGCCGAGTGAGAAACCCTGTAATTTTCCAGTAAGTCGGGGCCTTCAGGGGTCTCTACTTCGGGGGCGGCTCGGCCGAGTGAGTTGTCGTCACTCGGCCGATGGCTTCATTGTAATCGGGCAGACGGGATAAGCCACTCGGCCGAGTGGGTCTTCTGAAGCTCAGGCAGCCGATAAACAGAAACTTGGATGTTTTGGAAGGGCTTCGTCTGGGCGCCACTCGGGCGGACGTGATGTCGTCGCTCGGCCGATGTGGTCTCCGTCGCTCGGCCGAGTGCACTGGTAAATCGTGTCTGATCTGGTCGGCCGAGCGGTGTCTCGCTGGTCGGCCGAGCGGCTCCTCCACTCGGCCGAGTGAGACACAAAAAATGCCCAGATTGCTTATTTTGGCCTCATCGTCGCTCCTGCGACGTCCATTCTTCTTCCGCTCCTCTCCAACAGCAAAATACCCCTCGGGGAGGTCGTCGGTGACCGTCTAGAGTAAGCGCATCTCGAGATCACTCCAAATCGCGCCAAATCACCTGAAATGCGACAAAAACAACAAATCGTGAAAAGCATCGCAATATCATCGATATATCGTAAAAAACATGATTTGGGCGATCTAAATGGCATGCAAACATGCGGGAAAAAGGTGTAAAATAAGGAGTGATCAAAATCCCCCAAGCTTGCCTCTTACTCGTCCTCGAGGAAGATAAGTAAAAGGCGAACCCGGTGGATTTGGAAAACGAAAACGGCGGAAGAACGAAAAATGAAAAACGAAGAAGAATGAAAATGAAATAAAGTAGAAAGAAAGAAGCGAAGAGGTAGGTTGCTAGATTATTTTCTCAGGACGTGGGTTCCACTTACTCATATAGCATGCAATGAATGAAAAATACATGTCAAAGAATTTTATTTTGATATCATAGTATAATAGTGCAAGTAGAAATAGAAAACCCACGAACTACGATACAATCATGAAAAACGGAATAATTTTAGAATTAGCATTGTCTGAAACATTTAAAGCGGTATACGAATCACAGATCACACACTTTTCAATTGAATGCTTTCTATCCGGAGTATAAGAGTATCACACAATAGAATAGAGAGAATAGAAAAGTATGGATTTCATGATATGAATGCTAGGCTTAGATTTCTGGATTTCGTAAAGCTAAAAACAATCTCATTGAGTATAGAATATTACTTAGCCTAGGTTGTCGTGCAACGTCAAGTAGTCACTCTCTAACACATCAGTGGATCCCCTCCCCCAAGCTTATCTATAAGCATGGTGGCATAAAAAAATATTCACATCCCCATTTTTATATAGCTCCAAAAAGTGATAAAAAGAAAGAAGAAAGAAAGAAAGTGAGATGAGATCTTTTATTGAGGATTTTTCCTCTTTTTCTCTCTCTTTTTTTTGACATAGCATATATACACAACGATCCCAACTCAAAGAGAGATAATGATATACAAGAATATTTTTCTCTCTTTTATTTTTTTTTGAGACAATAGAGATTTGGAGCTAGGCATGAATAGCGGGGGAAATGCCATATAATAGAATCACTAAGGGGAGATTCACCAATGATTTCAAAAGTAGAGAAATAATGTTCAAGATTTGTGGAGAAAGAAATAGATATAACTCTCAGTTCACTCTATAAGACATGCACGACAAGTTCAGCAGGGTAATCTAATCTACTCAGTTTCGATCACAAAAAAACTAACTAATCCAGATTTATCATAGCTAACGTCATTCAATCATCCTGAAGTGAAGAGTACAATTCATGCATATAGAAGTGATATAGGAAAAGAAATCAGTACTCCAGATATAAGCATTCAATGCGTGAATCTTGGTGTGTTTTCTGTGATGGCATACATATGAATATTCAGACTCAGCTAATAATAAAATTTCATCCATTTTCATGTGGTAAAAGTGTGGGTTACTATCTCTAGATGCAGGACAAGTCATAGCATATGATATCAGAAATAAAATCTAAGACATGACAAGTATAGCATGCATATAGAGTAAGCTAAATCCAACGTCATCATCATCACAGAAAAGTCATCTCTAGCATGAGATGAAAAATAAAAAGAAATAAAGATAAAAGGAAAATAGAACTATTTACAATGCGGCACACAGAAAAATAAGAAAAACGTGATGCATGGTAAAATAAAAGAAAAGTGGTGAAAATAAGTGCAAAAGCGAAAAAAGTGGGGTGAAATAAAAAAAACTAAAAATGAAGGTGGCAAACCGAAAAAGATAGTGAGAACTCACTCCCCCAAGCTAAATGGCACAGTGTCCTCAATGTGCAAAGTGTGGCACACCGAGAGACAAGAAATGGGAGGGGCAAGTGAGGATGCATGCATGATGGAAAAATGAAAATAAAAAGAAAAATAAAGAAATTAAAATATGATGCGGACATGATGCATGCACAGATAGGAGTAATACAGATATATAAGTGGCACCAAAAACTCTCCCTCTCTCCCAGAAAAGATATATAAAGATATGAGCAAAATGAGAATCCCAAAATAGGTGAGGGGAGGGGGATGGACAAAAATGCAACAGGACCCAGTAGAAACGGGCAGCACAACGACAAAAGGAATCGATGGCATCAAGGGTGCCTAAGAAGGTGGTGCTGCGCCGTCTCCGTCCTGAGGCGGAGGTCGTGTGGTGGTGCTGGCTGGACAGGCTGCTGAGCGGGGGTGGGTGTGGGAGTGGCAGCAGGCTGAGTGGGTGTGGAAGTGTGAGTGGGAACCTGCTGGGTGGGTGGTGGTACGCGGGGGAGACGCTCCAGAACCTGGGTAAGACAGTAGTGGATCTGCGGGAGCAGGGCGTAGCGGCCAGCCATATGGGTGACGGTGGCGGACAGGGTCTGAAGGTCCCCTCTGAGACCACTCACCGCCACCTCTAGAGCACGAATGCTCTGAAGTACTGTGTCAGGGGGAGGTGGTGCAGAGGGATGCACCTGGCGGGGCTGGGCAGGTCTGGGCTGGCGTACACGGGTCGCGTAAGTGATGGGCTCAGCGGGGAAGGGTACAAAAGGTGCTGCGCCAGCAAATGTGGGCCTGGCCTCAGTGTGAGGCCGGGGCGAGCGGTGAGAAGTGGAGGCGGCAGCAGCGAAAGAAGAGTGCAAAAATGGCAGCGAGGCGGCCAGAGAGGTCGGTGGCACAGAAGTGTGGACAGACGCCACGACGCTCTCAGAAAATACAGCAGGGGTGGAGACAGAGGTGACGACCGCTGGGGTGGAAGTGTGTGGACCAAAAGGCACAACCCCAGCGGAGATCATGCTAGCCATGGTCTCCACGACCGCGGCAAACGAGGGCTCTCCACTCTCAACAAAGGTCTGCGGGCGCTCGGGGAGAGCGGAGCAAAGAGGCTCGACGGACAGGGGGCCGGTGGTGGTGGTGGGAGTGATGGTGACAGCCTCGGAAGTGGTGGAGGTGGTGGAAGTGGGCTCAGCTGAGGTGCTCTCGACACCGACAGAGGTGTCAGGAGCAGCGGAAACGTCAGGTATGGGCTGAGGGGCCACATGGTCAGCAGGGGAAGCATGCTCGGCAGGGTGGACAACAGGGTCTACAGGGGCAGCGTGGGCCTGCTCAGCCTCCTCGGCCTCGAGCACGTAAGCAGCGGGGATGAGAACATCCATCATAGGGAGCCAGTCAACGTGGGCTGGTGCAATCTGAGTCCGAGCAGGGCTCGGGAGAATCATGTAATCGGCCCCGTAAGGGCCGTGCAACCAGACCCAGTGACGCTCACCGTGCGGACGAAGCATCTTCATCCGGGCCATAACATCTATCGACAGAGAAGTGGGGCCCGATACTCGTCGCAGGTCGTCGGGGAAATCCTCGCCGGTCATAAGAGCAAGCAAGGTGATCAGACCGCCGCAGCATATCGGTGAGTGAGCGCCCACCGATACAATGATGCGGTCTAAAAACCATGCCGCGATATCGATCACGACGGCGGGGACAAGCTCATCGCCATCCCTAGATCGAGCTCTGGGACGTGTCATCGCGTAGAGCATGTAGAGCTCTGGCGTAGACATCGTGCCCGGCTCATATCTGGCCAAAAAGGTCGTCGCCATAAGGCGCTGAGCAATGCGGAGGCAGGGATGGACAATGGCCGAGGCCTTGGCCCTACTAGGGTCAAAGGCAGCGTGAAGACCCGTAATCCGGGCCCAGAAGGCACCGGCGTCGAAGGAAGGTGGGGGGATATGGGTGGGGCCGTAACCGCGATCGGCACCGGGGACAGCGGGCCACGAGAAAAATGCTCTCATCATATCGAGAGTGACCTGGCACTCTCGATCCATGAACCGAAACGAGCATCCCTCATCGGTCTGGGCGATCGAACTCAGAACCTCAAGTGTCGGGCGGGTAAACGTATCTGCCGACACCTGCAGAAAATCTCGCCAGCCCACGTTGTCGTACAACGTGAGCATCCCCTCTAGTACCCCCAGGCGTCCTAGGTCAGCGAGGTGTGCAAACCTGGAGGGTACGATCGAGCGCTGGGTGATACGGTCGAAGACGGCGCAGTGTGCGTCGTCTCGGAACGTAATCCCGAGCGGCCCGACCAGTGGAGCCGGAGGTGGTGGCTGTGCAGCGGCAGGGAGAGGCTGTGCGGGCTATGGGTGCACTGCAGGCTATGCTGGGTGGACGGCGTGTGTGGGAGACGGTGGAGGAGAGTCTTCCAGCTCGTGGGAGGGGCCGGTATCATCCGACCTCTTCCTCTTGGCGGAAGCTCTCTTCGACCGCGGCCGTGTCCAGGGCGGCATATCGGCCCCGAGCGCGCCGAAAAGTAAAAAAAGTACGGTGTGTGTAAAATAATGGAAAGAGTGTACCCCGACACGCCGCGAGTGCTAAGCAGTGGAAGCGTGCGAAGACCGCGCCTCCACGAAGCTCAAATCAGTCCCGAGAAGCTCCCCTGGGCTCCCCTAAGCTCCCAAAAACAACCTGCGCGTGAAATGGAGATATCAGCGGGTAATATTCAAAACGTATGGGGCATTAGGGGTATAACAGATAAATATAGAAATTGATTTGGGTTTGGGGGTCGTTTAACACATGGATCCTCAAAAAATACTCAAAAGAGAGGAGAAAAAGGGCAAATCAGGCGATACCGGAGGTGGCCGGAGACACGGCCGCCGGCGGCGACTCGGGCGAAGTGCGGCGAGTGGTCGGCCGGCGGTGGCTGGCCGAGCGGCGGCGTGGCAACGGCGGTCGGGCGAGTGGGGGGGTGCGAGCGGGCGAGGAAAGCTGAAAGGTCGGGGGTGCGAGCGGTTTCAGTGTTTCGAAAATCGTGTCCCCCCTCGACCTCTTATATAGCAGAAGTTACGACTCGGCCGAGTGACTAGGTCACTCGACCGAGTGGAATCAATGTAAATTCCTCCCCGCTTATGCATCGGCCGAGTGGCCTTGCCAGCCTCGGCCGAGTGGAGTAAGTCCATTCGGCCGAGTGACTCAAGCTACTCGGCAAGACTCGCCCTAGGAGGGTATCCGTTTTACTCGACCGAGTGAATATATATACTCGGCCGAGTAGCAGTCATATTGAAATCAGGAAAATAAACAGAGAGTTGGGTACAGCAGACTTCCCTCGTTCGTGAGCGGCTCGGCCGGACGAACTTTTGTACTCGGCCGAGTGACTAGTATGCTCGGCCGAGTGAGCCTTGTGTTCTGCTATTTGTCTTCGTTTGGGCTCTAAACTCTGTCTTTCTTCCTCCAGTCGATTCCATCTTCCTCCTAAGCGTCGAGCGCCTTCTTGGGGCGCTCCTCGTCATCTCGTTCATCCTCCTCATGATGGATCTACCTATCTCCTCTCCTGTCAAGAAAAATAGGACCCGTTATCACAAAAATTTTTGGGCGAACGACTCAAAACACTAAAAATTTCTAAAACGAAAATAAAGAAAAAGTGAAAATAAAGAAAAAACCGTCGGGTTGCCTCCCGACAAGCGCTCGTTTAAGGTCGTGAGCTCGACCCCCTATGATTTTCAATTAATGTAGGATGTTTGGTGCATATGAGATGCACCCATCAAACTTTCCGGGGAGAACGCTTGGATTTGGAAGTTGCGGCGTGTTCTCCCTCGGTGGTCTCCCGTCTCGAGTAGTGTTGGGGGGAGGCTCCCCCAAGCTAGCGTTTGCTCCGGTCAACGGCTTTACCGGTGACACCGATCTCCGTGTCGGCGGAGCTTTCTTCGGAGACTCCAATTTCGAGAGCTTGCAGAGCTCTCGAATCCTTGCGACATCAGCGTCGCCTTCATCATTTTCAGCGGAGAGGTCGGGGGAATCATCTATCTTCTCATCGTGGCCTAAATCCGGGCCTTCCTCTAAATTTTCATCAAAAAGAGCGCCAACTGAGTGGGGGATCGCCTCCTCAATTTCCTCATCAAGGAGGTCCATGTAATCAAGCTCCTCGTGGTAAGGCATGTGCTTCATAGCCTTAGGAATGTGAAGCTCCACCTCGATGTTGCCGACATTTAAAGTTAGGGTACCTTCGCGCACGTCGACAATCACTCCGGCGGTGGCGAGGAACGTGCGTCCAAGTATCAATGAAGTATCTCCCTCCTCCTTAACGTCCATGATCACGAAGTCACATGGCAAGCATATTCCCCCCGGGGCTTGTAGCGGGATGTCTTCGGTGATTCCCACCGGCCTTGTTATCCGTCCATCGGCTAATTGAATGTGCATGTCGGTGGGTTTCAATTTTGTCCCGGTGTTTAGCCTTAAGAACATGGAGAGAGGCATGAGGCTCACACTAGCCCCTAGATCAACCAACGCCTTTTGAAGAGGAACGCCGCCCAAGGTGCAAGGAATCCGAAAACTCCCCGGATCTTTAAATTTTGCCGGCTCCTTCTCTCTCTTGGTGAACCAAGAGCCCTCCTCGGCTAGCATGATCTTCTCCTTCCTCTTTCTCCCCGAGATCAAGTCCTTTAAGAATTTAGCATATGTGGGGATCTCCACGATGGCGTCGAGGAAGGGAATATTGAGGCTAACTCCTCTTAGATACTCGAGAAACTTCGCTAGCCTTTTCTCCATTTTCGCTCTAGCGAGCCTTTGGGGGAATGGGACCGGTGGCATGAAGCGCCTCTCCTCGATCAATTGTTCCGCTCTAGATTTCTCCTTTTCTTGTGGCTCTTTCTCCTTATCATCTTCAACTACCGGCTCAATTGGATCCAAGCTTTCCTCCACGGGCTCCTCGGTAGGAATCATGGCGGGGGTGGTATCCTTTCCGCCTCTAGTGGTAACGGCAACTACGGCATTGATGTGGCCGGTGTTGCTCCGTGGGTTTTGCTCGGGTTGCGCCGGCAATCGTTGAGTGTTCCGATTTAGCAACGCTAGTTGCTCCGATATTTGAGCCACAACGGTATTAAGAGAGTCTTGCCCCGCCTTCAAGGTAGCATTTACCTTATTTTGCTCGACCATGAACGCCTCCACTCTAGCTTCGAAGTCGGATCGTTGTTGAGCTTGAGGAGGGTTTTGATTTTGATTCCTCCACCCTTGGTTGTATCCGGGCGGCCTATATGGTGGAACTTGTTGCTTCGGTTGAAAATTTTGTTGAGTAGGCCCCCTCGGTGGATAGTTTTGTTGTTGGGGTGGTGGTGGTCGAGCTTGTTGAGGTGGTGGTTGTGGCGGGTTCAAAGCTCCTTCATTGTTGGCGTGGGAGAATCCGGGATGATTTCTTGCGGCCGGATTGGCCCAATATCCTTGGTTCCCCGTGACATATTGTACTTGCTCCAAGGATCCTTCTCCTTGCTCTCCTCCCACGTACATGGCTTGAGATTGGTCGTGCCAATCACACATTTGGTTGGTCGGTGCGGAGGTGGATGAGGCTCCTTGGGGCTCCGTGATAAACTTCTCCAATCTCTCCACTACCTTGTGGAGAGAATCAAATTTGCTCGTAAGCTCCGCCACGGCCTTCGCCTCATAAATACTAGTCGGCTTCAAGGAGGACGTAGAGTGTCCTCGCTCATCGCCCCATTGTTGATTATTTGAGGCCATCTCCTCAATTAGGGCCGTAGCTTCTTCGGGAGTCTTTGACAAGATAGCACCATTTGCCGCGGCATCAATAATTTGTTTGGTCCCCGGTTGGAGACCATTGTAGAAGCTATGTACTAGCTCCCAATCTTCTATACTATGGTGCGGGCATTGATGCTGCAGATCCTTAAAACGCTCCCAAGCCTCATAGAGCGTCTCTTGGGGTCCTTTCTTGAAGGACATAAGAGCACTCCGAATCTTCACCGTCTTGGAGGGCGGATAGAACTTGTCGATGAATGCACTCGCCAACTCGTCCCAAGTGGTGAAAACACCCTCAGCTTGTGTCCTCAACCAATAGAGTGCCTTGTCCTTTAGCGTGAAGGGGAAGAGGCGCAGTCTGATGGCATCGATGGAGACCCCCGGTATCTGGAATGTGGCGCACTTCGACAAGAACAATTGTATGTGGTAATGAGGATTTTCATGGGAATTCCCATGAAATGGATCCTGCTGCATCAGAACCACTAATCCAGTCTTTAGCTCGAAGTTCTTGTCAGCCGCCAACTCCGGCATGGCAATGGATGAGGTAGTGGAAGAGGTCTTAGGCCGAAGCATGTCTCGAATAGAAATTATCCTCGCCATTCTTGCCGCCAATTGATCCGCAGTTTCCAGGTTGGTCATAAACCCCCCTTCCGAATTTTGTCTCCTTTCCGCTCTAAGTCTCTGCGCGGTACGTTCGATCTCGGGATCAAATAAGATAGCTGCAGGATCCGCCGTAGATCTCGTGTACATGCACAGGGGAAACAGAGTTTCAAAGAAATGATTAGTACCGTGGAAGGGTTAGGCAAGAAATAAGAAATAAAAATAATGATAATAATAATAAAAAAAGAAATAGCTAGGGTGAGAAAGAATCAAACGCAATCGCCTCCCCGGCAACGGCGCCAAAAACTTGATCGCACCCCGGATACACGCCCGAGGCGACGGTTGTAGTTTTACCGCAAGCGCACGGTGTAGCGGCGAGCGGGATATCGAACACAGGGAGGACGAATGACCGTGCTTGTTCCAATCAACCTGGCTATCTAAGAAGAGAGATTTGTCTTTGGCGATCCTGTCACAATCGTCAGACAAAGCGCAGAAATATCAAATCAAATAAAGAACGTCTAGGGAATGGGGAATCCCCGCTACTCCCCGTATCTCATAAATGTGGTTCATCGGTATCAAAATTGCAAGATTAGGATTTTGGATGAACTAGTTGCAACTGAATGTAGAACCAAGCTCACGCTCTCGCGCTGTTGCCGGTCTATAGCTATCCTAGGTTTGGGTCCAATCTCTTGCAAACCCTAGCCTACGAAAGCTAGCATTAGGGTCAACATCATCGTTCAATCGCTCACCGAGCCCAATCTCTTGCAAACTCAGCTCGCGATCTAGATTGGGATAGTTCCTACCCGTCCAATCTCTTGCAAACGGGTATTGGCACGGAATTGCAACCGGAAACCCTAGTATCGGTCCAATCTCTTGCAAACCGATACTACGGAAATTCGATTCCAACCCAATTCGGATTTCTAGGGTTTCCTATCGAATTGGGATCCAATCTCTTGCAAATCCCAATCGGTATGAACTCCTAGCTATCCGTAGTAAATCGATCCCAACCTAATCTCTAAATATCAATTCTAGCAAAATTTCTACTAATTCATCACAAATATGAAGTTGGGCTTGTAGGGTTCATCCCCACGCCCCAAGACGTGGAGACTACTCACAATTCATAGCAAGATCACAAGAATAAACAATGAAATAAGCAATAGAATTCATCACAATATTGAGATATGCAATAAAAATAGAATTTTTAGAGTAGAGATAGACAAACCAATGGAGTTCTTCAATTAATCCAACAAAAATCAAAAATTGTCTTCTCTCCAATCTCCAAAATAAAGCTAAAAAGTAGATCTAAAAAGATGCAAAAAATCTAAGGAGAAGCTCTTCAAACTAGGGTAAAAACAGGGGTTAAATAGCCCCCAAAATCGTCCAAAAACTGTGACCAAAATACCCCTGCACAGCCTGTTTTCCGCAGTTTTCGCTACAGGCAGCGCATCGCACTCGACTGAGTGACAAATGTCGCTCGGCCGAGTGAGAAACCCTGTAATTTTCCAGTAAGTCGGGGCCTTCAGGGGTCTCTACTTCGGGGGCGGCTCGGCCGAGTGAGTTGTCGTCACTCGGCCGATGGCTTCATTGTACTCAGGCAGACGGGATAAGCCACTCGGCCGAGTGGGTCTTCTGAAGCTCAGGCATCCGATAAACAGAAACTTGGATGTTTTGGAAGGGCTTCGTCTGGGCGCCACTCGGGCGGACGTGATGTCGTCGCTCGGCCGATGTGGTCTCCGTCGCTCGGCCGAGTGCACAGGTAAATCATGTCTGATCTGGTCGGCCGAGCAGTGTCTCGCTGGTCGGCCGAGCGGCTCCTCCACTCGGCCGAGTGAGACACAAAAAATGCCCAGATTGCTTATTTTGGCCTCCTCGTCGCTCCTGCGACGTCCATTCTTCTTCCGCTCCTCTCCAACAGCAAAATACCCCTCGGGGAGGTCGTCGGTGACCGTCTAGAGTAAGCGCATCTCGAGATCACTCCAAATCGCGCCAAATCACCTGAAATGCGACAAAAACAACAAATCGTGAAAAGCATCGCAATATCATCGATATATCGTAAAAAACATGATTTGGGCGATCTAAATGGCATGCAAACATGCGGGAAAAAGGTGTAAAATAAGGAGTGATCATGCTCCACTCGGTCGAGTGGCATGCTGTAAATGCCCAATCTTCTCTGTTTCTCCTCCTCGTCGCTCCTACGAAGTTCCTTCTTCTTCCACTCATCTTCCATCACTGAATGGCCCTCAAAAGATCCGTGGGTGACACTCCTTAGCGCTTGCAAACCCATTGATCTAAAAATCGCTCCAAATCGCTCCATATTTCCTGAAATATGACAAAAACAAGAAATAGTGAAAAGCATCGCAATATTGTCGAATAATCGTGAAAACCGCGATATGGGCGATCAAAACGGCATGCAAACATGCAGAAAAAAGGTGTAAAATATGGAGTGATCAAAATCCTCTAAGCTTACCTCTTACTCGTCCTCGAGGAAGATAAGTAAAAGGCAAGCCCGACGGAAAAAAATAATAAAAAGAAAAGATGGAAGAGATAGAAAATAAGGAAGAAAGCAAAGAGAGAGGTGCTAGATCATTTTCTCGGGACGTGGGTTTTGCTTACTCATGTAGCACACGGCGAATGTAAAACTCATGCCAAAGATTTTTATCCCGATACCATAGTATATGGATGCATTCAAAATAGTAAACCCGAGAATAGCAAATTAATATGAAATACGGAATTATTCTAGAATTAACATCGTCTGTAGCATCTAAAGCGGTTGTAACGACTGGTTTTTTTGTATGATTGGATTATCAGTGTGTTTTGCTTGTGATGGTGGGTTCTCTCCTTGTGTGGTTTCCATTTCCATAGTTCTCGCTTTCATTCATCTCGTTGAGATTTCCTAGCTTTCGTTTTCATTCCTTTTGATGTGATCTTCTAGCTTCTTCCTTAGAATCATTGAACTCGGAGTAAGTCACTCGTGACGAGCTTCATATCGATCATATCTTAGCGATAGGTTGATCCTAGAAACCTTAGAATTCATCCCGGACCTTCGCGCTCCATTTCGAGACTTTTCGTGCACGTTAGTTGGTTCAAGAAGATCAACCGACCGACTAGATTCCAATCTAGTCGGTCAGGAAATCAACTGGAACCGACTAGTTCATTGAATCAATTATTCAGGAGTTACTGTTTATCTTTAGTCGGTCTGAGAACATCTTTCGACCGACTAGATTGTAAACTAGTCGGTCAGCCATTGTTCTTCAACCGACTAGTTCATTGATCATCTTCCCAGCCGAGTTACTGTTTACTCTTAGTCGGTCACAGTTATTCGACCGACCGACTAGTTCTCAAACTAGTCGGTCAGCCATCCTTCTTTGACCGACTAATCAGCCCAGGAAACCCTAGTTTTGCCCTAGCCGCCACACTTTTCTATAAATACACCCCAAACGTTTTCTTCTTCTTCCTCATCACCCCAAACCCTAATTTCTCCCCCATTGAGCCCCCTTCTTCCCCAAACCATTGATCCTTCATCCCAAGCTCATCCATCATCATCCAAACCCTCATTTCACATATCCTACCTCTCCTCAACCTCAAACCCTCATCAAATCCCCAAAAGCCTCATCCAAACCCATTTCTCCAGATTTCCCCCATTTCCAGATCTGAGCCGGATCGTTCTTCCGTCGCCGTGGTTCTCGGCGTCGTTCCTCCGCTTCTTCACGGGTAGTACTCTTCCTTTAATAATCTCATAACCCACACTTGATATTTGTGAAACCCTAATAAAATGGATCATTAGAAATCGTAGGGTTCGATTGTGAATACGGATTAGTTACCATTCTAATGTTGTTTTTCCATGATAGTGATCCATTCTCGTAGATAACAAATTTGTGTGATGTGCCTACGTTGATCGTTCTCCTCGGTGCCAGGCAAGTGAAACTTGCATCCCTTGATTTAGGCCATGTCTTAGGCCATTTGCCTTGTTTTAGCGTAAAAGAGACTAAACGGTGAAAGGATAGTCGTTTAGACGCCATTGATCTAGCTTGACAACGAAGCTTGGTCCGTCACCTTCATCATGCTTGTATGTCATGTTTACTTTCCCTAAACGGTACGCGTATTAACTGTTCATGTCATCCATGCATCCTTAACCGCTGTTGCATTTTAACTGCCACGTTTAATTTCAATTAACGGTACGTGAATATGTTCATGTCATTGCATTTTGCCTGTCACGTTTAATTTCAATTAACGGTACGCGAATATGTTCATGTCATTGCATTTTGCCTGTCACGTTTAAATACAATTAACGGTACGCGAATATCTGCTCATGTCATTGCATGCTTGAATACTCATCGTGATTGCGTAGCTTCGCTACATACTTGTACTATTTGTCCTGGCTAGGCACCCACCTTGCGTGGGCACAATCCTATGCCAAATACACTTTCTGGCTCGTGTTCCAGAAGACGAGCTCAACACAGCCTGCGGGCAATAGGGCACCCGTTGAGTGATCCCTTGTACTTGATGCGTGAATACAGCCTGCGGGCAATAGGGCACTCGTTGAGTGATCCCTTGTACTTGAATACAGCCTGCGGGCAATAGGGCATCCATGTGTAGGGGATCCCTTGTAATTGTTACTTGACAATACTTGTCACACTTACCACTTGTACTTGTCCGTGTTTTACTTGTAAAACTTGTTATCCATGACATACTTGTTACTTGCTACTTGTACTTTACTTGTCACTTCCATACTATACTTGCCTTGCCATGCATCATACTATAACTGCTAGGTTGTTAGTTTACCTTTCTTTCAGTTTCCTTGCACAAGTCTTTCCAGACTTGCTGACATGTGCCCCTCTCTCTTTTGGGTGTCACATGTTAGACCCAGAGCCAGAGCTTTGTTGCAGGGGATATGGTGTTGCTGATGCTGCTGTTTGCTGTGGTGGTGAGTGGACACCAGGGGCCTGTCTTGAAGACCGCTCGTGTTCACTTCTTTGTTTAGGTTTGCTGTTAGTTGTTGGTGCGTGGCACTTTTGTATGTATGTTATACCTTGTTGGCCATGTTTGGGCCTTAGACTCTTTTTCCTTTAGCCTGGTGGCTTTTCTGTGATATTGTAATTCATTCAATGGATATTCAGAGATTTCTCTTTTGTCTCTTTCCTTTATTATTATTGTTGTTTCGTTTGCGTTGCAAGGACCTGCCATATGATAATTTATACGCTTATCAGACTTGGAATTTCACAGCTTTCAAGTCTGAGCGGACCTTCTCATGTCTCGCCTCCACATTTTTGGGAAGCGGGGCGTGACAGGTTTTGTTGGTGGCCCATGCAGGTCCATTTGCAAATGCGAACTATCGGAACAATGATAATAATTATAAAATTTCCATTAAATGAATTAGAACATCCAAGTTATAAGCCCGGAGTCTAGGTTTTTAGCGTTCCTATGTCTTAGGTGGCTGGTAGACGTGTTAGAGCATCTGTCTCAGCTTAGTAGGAAATCCATTAGATCAGGACCCTAGCTAGACTTAGATAGACGTCTGTGCTTGCTAGTTAGGAATCCTTGATTGTTAGCTAGACTCCATGTTAGTGATTTGTTTGATTGTCTTAAGAGTTACCTTAGTGGTTCCCGCCTAGCTCTGGCCATGATAGACTCCTAGGATTTCTTTAGCCGTTCGCTTGGGTTCATCGATTTCGGGCCCAACAGAACATGATCTTGCTTCTCTTAGAACCTTCCTGAGATCTATATATTCTAACCCATTAGAAGCTTTAGTGTTAAGGTTCCCTTGGCCTTTAGTTAACCCGATGATTAGAACCCCCCTGATTCAATCTTTCCTGGTCCCTACACTTTGGTGTTACTGACCGTAGATCTTCATCATGGTTTTCTTGCATCGTGATTTAGGCGCATTCAATTCACATAAACCACTTCCCTTGTCCTCAATTCACATGACCACCTCATTACAATTATCCTTGACCTTTCAAATGTTTTCCGTTGCAAATCTTGATTCTTCCAAAGTTATTTTCGAATGCTTTCCTTATTTGAAGTTTCACTCAATTTAAATTTTGTTCTAAACTCCTTTAAATATGTCTCCCTAAATTTCGATGGAGTAAAAGTCGTTCTTGAATTTTGAAGACTTTTGGTCGTAATTTTAAAATTACCATCTTGTACTATTTTTTCTAACAATGTATCTTTCGCATTTCGATTTTTAAACTTTATTACTATCCTGATGGTTTGATATACCGTCCTTTTTCCTAACTACAAAATTTATTTTAACCACTTATCTTACATACCTTTAGGGGTATTTTTCCAAACTGAATGGACTTCAACTAATTTTTGTGTATATCATTTATAGGTTCGTCGTACTCGTACTTCAAAAGTTTTTTTTATTTACCAACACGTTCTTTTGGCGAATCCTTATTTCCCTAAAAGTATCTTTGATCTTCTTCTTCCGTTAAGTTTAAATTTGTTCGAATCACTTTTGATATATGTAAGGTTTCATGCTCCTTCGCCGACTTAAATTATTTATGTTTTTGAATATCGAAACTTGTGTTGAGATTTTTAGATTAGAAGTTTATAATATTTTCAGCATATACTTTCGTATCGATATAAATGTCTTGTCCCTTTTCATATACCAATTTCATTCTGAACCGTATTTATATTTTCCTAACTCGATTCATAATTTCTTTTCTTACTTATGCCATTAAAATTTTATTCGAAAACACCTCGTGCTTACTCTTAATAAACTTTTCAAGTCCCATTGGACTTCGGCTTTTAGCAAGTCGATTTTATGCTCAACATTTTCCATATTTCAGATTTTTGTAAAAAAAAAATTACTATTTCGAAATCATTCCTGACTTAGACCCTTCATAAAACGGTTTAAAAGTTTTAATACTAACTTGATGAGTTTAAATATCTTTTTCTCTTTCCATACTACTAAGATATTATCTTTCCATTCACCATACACACTTTTAAGATAATTTCTAAAATATGACTTCAATTATTTTTATATATCGGTACCACGTTCGTTTTGCTCGTACATTAAGATCTTGTATAAATCAATTTTTGTTGGCAAATCCGGATTTCTCTAAAAGTATTTTCGATATGGTTTATTTGGAATTTCTCTTCGGTTTTAAAACTTGGAAGCATTTAGCATGGGCCTAAATTTTCACACTATAATTGATCGGATTTCATTCTTTGAATTTCGAAATTCTTGCCGAAATGTTATATTAAGCTACTGCCGTATAATGTTTTCGAACCTCTCCGTTGCAAATCTCGAACTTTCTGAAAGTATCTTTTCGACTTCCTTTTTCCTAAGTTTAAATTCGTTCGGAACTTTAATATATATACTTATACCTCATACTCTTTCGTTGACTTAAATTTATTTTTGAATTTCAAAAGTTTCGACGAGATTTGACTACCATTTTATGATGCTTTCCAGCCTATACTTTTCATACCTTTTTAAATATCTTATCCCTTTTCACATGTCAATGTAATTCTGAGCGTATTTCTGTTTTTCCCCAAATTCGATTTATAAGGGTTTTCCTTTCTTGTTTATGCCGTTCAAATGATTCACCACGCTCCCTTAACATACCTTCCAAGTCACACATGATTTTAGCTTTCAACAAACCAAGGATGTGTTCGACATTTTCTCTATTACAATTTTTGGAAAAAAATTACGTCTTCATAACTTTTCATGATCTAGACCCTCCGTAATCTGGTTTTAAGGCTTATTTACAAATTTTGATAATTTCATTTCTAAATGAATTATTATCTTTCCGTCCTCCAAACATACTTTAGAATATATTCTAACTAAATAGAATTTCAAATATTTTCATATCCATGCTAGGCTCGTTAGCCCGTATGTTAAGAGCTTGTGTAAAACAGTCTCTTTTTGGCAAATCCTGATTCCTCTAAGAGTAGCTTCAATATTGATTACTTTAAACTTTCCCTGGCTTAAGGATTTTGAAAGCATTCAACCTGAGTTTAAAATTTTCAATTAATTTAATTTCATTTCAAACTTTGCAAACGTTAGTAAGTTACTACCGTGTAATATTTTCTAAACTATGACCTCAAAATCCATGTAAATGATTTACTTCCTTTTTAATGACTTTATGTAAGCCAATAAACCGTTTTCTCCTATTATGTATATTCGACTCGAACTTATTTCAAACAATTTGTTTTATCGACCTCTAAATATTTTTATACGAAAAGGGACTCCAACTTTTGAAGTATAACGGTTTTCAAACTTTTCGTATTTTAGAATATGTTATTTACACTATTTTTCATGTGTCCTAATGGAGCATCATTACATCATTACACGACCGTTTTCATGCTTATCGATCCTTCTATTTGTTACGCTTTTGATTTCGATTTCTTTCCTTTTGTCTAGCCAATAGAGCTTGTCGTTGCCTGTGTCAACCTTGTTATAGTTTGGTGGGCCCATTAGTTAAGTGGTTATGTCGTCGTAGTGTTGATTTCGTGGTGTGTATATAGTGGTATGGGTGTTGGCATTTGTGTGTTGTGTGTAGGTAATTTTCTGCTTAAGTATGATGTGATATACGTATGATAACAGAATGATAATTTTGATTGGTACTACTTGTTTTATGAGATGTCGTATGCGTGTATATCAGGAGGTATACCCGACTATTGCATCTCTTAAACTTGTATGTAGTTGATGTGTTGATATGATGATTATAAATGGATGGATATGGTGTGAAAATATGTGATACGTGGATGTGCATGCCTTGGAGTGGATTGGTATGTGTATGGATACTGTGTTACGTATATAAATGTTCTGCTATGATTTGAGTCTCACTCAAGCTTGAGTGGGTATACTCTATGTACTTTGGTATAATTGTATGTGGTGGTGAATAGTGATGGATGATGTATGTATGGTGTTTGAGTTGTTTGTGCTTGGTTGTGTTACGCACATGATTGTGGGTGGCTATACCAATATATAGTTATAGGACTAAATGTGAGGTGAAAATATGGTGAAATATTTGCATGTATTTGAATGACTAAATAAATGTGAAATTATTTTCAAATAAGAGAGGCTTGGTTATTTTCTTATAGTAAGTAATAAGTGTTTATTGTTGTATAAATATATTGACTATATATGTGTGATTGAAATACGTGTATGAAATTGATTGACTATAATAAGTATGAGTGTACTATGTGCGTGAAAATATGTGTGTAGTGGTAGTAATATTTGATTTCTAGTGTATATATATATATATAAACACTCGAAACGAAAGTACTTGGTTGAATTTATGATGTGATATTGGTTGAGGGTAGTTACCAGAGCGATTATATATATGTTAGAAAGTCCGAGGACGGACTTTATTCTAAGGTGGGTAGGATGTAACGACTGGTTTTTTTGTATGATTGGATTATCAGTGTGTTTTGCTTGTGATGGTGGGTTCTCTCCTTGTGTGGATTCAATTTCCATAGTTCTCGCTTTCATTCATCTCGTTGAGATTTCCTAGCTTTCGTTTTCATTCCTTTTGATGTGATCTTCTAGCTTCTTCCTTAGAATCATTGAACTCGGAGTAAGTCACTCGTGAAGAGCTTCATATCGATCATATCTTAGCGATAGGTTGATCCTAGAAACCTTAGAATTCATCCCGGACCTTCGCGCTCCATTTCGAGACTTTTCATGCACGTTAGTTGGTTCAAGAAGATCAACCGACCGACTAGATTCCAATCTAGTCGGTCAGGAAATCAACTGGAACCGACTAGTTCATTGAATCAATTATTCAGGAGTTACTGTTTATCTTTAGTCGGTCTGAGAACATCTTTCGACCGACTAGATTGTAAACTAGTCGGTCAGCCATTGTTCTTCAACCGACTAGTTCATTGATCATCTTCCTAGCCGAGTTACTGTTTACTCTTAGTCGGTCACAGTTATTCGACCGACCGACTAGTTCCCAAACTAGTCGGTCAGTCATCCTTCTTTGACCGACTAATCAGCCCAGGAAACCCTAGTTTTGCCCTAACCGCTACACTTTTCTATAAATACGCCCCAAACGTTTTCTTCTTCTTCCTCATCACCCCAAACCCTAATTTCTCCCCCATTGAGCCCCCTTCTTCCCCAAACCATTGATCCTTCATCCCAAGCTCATCCATCATCATCCAAACCCTCATTTCACATATCCTACCTCTCCTCAACCTCAAACCCTCATCAAATCCCCAAAAGCCTCATCCAAACCCATTTCTCCAGATTTCCCCCATTTCCAGATCTGAGCCGGATCGTTCTTCCGTCGCCGTGGTTCTCGGCGTCGTTCCTCCACTTCTTCACGGGTAGTACTCTTCCTTTAATAATCTCATAACCCACACTTGATATTTGTGAAACCCTAACAAAATGGATCATTAGTAATCGTAGGGTTCGATTGTGAATACGGATTACCATTCTAATGTTGTTTTTCCATGACAGTGATCCATTCCCGTAGATAACAAATTTGTGTGATGTGCCTACGTTGATCGTTCTCCTCGGTGCCAGGCAAGTGAAACTTGCATCCCTTGATTTAGGCCATGTCTTAGGCCATTTGCCTTGTTTTAGCGTAAAAGAGACTAAACGGTGAAAGGATAGCCGTTTAGACGTCATTGAGCTAGCTTGACAACGAAGCTTGGTCCGTCACCTTCATCATGCTTGTATGTCACGTTTACTTTCCCTAAACGGTACGCGTATTAACTGTTCATGTCATCCATGCATCCTTAACTGCTGTTGCATTTTAACTGCCACGTTTAATTTCAATTAACGGTACGCGAATATGTTCATGTCATTGCATTTTTCCTGTCACGTTTAATTTCAATTAACGGTACGCGAATATGTTCATGTCATTGCATTTTGCCTGTCACGTTTAAATACAATTAACGGTACACGAATATCTGCTCATGTCATTGCATGCTTGAATACTCATCGTGATTGCGTAGCTTCGCTACATACTTGTACTATTTGTCCTGGCTAGGCACCCACCTTGCGTGGGCACAATCCTATGCCAAATACACTTTCTGGCTCGTGTTCCAGAAGACGAGCTCAACACAGCATGCGAGCAATAGGGCACTCGTTGAGTGATCCCTTGTACTTGATGCGTGAATACAGCCTGCGGGCAATAGGGCACTCGTTGAGTGATCCCTTGTACTTGAATACAGCCTGCGGGCAATAGGGCATCCATGTGTGGGGGATCCCTTGTAATTGTTACTTGACAATACTTGTCACACTTACCACTTGTACTTGTCCGTGTTTTACTTGTAAAACTTGTTATCCATGACATACTTGTTACTTGCTACTTGTACTTTACTTGTCACTTCCATACTATACTTGCCCTGCCATGCATCATACTATAACTGCTAGGTTGTTAGTTTACCTTTCTTTCAGTTTCCTTGCACAAGTCTTTCCAGACTTGCTGACATGTGCCCCTCTCTCTTTTGGGTGTTACATGTTAGACCCAGAGCCAGAGCTTTGTTGCAGGGGATATGGTGTTGTTGATGCTGCTGTTTGCTGTGGTGGTGAGTGGACACCAGGGGCCTGTCTTGAAGACCGCTCGTGTTCACTTCTTTGTTTAGGTTTGCTGTTAGTTGTTGGTGCGTGGCACTTTTGTATGTATGTTATACCTTGTTGGCCATGTTTGGGCCTTAGACTCTTTTTCCTTTAGCCTGGTGGCTTTTCTGTGATATTGTAATTCATTCAATGGATATTCAGAGATTTCTCTTTTGTCTCTTTCCTTTATTATTATTGTTGTTTCGTTTGCGTTGCAAGGACCTGCCATATGATAATTTATACGCTTATCAGACTTGGAATTTCACAGCTTTCAAGTCTGAGCGGACCTTCTCACGTCTCGCCTCCATATTTTTGGGAAGCGGGGCGTGACAGCGGTATACATAATCATAGACCACACACTTTTCAATTGAATGCTTTTTATTTGGAGTATAAGAGATATCATACAATATGGATCAACAAGAATAGAAAGACATGGTTTTCATGAAATGCATGCTAAGTGTCAATTCCTGGATTTCGTAAAACTTTTAATGATCTCACCAAGTATAGAAAATTACCTAGCTTAGGTTGTCATGCACTGTCAGGTAGTCACTCTCACACACATCATTGGTTCCTCTCCCCCAAGCTTATCTATAAGCGTGGTGGCATAAGATAAATCAATAAATATATTCCCCATTTTTGAATCTCCATGATAGAATAAAAACAAAATGGGAAAGAAAGAGAGAAAGAGTATGAGATGGGATCATGTATAAACTTCTTTTCTCTTTTCTTTTCTTTTTCTCATTTTTTTGCAAAAGATTCATATATACAACTGTGGTCCCAAATCAAAAGATAGAAAGATATACATGTATTTTTATTTTTGATTTTGGGGGTAGTGGAGCATGGACTTTATAAAGCGGGGGAATTGCCAATATATGATCCGCTAAAGGGAGATTCACCAATGAATATAAGTAGAGAATTAATGCTCAAGATATGTGGAGAAAGAAATAAATGTAACACTCGGTTCACTCTATAAGACGTGCACAACAACTTTCAGCAGAGTACTGTAACCCACTCAGTTTAATCTCAGAAAGTAAACTAGTCCAGTTATATCAACCTAACATACATTCATTCAACCTGAAAGTGAGGCGTACAATTTTCATGCAATAAGAAGTGATATAAGAAAGGAAAGCAGTACTCCAGATATAAGCAATCAATGCGTGATGCTTGGTGTGTTTTCTACGAAGAGCATACATATGAATCATCAGAATTCAGCTAATAATAGAATTTCATCCATATTCATACAAGAAAAGGTGGGTTACTATCTCAAAAGCACAGCAAGACACATCATATGATATCTGAAATAAAAAACTACGGTATGACAAAATAGCATACAAACAGAGATAAGCTAATCACCACGTCATCATCATCACAGAAAAGTCATCTCTAGCAAAAGATGAAAGCAATAAGGATAAAAGAAAATAGAAACTACTACGAAATGCAGCACACTCAAAAAGGTAAGAAAACGTGATGCATGATAAAAAACGAAAAAGTGGGTGAAAATGAGTGCAAAAGCAGAAAATGTGAGAAACGCAAAAAATAAAAAGGGTGACAAAAACAAAAGCGTGAGAAATCACTCCCCCAAGCTAAAGTGCACAGTGTCCTCAATGTGCGAAGTGTGGCACACCGAAAGACGTGAAATGGGTGGGGTGGGTGAGGATGCATGCATGATGAAAATAAAAGAAAAGGAAATGATATGGTAATGCAGGTGATGTATGCAGAGGTCAAAATGGTGCAGAATATCAGTGTCCCCAAAAATAAGCTCCCTCACTCCCAAAGAGATATAAACAGATATGACCAGAAAGGTACCAAAACAGTGTGTAGAGGAGGGGCGCAAAAATCACCAGGCTCAAAAAAACAACCAGCAAAACAACAGAAATATAGAAGGCATCTAGAGTGTGCCTAGGCTGGTGGTGGTGCACCAGCACCGTCCTGTGGCGGAGGTGGTGGTGGAGGTGGTGGGCGTGGTAGCTGCTGGGTGGGTGTCGGTGGTGGAGGCAGACGCGCCAGAATCTGGTTCAGGCAAGCCTGAATACTGGGAATAATGGCGACGCGGGTCTGCACAGTACTAACTGTGGCGGGGAGAGCCCTGAAATCCCCTCTAAGTCCACTAATAGCCCCCTAAAGAGCGCGAATGCTCTGAACTAGAGTGTCGGGGGGTTGGTGGAGCAGAGGGACGCACAGGTCTAACCGGTGAAGTGCGGGGCTGTCTCACACGAGCAGTGTAGTGGATGGGTCCAGCAGGGAAGTGGGGTAGTGGTGCTGTGCTTACTAAGTGATGCCCAGCCTCTGTGAGAGGCTGGGACGCAGGAAAGGTCGAAGTGGAAGTAGCAGCGGTAGTGGAAGTGAAAACAGACGACGAGGCGGCGTGAGAGGTCAGTGACGCAGACATGGGGACAGTTGTCACGACACTCTCAGAAAAGATAGCGGCAGTGGAGACCGAGAAGTCGACGGCCAGGGTGGTGGCAGACAAAAGTAAGGGTAGAACCGCCACTGCGGCGGTAAAGGAGGTCTCGCCGCTCTCAATAATCGTAGGGGGGGTGCTCGGGACTCGGAGTGGTAATGGGCTCGGCGGAAATATGCACAGTGGTGGTGGTGGTGGACAGCTCAGCTAAAGTGCGCCCGACATTAACAGACGTGTGGATAGAGGTGTCGGGAGGTGCAGAAAGGGCAGGAGCAAGCTGAGTGATCACGGGGTCGACGGGTGGAACGAGGGGCTCCTGCTGAGCATCCTCGGGCTCAAGCACGTAGGCGGCGGGGATAAAGAGATCCATCGCTGGAATCCAGTCTCCGTCGTCTGGTCCAATATGCGGTTGAGCAGGGCTCGGAAGAACCATGTAATCCGCACTGAAGGGACCGTGCAGCCACACCCAGTGCTGGCGACCATGGGGACGAAGCATCTTCATCCGGGCCATGAAATCTATCGAAAGTGAGGTGGGGCCCGTAGGTCGACGCAAGTCAGCTGGGAGGTCTACTCCGCATAATAGGGACAAGAGGGTAATCAGACCGCCGCAGCAAATAGGCGTACGAGCACCGATAGAAATGATAATGCGATCGATGTACCAACTGGCGATATCTATCTCTACAGCGGGGACCAAAACGTCGTATCCATCAAAAACCCTGGGTCGTGTCATTGCATATAGCATGTAGAGTCAGGTGTCGATAACGTACCTGGCTCGTACCTCGCAAGAAAAGTAGTAGCCATAAGGCGCCGTACAATGCAGAGGCACGGGTGGAGGACGGCAGAGGCCTTGGCCCTGCTAGGGTCAAAGGAAAGTGGTGATCCCGTAATCTGGGTCCAGAAGGCGTGGGTGTCGAACGACGAGGGTGGGATGTGCGTGGGAGCGTAAGCGCGGTCTGGGTCAGGGACAGCTGGCCACTTGAAGAAAGCTTGGAGCATGATTATCAGGAGAAATGAGCATCCTCCAGGGATCCGCTCAATAGAGCTAAGGACCTCTAGAGTCGGGCGGGTATAAGTGTCCACCGACACCGACAAGAAATTATGCCACCCCACATTATCGTACAACGTGAGTAGCCACTTTAGAATCCCTAGGCGCTCAAAGTCGGCGAGGTGTGAGAACCTAGTGGGCACGATCGAGCGATGGGAGATACGCTCGAATCTGGCGCGCTGGGCACCGTCACGAAATGTAATCCTCATCGCATCGAACGCGGGGGCGGGTTGTGCAGGTGGTGGAATAGGATCGGAAGGAGGCGGCTGTGTAAGTGGTGGTGGTGGGCTAGGTGGAGGGGAGTCCTGTTGGATCTGGATCTAAGCCTAGAGGGGGGGTGAATAGGCTTATAAAAATTCTCGTGCAACCCACGAGAAATCGCACGCAGTTATATCACAATCAACCAGATGCAGAGTATAGAAAAGCAGTCACAGCATGCACAGGCGATATACCCTGGTTCGGTCGCACCCACGACCTACATCCAGCCCCCAAAGCAATACTAGATTATTAAAGTTAACTGGTACAACATGTAGCTAGGGCACCAACCCTACGCTCACCTAGCTCTCAGCACCTGCACTCACCAAAGTGCCCAAACAATAACAATACTATTAAAGCTCTCTTTCACTTGGCTAGCCCCAACTAGCCAAGTCCCTAAACAAATAATAAAATAGTTTCACAGAGATCACAACACCAAATCACAAATAAAATAAAGTTAAGAGTTTAGAATCGCTCAGTCGTGACGGCGTCGATGTCTCTGTCGTCCAGCACGTGGTCAGATGAGCTCTGACAAGTAGTAGTCCCAACTGTCAACAGGTAGCGGAAGGAGTTCAAGTTGCGGTAGCAAAATAATTCGACAAAGCGCTTCTCAAAACTTGCGGCACAAATAGATTCCTCTTGTTGGCTTGTTGAAATTTGAAGAGGGTGACTGGAAGTTAATTGTTGCAGTCTCCTCTTGATTTGCTAGAGAAATTGCGGCTGTGCTTTTGACTTGAGGATTTTGGCCTGTCAACCAACAAAAAACAATGTAGTTTAATATGATGCTTTGAGATTCTAATCACAGAATACGGGTGTGTGTGCTTCAAGATTTTCAAAGGGAAGAACCACAATTCAATTCGGCCCAAGTTTCAAAATTGAGGCACAACTTTCAGATATTAAACAAAAATAATGTTGTGCTCTTTGAGATTTTGGTCAAAAGAAAACTCCCTGAGCTCTTGGCAATTTTTGATTGGAAGGGGATTCCAGATGTGCGGCTCTTCTTTTATTTTTCTTTTGTAATGAGGAATGCGGCTCCCTCCTGAGAATTTGTATGGCAGCCTCCCCTCTTTGATTAGCTCTCAAAACAAAATTTTGGCTGGCTTTAATCTTTGGGATTTGAAGGAATTATTCGGCATGTGCTCTCTGCAGCCACCACCTTGATTTTTGGATGAAGAGCTCTCTTAAAAAAATACACCCTCTTGAGATTCGGCAGACCCTATGGAATTTTTGATGATTGGATCTTCACAATTCGGCCTGTGCTCGGATTGAAGATGAAAACATAAATGATGCGGCTCCTCCTCCCCTAGGCTTTCAAAAGGAAAAGACAAAAGCAATTTTTCTTGCGGCGGCTGCTCTTGAAGGATTTTGCTTAGTGAAGAATTAATTCGGCCTTGTTTTTAACTTAGGTTTTTCAAAGAGAGGAAAATAATAAGGCATATCAAATTTTTGGCCGACCCCTAGGTTTTTGTGCTAAGGAAAAGAGATCAAGGGCTAGGATTGATCAAGCTATAGAGAATCCTAGTGATAGGGTGATTTGCAATAGGAATGAAGTTTGGACTTGATACGGAATACGATTAGGGTTTGATTCCAATAGATATGAGTCTACTCAAGCTAGGTTCTCCCCTTTTCTCCTTTGCACATTGACCAAGTCTCGTTGTGGATTAATCACATGTTCGCCATTCCTGAAACACTTAACGCACACGTTAAAACTTTCACACGCGTTTGTTATCATCAAACACGAAGTTCATAGATCGTTGCTACCAACAATCTCCCCCTTTTGATGATGACAAACCAAGTATAAGATTTGAGCAATGAAATTCCAAATAGTGCGTGTGATAGTGTGGCAATAGTGGGTGACATGCAATGAGATGAAATGATGTGCGAACAATGATGTATAAAGTATATCAATAAGCATGCTCCCCCTACTTTTGTGCTTCCCCAATATGCATTAATGCTCCCCCTTAATCAAATAATCCTATTTTCACGAGCATTACAAAGATAGTCCAAATGCCAAATACCAAGCCAAGCACACCAAGTCAAGTAAATACCAGTCTTCCCAAACTTTTACCAAATCTTCCCAAACTTTTCTCCCCCTTTGTTATCATCAAAAGTTATACCACGAAGTCAAAAACTTATATTATGCAAAAAGAGAGTATTATTAACCATTACCAACAATATTGCATGTATACACTCATAGAATACTCAAGTCAAAATCCAATGAAATTAAACAACTACGACTTCAACACCAACGTTTACGTGCGATGATTAAAATTGAAGCACATAAGGAGAATCATTAAGAAAATCAACCAAAAACAATCCACATTTTCCAAATAACAATCTATCACCTAGGATTGATTTTTCCCGCCTCATTAAAAATGAGTTCAAGGTACCACACCCAAAACATAGCCAATATGGACTCTTAGATGTGGGGGTGGCATTGCTTGACGAGTAATTACACCAACGCTAAAGTTTACCCATAAAGCTTATGTTGGATACTCGTGGGTAATACCGTTGCCAAGGATTGTATCCATTTTTCATACAGAGCAATTAACCTTCTTTTTCATTTTTATACTTGTAGTGTCATCATTTTTTAATGCTCAATTTTTATCCATGGCAAGGTATATCATATCCCTTAGATTATCAGTTAAGTTTTCCTCCTACATTCACATTTCCAATTTCAAAAACGATATCTCCAAATGTGCAACAATAATAATATATGTGGAAGTGAAGTAGGTGGTGTAGAAATCAAGTTATTTTCATTCATTGAACATGCCATGAATATTTAGAAATATGGACATGCGCATGTAGCAAAAGAAAAAATACAACAATTTCTACGTAGATATGAAAATCATTCATGAATACTTCTTTTAATGAATCAAAGAGAAAGATACACAATGAAGCACCATTTTTTTCGTTTTTGTTGTTCATTTTTTTGTTTTTGTTTTTGAATGCATGAGATACTAAAGCAAACATGAGATGCAATCACACAAATAAAAAAAACTATGCACACATAACAATGCAACTACTAGCACACAAAAAAAGTTCAAGCATACAAAAAGCATGGAGTCTCGTACTAAGTTTTATCAATAATACCAAGCTCAAGACGAAGACGACAAAAGCGAGCCTCAACCAAAGGTTTGGTGAATATGTCTGCAAGTTGAAATTCCGTAGGAACAAACTCCACAGACACATCCTCTTTAGTGAGGTGATCTCTAAGAAAATGGTGTCTTACGTCGATATGTTTAGTACGAGAGTGGTGTACGGGATTATTAGAAAGATCTATGGCACTCTTGCTATCACATCGAAGGGGAACTCTTTTAAGAGCTAGTCCGTAGTCAGATAATGTTTGCATCATCCACAGTACTTGAGCACAACAACTGCCGAGGGCAATATACTCTGCTTCAGTAGTGGATAATGCAACACTATTTTGCTTACAACTAGACCATGAAACTAAAGAGTGTCCTAGCATAAAACAAGTGCCACTAGTGCTCTTTCTATCAGTTAAACTACCCGCATAATCAGCATCAGAATAACCCACCAAATCAAAGTTACCACTAGAAGGATACCAAAGGCCTAAAGTAGGTGTACTGATTAGGTACCTAAAGATCCTTTTAATGGCTTTCACATGAGATTCTTTCGGGTTTGATTGAAAGCGTGCACACAAACATACAACAAACATTATATCAGGCCTAGATCCAGTCAAGTACAATAAAGAACCAATCACACCTCGATATAGCTTTTGGTCCACTGCAACTCCTTGTTCATCCCTGTCCATTTTCGTGTTGGGGCACATCGGCGTTCCAATTCCTTTAGACTTATCCATCCCAAACTTTTTCAGATGTTCCTTGATGTATTTGGTTTGAGATAGAAAGATGCCTTCCTTTCCTTGCTATACTTGGAACCCCAGAAAATATTTCAGCTCTCCCACAAGGCTCATCTCAAATTGATCCTGCATGACTTTCTCAAACTTTTGACATAGAAGATCGTTAGTAGCACCATAAATAATGTCATCAACATAAATTTGCACAATGAGAAAGTCTTCAGATTCATGCATCAAGAATAGTGTATTGTCAGCACTCCCCTTTTTAAAATTATTTTCCAACAAATATGTGCTTAGACGGTCATACCAAGCTCGTGGAGCTTGCTTAAGACCATACAAATCTTTTTCCAATTTATAAACATGGTTTGGAAAATTATGGCTTTCAAAACCTGGGGGTTGCTCAACAAATACCTCTTCTTTTAGGTAGCCATTAAGAAAAGCACTTTTTACATCCATTTGTTTCAGTTTGAGCCCTTTATAACTTGCAAAAGCTAGCAAGATTCTAATGGACTCAAGCCCAGCAACTGGTGCAAAAGTCTCATCCACATCAATCCCTTCAATTTGATTATACCCTTTAGCTACCAACCTAGCCTTGTTTTTAATAACATTACCAGATTCATCATGCTTATTCTTAAACACCCATTTAGTACCAACTACAGGATAATCAGTGGGTCTAGGTACTAGTTTCCAGACATTATTCCTGACAAATTGATTTAATTCCTCTTGCATGGCCAAAACCCAACTTTCCTCTTCTAAAGAAATATCTATAGTCTTAGGCTCTATTATAGAAATAAAGTTACCATAAATACATAGAGCGCAAAGATCTCTAAAAGAGGAACATGTGCGAATACTTGCCGTAGGCTCACCTAGGATTAAGTCTGGTGGGTGGTTTGGAGTGAATCTCAACTCTCCTCTGGTAACTGTTTCATCTTGTATTTCTGTCGAATCAGTTTCAGCTTCTTTCTGTATTTCAGGTTGCTCCTCATTAACTTTTGGAATGCCTTGTTGTTCTACATTTTCATCTTCAATGTTTTGCCTGCAATCCAAAGAATTTATATCAGATTCATCAAACTTTACATTTATAGATTCAACAATTGCAAGTGTGCGTTTATTATAAATCCTGTATGCTCTGCTCCTTGCTGAATATCCTACGAACGCTCCCTCATCTGATTTTGATTCAAAGGTGCCAAGCTGATCTGCAGTATTTAATATAAAGCACCTGCATCTAAAAACTCTAAAAAAAGAAACTTTCGGGGTGTTGCCATGCCATAGTTCATAAGATGTTTTATTTAGTATAGGTCTAAGCATAACTCTGTTGCATACATGGCATGCCGTATTAATGGTCTCAGCCCAAAAAGACATAGGCAAGCTATATTCATTTAACATACTCCCAGCCATCTCTTTTAATGTGCGATTCTTTCTCTCGACCACCCCATTTTATTGAGGTGTTCTAGGAGAAGAGAATTCATGTAAAATTCCTTTTTCAAAACAAAATTTTTCAAAAATAGCATTTTCAAACTCACCTCCATGATCGCTTCTAATTTTTACAATGGAAGAATTTTTCTCATTAGAAACTTGTATGAAAAAGTTTTGAAAATGGTCAAATGAGTCTGATTTTTTGGCTAGGAAGTATACCCATGTATATCTAGAGAATTCATCCACCAATACTAAACAATACTTTTTACCTCCTAGGCTATCAATGTATGTTGGACCAAATAAATCCATGTGCACTAATTCCAATATACGTGTGGTGGCAATTTCATTGATGCTAGAGAAAGTAGATCTAGTTTGCTTACCTTTGGTGCATGCCACGCACAACTTACCATTCTCATATGTCTGATGCGGTAGTCCTCTTACCAAAATTTTGCTTTCGAGCTTCTTTATCAATCCCATGCTTGCATGTGCTAATCGTCTATGCCATAGTGTGGCCTCTTCTTCACCTACAAGCAAGCATTTAGAAACAGTTAGTTCTTCAATCATAAAAGTATACACATTATTCTTTCTATTTGCAGTAATAATAATGTCACCTATGGATCTATCAATGATTCTACAAACTTTTTCATCAAATTCAACTTTCATACCTTTGTCATACAGCTGACTGATAGAAATGAGGTTATGTTTCAACTTTTCAACCAATAGGACATCTGTAAGCCGAAAGGTGTCGTTACCTACAACACCTTTACCAATTACCTTGCATTTTCCATTGTCCCCTAAAGTAACACTTCCTCCTTCATGCTTTGTAAGGCTAAGGAACTTTTCTCTTTTACCTGTCATGTGTCTTAAGCAGCCAGAGTCTAAGTACCACTCACACTTTTGTTCCTTAGCCGTGCCATGTACCTACACATAAGAAGAGCATGATATGTGTGACCTAGGAATCCAAATAGGTCCACTAGTGTTAGTCACTTTATTTTTTGGAACCCAAATTTGCTTAAATTTGATGTTGGTATTCCTGTACTTGCAATTATAATAAGCATGACCAACACCACCACATGTATAACATTTAGCAAACATGCTTCTTCCTAAGCCAGTTTCTTTTTGATTCTTTCTATAAATTTTAGGCCTCTCATCAATTTTATTTCCATATCCCAAGCCACGCCTGTTATTTCCGTGTATCTGATTACCTAGAATAATGTCTAGTGAATGCTTTCCAACACCAAATTTTTTAATAGACAATTCAAGATCAGATATTTTAGACTTTAAAAACATGTTCTCATTAACAAGCATGGTACATTTACTAATGAAGGCCTTTTTGTTCTCTTCCTCACTCTTTTTTAGATTAGCCATCTTCTTCTCTAGCTCTTTATTTTCATTTATTAGCATGCAAATTTTCTCATTTAGCGATTCATTTTCCACTTCTAGCTTAATCGTATTTAGTTTAAACATGCTAATATCTTTAAGTAAAGTAGAGCAATTCAGACACTCAGTTTCAGTAGGCATGCGAGATTTTTCCTTTTTCAAAGAGCTAATAGTAGAATTACATGTAGCAATTTTCTCTTTAAAATCATCAACTTCTAAGGACATATTATAATTGTCTTGTTGCAATTCAAAATTAGCATTTTTAAACTTCTCTACATGAGATTCAAGTAACTCAACAGTTGATTCCAACCTTTCAATTTCATCTTGTATTTCTTTAAAGGTAGTCACTAGTTAAGCTTTAGTTAAAGATTTTACCTGATCTAGTTCTCCCATCAGACAAAGAGAGGAATATGCAACTTCCTCTTGAGATTCATCCTCGCTGTCCATATCCCATGTGAGCACCAAAGATTTTCCCTTTTGCTCCGCAGCGCTATTCTTTCCTTGAGGGCATTGTTTCATAAAATGTCCCTGCTTTTTACATTTAAAACATGTAACCGGATCAGTAGTATTCTGCTCAAAAGATTTATTATTAGAATTAAATTTAGAGCGATTAAACCTTTTCAGCATCTCTGATCTCCCGTTACCAGTTCTGATATATTTCTTGAAGCTTCTCACCAAAAAGGCCTCCTCTTCATCTCAATCTTCATCCTCCTTAGCCTGAAGGGCTATTGCCTTTGAAGTCTTCATTCATCTTTCTCTATCAGTTCAATGCTCTGCAGCTATAGCTCGTGGGACATCAGGTTCCCTATCAGATCCTCCACTTTCATCTGCGATAAATCCCTTGCTTCCTGAATAGCTGTGATTTTAGGACGGAAGGTACTAGGCAATGCTCTTAAGATTTTTCTGATCTGCTCCAGACTTGAGTACGGCTTTTCAAGAGAGGTAGATTTGTAAACGATGTCTGTGAACCTCGCAAACATCTCTTTAATTGACTCTGATGGAAGCATGCGGAAGCTTTCATATTCAGTGCTGAGCAGCGCAAGTCTGGACTCCTTAACCTGCGATGTACATTCATGAGTCACCTCCAGAGTATGCCAAATTTCCTGCGCAGTTTGACATTGAGATATACGGTTAAACTCAGCTTTATCTAAAGCACAGATCAATGCATTCATATCTTTGTTATTCAATGAAAAATGCTTCTTATCAAAGTCATCCCACTTATCTTCTGGTTTTATCATTTCATTATTAGCAACATTAATGGTGGGAGGTTTATAACCTTTTTCTACAATGCTCCAAACATCATAATCAACAGCAGCTAAATAAATCCTCATCCTAGTTTTCCAATAAGCAAAATCAACACAATTA
Organism: Scilla litardierei; assembly: GCA_030789695.1. Taxonomy (NCBI): domain Eukaryota; kingdom Viridiplantae; phylum Streptophyta; class Magnoliopsida; order Asparagales; family Asparagaceae; genus Scilla; species Scilla litardierei. The sequence goes on from CM061138.1 coordinate 116,349,649, forward strand.
AACTTGGGGGGACGGGAAATAGACTGTCCCTCAGCAAAAGCACTATCAGACATATTCATAGACATGATCAACTAGGCTAGATCATCTAAACTGGCTCTGATACCACTTGTTGGATCTGGATCTAAGCCTAGAGGGAGGGGGGGTGAATAGGCTTATAAAAATTCTCGTGCAACCCACGAGAAATCGCACGCAGTTATATCACAATCAACCAGATGCAGAGTATAGAAAAGCAGTCACAGCATGCACAGGCGATATACCCTGGTTCGGTCGCACCCACGACCTACATCCAGCCCCAAAAGCAATACTAGATTATTAAAGTTAACTGGTACAACCTGTAGCTAGGGCACCAACCCTACACTCACCTGGCTCTTAGCACCCGCACTCACCAAAGTGCCCAAACAATAACAATACTATTAAAGCTCTCTTTCACTTGGCTAGCCCCAACTAGCCAAGTCCCCAAACAAATAATAAAATAGTTTCACAGAGATCACAACACCAAATCACAAATAAAATAAAGTTAAGAGTTTAGAATCGCTCAGTCGTGACGGCGTCGATGTCTCTGTCGTCCAGCACGTGGTCAGATGAGCTCTGACAAGTAGTAGTCCCAACTGTCAACAGGTAGCGGAAGGAGTTCAAGTTGCGGCAACAAAATAATTCGACAAAGCGCTTCTCAAAACTTGCGGCACAAATTGATTCCTCTTGTTGGCTTGTTGAAATTTGAAGAGGGTGACTAGAAGTTAATTGTTGCAGTCTCCTCTTGATTTGCTAGAGAAATTGCGGTTGTGCTTTTGACTTGAGGATTTTGGCCTGTCAACCAACAAAAAACAATGTAGTTTAATATGATGCTTTGAGATTCTAATCACAGAATACGGGTGTGTGTGCTTCAAGATTTTCAAAGGGAAGAACCACAATTCAATTCGGCCCAGGTTTCAAAATTGAGGCACAACTTTCAGATATTAAACAAAAATAATGTTGTGCTCTTTGAGATTTTGGTCAAAAGAAAACTCCCTGAGCTCTTGGCAATTTTTGATTGGAAGGGGATTCCAGATGTGCGGCTCTTCTTTTATTTTTCTTTTGTAATGAGGAATGCGGCTCCCTCCTGAGAATTTGTATGGCAGCCTCCCCTCTTTGATTAGCTCTCAAAACAAAATTTCGGCTGGCTTTAATCTTTGGGATTTGAAGGAATTATTCGGCATGTGCTCTCTGCAGCCACCACCTTGATTTTTGGATGAAGAGCTCTCTTAAAAATAAATAAATGAAGACACCCTCTTGAGATTCGGCAGACCCTATGGAATTTTTGATGATTGGATCTTCACAATTCGGCATGTGCTCGGATTGGAGATGAAAACATAAATGATGAGGCTCCTCCTCCCCTAGGCTTTCAAAAGGAAAAGACAAAAGCAATTTTTCTTGTGGCGGCTGCTCTTGAAGGATTTTGCTTAGTGAAGAATTAATTCGGCCTTGTTTTTAACTTAGGTTTTTCAAGGAGAGGAAAATAATAAGGCATAACAAATTTTTGGCCGACCCCTAGGTTTTTTGTGCTAAGGAAAAGAGATCAAGGGCTAGGATTGATCAAGCTATAGAGAATCCTAGTGATAGGGTGATTTGCAATAGGAATGAAGTTTGGACTTGATACGGAATACGATTAGGGTTTGATTCCAATAGATATGAGTCTACTCAAGCTAGGTTCTCCCCTTTTCTCCTTTGCACATTGACCAAGTCTCGTTGTGGATTAATCACATATTCGCCATTCCTGAAACACTTAACGCACACGTTAAAACTTTCACACGCGTTTGTTATCATCAAACACGAAGTTCATAGATCGTTGCTACCAACAAGTCCGCCCTAGCAGAAGAGGAGCCATGATCACCTGACTTCTTCTGCTTCGAAGCGGGCTCCCGCGTGCATGGCCTAAGGCGAGGCGGCATGTGTGCCGTGAGACGTGTCCACCCAAAATGAAATGCGACGCGCTAAATAATGAAACGAGTATACCTGAGCACGCCGCGAGAGCAATCAGCAATGTGTGCGAAGATACGCCTCCTCCGCAAGGCTCCGTATGCGTCAAAAAGCCCCCTAAAGCTCCCCCAAGCTAGCCTGAAAAGCAAACGATAAAATCAGTCAATAATAATCAATATGTATGGGGGAGATAAGGGGTAACCGATATATATAGGATTTAATTTGAATTTGGGGCGCAACGGGTGTACAAATCGGGAGAAAAGAAAAGAAAAATCGAAATTGGGGCGAAATGAGGGTGAACGGCGGTCGACCGGCAACTGGGAGGCGGCGCCGTGGCGGTGGCGACCGACGGCGAACGTCGGTCGGCGGTGGAGGCAGCAGCTCGGGCGTCAGAGGAGCGTGATTTGGTCGAAGGAAGCGAAGTGGCGGCATCGGTTCGGGCGATTTTGGGATATTTTTCGCGTTTCGAAATTCGCGCAGCCGCAACGCTTATTTATAGGAATGATACGACTCGGCCGAGTGATATGTTCATTCAGTAGAGTGAAAAAATTTCGAAATATCTTTGCAAAATACGACTCAGCTGAATGAAATTTCCCACTCGGCCGAATGGATAAGTTCCATTCGGCCGAGTGGCTCAGCCACTCACCAATTTTTAGAGCGTGCATGGTATCTGATTCACTCGACCGAGTGAAAAGTCACTCGTCAGTGTGGCAAATTATACTGTAAATCGCAAAAATGACAGAGAGTTGGTTCGAACGAGCTTCCCTGATCTGTAGTCCACTCGGCCAAATGGAGTCTTTGCTCGACCGAGTGACATATGTACTCGGCCGAGTGGAACCCTGTTTTCTGCAACAGCTCTCTGTTTTCGCTCCATTCTCTGTTTTTTCTTTCTTCGGTCATTCCCTGCCTTCTCCTGAGGCCTGAGCGCGTTCTTGAAGCGCTCTCCCTTGCCTTGGTCATCCTCCATATGAATGATCTCTCGTTCTCCAGCTCCTATCATCAAAAATAAAGCCCGCTGTCACGATTTTCATAGACGCTAGACTCTAAATACTAAGAAAAATCTAGAATAAAAATGAAAATTAACTAAAAATGATATGAAACCGTCGGGTTGCCTCCCGACAAGCGCTCGTTTAAGGTCATGAGCTCGACCCCTTATGATTTTCGATTAGCACGTGATGTTGGGCGCAGGCGAGATACACCCGTCAAATTTGCCGCGAAGGCCACTTGGATTTGGTTGTTGGTGGTCGTCAGCTTTCCTCAGCGTCCCCTCATCATGGGATGTGTTGGGGGATAAGTCCCCCAAGCTTGAGCTCGAACCAATTTTCTTCCTCACCAGTGACACCGGCCTTCGGTCTGGCGGTGCTTTCTTCGAACTGTTGGCTGTTGAGAGCTTGCAGAGCTCCCGTATCCTCGCGACATCAGGGTCGTCTTCATCATCGACCGTGGAGCTATCCGGAGGGTCCTCCGACTTTTCCTCAATACTAGAAATTTGGCCTTCTTCAAGGACATCATAATGGAGTGCGCCGATGTAGTGCGGAATGGCTTCGTCGATTACCTCATCAAGGAGGTCCACACAGTCCAACTCCTCTTGGTAGGGCATATGCTTCATGGCTTTGGATATGTGGAACTAAACCTCGATGTTCCTGACATTCAAGGATAACGTTCCTTCTCGCACGTCGACTATAACTCCGACGGTGGCCAAGAACGGGCGTCCAAGTATAAGTGAAGTGTCACCCTCTTCCTTGATGTCCATGACGACGAAATCGCAAGGTAAGCATATCCCTCCCGGAACTTGTAGCGGAATGTTCTCCGTAATCCCTACCGGCCTATTGACTCGACCATCCGCAAGTTGTATTCTCATGTCGGTTGGCTTCAAGTCGGTCCCCGTATTTAATTTTCGGAACATGCTAAGGGGCATTAGGCTTACACTTGCTCCCAAGTCAATTAAGGCTTTTTGCAATGGGACTCCTGCAAGTGCGCATGGGATGCGAAATCTTCCGGGATCCTTGAATTTAGCGGGCTCCTTTTCCTTCCGGGTGAACCAAGTCCCTTGTTCGGCAAGCATTATTTTCTCCTTCCTCTTCTTTCTCAATATTAAGTCCTTCAAGAACTTTGCATACGATGGGATCTCCACTATAGCATCCAAGAAAGGTATGTTGAGGCTTACTCCCCTCAAATATTCAAGGAACTTGGCGAGCCTCTTCTCGATTTTTACTCTCGCCAACCGTTATGGAAAGGGCACCAGCGGCATGTAGGTGCGCTCCTCATTAGGCTTCTTTATTTCAGAATTTCCAACTTCTTGCGGCTCTTTTGGGTTCTCCTCCTCAATCGCCGACTCCTTGTCGTCCAAGATTTCTTCCATGGGCTCCTTTGTTTGGACCATGACAGGGGTAGTATCCTTCTCGCCCCTAGTTGTGACCGCCATTACCGCATTTATGTGGCCGGTATTATTCCGTGGATTGGGCTCCGGTTGAGCCAACAATTGTTGGGTGTTTTTGTTAAGCAACGTGAGTTGCTCCGCTAGTTGAGCCACTACGGTATTCAGAGAGTCTTGTTGCGCAATCAACCGAGTGTTTATCTTCTTTTGCTCCACCATGAACTCCTCTATCCTAGCTTCATGATCCGATCTTTGGTGTGCTTGAGGTAGGTTAGGAGCTCTCCAACCTTGATTATAACCGGGTGGCCTATACGGTCCTGCTTGTTGCCTAGGCGGGTAATTTGGTTGCGGTTGCCCCCTTGGTTGGTAATGATGTTGTGGAGGTGGAGGCCTAGCCCGAGGTTGTTGCGGCGGTGGTGGGGTTAGGGCTCCTTCATTATTTGCATACGAAAATCCCGGATGGTTCCTTTCGGCCGGGTTGGCCCAATAACCGGAGTTCCCCGCAACATATTGCACTTACTCCAAGGCTCCCTCTCCTTGCTCTCCTCCTGCGAACATGACTTGAGATGGATCTTGTCAATCACTCATATTGCTTACCGGCATAGATGTAGAGGGAGATCCATGTGGCTCGGTGATAAACTTCTCCAATCTCTCCACTACCTTGTGGAGAGAGTCAAATTTGTTCGAAAGCTCCGCTACGGCCTTGGCTTCATATATGCTAGTGGGCTTCAAAGAGTTAGAAGAATGTCCTCGCTCATCGCCCGTTTGTTGATTATTAGTAGCCATCTCCTCTAATAGGGCCGTAGCTTCATCCACCATTTTGGAAAGAATGTCTCCATTGGCGGTTGCATCTATGATCTGCTTCGTGCCCGGTTGGAGTCCATTATAAAAACTGTGAACTAGCTCCCATTCTTCTATGCTGTGATGGGGGCATTGATGCTGTAAATCCTTGAAGCGCTCCCATGCCTCGTATAGGGTCTCCTGTGGTCCTTGCTTAAAGGACATGAGCGCACTCCTAATCTTCACCGTCTTAGATGGCGGGTAGAATTTATCCATGAAAGCATTGGCCAACTCATCCCAAGCAGTGAATACCCCTTCCGCCTGCATCCTCAACCAATATAAAGCTTTGTCTCCGAGGGTGAAGGGGAAGAGTCTCAAGCAGATAGCATCAACAGATTTGAAAGGTGGCACACTTGGACAAGAATAGCTGCAGGTGATAATGTGGATTTTCATGGGAGTTCCCATGGAAGGGGTCTTGTTGCATTAAGACCACCAATCCCGATTTGAGCTCAAAATTCTTATCCGCCGCCAACTCCGGCATAGCGATGGAAGAAGTGGTGGAAGAAGTCTTAGGCCGTAGCCTATCTCTGATGGATATAATCCTCGCCATACGTGCCGCTAGTTCCTCCGGTGTCTCCGGGCGGTTCATACAAGTATCCTCTGTAGCGTGCCTTCTCTCGGCTCTGATCCTCCTCTCGGTACGTTCGATCTCCGGATCAAATATAATATCCTCTGGATCCGCCATCGATCTCGTGTTCATGCAAAGAGAAACAGAGTTTCAAAGGAATTGTTAGCAAGATAGAGGAGTGAAATAAAAAATTAACAAAACAAAAAGAAATAGCTAAGTAGAAAAATAAAACATTGTTGCCTCCCCGGCAACGACGCCAAAAACTTGGTCGAGCCCCGGGAGTACACACACCCGGGACAAATGACTTGTAGTTTTACCGCAAGCGCACGGTTCAAGGTGGCTAAATGGCCCGCTGTCACGCCCCGCTTCCCTAAAATGGAGGCGAGACGTGAAAAGGTCCGCACGAGAGTGGAGCCGTGAAGCCCCAAACCCGATAAGCGTCAATAAAACATAAGCAGGTCCATGTAACCACAAACGGAACAACAATAATAACACAAGGAGAGACAGAAATAAAATCTCGAATCTCAGAATTTGTCCAACATGAAAATTTAGTTCAACATCCAGAAAAGCCACCAGGCTAAAAGAAAGAGTCTAAAGGCCTAACACACGGCCAACACAACAAACACCAACAAAGTATGGGTGCTACGCACCGATAACTAAAAGCAGTCTAAAGCAAAAGGGAAAGCTCTACGAGGACACTAAGACTGATCTCCAGTGTCCACGAAGTCCTTGATCAACGCGGGCTCTGACTCGGCGTCAGCAAACACCACGTCCTCGGCGACAAACTCAGGCTCGGGATCTAACATGTGTCACCCAAAAGAAAAAAGGGGCACATGTCAGCAAGTCGAAAGACTTGTGCAAGGAAACTGAAAAGAAAAGTAAACTAACAACCTAGCAGTTTAAAGTATGGTGCATGGCATGGTAAGTATCACAAGGAAATAACAAGTGAAGTACAAGTAGCAAGTAACAAGGGGTTGGTGTGTGACAAGTATTGTCAAGTAACAAGTACAAGGGATCACCCACACACAGGTGAGTGCCCTATTGCCCGCAGGCTGTATTCAAGTACAAGGGATCACTCACACACACATGCGAGTGCCCTATTGCCTGCAGGTTGTATTGAGCTCGTTTTCTGGACCACGAGCCAGATTTGTGAATTGGCCTAGGGTTGTGCCCCGCAAAACGGGTGCCTAGCCGGAACAAGTAGCACTAGTATGTAGCGATGCTGCGCAATCACGAAGAGTGTTCAAGCATGCAATGACATGAGCATCTTATTCGCATACCGTTAATTAAATTAAACATGACATGCAAAATGCAATGGCATGAACAGATATTCGCGTATCGTTAATTTAAATTAAACATGGCAGTTAAAAATGCATGGATGACATGAACAGTTAATACGTGTACCGTTAATTGAAATTAAACGTGACATACAAGCATGATGAGGGTGACGGACCAAGCTTCGTTGTCAAGCTAGGTCAATGGCGTCCAGACGGCTATCCTTTCACCGTCTAGTCTCTTTTACGCTAAAGCAAGGGAAATGGCCTAAGACATGGCCCAAATCAAGAGATGCAAGTTTCACTTGCCTAGCACCGAGAATGACGATCAACGAGGGCCGTCACACAAATTGCTAACTACGGCGATGAGATCGCTGCCATGGAAAAAACAATATTAGAACAACATCTAACCTAGTTTTATTAGGGTTTCACAAAAACACATTGGGTTATGAAAAACATTAAGAGATCGATTTATTACCGTACCGGAGCGGAAGAACGATGCCGAGCAAGCACGACAACGGAAGAAACGATCCGGGGAACCTAGCGTTCAGATCTGGAATGGATGGGGAAAATCTGGAGAAATGGGGTTTTGGGGATTTTTTGGGGGGGTTGGAGATGACCTAGGGCTTGGTGGTTGGTCAAAATGGAGAGGGGGAGGAGCTCTAAATGAAGGAGGAAGGCTAGAGGAAGGTTGTGGAAGATCAGAGGTCAAGGGGGGAAGGAAAGAGGCCAGGAGAAGAGAAAGAAAGAAAAAGAAACGAAGTGGGGTATTTATAGAAAATGACCTGGCGGTCTGCCCAGAAATTAGGGTTTCGACACTGATTAGTCGGTCAAAGAGCAACCACAGACCGACTAGTTCGTGAACTAGTCGGTCGGTTGACCAACGTTAGATCCGACTAAGTCCAAACAGTAACTCCTGTACAAAA